>JAAFCE010001036.1:41574605-41586613 GCA_013389805.1 Trigoniulus corallinus | reverse complement strand
TGCCACACACACAAACAAGTATTATAGCACAACATTTCTATCACCCACAACTGAACTATTCATGAAGCAACAATTGGCACACGACCTAGAACAGAAATGTAGCCCTCCCCCAATATAATCCTAAGTAATCCGTAGACTACTATAATCATGGTGGTGTACTCGTATCCAAGAGTTACCCTTTGTAGTCATTAGCAACAACTACAAGTGACAGCCATTTGAAATGCAACATGTTCCATTTTGATGCAACAAAAGTCGTTGAGCGATTGGCACTATGTACCAGGGGTGTTTCACCCATCGATCGCAATCTATCTCGGCGTGATATCTAGTCGATATTCTGAGTTTTTATGAGTACAACCAGAATTAAACAAAGCCAAACCCTGCATTAACATTGGTAATATAAGTACCCCCGGTATATGGACACTCAAGATGCATTTCTGAAAATGGAAGAGCCGACAGCGCTTACAAAAGCGTAAATGTGAGGGAAAGGGTTAGGGATGTCAATAACAGACGCCGTTAACATCACGTACAGGAACTTTTTTTCTACATAGAAAGTACCAACAAGCCTCCGGAGGTCTGTTATTTGCCTTTAGAACTGACATGTCCCCATTAAGTGACCAAATAAATGAAGCAGTAGTAGAAACCAAGAAAGTGGAGTATCTAGTAATAGTGGCATGATGGTAAATTGTTATCGCTTGATTGGCTAAATGGATATAAGGAATTAAAAGCATGATGATAAATTGAAATTTTCTATTATAAATGCAAAAATCAATGTAGATGACTTGACTGGATATTTTAATTGACTTAAAGACTATTTATAAGGTTCCTATCTATTGACCAGCACCAAAAGAGACCATTATATACTTTCTAATTGGCGTCATCCTAATAGAGGGTGACTTACATTTTGTAAGGGCTCTTAAAACTCTTTTTAATCAAAGGCAAATTGGACCATGATACATTCAGGCAGATTGAACCACTTGTTTGAGTCATCGGTGCAGAAGAAAAATTCTAGATAACGCCTATATGAAATTTGCTCTCTTCGTCACAACCCCCTATAAGCACTCTCCATATACTGTATACTTAAACTGTTTTTCTATTTTTTTTGCAGGTTTAAAGCATGACGAGGCCCGACAGCCAACCAGTCCGTCATCAGAATTACAATGTCTCACCCCAACAACAGCAACAACAGCTCTCCGCACTAGTTCGTCCAGTGGCGCCCTCTTGGCCGTGGGCAGCGGGGGTGACCCCGGCCACAGTGTTCCAGGAGGAGGTGGAGGTGGTGGAGGAGGTGGCGGAGGAGGAGCAGGAAGTGCGGGCGGCACCGGTTCCACTCAGGGCACTCCGGCCCTCGGTACCAGTGGTGCCCTTCGGGTCGACAAACCTTTATCCAGTGCCTGGCAGACAGCGCTAGCTGGCGCCACAATGAACAGAGACCGGAAGAAGATGGCACCTAGAAAAGGAAAGCCCGTGCCCGAACGGGCTCCTAGAGCCCTCTTCTGCCTACATCTCAAGAATCCCATACGCAAACTGTGCATCGACATCGTAGAATGGAAATATCCTTTGTATTGAGTTGAATTTGTGAATATTGTTCCTTCCTGTGGCGTGAACAATGGGATCTATGATTTTAACCGGTCTTTTTCCCCCCCTTCTCCAATGTGCGAACACCGGGTGGTGTAACATTTGTGCCTTGTTATACATTAGTCCTCTTGCGTCTTTCGAATGCGCATGCTAGCCACTAAAGTACCATTAAACCTTGTTTTCAATCAAGAAAACAAAAGGCGCTGCGGTTGCTGTAACCCTTTTATTCCAATCAGGGTTGCCATGACAACTGAACAGCATCCATTAAGATGCTCGTTAAGCTTGTTCAATGTGGACCAGGAGAGGGGAGGAGGGGACGTTTCTTTGAAATGTTGTTTAGGTTTGTCCCACATGCGGTCGGTTGGACGAAGTGAAGGGAGTTGGAGAGGGTTAAAGAGACCCACTATTCATTCATTCGCCACTCTGAAAACGAATGCCCCTTCCCTCTCTCCCCCAACTTCATTTCCTTTCATCTGTTTGGCAGTGGGATTCCGCCATTCTGGTTCCCCTCTTTAGAGAATTTTGAGGGGAGAAATCTTTCAACATTTCAATCCTCAATTCCATCGTATGCCTCGGGCTCCATCCTCACCCCTTTTATTATTTCAGAAACTCAAATTTCATGTTTCGTCAAGAAAGGGAATTGAATTTGGCACCACATTACTTAAAAATCCCTGGGATGTACCTGGGGGAAGTCTGGGAACAAAGTTGCTTTTGAATAACATCTCGACTTGAACAACATTGAAGGACTGAGAACCACTAATCCGGATTATGCCAACTTTGACTCAGTTTTGCCCATCCAATTATCAGCCCTCCCTTGAGTTTTCCAGAGTCGTAAGGCCCATTTTCGAGTGTTGTTCCATCTAAGCTTGTCTCATCTCTTATTTCACTTCCTCTATTCAATACCCCTTCAAAGCTACTACATCCTCATTACGAATCCGCCCACAGCAGTAAGGAATGCAGGGAACTCTACAATTGACTTCAGATAAAAAAAATTATGTTGGGAAAAGACGGTATTTTGCGAATGACCTGACAGTGGTTGTCACTCTCTTAGAAATCGATCAAGAACAGCGTATGGTCAAGGTAATGTCAGGAAAGGGCCAGATAGCAGAATGGGGTATGGCTGCAAGCTTTATATATGCGGTTAATAGAAGACCTTTAAGTCGTAATTTTTGGAGTTTCAAGGGATATTGAAAGTTGAAGCTTTATTTTAAATGATTTTTGTTGTGCACCACACCGAACTACAGCCTTGGAATTTCTGAGTAACATTGGTAAAAGTAGGACCGGGGATAATTCCGGCTACAGTGTTCTAGGAAGAGATAACGGTGGTGAAGGGAGATCAGGAAGTGCGGGCGGCAACTCGTTCCATTTAGGCACATATTTTTTTGTATAGCTACACTATGTGGTTCTGGGCCATTATGCATCACGTAACTGCAGGTACCCACCAACAAATACATTTATGGGACATACATTTATAGTGCTTGCACGTCATGACAGATGGGGTTTGGAGGTTACTCAGCTAGTTCTGGTAGTTGGTTTTTTTTAGTTTAACAAACTGTTATCCAGCGTCACTCCGGCCTAAGCGAGGGAGGGCTTTACTCAGGGCCGGCCATCCAGGGGGTGCAGAGGGAGCATTGCACCCGGGCCCCACGATTGAGGGGGGCCATCATCAGTACCCATCACGGCCCAGATCATTGCTAATATTAAAAGTTTAATACGTCATTGTAGGGGCAACATCCCTCATTCGACCCTGCCAATGCAACATAACCTAAACGTAACCTAACAACCCTGCCATTGAACTACACCAGGATTGTGCAACCTTTCTGGTGTTGTGGGTCACTCGGCTGCTCCATGAACTGATTGCCAGCCACAGGCTGTCATAACCAAAACGGATGAAGATAAAGTTAGGTGTTACATAGTAGGTAGGCTATAATGCATAATTAGAAATGATGCACCATGGGCCACATGACAAGCCTCAATGGGCCACAGGTTGGACAACCCAGAATTAGAGATTAACAGTCAATAATTTAATAATGCTATTATTTTGGGGTTGTTAAAACCAAAATACCTTTAATAATCAGAAGTGTAATAAAAAATATAATGACACAGGTCCAACTGAAAATGTTCCAAGGTGTGGACGTCCACATAAGCTTTCAGACCAACTCATAAATGCAATGGCGACATATTAGGACACATGGCATCATCCAAAAATGTAATACCTTCCAAAATTAGGAAGGATGTCAGAATGGGATAGGAGGGCATCTAAGAAGAGTCTATTTACTCTGAATCCTTTTATTTTTACTTTTGGAAAAATATTTTGGGGCCCCAAAAGGATTTTTGCACCCGGGCCCCTTTATAGAGAAGACCGACCCTGGCTCCAAGTGCGCATTCCATTGAGCCGGCAATGAATACATGGTTCTGTATCTTATACAATGCTACTTTCACGCAAAACTGTTTCTACACAAAGAAAGAAATATCAGTAAAATATTCTTTGGTGGCTATTTAGCAACAGCATGGAAGGGAGGTCCTACACCTAGGAATTCTGACTGATTTGTACGCATACTGTATTCATCTTCAAGTAGAATGACAAGCTTTTTACGTGTCACTGATTTACACGTATCGAGTATTTATGTGCAGGCTGACATTGTGCATTCCGAATTGAACTACAGTATTCAACACTCCCAACAGACCAATTCACGAAATCCGGCATCAATGTACCACCTGGGTCTAGCTAGATAAAACCCTGACAGCATGTTCTCACCTCATAAAATAACATCTGCATTCTTTTCAGGGGCGGAATTCTGAATTGACTAAAAACGGCTGTAGCCTAGGGCGGCAAAATTCTGAGTTGTAAATTTAAAATTTAACAATAACAAACTATAAATAGTATAACTCTTTTAATTTAAATAAAATAGTAATAAAAATATAGTCTCTACACTGCACGGCACTCATGAACAGAAGTAATGTTCGTAATAAGAGGTATTTGAGGAAAGTGTTTAGGGGCAGCAGAACAATTTTGGCCTAGGGGCGGCATAATCGTAATTCTGCCCCTGATTCTTTTACTAGTTTTAAAGGACTTTTGACAATAGAATAAAAAAAAGGCGAATTCAAGGTCTTAAGACACCTGTTGAGCGTGCCACATACACTTGTTTGAATTTCTACCAGTGACGTTAGCACCTCCATTAATAATGGCTTTTTCTTACGTACGCGTCTCGGTTAAGTGAAATGTAATGATACGTAGTACTCATCCCTTTCCGTCATTCCTCAAGACAATATGTATTGTGCGTTGATTCGTTTTGTCTAACCAACGTGGGTCCCATCTACACCGTCCTGCAGCACGCCTTCCTCCATGTCTTCTCACCAATTAAATTAATTGATATCCATTAAAAGCCCAAGAAAGGTCTCTCGTTGACGTCACTACCAATTTCGAACACATTCAAAACTATTGATCGGCTGAGCATATGATGCTCCTCACCGGTTACCACGGCAATCGTAGTTTTAGACGTCACCGGTTAAGTGCTTCACAGACGTCACTATATAGCCTATCTCACAACCCAACCGTAATAGCGGGTTTCGGTTACTATTTTCGACTTAAATTTTTAAAATTAAGTTTCAAGAACACAACGGAATCTATCCACCTGCGCGTTAGGTGGAAACTTATTTAGGTCTCAGAAAATCCCGGGGGAGAACAGACCTCTAAAAAGGACAAAAGTGAAGGGGGAAAGGAAGACAGCTAGGATCTCACAAGCCAGAGGCTAGGCAGGCTTGTATTGGGTTGCCCCAAAGCTAATCGGGGTTTTCAATACTCATTTAGCAACCTCTTACGACAATAGCAATGCAACTCCTAACCCTTTTCCCGCCTATGACAGGGTCAGCATCAGGTACCCATCTTGTCCCTCTGATTGAACACAAAGGTAATATATTGGACAGTGTTTTTCCGCAGCCGGTTGCCGACCAAAGCTGCAATTCTCATGCTTGTTTATCGTCGGTCTACTGTTCGATGGGGAATTCAACCGACGCCAGGGGAGGGGGGGGGGGGGGGCGAGCTCTTATACCTGGTAATTTTGCTTCATCTTCTCGCTGCATAGTAGAAAGGGATCTTTTACGTGCAAAGGGTATCGTACACCACACGGGACCTCGGCTTTTCTTCTCATCCGAAGGAAGGCACACTCGGTGCATCCTTCTCGCCCGACAGAAGTCAACCCACCTCGGTCCAGTATCGAATCTAGAATCATTGACGTAGTTACCGAGAGCCTTATCCAGTGCTCCACCGAGGCAGGATGTAACCTTTTACGACAATGCAAAAATATAGTCCGCTTGTGTATGCTTCATCCGGACTTCATAACTCCATATACAATGGTGCATATGACATAACGTTCATTTTAGTGCATAGGGTTGATTGGGTCAAGTCTGAAACAAAACCCAAAAGCTTCAGTTGCTTGAATAAGGACAGAATAACTGTCAAATTCATTATAATAATAAACTCTCTAAAGAAAAAGAAACCAATCTCAATGCCGCATGTGTCCCTTTGAAATGATTTCGGAAAATTACAAGAAATTATCTCGGCAGTTTGTTTTTAAAAAGATTTATGGTCAGAAAAGCAATAATATGATGACTTTCCTTGCAACTGTCAAGCTGACGCTACAAAGGGAAGTCATTCCACATCACAACTTTCAGTTTAGCTTCATTTATAATAAAGTTGTTGCCACAGTTATATAACCTTCTTTATTTAATGTATGAGGGCACTTTAGGTACTCCACAGTTGCCCCACCAACCCACAGAAATTGGAACATCATGACATTAATGGGTTGAGCATATATTCGTATGTGTTAGAGAGGTGGTCTAGAACGGTAAATATAAAAGACGATAGATATAGAAGACTCACTTCAACCATCCCCACACCAATCGGGGATAGTTGAAGTGGAGACAGGCTAGTGGAGTCCTGTGTGATAGGAGGGTCCCAATAAAGTTGAAAGGGAAGTTTTACAGGGAAGTGGATAGGCCATCTGTGCTATATGTATCAGAGTGTTGGGCAGCAAGGAAGAGCCATGTAAATAGAATGCAAGTAGCCGAGATGCGAATGCTGTGATACATGAATGGGGTGTCGAGAGCTGATAGAACGAGTTTTTTAGGGGGACATCGCGTAAAAAATGAGGGAGTGTAAGTTGAGGTGGTATGAACATGTAATGAGAAGAGGGAAGAAAGAGCTCGTTAGGTCCCATTGCAGGAACGCAGGTGGTTGGAAACACCCGGGGCAGGGGGAGACCAAAGCAGACGTGGGAAGAGGTTGTTCGTAAAAATATGTTAGTGTGTGGGGTGGACGGGGACCTGGTAGGAGGTAGGCGGGAGTAAAGGGCTAGAACCCGCAGACCCGACCCTGCCACAGGCGGGATAAGGGTATGATGATGATGATGCAGTAGCACCAAGGGATATACTGTATTAGGTCCCATGATCTTTCTAGTAATGTTTAAAAGAAGAACTTCAGAGTGGTGTATCATTTTTTAAAGTATTATTTTACGGGGCATGACTCCCATGCCACTGACAGTAACCTTGGAAATTACTCCCTTCTCTGTGGTCTTAACAGTATGTAGCATTTATGAACTATAAACAATGATAGAGACCAGGGAGAGACTGTGAACACTGGAACTGGGAGAGACTGGAGCTTGTTTTAAAAAAATCTAGATCTAGTGAGCTACTGGATTTTGATTACTACACAGGTGGAGTGAGGGTCGATTAAATAGTCACGGTACCTGGAAATATCATATTAGGAAATTAATTGGGAGTGCTGGCCAATTCCTCTCTCTGATTAGTAAGGTCCTCGGGGACAGCACAAAGTAGGTAAAAGAAACAGCGTATAATTCAATGGTGCGACCAATTGTGGAGTATGGCAGCCCAATTTGGATTCCCTTCAGGTAGGATTTATCTTGGGAGACTGAAAGGATCCAAGGGAGGGCAGCAAGAATTGTACTCCACAGGTTTTCTCACAGGGAGAGTGTGTCTGACATGATTAGGAAATTAGGGTGGGAGACACTAATGCTGTGGCATATATCTCACAGCATTTAGTCTTTTTATCAGACTGCTGCTGCTGGGGTGCAAGGACCTCAGGTTGGAAGTGTGTCCCTTGATGAGTATAAGGGGAGAAAGGATCATTCATATAAATTGAAGGAGATTAGGGCACAGATACTCATACTACAGGTCTTTCTTACCAAGGACCATTCAGCAATGGAACAGCTTTGCAGAGGGTAAAGTGGAGGGCTTCCTCAAAGGAAAGCCCACCATTGCTAGTATTGTGGAGGGAGGGCACTAGAATTATAGCTTAGGGTTTTAGGAGTTTTATGGTATTATTTGTGGGAATGAGAGTTGGTCTCTCCACTGACAAATTGGCCAAATAGGACTGCTTGCAGTGTAGTGAGTTAAGGCGCGTTCTCACTAGTCAAGTTTTGTTGACCAATTGTAGTTGTTCAACAAAAGTTGAACATTACTTGAATCAATTTTCGTTCACACATTTCAATAGAAACTGATCAGCAGTTTCCATGTACAAATGGGGTTTCAGTTACATTACAAAAGGGGTCAAAAGGAGTTGTGTGGATAACACTGTATTTTGGTTGACCCCCAAATGGTCTATCCCTCTGACGGGTCCACTTTTGTATATCTACAAGGGCCTTAAACAAAAGACCTATTGTTCACTTGAAGGGTAATGGTGAAATTTGACCCAGTCAAACTTTTCTTGATCAACTCGATTGAAACAGAGGTTCCCACTACAGTTTTCATTCAAGTTTTGTTGAATGATATACGAACTAGGTTCCATTTTTGTTACATTAGCAGTAATCTGGCTCCATTACGATCTCGTTACCTATGCCCTCCCATCAAATAAATATTGTTTTGTTAATGATTTATTAAACTGTTATGCTTACAGGAGTTTCAATTGCATAACTATTAATACGGAATTGTAAATACAAAGTACATTTTTAAAATTCTGTTATACCGGGTGGCGCAGGAAGTAACTACCCATGACTTTGCTCGGTCATAACTCAGGTCTGCCTTGGAGAATTTTGATGAATAGCGCAGCAATCGGAATATTGGCTCAATGACTGCAAATTTCTCATTGGGACCATTTAGATTTGATGGGTCATTGTCGAACTAGAGAGCAAAATGTAACGTTACGTCGAATCTGGTCTATGGGAATCCCATACATTCCTATGGAGCCACTTTTTGAGACTTGACAATGGGAAATGTTTTGTCAGATTAATTATGTTGGATTTGGCTCTTTGGCCTGTTTTAATTATTTTATTAGGAATGAATCATTATTAATTAGTCATCATCATCATCATACCCTTATTCCGCCTGTGGCAGGGTTGGGTCTGCAGGTTCTAGCCCTCCACTCCCATCTATCTTCCACTAGGTCCCCGTCTATCTCACACTACCATATCCTTATGGACAACTGCTTCCAACCACCTGCCTTCCTGAAATGAACCTAATGAGCTCCTCCTCCCCTCTTCTCATTACGTTTCCATACAACCTCAACCTGCCAACCCTCATTTTTTCCACGATGTCCACCACCCCCAGGCTCGTCCATAACCAGAATGAAAAGGTATGGACTTAGTGCTGAACCTTGGTGCACCTTGGAGAGAGTAATAGAATATCGCCTCCGGGATAGAACTAGTGTCTGTGGAAATCATTTGGGCCCATACCAGGTAGGTCGACAATGGAACCAATCTTCATTCTGAGGCAGATGATAGAGCCAATGAGCCAAATTCAACGTAATTAATCTGACAAAACATTTCCCACTGCCAAGAGTCTCAAAAAGTGGCTCCATAGGAATGTATGGGATTCCCATAGACCAGATTTGATGTAATGTTACATTTTGCTCTCTAGTTCGACAATGGTCCCAATGAGAAATTTGCAGCCAACGAACCAATCTTTCAATTGCTATGCTAGTCATCAACAATCTTCAAGGCAGACCTCAGTTATTACCGAGCAAAGTCATGGGTAGTTTCTTGCTGCGCCACCCGGTATGTCTGCCACACATATTTTCTCTGGGGTTCACTACAGAAATTTAACAACCGGAGGACAGTTTCTTCCATAGTGGTCCAATTAGCCTGAATGAGGGTTCTTAAATTTCAAGTACTTAAGGATATTGGTGAGCTTTTTGTCAAATTCTATAACGGTCTTGTAAACACGTGTTCTCCGATGTTAACCTCTCTATACGTGTCAGTGGCACTTCACAATAATCATTTGTGTCGTTAGTATCGAGGTTTGTGATATTATCCCTGCGTGTCTTACAAGGCGACTAAATGGGTTGAAGCATTTGGTCGGCAGCCAGCCATCTAAAACTGTCGTTCAATTATTCTCTTCTCCCTTTCTCTAAAGCAGTAGAGTTCCGCCTTTTGTTTACTACCGATCCCTCTGATTATTTAGGATGTGGAGGACCTCCAAGACCTAACAAAAGGTTGTTATGGGGTCCTTCTTCTATAGTATCAGAAAATCTGTTTGCAGCTGCGTCCAAAAATTGAGTGTTTTTTCAACTGTAACTTCATAGCGCCATCCGTGGATATTTCTATGAGCTTTTCCTGCGATGCTGACCATTAACTGAAAAGAGATCCCTTGATTCTGTCCGTGAACCAAGATCAGGAAAATATTCAAGGAAATGATGATTGAAACATCAGGCTTTGGCGGACTCCCTGCGAGTATAAGGTGGACTCCTGGTTGGGCCCATGAACCACAGAATAAGAACCACTGCTCTAAAAGGGATAAGGATGGGGTACACATGTGAACTTTAACATCAAAGAACTTCTTTTAAAGGTAGCTCTGCACTAAGTGCGACAAGAAATAAAATGTAACAAGTAGTGCCCGCTGGGAGCAATTGTCCATTTTTTTTCACTTTTTCAATAGTCGTTGCTTTTAGTTCGCAAAGCGCAAGAGGAACAGAAAGTGATGAGCAAAGAAAATGTTTACAGATAGGTGCTTGTCTAAAAGAAAGTGGGTGCCTTGAAATTATGCGCATATGAATTTCACATGGCTAGGCCAAAGTAATTTTGACTCTCTATTTATTGGCTGTAAAACTTTTAATATTTAAAATACTATCTGTTACACTTTTAATATTTAAAATACTACCTCTACAAACAACATACAAGGAAAGGGTGCATTACTGTCGAATAGGTAGACCCTGGCATCATTGTATCATGCTACGAGTCGCCTTCCTTGTATGGTGATAAGCAGGGGTGGACTTTGTGGAGGATGTGTACAAAAAAAGATTGCACAAATAAGTATTTCCAAATTTATCTTCTGTGTGAAAAGCTTTAGGTATCCAAATTAAAATTCCCCACACTTTCCACGTTGTCGCACCGACAAGGCTCCCCTTGTTGTCCCCATTCTATGCCAAAGGGCCGGTGATCTCAAGAATCGAATAAAGTTATTCGATATTTTTTTTTATCTTTAAAAGCGAAACTTATTGAATTATTTTTCTTGACTAATATTTTCTGTGCCCACGCCTTTTGAGTATCTCATTTTGATCACTATTTTTGCCAATTGCATTGCGCTCGCCGTATACACTCCATATCCGCTGGGTGACTCTAATGCCATCAACGGTCATTTGGTAAGCATTACATTAGATCAGCGGTCTTCAAACTGTGTTCCGCGGAACCCAAGGGTTCTGCGAGTTCCGCGGGTTCTGGGGGTTCCGCGAGTCAAAATGATAAATTCGTTAGCAGCGGCAAGATATACTTTTCTAAAGGTGGGATGGGGTGCCCCCAAAACATCTTATAGTTCTAAGGGTTCCGTGAGTCGACAAAGTTTGAAGACCACTGCATTAGATTGACTAGGTGTTATCGTAACATGGGTACACCATTGACTAAAATTAAGTACACGAAGTTACTGTAAACGCCTTTCTTGGACATACTAGCAGGGATGTAAGGGGGAGTAATGCAGCAATTGCTCCCCCCTCAGTACCTCAATGGGGAGCAACTGATGAGGCGTTTTTGCAATGCTATCCCCAGTTCTATACTGCCAGTCCAACAGTTGCAGTCGAATTTGTAGTTGGCTAAACCACTGATGATAGGACATTGTCTAAAGGGCAGTAGAGGATCTATTGTAATGGCTAGCTAGATTTATACTAAGGGATTCTGAATATATAAAACATATTTGGGGCGCACTTTTTTTGAAGTGCTCCTCCCCCCTGATCCGCCACTGCTACATTAAACCCCCAAATTATATCATGGTGTTATCATAGCATACAGCCGTCAGTCAATGGTGTACCCATGCTACGATAATACCGACTGACTATAACCTCAGCCTTGGTCTTGCATGAAGAACTGAAGTTGATCAAATGTTTGGAAAACTAAGGAATTCATGTAATTAAAGAGGGTGTCAAATTCGGTGTATTTTATTTTAATAGCTTAGTTCCCTTGCACTTTTTTTTTACATTGAATACTACAAAC
>JAAFCE010001036.1:41554937-41570562 GCA_013389805.1 Trigoniulus corallinus | reverse complement strand
AATATCCGAGTGCGACGTTTCCCAATTCGCTTGCCATCAGACAAGTTTCCTCCATTTTCCATAAGCCTTTAATTCCTCAACTCCAGATCACTCTCTACAGATATTCTTCTCAACGTCTTCTTGGCCATTGCTGTTGACAATCTTGCAGATGCAGAAAGTCTGACGGCCATCGAAAAGGAAGAGGAAGAGGTACAACAATGTAACGCCGAACTCTACCCTACCGTGTAGTCAACACTTCTAAAGATTTACTCTTGTAGGCAAAAGAGCGAAACAAGTCCCGTAGTGGTACACCAAACCAGGAAGTTTCACAAGGGGACGACAATGGAGACAATAACGAACAGCAGAGGGAAGGCGATCTTGGAGGTGGAGAGAAGAAAGAGAGTGATGACGGTGACCAAGACAAGAAAGACATGTCCCAAATGAACCATAAGCCTATGATACTTCCAAGAAAGTAAGTAATATTAGAAACAACTAGATTTATTTTCAGAAAGGCACTTTTTAACATTTCGGAGATCCTCTGCCACATACGTACAGAATTTGTACGGAATTTTCTTTCAACTGTGGCATAGAGTTCTGCCATCAGTAAAATAATTCAGTTTTGACCTTTAATGGTTAAATGAATAACCCATAGTGTTCTACTTATGAAGCACATTAAATATTTTATGCATTTTACTGTTGACACAATGGTCTTACATCAAAGTTCCAATGTATGTTTTCTAATTCCTACCAACACGTTGGCGTGTTATGTTATTTGCACATAAAATACTTGCATACTTAAATTGGTGGAATCAAGATCTGACAATGAATATAAGGCGTATTAATTTGAATTTACACATTGCAGGTCCATCCAGGTGGACAACATAAGTCACATAAAAGTTCGCATTGAAGGAGATGACCACCAGATTAGAGATGGGCATGATGAAGAAGATTACGATATGCAAGACGACGATGAAGTTGAAGATCAGGGTATGTATCCAGTAAAATAGTGAATTTAGAGCCGTGTTTCACAGATTTATGGGGTAGTTAGAGATTTCCAATGATCTCATTTCGAGTGAGGGGGGCTATTTACTTCTAACCGGATTTCCAAAATAATTATAAGCGATATTTTTCTTCTTCCAGAAGATAACGATGCCGAAGATGAAGGTTCAACAATGTCAACAGCACGTCCTAGAAGGATGTCAGAAATTAACATACAAACTAAGATCAAGCCCATTCCTAAATCCAGTTCCTTCTTTATATTTTCGCATACTAATCGGTGAGTGTCCTTTTATCTTGGCCAATGTGCGCAAGTAAAAAAGGTACGTAATTTCTTCCTTTCTTGATGACAGGTTCTTTCTGTTGTAGGTTTCGTATCTTTTGTCATTGGTTTTCCAACCATGATTACTTTGGGAACGTAATCCTCGCCTGTATTTTGATTAGTAGTGCCATGCTGGCAGCTGAAGACCCACTGGATGCTAAATCCAAACGGAATATTGTAAGTTCTTAGAATTTACAGATAATACTGTAGTATGCATTGACTATTGGAATATCAGTGTCCTCTTTAGCACCCTTTCTGATCGACTGCCGCATATTTGATTCCACTATAGTTTCGGAGTGGAGACATGGTGGAGGTCGAAAAGTTGTTTTGAGAATTAGTGAGACAAACCGTCCGAGAATTTTACATATTATCCCGCATTAGATAATGTCCGATTTTAAGACATTTCGTAGCGTTTTTTCAGACTTGCATGAAACTTGCAACATTATGTCCTTCATCTGAAAGCGTCCCTATAAAGGACGTGGGAGCAGCAAAGTCCCATTAGAATATACAGTTCCTCACCTACCAATTAAAGAATGCTCAAGGACCAAATTTGGTATAATTTTGAATCGTCGATCGACGAATGCATCTAATTACTGGATTAGTTTGTGGGTTGGGGAATAAGCCAGGCAGCCATAACAGGATGAACCATTAGAAGGCTGCCCGCGGGAGATGAGGAGGTAGGTGAAAGAACGAAGGAGAGGGTTAATTTGCAACACCCAATGTTCTTTACCAACCACCCTTGTGGGAATTGACTTGGGCTTGCACTGCTTAACTTCAGTGATCTCACGGGAACTGGTGTGTCCAACGCAACGTGGCTGCACTAATTAGACTTAGTATTCATCTAATTAGGTTTAGGACAATGATTTCGATCCCCTTCCTACTGTAGCTAAAATATGTAGAAATGGAGGTGTTTTGGTTTGATTAAAAACTAGTTGCGCTGATCCATATCGTTATGTTGACTCTTACAGATCCTGAATAACTTTGACTATTTTTTCACATCAGTTTTCACAATTGAAATCACGCTCAAAGTGAGTGACATACAATTCATATTAAAATTATGTGGTCAACGTAATAAGAGAACATTTATTCTTGTCTAGGTTATTTCATATGGGCTAATTCTGCACAAAGGCTCTTTCTGTCGGAGTGCCTTCAACATTTTGGACATGGCGGTCGTATGTGTATCTCTCGTTTCTTTCGGAATCCAGTAAGTCGGTGTCATTGACCTGGGTGGGCCATTTTAGATTTTGAAAACATGTTCCAACCCAAAAGACTTGCCACAATAGCTCTGATTATAAAACCACATAGTTTCAAAGCTTTTAATACAGTCATTTATCATTCTTTAGGAACGGGGCTATTTCTGTGGTAAAGATTCTCCGAGTTTGTCGTGTGTTGCGTCCTTTGAGGGCGATCAATCGTGCCAAAGGCTTAAAGGTAGACCTTTGTCCGATATTTCTTTTATTTATCTATTTATTTATATCTTTGCAAAACAATCTCTTGTCCTGTTAGCACACGGTTGCCCAATAATTGTAACAAATGCCTTCCTGATGGCACTCTCCCTCTGCTCACACTGCTAAGCATTTCTTCATCAATCTATAACAGATCTGCCCATCGAGAACTTGATTCTAGTTTTCTATTTCTATCTCTCTATCCCCTTCTCTCCCTGATACTAAGCGAAATGTAACTCGCGATCTTGGGCGCCCGTTACATTTCTTTGATATCTGTGCCCCGTATCCCTTTCGTAATA
The DNA here is from genome assembly GCA_013389805.1 of Trigoniulus corallinus. Classification (NCBI taxonomy): domain Eukaryota; kingdom Metazoa; phylum Arthropoda; class Diplopoda; order Spirobolida; family Trigoniulidae; genus Trigoniulus; species Trigoniulus corallinus. Next base: position 41,567,521 of record JAAFCE010001036.1, on the reverse strand, counting down.
CTACCAATGTTAGGACTAGTTCTGATTTCTACTGGTGGAATCCTCAAATGGCATTCAAGTTTTACTATGCTGGATAAAATCGTTGAAGCTTGACGCTCTCCTCAAAACTACAACACAAAGTATAATACATTTAAACGAGATTTTCAGTGGCCCAAAGGGTTATTAATAACGCAGAAAGTCCTTTAGACTTCCACCTGGCCTTTGATATCACTGGTGTTTATGTTAGTACATCGGTCGCACTGGGAACAACAGAAACAATTCGCGCGAGATCAGAGTTAAATCTGCAGTGATAGCATAATTACTTTGTAATTACCAAAATTCCTCTATTCGTGGAACTTCCTTGATAAGCGCAGCGGTAATTGTCAGGGATTGGAATAGTCAAGCGAACATCAATCCAACTATGAATATGTTACTAAATTTCGAATTAATCGTATAATTCCTTATGAAGGCCAAAACAATTTCACTTAAAAACATTTATAGGAGTGTGAGAAGTGATTATTTCTTCTCATATTCTCTTCAAATGGTTATCAATAACCAATATGGAACATTTAGTGGCATATAATATGTATCGATAATAGTCGCTTACTTCAGATACTATATTAAGGCAGTTAAAGCCGTGATTCCAGATCTGAAAACCTTCATGACCTCCACATGACAAAGGTGGGCTTTACGAATTTTCTTCCTCTTTTGCATTAAAAACTGTACAAAGTTTCAGTTCTGTTCACAGATACCATAACATAGGCCAGAAATTACAAGTTCGTATGCCTGCCGATCCCTCCATAATTAAATATTTATTGTTAATATGTAACCTAATATTAGTGTTCGATTAGATCATTAAGGCCCTTAGAGTGAATATGCACAAATGTAATTCTGCTCACCTATGATAGATAACATTTTAAAAAGTATTCAAACGTTTTGATAAATTTAAATTAATTGACCATCCGACAGATCCCTCAGTCTATTCTTCAAGTCAGCTACAATCAACCCTGATGGGAAAAATCGAAAAATTTTACTAATGCTTACGGTTTTGGCAAAAGCTTGTTTTTAAGAAGTAGGACTGCCGGCACCCCACAAACAATGCCCTATCACATATCTGCTATGTAATGCATCGTTTGGTAATGTTTCTTTAGAATAAATGGCCAGGTGTTGCGAAACTCAAACTGTAATTTAAACTTGACCAGAGTAGTTAATGAAACGCGAAAACTGCTGTGAATTTTACTCGTATTTCTGTAATTAAATATCCCAACAATGATAGTAACCTGACTAGTCTGCCGGTAACCACGTACCCTGGTTAAGAGTCATTTGAACACATGAAACGCTTATTATAGTGGGGCTTCCAATGCATCAAGTAGAATGATGGCACATTTGACTATTAGTTCACAAGGAGATTCGAAAGAAACATGACCACGATGAGTCTGGAAATTGACAACAGTGTCACCTACACACTATCACTCACAGGGCACATTTTCTCCAAAGCTAGATTAACAACGCTTTCCTGATTTTTTGTAATACTGCACTTTAAAAAGCCACAATACTTTAGTGCTTAGTAAGAACGTAGGAATGTCAGGTGATATCTAATGGGGCTTTGAACTCTTCACTATTCCACAATTCAATCCTTGCATTCCTGCCAATCCATCGGAAAAGACCATTTCTTGCCTGTCCATCCACCATCATCACAAAAGCACACTTTACTACATAATCGATCACTGTCTCGCTATTCCGAACCCACAAACGGAATTATGGGAAAATTTGACTTGGACCGTGTGTCTGTTGATTTTATTATGTTTTAGCACGTAGTCCAATGTGTCATTGTAGCTGTTAAAACAATCGGGAACATCATGTTGGTCACGTGTTTGCTCCAGTTCATGTTTGCAGTCATTGGAGTACAACTATTTAAGGTAGGCCTTCAACGATCCAAGCGCGATCACTTGTACGAACACAATACAACACTACAATCATATTCACACGTCCACTATCCCTCAAGAGTTCGAGAAAACGGGAATATATAGACAACGATTCTGTATCGAATTTGAAATAAAGGACCGGATCGTCTTCCTCTGTGCTTTGAAACCCTTCTATAGAAATACAGGGTATCGACAGGGGCAAAAGCATCAGCACAGTATGAAGGATTTTACGTGCTGCCTGTCCTTTTCTGCATTTGAATGTCTTCGGAGAAAAGGAACTCTTGAAACAAACGATCTTTATTCCTCAACTCAGTCCTCCTTTTGTTTTTGTACCTTATGCCTTCCACCCTCCTACCCATGTATCTATCAACTTAAACCCTAACTTCAATTGCCAGGACGACTTTCTCCATTCTGAGAACATGGCAATTATGTAAATGCCCATTCGGTTATTTTTATTCTTTTCGTCAGTGCCACTATTTCCAGTTTAAATAGCCCCCTCCCCACTGTTAGTGACTAGTAATTTTTTACCGTCTCTTTGTTAAAGTGACCTAAATTGGTTGGGGTAGACCCCATAATGATAATTTGATTCATGAACCAGTGTCAACATCTGGCGATCGAAGTTTCGGTCTGTCCATTTTCCACTCTTCTCATTTTCGTATCTTACCAACCTCTCTATCATCTTCATTAGTCCCTCAATATGGGATTTCCAGTAGTGAAAACATAGCCGAACTGGGTTTCAAAAGGTCCTTACATTTTCGAATCCCTTTCTTCATCCGAGGACATATTGTAAAGTAAGACTGATATGTTATTCAAGACTGGCATTATCCATATTTTGAAATTTGAAAAGCATTTTGGAGGTTCCTTAGGTTTCTTAGAGATGCATGCATTAGTCATAGAAGCAGGTAAAGGCTCCTTGTGACCCAGTTCGACCTTGTCTCAGAGAGAGAATCTTGGACGCTTTACAAGAAACCAACTTGGATCCCCTCTTTGTGTTGTCTAATCCTTTTAGTACGTAGTCAAATGCGTTCTGTTAGCGGTGAAAACAATCGGGAACATCATGTTGGTCACCTACCTCCTCCAGTTCATGTTTGCTGTGATAGGAGTGCAACTCTTTAAGGTAACACCACCGTCACTCTGTACTAACTGTACTCATTAACCCCTCCCTTGCTTCATACCACTACCTGTGCTTTATTCCAATGCTACCTCACTTTTCTTCCTTGGCATTCCTTAAAATCACAAGTAAAGTTCATCTTTCAGACTTTCAAAGCCAATGTTCAGTTAAAGATCCCTTTCTCAATCCTTCAAAGGGCCCCAAATGTCTAACCAATGAGTGGCACAGTCAGAGATATGTCTACTGTTACGCAACAAATATTAATGAACTTCCCTTGCTCTTGAAGCAAATGAATGTATGGAGGATGGGTTCCTCATTGAGTTTTCTATAGAATCTAATATTATTCCCTAACTAATTTACAAATCCAGTGCCATTTGATAGACTGGCAGCCGGTTTCGCAGCCATCCTATGAAATTGCCTGCATGAAACATCCACACAGATGTTACAATTCTTTACTTCGTCTCAAGCTGTTGTAAAAACAGCAGTATCCATGTTGCCATAGCAACGAATGTGGCATCCATTGCACACTTATATGAGAGATGACTGGAGGGCAATACGGTCACGGAATGACATTTGGCGCCTTTTTTGAATGCTTATCCTTAACTACATGCATGCAGTTATTCCATCACTGGGGAGCCTGCACAATGTTACCATAAGATTTATATTCATTAAAACACCACAACTTTATGTGGAGGAGAGCAGTCGTCACCTTCTTACAGTATACCTTCTCACCACTTTTCTCTCTATTTATCCTATCAACTTTTGCTCTACTTTTCTTCTCTTTGCTCTTCCTGTTATCTTTCGCTACCTTCCAAGGATCTGAACATGTCAGTAAAAGCACACGTCACATCCGACCATTTACCACACACGTGACTATGAATTAACGCGTCACTTTACCACATCCACGATTTTTACCTCGTTCTCCAGTACTACCACCACTTCTCTCCCCACTCCTTCGACTTTCTGCATTAGCACCATTTGCCTTCAACATTAGCTACACGCATACTCTAGCAGTCGCGAGGTCCTTATTACAAACACGAATAAGCCACGCCCTTTAGACTTAAGGGTGTCTTTCTGTCCTGTTTGGCTTTCATATTTTCCAGCATCTCTGTTGATCAGTCCCCCTGATAAAGTGCACCTTTCTGTCATACATTTACGCGTTTTCCGGGTTTGAGGAGTGGAAGAAGGTGCTGTTCAACAAACCGTAAAAAGCGCCGTCTCTGGAACTGTTTTGTATGGAACTGCATGGTATTATCCTATCGGTCAAGCTCGTTAAAATTTACGAGACTTAGTCCCATTTGGTCAACGTATCTCCCACTAACAACATCGCCTCCCTGTCTTCATATTTCTCTAGTCATACTCACTATTCTCCTTATCCTACTTTTATTTACATCTCCTTTCAGTTTTGGACACTTATGCCCACTAATTGTTACGCTTCTTAGTCCACATGCACGTTATTAATACTGTCATCACCCTTTTTACTTATTCCTAATCCACCCCATCGCCATTCTGCTGTTTACATTTATTCAGCCTTAGAAAAGTTGAAAAAGAGGCCACACTATATAGAAGTTCTAGCCTGTCACGATTCCCTCAAACCCACGTGTCGGTGTCGCCTATCCAAAGGTCTGCCCTGTTCGCCGCTCGCGGACGCTGCCTATATGATCTTAACCTCCTCTCCTTTCCTAATTCCCTTACCTAATCCTTTGGTGCAGAGTCTAGCTACCCTCTTCTCCTTCTCCTCCCCACACACTTCTCCATTCCCATCTCGTTTCTTTTGCAATCGTCATTTCTATTGCCTCTCTTTCTAGTCGCATCGAATAGATCGATATTATTAGTAGCAGTTCGATGTTGGCATGTATTCGATAACCCTTCAATTTCGCTGATCGCCACACTATCGGAGTGGGTACTTTGCGGCACGGCTCTGCCCTGTGCCTCAATCAAACGGAGTTCGTTTTAGTTTTACCTAAGGAGGTCCTAGTCCTAATCGGGTTACCCTTTTTCTTAGATTCAAACCGATATATCAAACATCAATCCATTTATAGCTGACTTAGTGAAAGATTAATTAAAAGTCTAATTAATGTCCCCTGTCAATTTATAAGGAATGCTCTGTCAGCTTTATTACGGACTACTACGTCTGGATGTTAAGGGGCTGATGTAATGCTTCCCAATTGGTAGACTAATTTAGGAAGTTTAATTTGCCACTGAGGACCTCCTGAAGGGAAGGGCCGTTGCCAAAGTACTACTTCCTATCACCACCACCCTTCCCATTCATTCCCAGAGCACTCAACCATCTGTCGCAATCATGTGCTGTTTGTAACGAAAAGCTTGTTAGGTGGCGTCTAGGTGACGAACAAGATGGCGGGATAGGGGAACGAATAATTTGTGTTTAGAATTTGAAGGGTTATTGGACCAAACAATAAAGCCACGTTTGTTGCTTTTGTCTATTTCTGGTTCCACTATATCTGGAACTTCTCCAGTAGAGCGTTAATTGTTGCACACCACTTCTTTGTTCTGTCCCGGCGTTCAGAAGCGCCATCTGTGCCTTTGTTGGACGTGTAGCAGCTAAACTGAGCCCTTGACTACGTAATAACGTCTTTGACAACCTTCCTCGTGTGATGGTCAATATCTCTACCCTTTTCTCTCTAAAAATGGCAAAGAGACTTTGCGGAAGCGCAATGGCTGTTTGCCTTCACGGAGAGCTTGCTGTTGTCCATTTGGATCGTTCTTGTGTTGTCTATGTCTTTTGTCCAGTGTTCTCTTTCTCTCGCTATATATATTTCTAGAACGTTTTGGGATCTAATTAGTAGTGCAAGCTTTGGGAACCACCAGTGCAGGGCGGTGGTGGTTTCCTTTCACTCTCTGTCTCTCGGTCTCTTCAGCACTAGACTAATGACTGAATTATTAGGGGATCGCGGTGGATCAATATCCTAAAGGCATTTATGATAAACCTTGGGGGGCTCAATTGGTCACTGAGACGACTATTCCTAATTAATCTCAACAAATGTTAGCTGGAGTACTGAAGATAACCTGGGAGAAAGAAAATTTCACTTATTGAATATCCTGGTGAGTTAGATGATTTGCCAGGGCAGGTCAAAAACTACTGAGAGACAGAAAAGTCTTCATGCTCACCTTCTCCGCCTGCTTGTTATCCTGCTCGATAAGACGCTGTCCCTCACGCCTCAGTTTTTCAAACTGTCCTGACGTAATAATTAAAGTATAGAAGTGGGAAGGAGTTCTGATGAAGTCCCTGAATAGTCCTATTAGCCCTTTTGGGTCCTAGACCGTTGTGATTTCAATCAATGTTAATAGAGATCTCTAGATCGCCAGAAAATCCCTTGTCATGGGTATCAGTGGCGGACATTAGTGTGATGAGTTCTTATTCAAATAGATAGTATGGGTCTCCCATTAGAAGTTATCGCTGAAGTCAGCGTTCAAAGTTTTTTTCACAAACTCTTTTACAAGTGTAATGGTAAATTCAGTTTGAAAAATACCTTCAAATACCAAAGCCCTTGTACAATCTAAGACTCATAACTAAAAAGGGTCCTCCGCATACAATTCACACTTTTTGTCCGCTCCTGGGAAAGTCAAATTTACCAGGAAGCTTAAGTAAGAACTTAACAACAATAGCAATCATTTCACTAATGATTTTCACTCCGGTTCCAACATTTCCGTCGCCTAGCTGCATTCTTCTGAAACAAATCGTCACAAACACCATTGAAATTTTCAGATTCTATTTCCGCTTTTTCTTTCTTTTTTCGTTCTGATCATTTTCTTAATTTCTACTATCCCATTTTAACATCCCTCTATCATGAAAAAACAACATTGTGTCTTTAACAACCACATGCAATCATTTCAGTTGTTTAAACCACAGGAATACCTTTTACCTTTAGTGTTACCGTCAAACCTAGCAAATCATGCATCCAAGTAGCAAATTCTAAAACAAATGGCAGATGTTAACTCCATAACTTGGAAGAATCCGGTAACGTAAGTTCTGTTCCAAAACCCCGCGATGGGACGGTTTTTATACCACCGGGACAAGGCTTTTATACCCAAGAGCGAATAAAAGATGGATACATCATGGAGCAACCAGACATTGTCAGGAAATTAAGTGGTGCGCATTAAGGAAACGTGAAAATGTTATGGGATACCAAAACAGCACAAGTCCAACACAAAAAAAAAAAGCTGAGAAAACACTAACTGACTGGCTGCCGTTTAGACATCCCTCAATGCCAGGAGACTGATTTTATTCTATGTGGACCGAGATGTCCACGTGAAATTACTCGTCCCACACAGTTAGGACTTCCTTTTCACTCTGACCAAAAGCCACTACTCCTCCAACAAAGATCGAACCTGTGCACTTGAGCTCTGTTGAGCTACAAAGGCGGGCTAAACCGCTAGAGGACCAGACTGTTTACATGATCACAAGGGGACTAGTCTTACCCCTTCTCGCATATGTTTGGCTAAGATTTGGAATCTTGAGTAATGACTGATCATATAAGCACATAAGATAGTAAAAATAATGTCTAGACACAATCAGTTAGCTCAATTGATAGTATGCATCGGAGGCTGGTTGATTCTCTTCATAATTGAGGTAGAGAGGCAGGACCCCATGTGTACCTTCTATCAAATGAGAAACCTTGAATGTTTGTAGCAACGGCATGGCCTCGACGAACACTAGTTGAGCCAACGAGTTGTCAATAACTGTTTTGCAGTACTATTTAATGGCAATGTTTGCATCTGGCCTAATTCAATTATCATCATAATAAGACACCGACGCTCAGATTTCGTGGCCGGACAGGTGACATGGCGCACACTCATGCTTAAACCACGGCGAACCTTTGAGCTAGAGGTATGTGCGCCCGTTCTCACGAATAAAGATTTCTACTCTGACAGGTTCAGATGATCCCTGGAATGCAATACTCTGACAAGTAATAAGACAATTGTGGATGTGGGTTAATGACACGTCAAAATCAGGAAATGAGCAAAGCCGTGGATCAGACGAATGGCTATGAGTTTTTGTAAATGGGCGCTATCCCTTTGATAGACTAAAAGAATTAATGGACTCAGGGATGAGTTTGAATCAGACAGGAAAGGTTATCTATTAGAGAATGGGGTAAAAAAATACATTGTGTTCAGGTGGAGATTTTGCAAGAGTATATGCTATCAAAGTTGGAAATCCATTAGGACCGGCTGGACAACAGATTTGGTAAACGGACAAGGAATGTCTCAGAATGCAGACAATGGCATCAAAAAGTATGTGTTGTGTCTATTTAAAAAATAGTCCATTAATGATAACAGTCCTCGTATGGCAGGACGATAATGTGAAACAAATGTATTGCCAAGACGTGGGTGCAATTTCAAACAAAACATTGAGCACAGATACTGTTTGAAGACATTTTGAAGGACTGTCATGTAAGCACATAAGGGCTTGAGGCTAATTGAGCAGAAATACACAATGTCTTTGAAAGTAAACAAGTTGGTGGGGTTTTCTGGGAGTTAGATTATCAAGGACTTTTGAAGCACTGACTATAGGTCTTCGCGGACGAAAGACTTTGTGGGGCTTTTAGATCAAAAATGTCATGTTGGAAATTTCATACAACTCTTCTTCTAAACCCACTGCAACCATTGCTTTTACAGAGCTTGTAAGAACCTACCACCCAAGACGCTCTAGAACTTTTACTAATTTAGTAGTAAAACTAATTGAATTATACAGAAAAATGAAAAAGTAATCTAGCTGACAAGAATATATTAGAAAATAGAGATCCCTAGATTACTTTGGAGTTGAGAAGTCACACTTCAAATATGCTCACTAAGATTCACTTTCTTTGCAGCTACAATGGTAAGATATTTCAATTCTAAAGATACAATCCAATCTACAGCATACCACCTTTTGGTTAACATTCCATCTGACATCTGCCATTTGTTTTCTGTGTTGGGACACCAAGCAAACTCTAGTAGAATAGTGCCATATGCAGCAACACAATTGTCACATGTAGTCACGTAGCCAATGTGCATGCGCCGTTCTGTTGTCGTCATCGTTGTTGTTGTTTTTGCTCTAATTGGCATGTCCATTGCATGCTGCGCCAAGCGTGTGCAGAGACCCACAACTCGGAAAACAATAATGGACCATCTCGCCTTTTAGGGCAAATTTTTCAGATGCACGGACCCTTCCAAGTTTCACGAAGAAGACTGCAAGTACGTTGATTTGATGAGAGATGAGTACATACCCAAATTTACTGTATTACATTGTATTCATGTTTTTTACCTCTCCCCCTTCAGAGGTTACTATTTGGAGTATTCTGGAAGTGATCCAGACGAAGTGCCAGAAACTCAACGACGTGAATGGATATCTCAGAAATTTCATTTCGATAACGTAATACAAGCCATGTTGACTCTCTTTACAGTTTCAACCTTCGAGGGATGGCCAGAGTATGGGTTCCAATGTTTTATTCGACTCTCCTACTTGATTACTTTCTTAATCTCTGTCCAATCTACATTATCGGACTATACAACCATAAAGTACTTTTATTCCACAGTCTCTTACACAAATCCATCGATTCCAACGAAGAGGATGCGGGTCCTATTCATAACTATCGGCCCTTTGTAGCAGTTTACTACATAGTCTATATCGTCATTATCGCTTTTTTCATGGTCAACATCTTCGTCGGTTTTGTTATCGTCACGTTTCAGAATGAAGGCGAACAAGAATATAAAAACTGCGAATTAGACAAAAATCAGGTGAGTGGTAAGGGTCATTTTACAAGTTCGGTCCTTCCACCCAAGTCACGAACTTCCTGAAAACTATAGCTAAAATCTAGGTAACAAACCACTGCCTTGGTAGCAATTGTAAGTCGATATCAACGGTGTTTGGATACAAGTGAAATCGTACCATCGCCACTCAAATCTCGTGGCTGCCGTTATCATGGGCATCCTCTAGAACAGTGATCTTCACAGTGTGAGGTAAAAGATAAGTCATGGATGACCACGAGGTAAATTATATATCCTGAAAGGACTACCGAAACACTTTTTGGAGACTACTGCTCTAGAAAATGCCAGTGGGCTATCTTGAACTCTGTTGATTCCCCGCACAGTTGGGGGAGCGGCGAATTGCGTTGGACACACCAGTTCTCGTCTGATCACTGAAGTTAAGCAGCGCAACCCCAGCTAGTACTGACATGGGTGGCCGCTTGGGAAAATTGGGTACTGCTAATACCCAAAAATCGTCGCATTAGTGTAGTGTCTGTGCAGTCTCTGCATAAGAACTATGCTGTGGACGGGGCTCTAATGGCCTTTGTAGTTGAAGGGCCCTAAAACACCAACAAACAACAACAACTGTACAGTTGAAATCCTATATCTAGTAAACGACAGTGTCTTATTCATTACACGGCATTAACATGTTGGTATTTTGTAGCGGAACTGTATTGAATTCGCCTTGAAAGCCAAGCCAGTAAGGCGCTACATTCCCAAGCAGCGACTGCAGTACAAAATTTGGTGGTTCGTCACTTCACAATATTTCGAGTATGCCATCTTTACATTAATTTTGGTCAACACCATTTCTTTGGCTATGAAGGTAGGTTGTGTGACCAAATCTAGAATTTTTGAACCTGAGCCGCGTGTCTTTGTAGGCGAAGGGGTTTTCATTAAATCCTTTTTACTTGGGAGTTGCATAATTATGTTCCAAAAACTAGGGCAAACCTTTTCCACATTACTTACAGTTATTTCGTAACTTTTTTTTTGTAGTTCTATAATCAGCCAGACAACTACACCAAGGCACTTGATTATCTCAACATGATCTTCACTTCTATCTTTGCCCTGGAGTTTTTACTGAAATTAGCCGCTTTCCGATTTAAAGTATATCCTGATCCTCTTAATCTCAATAGTTGCCAAAAATATCATTATGGATACCCCACTTCCGTTTTTAACAGAACTACTTTGGTGACGCTTGGAACGTCTTCGACTTCATCATTGTTCTAGGCAGTTTTATTGACATTGTTTACTCAGAGGTGAACGTAAGTTTAACTTTGCAGCCTTATTTCTAAACTTATCGGGTTGTCCACCGGGGCTCAGTGATTCTGAAAACTAAAAGAACAAAAGAACTGACATGATAGCCGTTGTGTTGGTCAAACCTCTTACAAAACGTTATCAGCAGAGTCATAAGGGCCGACTTGCCGAGAGAAACTCAGTGGGGACACCACATTCGGTTGGAGAAAATGGTTGAATATACAGAGAGGGAATTATTAAATTGGGCCATCTTCGAACTCTGGCACCTATCAGCAACTCACTACTATTCTTTTGTTCTATCAGTGGACATCTGTCTTTTCACTTTGATTGTGGTTCAAGAATTTCAGACTTTTACCTATCATTTCCGGTTCGCCACCACTTCGTACCACTATCCCTAGCCGGGATCCAACATCATCAGTATCAATTTCTTCCGTCTATTTCGAGTCATGCGTCTCATTAAGCTCTTAAGTCGTGGAGAAGGCATTAGGACATTACTCTGGACATTTATCAAGTCCTTTCAGGTAAGGCTGGATGGACACTGTCAAGTAAATTCTTGTTTTTTACGTGGTCTTTATACGGTTCTTTGTCAAATATTTCAGGCTCTTCCCTATGTGGCTCTTCTTATTGTAATGCTCTTTTTCATCTACGCCGTTATCGGAATGCAGGTATGACAGGATTATTTTCAGCACCCAATTTCAGCCCTCAGATATTAAATATCATCTTAGTGAATCAGAATTTTTTGGGGGAAAGGTTGTAATCGGAATCCCCAAGATATTAGTCGCGCTAATGAATAACAGACACTCTTTGAGACTCTTTGTATTTCAATGAAATTTTACATCTGAACACTAATGAACTATGTATATAATTTTGGTCGTCAGGTATTCGGAAAAATCGCTTTGAACGACGCCACATCCATCAATCGAAACAACAACTTTCAGACTTTTCCACAGGCCGTCTTAGTGCTGTTTCGGTTAGTTGTAACGTCAACTAGTTATATTTCAAACAGAGGGTCTTGTCTTTTCATCTACTCCCCATCTTTTAATAGGTCAGCTACTGGTGAAGCTTGGCAAGAAATCATGATGGCCTGTGCTAGCTGGCCTTCAGTAGTCTGCGATCCTAGATCTGAGAAGGAAGATGGTGGTTCACAAGGTCCACAGCAGTGTGGCAATGACATCGCCTTCTCGTACTTCATTTCTTTTTATATTCTGTGTTCCTTCCTAGTGAGTTCAGTCTGTAATAATGAATGATGATCACACCCATGCTGTTTCGTCCTCAGAACCACATATTTCTATTTTAACAGGTCATCAATTTGTTCGTAGCTGTCATCATGGACAATTTCGACTATTTGACTAGAGATTGGTCAATTCTTGGACCACATCACTTGGATGAGTTTGTCAGACTTTGGTCTGAATATGATCCAGATGCAAAGTAAGCATGACATGGTCTGCAAGATGCCCCTTGCACTTTTTATTCCATAGGATATCTCAAAGGATCATTGCATAGGGTCATCATAAGCATAGGAGGTCCCTAGGGATGCAAAGGATCATCATAAGCATAGGGGGGGGGGG
>JAAFCE010001036.1:41498825-41553323 GCA_013389805.1 Trigoniulus corallinus | reverse complement strand
CATTTTACTTCCCATCATGGGTGGACGTTTTAATCACATAATTATCACGCTTACTGCACTGCAGTGTAAAACCCGTAGTGGGTAGCACGCGTCGGTGTTCGATACTGCACCGAAATGGGTAGACTTTTTTCGGGCAAGGGAGAAGCCCCGAGTGCGCCTTCTTTCGGATGAGAAGTAAAACCGAGGTTCCGTGTGATGTACGATGGCATTTGCACGCAAAAGAACCCTCTCCACTATGCAACGGGTAGATGAGGCAAAATTTCCAGGTGTAGGAGCTCGCCCCTGGCGTCGGTGGAATGCCCCAGGTAACTTTTGTTGTTTGTTGGTGTTTAAGGTCCCGTCAACTACAAGGTCATTAGAGACCCGTCCACTGCATAGTTCTAATGCATATGCTGCACAGACACTACACAAATGCGACGATTATTGGGTATTAGCAGTACCCAGCTTTCCCGAGCGACCACCCATGTCAGTACTAACTGGGCTTGCGTTGCTTAACTTCAGTGATCAGACGAGAACTGGTGTGTCCACCCCAGGTAACAGTAGACCGACGATAAATAAGCATAGAGATTGTAGCTTTGGTCGACAAACGGCTGTGGAAAAACAACGTCCAATAAGGAAATTAAAGCACCCGTAATGGCAATCTCATTTTATTATTTTATTAGGTATCGCCCACAAATTCACTGAAGATGTCACCACAGAATGCCTTGAAAGTATCTCCGAAGAACCACACACCCAACCATGTGATGGCTCTTCACGACGCCAATACGCCTTCACCAAGGCCAAGCTATCGGTTGAGGAGACTTAGGTAGAAATCAAACGACGTTTCACCCTGTTTGAAAGATTATACCGGTTTCATTACATAATGGTTTATTTCCAACAGTGTGGCATCACTCCAGGGTTCGGATGGTGAATCAACGCCTCGTAAGATGCCCCTAACGACTGAGGAGACAATCCCCATGCGTCACCTTCGTGTTGGAGGTACAGATGGAAGGCATGGTCGAGTCACCTACACAGAGTAAGTAGATTTCGTCTTGCACCCGTGAGATGTTCCCAAATCCTGATCCAAAATTTGTTGTCTTTGGCAGTTTGCTCGAGGAAGATTCCCCCACTCCTCCATCAGGTGGAGAGTCCATCGCACCCCCAACGCCACCACCACGTCGTGGTCCTCCTCCACCCACGACTCGAACTCCAACTTATGAAGATACTGCCCCTCAGCAGACACCTCCCACCACGACTACGGCCTCGTCTCCACCTCAGGCCAGCCGTCCTCAAAGGACTAGCTCCTTCCGCCTGCCATGCATGCGCAAACAGGATAGTCAAGATCAACCAGTAGTGAGCAAGATCGCCACGCCGCTTCAATTTGCCCAGATCCAAGCTCTGGCAATGGCAGGTATGCTGGCAGCCATGCCAGGGGTGCGCCCAGGGACCATCCCTCATACGGGACCAGCGCCATCCTCTTCCAGAGGCGCCTACATCGACCATGCCTCGGCTCTGTACCTGTGCAGCGGCTATGCAAGTCGAAAGAGCAGCGCCTACCTCATGCCGACCCCTGGCGTAACTCGCCACCGGGCGACCTATCCGGCTGCCACTGGTAGGAACCTGGGAACCCTTGCTAAGCCCTACCCTATCACTCCTTTCACAATCATCCTTCATTACTCACAAACGCACACACTGTTTTGCCTAATCCACGCTTAACTATTTCTTTTGGATGTCGATGTCGTCAAGTGAACTACGTTCTGTCAACGTTCTGCTGTGTTTTCTTTCTCTGTCTTCCTTGGAATGCCACCGGAAACACTCGTCTGTGGCCCGTCTTTGCTACTCTTTCTTCCTTTGGGATGTTAATATGCATTTCTTGCATGACTATTCATTTCTTTACCTTCCAACCTGCCTGCAGCTTGCTGACGTTATCAAGCTTTGCATGGCATAGAGAGCAGCACAAGTCCAAAAGTCCTTTGGAAAGCAGTCATCGTATATTGTGCACTCAAGTCCGATCAAGGGCGTAATGGGATCACATTTTATCTGGGACTCCTCTGTCTGCTAGCACTCGTCCATCAATTTGGACTGTGACAAGGAACATATGTCCTTTTAAACAGTGGAAGCCCCCAAGGTCTAAAAACTTGATGATGGTCGTGTCCCTAAGCCTTTTGAAATTCTTGCAATGCAAATATAGACATTTTCAGCTTGCAAAGAAAAATGAAGAAATTTCCAGCAAACTCATAAGTGATCGACGACGTCCAAGTCATCAGTCAATTGGCTTTCACCTGCTGTCCATACTCTTCTCGATGTAGAGAGAAGCAATGGAAGACTAAATTTGTGACTGTTCTGATGATATTATGAAGAAAAATCGACTTTCATAATTCTTCCAAATTATAACGAATAGACTTAGGATGTTACAGACAAACAAATTCTACTTCTGGCAATGTGAACAGAAATCTAAGTCAATACCTATGCAACTGCCAAGACAATGGACTTATATCTGCCTCAAGATAAAAGATTCAGACGCTTTAACAATATCCTAAGAGTCCTCTACATCTCCGCATCTGATGTTCATGTATTCATCATAGGAACGGTGCAACCCCTTACTAACAAACCTTGAGACTACTAATGCTAGCCTTATACAACGCGGTGCATGATTCGGAACATGTTCCTGTTCTGTCACCAGAGAACAGACGATCACATGACAGAGATCATCAACAAGAAATTGTATAGCACTGAACTAGCCATTAATATATTGGTTACTAATACTTTGGCCACTATGAATGAAACGCCTGACGCTCAGGGCCCACGAACCTCCAAAGGCAGCCATCCGCCAACGCAGAGAACAAGTTTTGTTTTAGCTCAAAGTCCTTTTGCGCTTGTTCTTCAGATATAAACCCCCTCCAAGACAGATATTTATCCCTCCTTCCATCCCAACCCTGTCTCGGGCTCTTTCTTTATATCTCCATCCTCCTTCTGCTCTCCACTGGCCGTGCTGACGCTCTTACCACTCCCGCTACTGAGTGTGGCGCCGCCTTTTGTCGCTAGTTAGTCAGCCATAGTCGTAGAATAGATGTTTATGAGGACTCGGTGTTAGCGAGACTAAAGCCTAACGGCAGATAAAGGAAATGTGAGATAGGAGATCCCTACATGCCGATCTCATAATGGAATCGGTTCCGGTTTACTGGAGCCTTGGAAAAAATCAATGCATCTCTGAAATATCAAAAGTTCTATTATCAAATTTTCTTAAAAATTTCAAAGTGTGGAATCTCGGTTTAAGGACCGAAAACCCTGTGTCTGAGTCGGCCCTACTGAGGACAATGGTTTGTAGAGCAGGTCTCCCATCTCACGAAAGTCTGGCTGACAAGATATTCCTAGGCCAGAGTTGTGTCACTATCCCCAAGTGACACTTGGCAAACTTCATGGCAAGGATTTATCATACAACTATAATTTGATTTTTGTCTGAAATTGTAGCTCCACATCATGTAGACGCTAATGGCAGCATTCCTGGTCATATAGATTCCAGAAGAGGACGATTGAGCGGAAGTCCATACTCTGTGCCAAGCAGCCCTAGGGATCGAGACGCACATCCGTATTCTGAGGTGGTGGGCAGTGCAGAAAGTCTGGTTGGCAGGGTAAGGAGACCTGAGTCAATTACATCTGACTATTGCGTTGACTAGATTGCAATCAGTGGCCGGATAAATGGCCGTGATGTGTGATCAAAACCACAGACTTGCTACAAGCAATCTCTTACTCAAATTAAACTACAGTATACCAAATGTCGCACTTTGCAGGTCCTACACGAACAAGGCTTAGGAAAATTCTGTGATCCGGACTTCGTGCGGGCAACTTCGCGAGAGATGCAGGAAGCTATGAATATGACGCAAGAAGAAATGGATCGGGCAGCCCACGAAATCCTTCTGGAGGTCAAACGTCATCGACACCACAGGCGTCTTGCAGGACGTGGACGATCACCTCAGAATCAAGACGACTACGAAGGAGACGATTACGAAGATTTTAGTGAGGAGAATGAACAAGATGGCTTTGATGAAGAGGATGAAGAAGACGAGGAGGAGGACGAAGCCAATGACGAGAGAGAGAATAACAGTGGTGACCCATTGTGGAATCCTGAAGCAGACGAAGACGATGATTACGACGACGACACAACAGACGACGGCGGACATGATCAACAGCGTCTTGCAGATTCCAGACATCTGCAACGCCAGTTCCAAAGGCAGCTAAATCAACGCCACCGTCCCTTAAACAACCAACAACAAAATGACCAAGCTTCCAGAATGGATTCTCGAAGGGACAATGTGGACGATTCCGCATTATAGTTATACGGTTCCAATTCAGGAGGTTAAACACATATTTTTCTCTTGGTGCCAGTGGTGCAATTGGTTTGATGGGGAGCCATTCAAATTTTTGGAGTGCAGTGCCCTGTCATTTCGACGATTCCCATATCGTCGGGCCCTTCAGTGCCCTCTCCGACGCTGTGAGGATGTGGCGCTTTGTTAATCAACAGATTTGTCACGTGGATGGCACATCTCGCTCCTCCATCTTCAGGCCGAAACACGGGAGTGTTTTCGCAAGTTGCTCCACCTCCTCGACTTTCCTAAGCCCTTTTCCGCCCTTATAAAAGGGTGGGTTGTAGGAAAGAGACTCAACTATCTTTAGATAACGGGTCGAGATGGAGTGCCATTATCATTATTTTTGTCTTGGTGGTTCTGAAGTGGACCATTTATATACAACAATTCGGAAATGAAGCACAAGTCTGATTTCTTTGATAATTACGAGAAGAAAGCGGTTTTCACTGTGTTTCGTGTGTGCGTGTGTGCGCGTGTTGGTTTTTCTCCGATTTGTTTTTCATCTTTGGTTTCTTTTTTTGTTTTGTTATTTTTGACTCGCTTCTCCATAGTTCCAGAAATTCTCGGAAATTTTTAAAGGGGATTGTTTCAGAATTTTGATTTTTTTTACGGCCAGAGATATATATATATTGTCTTCAGAGATTTTTAATAGCATCATTCAAACGTTTTCTTCTTATTTTGCTGTTGTCTCCAGTCTGTCTTTTTCTGTCTTTCCTTCTCTCTCATTATATAAATATACGAGACTTCAAAAAAAGACCTCGGTCGCCTTTTGCTAAATTGCAAGGGACCAAGACTAAAACTCGATTTTGAGAGTGAGGAATATCCCGATTTAGCCATTTTTGGCATTAGTTTACCCATCCGAGAATACTTCCGGTCACGTTGGCCTTTTCTGAGTCAGCTAGCGTGTTCATTCAGCATTTTCTTCTGGAAGACTTGACACCTAGCCATTTTGTCGTTGTCGTCGTCATCATCATCAGTTTCTTGTGCTTTATTTCCGTTTCCCTTAATGGTCATCATGTTAAAAACAAGACTTGGATGGCCCAGTTCTTTTCATCAACACTTCAAATGAAAGAGGGGCACAACCCCCTTCAATCAGACCTCAATCTAAATACTGGACCTTTCTCCTTCCTCTTATGTTTCAATTTTTTGTCTTGTTTTCCGTATTCTAGTCCCTAATGTCAACTTTTATCTAGCCACCCGAAGTGCCCTGTTCATGAATCATTATGATCCAGTTCCAAATGCGTCCCTTAAAAAATAATGTCCTAGCGTTTTCCTTTGAAAGCTTAGTGCTTTGGGTTCAAGTCGCTCACGATGGTCGATGGTCATTCATTGAGCTACAAATATAACCCCAAGCAAATATCTCAATAATGCCCAACAGTTGTTGGGTCCCACAAAGGGCCACCAGGTTGCTTGAGGAAACTTGTCACTGTCAAAATGAATACCATATTCTAATGATAATCAATTTTTTTCTCCTTCGACTCTACCACCAACATCTGTTAAGAGCCAGGCGTCCTAGATGTCGACTGAGACAAACTGAAATTCCTAGCGACAGAATGGTAAAGTTGACTTTCGGAAGTCATGAACTAAAATTTCAATAGCGAGTTTCCCTACTTCGTTATACATAACCCCGCCTCTTACAGACTTGGATTTTTTTGTTCCGTTGGTGTTTTACGGCCCTTCAACTACCAGGTCATTACAGCCCCGTCCACTGCATAGTTCCAATGCAGAGACTGCACAGACACTACACTAATGCGACGATTTGGAGTATTAGCAGTGCCCAGTTTTCCCAAGCGGCTGGAGTTGCGTTGCTTAACTTCAGTGATCAGAGGAGAACTGGTGTGTCCAACGCAATAAGCCGCTCCCCTACAGACTCGAAATGTTAGTTGACCCAGTACTTCACATTTTTAACTTCTTCTCTGGTAAAACAGCAAAAGCAAACCCATGCTATTACGATGCCTCCAATAACATATTAGTGAATTCCGCAATTCAAATGGTACCATCAGAATAACTCCTAGTAGATTTCTGAAAATGGTTTCCAGTATCATTTATGTTTAATTGAATATTATTGGCATGTACTACTAGTGTGTAAACCATTTTCGCAGCCCCCTAAATACTTGGATCTCCACTGAGTAGCCCATTTACACGTGGGCAGGGATAACGCGCAGTTAAGGACAAGTGGCTTCGCGTTTGGTTGAAAGGTTAGAAATCCCATGAAAAGAACGATTCAAAATGAGAAATGTTAAAAACGTTTTGGAAACACTAGTTAACATTTTTGTTGGGACTATTTCGATTCAGTTCCAATTTGTACCGAGAACAATGCTCAAATGCATTGGCGGAGTAGATACATATTTGAAAATTTGATATAATCAGTCTCCTGCAATTTGTGGACCTCTGCTAATACGTATACCGCCGCACAGAGCCGCCCCCAACAAAAGCGGGACCCGGCAGATGGGGTGCTTAGGGTATCTATATACAATCTATACCAGTGGTTCTCAATCCGTGTTCCGCGAAACCACTTCAAGTGTTCCGCAAAAGAAATAAATGCACAAATAAAAGTGTTGAAAAAGAAAATCGACCCAATTTAAAATAATTTTTAGATGGGGTTGTAATCAGCAAACGCAAGTCACATACCAGGTAGTTGTTCGTTTTTAGTAAGTACCAAGTGTATAAAGTGTACAACCTGCTTTAAAGTTTATGTTGAATTGTAAGTTTTCGGTGCAAGTAAATGTCAGTTTAGTGTTCCCTGGCTTCAAAAAGATTGAGAACCACTGATCTATACACTAACGCCCCTTCCCGTTAATACTGTATTTCACAATTTGCAAACACTTGTCGACCGTTCTTTTATGATTTTGCAAAATCAGTCAGTGGCGGGGTGCCTTGTGCGCTCGCACCCTCTCGGGCCCGACCTACTGCCACAAGGCGGCATTAAACAGCCTTCATTTCTACTTTGGCGGGTCGACGTTGGTTGACGCCATTTATTATCGCTTTATACTGAAAAGGTTGCACACACACATCTTGTAGTTTCATTTAGAATAATTAAGGAAACTGCGAAAACTCCCTAACAACCAATAAGTCAACTTGGATATTGTTAGTATTTGCAATTCTTACTGTAGGCTATATCATGCCACGTGTCTATGGCCATGATTTCATTTGTTTATGCAATATTTATAATGAGAATAGCAAATTTTATAGTTATTATCAGTGGGGGTATAAAATTGCCCCATGAATGCATCTAAGAGGCTAATATCTAGATTTAGACCCTGATTGATATCATCCACAAGCATCAGATGGAGTTCAAATACCTTTTCTGATATTTTAGCAGCATACAAGGAAATGATAAAAGTTCACAGCACCCAATTTCAAAGAGGCAATTCTGGTGGCTCTTTGATAGTATTTGGCAGCTTTTTTTCTTCTTTAATATTCAAAAGATGATTATTATAAGTCAAAATTCCTGGCCACAAGGAGTAGCCCCTGAATGACAACTATGCATGTCTTCAACACGGCAATGATCGCATGAGCACACGCTACTTGGACAAGCAATCGAAAACCTCCCTCAATCAGTGGCCTTAAAAAATCATTAGAAATCCTTTGCCCTACCCTGCCGCTCCCTTTTTTCACCTAGCATCTCTTCCCTCTCCTAAAATCCCTTGGAACAAGGACGGAAAGAGGGTCCTAACGGAGCCTTGGTGGAACAACTTGAATTGAATGGGATTCCCCGACTGTATTTGTTCGTCCTCGTAGTTACCATCAGTCTCTCAAATTTTTAGTGCCAAAATTTGATAAGCGCGCATCGCCATTTGGTATCGACACCACCTCGGCTCCCCTATATCCTCGCCTTCTTTTCCTCGTGGGTTTGTTCTTAACCCTTAACCCCCTTGATTGTCTTTCAAATCTAACTATTGTACATTTTTCATTGTCTATTTTCCATATAAGGACGGCCCGCCATTTTTCAAACTAATTTTTAGTATGAAAAAAACTTGAAAAAAATATCACTTGAAAATGACTTCATGAGAACATACTTTCTTTTCAGTTACATAACACGTTCTTTGGAAATGTGTGACCTTTCAATTCTTAAGTCACTCCCGTGTCGTGAGTACTCGATGTTGCTATTTTTTCATTGTGCTAAGTTATTATATGGCCCCAAAGCTAATCTGAATCTTTTTTCCTTTTGTACCTATGTCCAAACAAATAAAAAAAATTAATTTTAGCCCGGGATCAGGATTCGATCTCGCAATCACCATTTCAACATGGCAGCTTTGAAGTCCAATTTGTCAACCTTCCCAACTCCCATTCGTTCCCATTTTCAAACCAACATTATGAGTATCGTTCATGTATCGATTACTTATACAGTAAACATCTCTTTTTGTTTCTGTTGGGGGGCTAACAATGGACTGTTGTTATACCTAAATAAAATTTTAAGCACTTGATTTCAAGTTGAGTATCAGTGACGAAAGTTACTCGCCAACAATGAAATGGGAATCCAGTCACGGCAAGAAGACTTGTCTGTGCCTGTAGACCATCTCCGAGCTCTCTACAAATTTGCCAAATAACAGAAGGCATCAAACAGTTGTTTATAATTATGGAGCGTAGGGGGAAGTTTTACCGCTAATTTGGTCACAAGCATAACAGCAACTCCAGCTTCAACCGTCAAATTTTGATAGTGGCAATAAGCGATGGAGAATCGTCTTTGCGTTCAGTTAAAACACCACATATCTACACATTTTCTACTTCAAAAACCATTTTAAAAAAATTAATTTACAAAGTTTGAAAAATCGCAAAATTGCTACAAAGTTGCACAATGAACCGCCCTGACACAAAAGGGGTAAATTAAGAGTCAAGTCAAGGAGAACATCATTGATAAATCTAAAAAAAATAGTGATAAAAACTGCCAAAGACAGGGTCCTGATAATTCTGATTTAAAAAAATGAGATTTCTCATTATTTCAAAAAAAGGCCCACAACTCAGAACAATATTGGACAAATCCATCGTTAAGGCAATAACTCCAAATTCCGAGACCAACACTCTACATGTCCAATCTCCATCCTAACGCAAACATTAATAAATGCATCGACGAATTTTAAATGTACAGATCCAGAAAGTGAAGATTGTCAACAGTTTAGTAAAATAGTGCCAATAGTTCGATTGACCACTGGTTCTTATATGAAGGTCAGAAGCACCAGCTTTAACGTTGACACTTCATAAAAATCTATTTGCAGTTAAAATATTGCAAACACTGAAGAGATGAAATAATTCAACGACACTTCAGAGTCATTATAAGAACACTTGAGCTAAGGCTTCAATTGGGCAATAAGACACACTAGCAACAATAATATCACCCAAAGGTGGCTGACGACAGGTCGTGTGGTGTGTCCACGCAGAGATTCTGCATCGCCTGAAATCATGAAGAACTTACGTCAACCAACATTTCTACAAGATGCCATGAAAAAGTGAACAACGCAATTACCCCAGCAATCCAGTTCCAGTGCAAGTACAGCATGCAAACAAGCAAACGAAACATAAGAATCATTATTCAAAGTCCATCACCAGCAGAATTCTACTTTCTATAACTTAGCAAGCCATAATACAGCAAACCGCAAAAGACCAGAGCACCCAGTAAACAGATTTATCAGCTTTTCTCAGCACCAGAACAAAAATGAAATTTGACTTACCCAACCTAAATTCCCATAATGGGGAAGACATCCTCCCATCTCCACCATCACTGTAGGCCAATACTCGAAGCTTGTATAGCACACCAGGTTTTAGCCCACGAACATCAGCCACTAATTCTTCACCAACTCTGACGGTGACATCCTTGTATGTGCTGAAATCCTGGGATGCTTCCCAGTATCGTACCTAAGGAATGCAAATGAATCATGGTTACACCTCAACTATGTAATAACATTTTGATATCTAAGGATGTGTGTGCAAATACCTTGAAACCCTTCAGAGGTTCTTCAGTCTGGCCTGGTGCTGTTGCTCTCCACCATACTCGAACGCTTGTTGGTGTCAAGATATTTACTTTAACAGAAGTTGGAGGTTGCAAAGGCGCTAAAAATCAAAAACAACTATGGTCAATGATATTCTTGATAGACTCAAGACAATCTAACAGTAATAAGCACCTGATTTAAATGTCCTCATAAGGAATCTCTCACTCTCAGGTCCGCTGCCAGCCGAGTTGAATACAGATGACACTACATAGTAATAAGTGTCTGGCAAAAGACCCACAATCAAGGCCCAATTCTGTATTTCTCTACTTAGATGATAAGTGGCATCGTATAGTGGATCGTCGCCATCTCTACGCCAGTACTTGATCTGAAGTCAAGCAAACAAAACCAGGATCAATCCCAAGATTCATTCGGCCAAACATTTCTCATCACATTCTTAAAATTATAAACACTTACACGAAATCCAATCAGCTGGCCTCGAATGCTTTCCCGAGACATATCGATCGGTTTCCATGAGACGTTGAGGGAAGTTGAATTGTGGGGCCAAGCTGATACTTCCACCGGTACAGCATTTGGACCTAAAGTAAAGACAGTAGTTCAGTTCCTCTACAATTCCGTATAACACTTTTCTAAAGTGTAAGTGTACACGCGCCAACTCACGAGCTTCCGCTGAAAATATGATTTTTTCTGGACTGATTGGACCTTCTCCTTGTCGATTGATGGCCTGAACCTTGACTGAATATTCCCGATAGTAATGTTCTGTTGACACCTGGACCACCTTAATTCCAATGTTTCCAAAGTCTCTCAGGTCGACCCGGCGGTAATCAGATTCTGGAGCATCAGCAGGTTTATAGAATACTCGGTACCAGATGCCAGGGGCATTCCAATCTTGCATTGGTAATGGCTATAAAAACGCAACAGCAATAAAAACGGAGAATTATTCATCAATTGTAAGCCATAAACACTGTCACATTAGAATATTACCTTCCACGTGATCGTTAGATCGCCAGTGTTACCACCACCTCCACTCAAACCTTCTGGAGATTTCATTGGACGACTTTCTTTGGTGTTGTAAGCAGGAGATTGTGCACTGGGAGGACTTGGGCCATAACCATTTTTCGCAATTACCCGGAATTCGTGCTGAGACCAAGCTGTAAGAAGACTGCCACTTATGATTTCTGAGCGACGTCCAGTAGCAGGATTCACCCTTGGATTCACGTCTGCAACACATAGAAATATCACAAAATATGAAAGGTTTAAGGTATTTTACTGGTTGAACACTCACCTTTTAACAGCAGAACCCAAGTCAAGTTCCACCCAGTGCGACCTTCAATGTCAAACGATTGAATGGCTTGGCCATTAGTGGCACCGTCTGTCCACTCCAAACGCACGTTACGACCATCAGTTGGAAAAACCATTAAACCTCCTGGGCGTCCCGGAGGACCTGAGAACGTAACCAAACAGAAAATATTATACTTCTCAAAAAAGCTGTTTCTGGGATTTCTCAATCACGGAATATTCACCTTCAATGGAGATTTGAGTTGACGACGAAATCTTATGAACAGGTGTCACTGCCTGACATTGGAATTCTCCAAAATCCTGGAAAGTCAAGTTGTAGACTAACAAGGTGCCAGGTTCTGAACCTGAACCAGAAATGAAGCGCTGATGTGGAAAGTCGTCAACTCGAATTCCATTGACTAACCACACATAGCTCAAATCAAGGTCTGGAGGGGTTTGAACTTCGCAGTTCAAAACCACAGTGTCATTTACTCGAGCTACCAGCGAACTTGGTGGCCGACGGACGAAGTTAGGAGCACCTATAGTAGAAAATAGAGTATATCAGATAGTGTATAATACATGTCGGTGCCGGGTAAGCTTAATATTATGTGTACCAAATAAAGCCTCATCTGTTTTTATTAGATCTGTAAATTGTTCTAAATCTGCACGTTCATCGGATCGAAATGGGTTGCGATCAAAGTAAAATGGGAATGGAATGACAGACATTGGTTACCACATTCTGTCTGTAAATGTTTATACGTGGGGCAGATGGAGCAACTATTGTTTATGGGAACAACGCACGACGTTACTGGGGTTTCCTCTCTCCCCTTGGTGAAGCCATCGGCTTTGACCAGGTTCAAACCCGTAATTACCCACTAATGACGTAACCATCAAAGTCCCTTCCTTTATAGAAATATTCATCGAATGCTCGCTTGAGGGTTCTAGGAACAGGTGGTAATCTTCAGGACTTTGTGACGCATTCACTACCTACAGTAAGGCATGATGAATTCTGAACATGTAATAAAATTCTTGCGCTCAGAGTTCTTACTTAACATGCAGGTGACATCATATACGCAATGCCTGCCCGTGGATTTTATGATGTCAAATGGACCAGGCAGGAACTATTATAGCCCTGAAACGTCATTGCATTTCCATTTGTCTCTTTAGTTCACACAATGTTTTTATGAATTTTATCGCTTCTTGGGCTGCAATAGTTCCTGCCCGGTCCGTTGCGCTATGCATATACAAAGCAACATACGAAAGTTTCATGGGCATATTAACAGCTGATTTATCGATGATTTATGATGATGACGATCTCTAATGAGAAAAAAGCAATGCAGCCCTACTATTGTCAATTCTCACGAGCCGCCACAGTACAATACAGTCACTAAGTTTAACAAAAGTACATTTCTGATTTCACTACAATCGGAAAGAAAACATCGGTCTCTCTCTCGTGTTCAACACGCATAATTATTAAGTAATACTCACGCAAAACGACCAGTCGGCCGTCGCTCTCTGCACGTCCATACTTGTTATTCACAACACACGTATACCTCCCCTCATCCATTATCATCACTCCATTGATGACGAGATGACCATTAGGCATCACAACTACACGACGTTGATCAGGAGTTAGGGCCTGTCCATTGCGCAGCCACCGAAACTGGGGTGCAGGCGCTGCTTCAGGTTGGCATTTTATAGTGACATTACCGCCTTCTGCTGCAAAAGTCTCCTTCTGCAAAGGATATTTGGCAAAAGATGGTGGCAAGGCTGCAAAGGAAAGAAACAATACATATGAAGTGACAACACATTGTTATATTTCAACATAATTACAATATACAGTAGTCAAAAAGTACTTACTGAGAATTCTCAACTCTCCAGACGAGTAGGTCGATCCAAGTTGATTTGTGGCCTTACATTGGTAGACTCCCTGATCCCGACTTGGATTTAGTCCTCGAATATACAACGCATTGCCTCTCACCACATAACGATCTAAATCCTCCCGTTTTACGCTGCGCAATAAGGGTTCGCCGTTTTTTAACCATTCATACCGCACCTGGAATGGAGTTGCACATTAAAAATGATATCTCATCCTTCACCTCGATATTATGTACCAGTCATTGGTTTTAACATGGAGTCTGCTATAGTGCCATTAAGACACCAGAGAAGGATGACTTAATTTAGACACTCACATCAGGAATTCCAAAAGCTTCACAAATCCAGTTCAATTCTGCTAATTCATCCATGTGCATATCCTGAAGTGGAATGGTGAAAACGGGCTTGGCTATTTAAAAATATAGAATTATATAAGAATCAAAAAGTCTAGACCACAATCATAAACCACATAATACGGACCTTGAATACTAAGAGTCACTGATGCAGATATGGAATTCAGCCTATTATTAGCAGTGCACACATATTCGCCCATGTCTTCAACAGCCACTTTAGGTAAGATAAGAACACGATCATATTTTGCTAACGTGGCATTTTGAGGCAGTTGTGAAGAAAAGCCTTTCCTAGTCCAGTTATAGGAAGGTACAGGGCTGAAAAGACCAACAAAGAATAAGTTATAATGAATTAAAAAACAATTTCTATGTGAAAATGTGTGAAGGCGTTGAGATATCTTATGAATGCCTTCAGCACACGGGAAAATTATCAAATGTGATGAAAAATGACAGTGGGCGAACATTTGTCACCTGGTCCTAGATAGTAGCAAACAAATTAATGCATAGTATTGGATATTATAATTAATGAGTAAACTCACAATCCAAAAGCCAAGCATTCTAACTGAACATCCTGGCCAGCAATTGGAGCTTCAGGAAATGCCTTTGGGAAATTGTTGGGGAACGTCAACTGCTGATTGCTAGCTGCAAAATAGTAAGGTTGTGTTTCATGTCAATGTTTTCAGAATATTAACAGATGTCAAATTAACAAATGTGTGAGTGACTCACAGTAAGTTGATACTTCTAGTGTGAACATCGGTCCAATTCTCCCCGCTCCCTGAACTGAGCTCTGGACTACGCAGAAGTAATTTCCTCTATCAATAGTGTCCAATGAAGAGAAATACAGATAACCATCTTGTGAAACAAACACTCGCCGGTCTTCATCTACAAACTTGTCCAGTCTATCACGAGCCCAGTAGTAGATAACCTCTGATGAACAAAATAATGACATGACTTCGCATATCGTAGACTAAATACATTATCAAGGTAATTTACCTGGATAGTGCTGTGGAGGATCACAAAATATAGCTTTGCCCCAATATTGCTTTCCACTCTCCGTGGACCTCTTCAAGTTAAATTGACCGATGTCTGTAAACCATAAAAAGTATTACGAACACGATAACACATAATGAAATGACGTCATGCTGACAATATGCTCACATCCAAAAGTTAACTTGGCACTCCGACTAATGACAGTTCCAAACTTATTGGATGCTTCACAATAGTAAGTTCCACGATCTAAAAACTGCTGAGGATTATAAAAAGTCAAAGTGCCCTCAGCCATGGTAAGATTAGTGTTGGACAGAGGATCCACAATTTTTGGTATAAATTGATCATTGATGTACTCCTCTTTGAACCATCGATATGTTGGATGTGGATAACCACCAGCCCGACATCTGCAAAATATTAGTCACATTAAATGAAAATTTATTTATCCTAACCTTTATCTACAATGTGATCAGAGCAGAAAGCTGTCAAATGATCTTACGTCAGTGAAATATCTCTTCTTACATCCCTAGTCGAGATATCAAACACCGTGTCTTCAGGCTCTTTGATAAAATAGGGGGCTTTAGGAATCCTTTCAGGGTCTTTCACAGTAATGCCATAATCTTGAAAACACCAAATCAAAACAGTCACTTAAGGATCAGTGCAACATATTGAGGGTCTCTTATTTTAGCTTACCATAACCTCGTTCTTCACTGGCCACGATACCTAGCAGCTCTTTGCGAACTTCACAGATAAATGGAAATGGTTCACGGCCAGATACCCTTAAAAATCCCCAGCGTCCTGCAGATTCTGAAAAGCTGTACAAAGGTTATTAAAATCATTTTGAGGTTACTTAAGGCATAAAAGCGTAGTGCTACACAGGTAGTGCTCAAACTTAAAAATAACACCAAATTTGTAATGCTTCGATGCTGGCACGCGGGCGGCCAAACCAACAGGACCAGCCATGCATATAGCCCAGCTCTAAAGAATTTGGTCCCTATATTGCCATAGCAAGATAACCACACTTGCCACAAAATATTACCGGAAAATGCAGGATTGAGCTTAATATAAAGGCATTGATAAAGACACGCAAATGCAAGTAAGTTACTCACTTATATGACGTAAATCGAAAGTTTTCAAACTGATTAACAGGTAACCACGCTTGTTCCAAGTTAAAGAATGGCTTGTCATTGCTTTGCCACCTCCACTGATTGTTTCCAATATCCACTCCACTTGTATACCAAGTACGATGTTGAGGGTCATTTTCTCGTAGCCAGTCTATAATAAAAGAATGTTCCTCCGGAAAATCCACACTTAAAAGATTGGCTCCAAAAAACTGTAATAAAATTAACAACGTTAAGTTGCATCTCGCCATCAATCAAAATGCTTATAAATATACAGTAGTACCAAAGTGTAACTGAACAGATACATTTATCTAAGATACACTGCTGAAACTGAGGTCTTTCATTAATCCCAACAACTTGTATAACCTCTCAGAGCTTGCAAGACTTTTTCTACAAATGTTTCAAATAACCTCGCGATCTCAAAGAAAATGCTTCTGAATTCTGAAGGCATGGAAAGCGACAAAACCATAAGCATGTAGTGGCCCAATTGTTTCACTTGGTAACCCCCACCGAACACCATTAACATTTAAGAGTACAGATTAGGATAGATCACAAGATTGGTCATGAAACAGGGCAAATTCAATTAATAAATTATGTATTCCTTTATTTTGTAGCGTGAGCTAACCGGCTAGTTTATTCACTTATTCCTGCCAACAGCGACTCCATCAGTCCTGAAGTATATGCAGAATTTATATGCCATTCAGTAAAGGTTTGTACTTCAAAGATCATATCTTAAGTCCAGTGCCGTAACGGGGGTATGAAGCGCCTGTGACAAGTGTCTAACTTTCGCTTGCCCGTAACCCAATAACGACAAAAAACTTAAACATTTTGCGCCCCAAACCCAGTTGCGCCCGTGGCAGCCGCCTTCTTCGCCACGCCCTCGTTACGGCCCTGCTTAAGACCTCAGAAATAGTAAATGCGGAGCTGGCGGATTGTTTTTGTCGTATCTTTAACGCAGTTTGAAAATCCGGCTGATGCTAGGTTTCCCAGATGTTTATTTTTATTCCTTTCACTACCCTTACGATATGGAAGAGAGAATTAATCAGGATGTTTACCCTGCAACGATCCAAGGCTATATCACGACTTTCTGGGGGTGACCGTATGAACTTGTAGCATGTCTCAGAGAATTCAACCCATCCTCTAGGACACTCTTCACTCAACGAAAATCCATTTTCTAAACAACAGACAACAAAGATATTAGTTACTGTGTCATATTCATAGTCTTGTGCTTATCCTCTGAGCTTATGGCACAACATCATACAAAACTTACCAACGGGAAATGCAATACTGAGCAAAACAAGAAAAATCTCCAAAACCTCCATCATCTAAAATGCGTCTGTAAAAGAATTTAAACAACAATATTAATATATATTGCACTGTTATTAATATTCTGGATGTTTTGGGCATGCCCGACTTTTCTGAAACTCATTAAAATATTGTATCAATTTGACTTCAAAATTTTAGAGTTCTTCGGAAGACATTCAAGAATTCTTAAAGTTTCAGTAAGAACAACCCCTGGTAACAAGCAAAAAGTCCAACTAACAACGTCACAGTTTTAGACAGGCATTTTACAGATCAACACCAGGCTGCTACAAAATGGGGCTCAGTTGAAATAATAATATTGACTCTCTTTCGAGCCGTTGGGAATTTTTTTCCTTCGTGACTTCATGAATCACTTGCTTGTATGCAGATTGCAGATATTTGTTATGACAAACTGTCACTGCGTCCCAAAAACTTTTTTTTTTCCAAATTCTCAGCCAATCAAAATACCCGCCTTGCTGGCGCAGTGGTTACACGCTCGGTAACTGCGTCATTAGTTCTAGGTTCGATACTGGACCGCGGTGGGTTGGCTTCTTTCGGGCGAGAGAGGCCCAATCCAATGCCAGACATAAATAATAGCTTTTCATAAGTAAAGGGCATACCCCCAAGGGACATTTTACTTCCATCATGGGCGGTCACATATGAGTCTCACAGCCTTTTGAAACCATCACATAATTATCACAATTGCTACACTGAAGTGTTGAACCCCCCCCCCCTCGATGGCGCAATGGGTAGTACGCTCGGTAACTGTCATTAGTTCTGGGTTCGATACTGAACCGAGGTGGGTTGGCTTCTTTCGGGCGAGAGAGAGCCCCTTCTTTCAGATGATAAGTAAAACCTAGGTCTCGTGTGGTATTTGCACGTAAAAGAGCCTCTACTATGCAGCGGGTAGATGGGGCAAAATTTCTAGGTGTAGGATTTCGCCCCTGGCGCCAGTGGAATGTCCCAAGAAACACTAGACCGACGATAAATAAGCATAGGGGTTGCAGCTTTGGTCGGCGACCGGCTGTGGAAAAATACTGTCCAATATATCACCTTTGTGCCCATTCGGAGGGACAAGATAGGTACCCGATCCTGCCATAGATGGGAAAACGGGTTAGGAGTTGCTTTTGCTCAGCCCATCAAAGTATCACCACTGATACCTGGGTTAGAGAACTTCTCGGAGGCTATGCTTCGTTAGTGATAAACATCACAAGAGTAAAATGGCGAATTGGAATACTGTACTTATGGTATCTATATTAAGCGTTATTTCGACGCAACGCTGCCAGAAGTATGATACCATTGGTTCTATCCAAATTGCATTAGCAGCTAAGTTACTAGCAATGTGTCACTGATAACGAGGTCCGTATGCTCACATCACCCACTAAGTTTGAATGGCTGTCAAGTACGGTACCAAGCTTTAATCTTATAAATTAAACATTTTTCGCCCTTTCAGTTGCAAGGTAATACGGTGGTATGGGCATCTTATGAGAAGAGGGGGAACTGGTTCGATTCGTTACGAGGAAGCAGTTTACTGGAAGCGTCCGGGGCCGAGGAGACCAAAACAGACGTCGGAGCACGTTGCACGAAAGGGATAGAGTACTGTACG
Source organism: Trigoniulus corallinus (assembly GCA_013389805.1). Taxonomy (NCBI): domain Eukaryota; kingdom Metazoa; phylum Arthropoda; class Diplopoda; order Spirobolida; family Trigoniulidae; genus Trigoniulus; species Trigoniulus corallinus. Next base: position 41,534,516 of record JAAFCE010001036.1, on the reverse strand, counting down.
TGGGGTGAATGGGGACCTAGGAGACAACAATGAGGGCCAGAACCCGCGGGTCACTGCCTGTCACAGGAGGGATAAGGGTACAATGATGATTATTTACAAGGATTTATCATAAAAACACGCACGTCGATCGCTTTCCTACAACTGCCGCCCTCAGATCCAACACTATGGCCACAAGCTCGGCATAATGACATCATGTGGGTCACTTACGCAGAATACACACTTGAGATTTAATTCAGTGAAAAGCACTATAAGTCAACTACCGTAGGTTGTTAGCTGTCAACATTCGCATTTAGAAAAAAGAAAAATCAATACATACACCAAATGTTACATGAATGTATGAAAGTCTTTTTTTTCAAGTCCCTATGTAGGCAAAAGAACTTGAAATGAACTCGGTAGTCGATAACAGACAATAACTGCTAATGGAAACTCGGACAAGTCTGCAATTGGGATTCCAGGGAGCATCTAGAGATTTGTACTAAAAAAATATGGTTAACCTGACATCCAGGCCTGCTGACATCTATAAAATAATTGCCGAATACGCGTGCGACGGCCAAGACGCGACGTTGCTAACGTAATATGTTCCTATTGATAGCTCAGCAGTAGCGTCGTCGACTAATGAATCCACGGTTTCATGTTCAATCCTGGTCAATGCAGCCAGTAGTGAATGCAGCGAGCGATCTTTCAGGGATGAGGAAACTCTGCTGTGATCCTGTGTGGTGTACATGTACATAAAATAATCCTGTTTGCATGGAAAAAATAAACTGCCTTTTCAGCAAAATTTCACTCTGCAGATGCGAGCCCTGTGACGCCTGTAATTACTTCCAGAAGTACTGAGATACGCTGACGTCAAATAACCAAACAAGTCTTACTGTTTATAACGTGTTAATCATTAAAACATTAAGGGTTGTAAATGGTTAATGTTAACAGTTGTGGTGCCCCCAATTGCCTGCAGTCCCACAATGGACCTGATAAGCTCCTCTCCTCCTCATCACATGCCCATACCTCCTCAACCGATTCTCCCTCATCTTTTCTGCGATGTCTCCCACCCCCAAGCTACCTCTAACATAATCGTTTCGGATTCTGTCGGCTCGTGAAACCCCACACATGCAGCGCAGCATTTGCATCTCAGCCACTTGCATTTGCCTTTCATGGTTCTTCCTAACTGCCCAACACTCTGAGCCATACAGCATAGCGGGCCTAACGACGGACCTGTAAACTTTGCCCTTCAACTTTATTAGGACCCAGCGGTCGCACAGGACCCCACTTGCCTGTCTCCACTTCAGCCATCCCGCATTAATCCTACGGGCCACGTCAGAATCTATTTCCCCATTGCTCTAGAAAACTGATCCTAAATAATGAACCTCCTGCACCACTGGGATCCCCTCTCCCCCACAACGAATCTCACCCCCTTGCCCCTGGCCACTAAAATTGAAAGCGAGGTACTCGGTCTTCTTCAGGTTCACCTTAAGACCCCCTCCTTCCATTGCTGTTTTAATGTCTGGTGGGCCCTTTTGTGCATCCTCTTTGGACTCCTCAAGCCTTCCTACATCAGCAAATACCAGGCACAGGGGCCCACTCACCTATTTCCGTCAGCAGGTCATCTACTACCAGTGAATAGACATGGGCTAATGTTATTCTGTTCAGAGCAGTATAATATGCACACGTTCAGACAAAATCAATCAGAGTCCTTTACAAATTCTGCATTAAATTTTAAATAATAGTGCAAATATTTTTAGTTTTGAGACATAAACCATATAAATACGCTATGCACTGTAAATTTTTAGTGAACAAGGAAATCGGGAAATCAGTATTTTTCACACACTTGCAGCCAAAATAGCGCCCCAGACAAATGTCCGGCTGGCGACCCCTAGAGCGGGCCCTGGTGCGGCACGTCCGAGAAAAGGTTGGTGCACATGGTGTTGGCATGCATGTGAAAAGTAAAGGAAGCTGGTTAGATTCCCTAATTGCAAAAGCAACTCGCAACCCCCTTCCCGCGCCTATGGCAGGGTCGGGTACCCATTTTGTCCCTTTGAATGGACACAAGGGCGATATATTGGTCATTATTTTTCCGCAGCCGGTTGCCGACAAAGCTACAACCCCTATGCTTATTTATCGTGGGTCTACTGTTCGTTTTATTGGGACATTCCACAGACGCTAGGGGGGGAGTCGAGCCCCTACACCTGAAAATTTGGCCTCATCTACCCGTTGCGTAATGGAGAAGGTTCTTTTACGTGCAAATGACATCGTACACCACACGGGACCTCGGTTTTACTTCTCATCCGGAGGAACGCGCACTCGGGGCCTCTCTCTCGCCCGAAAGAATCCAAACCACCTCGGACCAGTATCGAACCTAGAACTACTGACACAGTTACCGTTCAACAAGCTTGGGTGTTGCTAATAGGATGGATAGGACCCTAGTTAAGGGCAGGAAAGTGGAAAGGTAGAAGCCATAGACAACAGTCTGTCATAGGAGTGATAAGGGGATTGTGATGATGCATTCGATGAGTAAGACTAAAATTGTTGGCTATCGTGTCACCGCTTAGCGAAATTCATAGTGTTTTCAACGAACTTTGCTATTTAAACAAAATTGAAAAAGTCGATTTTGACCTAAGTTTGAAAATATGTGGAATTAACTTGCTGAGAAAAACATCTACAGATTATGATAGCGAATGATCTAAAAATGTAGTGTTTTGAACTGCATTAGGGTAAAATGGAATCCAGTTAACGCCCAGCATCGCTTTATATTTTGTCTCACCTGTCCCACTAACGAACAGGTGGGGAAACCACCTTTGGGAAGCTATTCATTCTCAATAATGTATTTTTATAACATATCTAAACTAATATATAGTAAACGGATTACATATTTTTTTTCAAATTTGACTAGATAAAATAATCTTATCGAACATACCTTGTTCAAATAACTCACCTTGTAATTTACGACGACTTCATATCGCTATCAAGCATCAACTTTTGATACCACACCTTTGGAGTTTGAATAGTAGCGGTGACGTCATAGCCACGTGACGCTGCTTTCAAGGCGTCTTTAGCTACTACTTTTCTGTCGCAGGTACAGACGGTGGCGCCCCAAGTGGATGGCTTGCTATAACAGTTGTTGTTGTTTATTGGTGTTTTAGGGCCCTTCAACTACAAGGTCATTAGAGCCCCGTCCACAGCATAGTTCTTATGCAGAGACTGCACAGACACTACACTAATGCGACGATTTTTGGGTATTAGCAGTACCCAGTTTTCCCAAGCGGCCACCCATGTCAGTACTAGCTGGGGTTGCGCTGCTTAACTTCAGTGATCAGACGAGAACTGGTGTGTCCAACGCAATAAGCCGCTCCCTGCTATAACAGAGATGCTACACACAGTAACTGTATACTGTATTTCACATCATAAACATGCAGTTACGCGCTTTATTTGAATTTTCCAATTTGAACATATCCATAAGCTGCTCAGTTTAACATGTTTTTAATGAAAAAAAAAATAATTTACACATATCAAATGCATAAAATAATTCGTAACTTATGAGATGTTACAAACTACATGTGCTGCAATTTAATTGATTTTCGATTTGTCCATAAATTTAATTGCCTAGTACTGAATACACTTGGCTCTCTTTTTACACGGGTTCTTTTCATGCGAGTTCCAAGTTATGCGGTTTGCATTTCATTAAAAAAAAATTTGGCCAAATATGCATACTGTACGCTTGTTGAGGAAGTATAGTCAGTCTAAGGCCCATGACACTGATAAAATCCACCGACCATTGTATTAGCCAGTCAAAGAAGTCTTAGTCTGTCAGAAATTAGCATACATAATAGGGGGTTCCGCACTTGTACATGACACTTAACAATCATACCATTATCGTCATACCCTTATCCTGACTGTTGCAGGGTCGGGTCTGCAGTTCCACTGAACATGGTGATTTGAACATTGATTTGAAAATTGTCTCAAAGTGTCCCGCCGGACACTTTCACGTGGACCCCGGACACTTTGACGTGTGACACCGGCATCCCCCCCCCCACAGACAACCCAGGAAATATCCCTGCGTGTTCCAGACGCCTGACTGTAGTGTCCCCAATCAGAACATGTTCAGGGCACCTGTAGACCCGATCCTGCCGCAAGTGGGATATGGGTATGACGATGATGATCAAAACAAAAGTCTGCAGAGTGAGAAAAAATATGTTTGTGAAAATGTATCGTCTATATCAAAGAGATCTATTGCAATGACAGTTATTTCTGATGATGAAAGTGATTTACAAACAGTTTGCAGATGGTGTATACTCATGCGTCTTTGAACACCATCATATATAAAGAGACGACGTCTTTCACACCGAAATGACATGTGCATCTTACGTCTTGGAAGCATGAGGCACATGTTCCTTGAAGACCGGTTGGTTGGTTTTATGCTCCCTGCCTCTTTGCATTTTTGGTCAGTGTGTGATTCTCCTGTATTAACAGATTGGCTGTATTGCGTTGGACACACCAGTTCTTGCCTGATCTCTGAGGTTAAGCAACGCAACCCCAGTTAGTACGACATGGGTGTTTGCGAGGAAATACCGGGTACTGCAAATACCCAAAAATTATTGTAACGGTGTAGGGTCTGTGCAGAATGCATTAGAACTATGCATTGCACGGGGCACTAATGAACCTTGTGGTTGAAGGACCCTTAAACACTAACAAATCAATCAAACCCTGAATTAGCACATGCGCTTTCCAGTGTGTAGTGAGGAATGAATCCTAAACATGTTACCTCACAATCAACAATGTAACATTTATTGCTGCCTTCCGCGATTACCAGGCACTGTATGATACTGCGTCTAAAGATTATTCCAACCTGGATGCGCATGTGAGAGCATGAAAGGTCCCCTTTCATAAAAAAAAAAACGGTGGGGAACAGCTTAGTGATTCAGACAAACCAGTTAGTACTGACATGGGTGGCCTTTTGGAAGTGGGAAAGCTTGGTACCGGTAATAGTCAAAAATCGTCGTATTAGCGTATTATCTGTGTACTCTCCATTAGAACTACACATTGGACAGGTCTCTAATAACTATGTTGTTGAAGGGCCCTAAAACACCAACGAACAAATCAAACTCATAAAAAATTATAGAATATTAATAAAAAAATTATTTTTATTGTGATATCTATATGTCAGGTAGAAGCGGACAGAAGATGCAGGCTGCATATGCATCCTTGGTGTGAAGCATGTTTTTCCAAGGAACAAGACTAATGCCGCCTGAATCCAGGAGGCACATGTCTTGTGTCTTGCATCCTTGGTGTGAAAGCCGTCTTAGATGTCAACCTGAAACAAAAGGAAATATTTTTCAACCCAATATCTTACAAAACACTGCACTGATGGTTAAAATCTATAATGAAAGAAGTGTGACGTCCACTAGTCATGACCTCCCCCCACATAGTCCAGCATTGCACCCCCCCCCCATAAAGCCTGACGTCCGTTATGAACGTCCCCCAATACTCCTGTTACTTTGCTCAAGGTTATTTTTGTTTATTTTGCACCTGACACGAATAATTACTTTAGAAAGAATAATTGGAAGAATTTAAAGTCATAAATATTCAAAATAAATCATGATGACAAATAGTCTGCGAAAATCATGCACTAGGTGGCGCTCGTTAGCAATGAAGTCTCTATGGCCGGTCAAACTATATTGCCTTCATCATCATCATCATCATCTCACCCTTCTCCCGCCTGAGGCAGGGTCGGGTCTGCGGGTTCTGATCCTCCACTCCCGCCTATTCCACACCAGGTCCCCATCCACCCCGCACGCCTCCATGTCCCTCTGCACCACCTCCGCCCATGTCCGCTTTGGTCTTCCTCTACCCCTGGTGCCCCCCATCACCCTCAGTCCCGTAATGGCCCTAGTAAGCTCCTCCTCTCCCCTCCTCATAACATGCCCATACCACCTCAGGCGATTCTCCCTCATCTTTTCTGCAATGTCCCCCACTCCCAGGCTACCTCTAACGTAGGTGTTTCGGATTCTGTCAGCTCTTGACACCCCACTCATGTAGCGCAGCATTCGCATCTCTGCCACTTGCATTTGCCTTTCATGGTTCTTCCTAGCTGCCCAACACTCTGAGCCATACAACATAGCGGGCCTAACGACAGTTCTATACACTTTGCCCTTCAGCTTAATTGGGACCCGTCGGTCGCACAAGACCCCACTTGCCTGCCTCCATTTCTGCCATCCTGCCTTAATCCTATGTGTCACATCCGAATCTATCTCCCCATTGCTCTGGAAAACTGATCCTAAATACCTGAACTGCTGCACCCCTGGTATCTTCTCACCCCCACAACTGATCTCACCCTCTTGTCCCTCGCCACTGAAATTGAAGGCTAAGTACTCAGTCTTCTTCATGTTGACTTTAAGGCCCCCTCTCTCCATTGCCGTTTTGATGTCTTGTAGGCCCTTTTCTGCATCCTCTTTGGATTCCTCCAGCCTCCCCACGTCATCAGCAAATGCCAGACACTGAGGGGCCCATTCCCCTATTCCTGTCAGCAGCTCATCCATTACAAGGGTAAATAGATATGGGCTGAGTGCTGACCCCTGATGCACCCCAGCCTGCACATTGAAGCATGCAGTGTTTCCCCATGCTATCCTCACCCTAGCAATGGAACCATCATACATATCCTGCACTATCCTAATATGACCCTCATCCACTCCTTTCTTTCTTAAAACACTCCATAATACCTGTCTAGGGACACTATCGTAGGCCTTCTCCAGGTCAATGAATACAGCATGGAGGTCTTTCTTTGCTGCTCTGTGCTTCTCTGTCATCTGTCGTAGAATAAAGATTGGTTCCATGATGGACCTCCCTGGCATAAACCCAAATTGATTTCCCGGACATTAGTTTGGTTTCTGAGGCGACATTCTATGACTCGCTCCCACAGCTTCATAGAATGGCTCATCAGCTTAATGCCTTTATAGTTTCCGCAATTCTGGGCGTCCCCTTTGCCTTTGAACAGAGGAACTATCCAACTCTCTCTCCATGCAGATGGCATCCTGTCGCCATTTGCTAACTTATTGAAAAGCTTCCCTAGCCATGTAATTCCTGTGGTTCCCAAGGTGTGCCAAACGTCCATGGGTATCTTATCAGGTCCTACTGCCTTCCAACCTTTCATCCTCTTAAGGGCACTGACTATTTCATCCTCACTCACCCTGTCCACTGCCAGTGGAGTAAGAGGGTTGCTATCCATAACTGCTGCACAGTTGGCAGCATTTAAGAGGCTCTGGTAGTATTCTTCCCATCTTTTTATTACCTCTGCTGGTTGGAACAGGACCCTACCATTGGTATCCTTGACCATTATGGCCCTGGTGACATCCTTACTAGTTCTGTCCCTGGTCTTGGCCAGTCTGAAAACTGCTTTCTCTCCATCCCTTGTCCCCAGCATTTCATAGAGAGCCTCATACTTCTGGTACTTGGCCAGGGCAATAGTTCTCCTGGCGTTTTTCCTTGCTTGAACATAATCTGCCTTTGAAACCTGATCCCCTGTTTCTCTCCACCTATGAAAAGCCACCTTCTTTATTTTTATGGCTGCTTCCACATCCTCATTCCACCACCATGTCTGTCTACCCTGGTAAGTGCCTCCTACTCTACCCATGCCTAACAGCACCTCTCCACATCTCCTAATCTTCCTAGCAACCCTATCCCACATTGCATTAGCTGGCCCATCCCAGTCCCAGTCAACCTGTCTGAGAACCTCCTGCTGGAACTCATCTGCCTTGGTGGGTAACTTCCACCACCTGATAACTGATTCTCCTTTCCAGGTGTGTTTCCTAACTATCCCCTTTATTAATAATTCTATTATAAGCAACTTATGGCCACTCTCCTTCTGAAAATCCTCACTAGGTAGTGCCCAGCAATCCTGGATCTCAGCCCTATGTTGCTTCCTAACCATGAAAAAGTCTATTTGGGATCTCCCCTGTGGTGACTGGAAAGTGATTAGGTACTTTTCCCTCTTACTGAACCATGTATTTGCTAATGCAAGGCTGTGTTCTTGCTGTTTCAAGGACCTTCTGCCCCTCTGGGTTGATTGTCCCATACACCCTTCCCCCATGTACTTCCTCATATCCCAGACCATCCTTACCCACATGTGCATTAAAGTCTCCCCCAATAATTAGTCGCTCATTTCCCTTGCCCTGTCTAATTGTGCTATTTACTGACTGAACCACCTCATCAAAGTCCTCCCAAAACTCTGCTTTTGTTATGTCCCCCTGGCCTAATTGGGGGGCATATGCACTTATGAGGTGGAGCCCAATACCCCGCCAAATAACTGTAACTAACATTATCCTACTACTCACTCTCATAACTGAAGTGATACCCTGCTGTAGCTCATTACTTAATACAATACCCATCCCATTTTGTCCCTCTTTGCTACCTGTGTAGATCAGTTTGTATCCCTCTCCAGGAGCCCTTGACCTGTTTCCCTTCCACCTCGTCTCTTGGAGGAATGCAATACTGATCTTCCTATGTTTCAGGGTTGCAACTAGTTCCCCAGTTTTCCCTGAGAGGGTCCCCACATTCCATGTCCCTAATCTCAGGCTAACCCATTTATTTGGTGTGTTGGCTCTGACTGGGGGCACCCCAGTCAGATGCCCAGAACCCGCAGTAATAGTGGCAGGGGGTGCCGTCCAACCCCACAGGAGACACTAATCAATTGTTTAATCATCCCCAAGTGAGTGGAGGTCTCACACTCACTTGGTATTCTACCACTTTACAAAATACTCTTAAAGAAAACTTACATACTACCCAGTAAAACTTACAATTACCAATTATTAATATTTAATTAAAAAGTTTTTGCCACAGTTAGTTGGCACCACACTCCAACGCTCGCTGACGTCTGCCAATGCAGACGAAACCAGCGCCACGCCAAAGCACGATGGGAAGCAAAAGTAGCGTGAGACGAGGCTTAACAGCCCACCTCACACCACGCTTCCACCACCGTTTGCAGCACCCAAAAAACTGTAGCCTTACCTGCACCCGTGAGGTGCGGGTGTTTCCTTAAAAAAAGGCGGTTTCCAGAGATGTTTTTTTTTCCAAATCACCCACAACACGCAAAAAAATCGGCAAACACAAAACAGCACACGTAGGCTCATGCGCCACCTAGTGGTCTCCGGTCAAACTATATTGCCTTAAGTTATTAATATTTAAAAATATTATCACAATGGTATCAACTAACACTCTGACAAGGAATTGTATGTAACGCCAAAAAAGGCCGATTTGATCATGTTCCAGGGTGCCCTACTGCCAGGGTCCATTACTGCGGACCTTCAGTCATGTTTGCACTTCACAACCGCTAAAGCGCCAGTCCTAATTGTGTTAGCTGCTTTTGCCTTTACCGGTCTCAAATCCACAATGAATAGTCGTGAAAGTATTTAACTCCAAATAAATTACCTGGTGGACCCTCATAAACCACAAGACACCTGGGCATGCCGACACCTGAGCAGAGTTTGTTGAGATGATTTAGGAGTGGTCCCAAACCAATGAATTCATTTTCTTGTTTTTATTATAATTTTTTTAAAAACAGATAATCATATTGTTGTGGGGGGGGACTTAAATATTTTAATTAAAGCTTTACCTGTTGTACGAATGCACGACATTCCAGTAATCTAAAAATGCCTTAAATTTTACACAGACGTAATTCTATAACCACCGTACATCAGCGACATCTATTAAACATCGTGGTACCAATGATTGACGTCATCTGCACTGCAGCAAAAATTAAACAAAGCACTTAACTAGGGTTATCAACTAGTTAAACTGTACTAGAGCAGGGCCCGCTCTAGGGGGTGCCAACCGGACATTCGTTCGGAGCGCTAAAATTTTGGGGCGCCATTTTCTTTGTTCACTAAAGCGCAGCCAAGTTGGACACACCAGTTCTCGTAAGATCACTGAGGTTAAGCGGCGAAAGCCCACGTTAGTCCCATCATGGGTGGTTGGTAAAGAACGTTGGGTACTGCAAATTTCCCCTCTTCTACGTCCTCTACACCTACCTCCTCATCTCCCGCGAGCAGCCTCCTAAGGGTTCGTCCTGTTATGCTGCTTGGCTTATTCCCCAACCCATGACACTAATCCAGCAATCCAGTAAAAATATACAGTGCATAGCGTAGTTATATTGTTTATGTCGAAAAGCTAAAAATATTTGCACTATTATTGAAAAATTAATGCAGAATTTGTAACGGACGATGATTGAACTTGTTTGAACATGCATACTGCATTATACTGCTCTGAACAGAATAGCATTATCACGCGAACAGAGTGCAGCGGCGGCATAAGCGCTGACTAAAGTAGGCTTGGGTGACACACTAGTTCCAGGTTCGAAACTGGATCGTGGTGGATTGGCCTGTTTCAGGTGCAATAGAGACCCTACAAATGTGCCATTCATCAGATAGCAAGTGGTGGCCCCGTGAGGTGTGTACAAAGCCACTTGCACGTAAAAGAACCCTTTCAACATGTAACTTGAAGATCGGCATAATTCCTAGGTGTAGAAGTTTGCCTTCTGGCATCAGTAGAGGAAAAGTATCCCAAAGAAGCGTAGAGGTTCCTTCATTAAGTCAGTATTTGTTCCCCATGTGTCCCAATAAGACAAAAATGGGTAGCTGATACTACCATAGGGGCTTACAGATCCGGATTTAACGCTAGGCTTAGTAGGCTAAACCTTGGGCCTCCAAAATTTAATGGCCTTTAAAATTTAAGGCAATATTTGTTATACATTTCCCCAAAATCTGTTGTAAAGTGGATTAATACATTAATTTTAGTATGTCTGTGCATTCTGTTGCAATCATAATAAAGGAGAGGGGGAAGAGCCTCAAAATTGAAATAACCTAGGGTCTCTCAATGTCTAAATCCGGTTGTGGGTGGTTATTGGGTGCTTGACAGTTCAGGTCATAGTTACAACTTCAGTGTTGGCTTAGCTGAATGACTTATTGCTGGAGAGTGGGAGATACCTTGCCTGTACATCGACAATCACATGCGTTTTTTGACAAGTTTGATAGATTAAGAAAGTGCCCCTAGGAATCAGAAAAAAAATAATTGCCCTCACAAGTATGACTGGCCGACGATGAGAAGGATTACACCGGTGACCAGACACAAAATACAGTATGCACCACTCAACGGTTCATATTTTGCTTCCTGAGACAGAGGTTCACAACCCTACGTTATCTAACATTGGCTTTATCTGACATTTTCTCTTTGGGGGCCTTTGGTTGATCGGTCCTAAAGATGTAAGCACACCCAGAAAGTAAGAAATTGCCTCTCGCTTAACCTCTGCAGTGAAGGACGGAGTGAGTTGTTGTTGGTGTTTTAGGACCCTTCAACTACAAGGTCATTAGAGCCCCGTCCACAGCATAGTTCTGGTGCAGAGACTGCACAGACACTACACTAATGCGACGATTTTTGGGTATTAGCAGGGCCCAGTTTTCCCAAGCGGCCACTAGCTGGGGTTGCGCTGCTTAACTTCAGTGATCAGACGAGAACTGGTGTGTCCAACGCAATCCGCCTCTCCCCGACGGAGTGAGGGACAAGGTCCCTACAGCTCTTTAAAGAAACCTTACATGGCACTGGTTTGGAGACTCCATCTCCCTCAAAATAAGTCCCCAGCTTGGACAAGGATGGAACCTTGTGTTATTCCGAGAAAAAATATATTTTTACTTTCTTAATCCTTTTTTCCCACAGGGCTGGGTGTTAATTTTAATCCCACTGGAACACGTGAGCAATGAGTTGGACTGTATTTTGGCTTAATAACACTTCAAGGAGAGGGCACAAAAAGACCGTTAACTTTCCTTCTGATTAGATTATCTTTCACTACTTGTTGCACCTTGTGTCACCCCTAGAGCCTGCCTTTCTGGTCTCATGATAGAATTAATAACAAGCATTATTTCGTTGGCCTAGTGGTTAGCACGCTCGACAACTGCGTCAGTAGTTCAAGGTTCGATACTGGACCGAGGTGGGTTAGCCTCTTTCGGGCGAGAGAGAGGCTGCGAGTGCGCCTTCTTTCGGATGAGAAGTAAAACCGAGGTCCCGCATTGGTGTACGATGTCATTTGCACGTAAAAGAACCGTCGCCCCCTTGCGTCGGAGGAATTCCGCAAACAGTGAACAGTAGACCGACGATAAATAAGCATAGGGGTTGCAGCTTTGGTCGGCAACCGGCTGCGGGAAAACAATGACCAATATAGCCCCCTTGTCTCCATTCAGAGGGACAAGATGGGTACCCGACCCTGCCATAGACGGGAAAAGGGTTAGGAGTTGGAGTTGCTTTTGCTTCATGATAATGTAATTTATACTCAAAATGTCAAATATTACTGGTTAGGTGGTGGTAGGTTACATATTGAGCATGAGTTTTATGTTATAAAGTATAAATGTTTAATGTATTTTATGTCTTGCCCGGTAGGGGGCGGGTACTAGGGTAGCGGGTTCATCCCAGGGCAAGCAGACAGGGTGGTGGAATGACGAGGTAGAGGCAGCCATCAAGCAGAAGAAGGCTAGGGCCTACATTCCACAGGTTGATTGAGATAGGAGACCAGGAGTCTAAAATAACTATAGGCAGACCACAACCACAGCTAGGAGGACCATTGCCTTCGCCAACTGCCTGAAGTATGAGACCCTCTATGACCACTTAGAGACCAAGGTAGGGGAGAGAGGTTTTAAAACTGGTCAAGACTAGAGACAGGGCAGCTAAAGATATACCCTGAGCTATAACAGTGAAGGAGAGTATTTCCACAGCCTCTCGAATGCTGCAAGGGGAGAGGATGATGCTGACACCCATCCTTTTTTTTTTTGGTGATTTAGGGCCCTTCAACTACAAGGTCATTAAAACCACATCCACTGCATAGTTCTAATGCAGAGACTGCACAGGCACCAGACTAATGTGACGATTTTTGGGTATTAGCGGTACCTAGTTTTTCCCAGCGGCTACCCATGTCAGTACTAACTGGAGTTGCGTGGCCTAACTGCAGTAATCGGAGGAGAACTGGTGTTTCCAACGCAATAAGCTGCTCTCCCACACCCATCCTACTTCTTCTGGGGTGTTGGACAGGGTAACGGAGAAGGAAGTAGTCAGGGCTCTTAAGGAGATGAAAGGTCGAAAAGAAAGCTGTAGGCCCAGACAGAGTTCCCATTGAAGTGCGGTGTAACCTAGGAATCAGGTGGCTAAGGAAACTTTTCGATAGGATAACTAGCGGAGCAAGAATGCATCCTGCATGGCGTGAGAGCTGGATAGCACCACTCTTCAATCGTAAAGGTGATAACTAGAGTGTGGTAACTATAGAGCAGTGGTCGGCAAACTCATCAGTCAAAAGAGCCAAATATCAACAATACACTGATTGAGATTTCTTTTGCGAGCCAAATTTCTTAAACTTAATCTATCTAGTTAGTAACACCATTTATAATAACTTAATAATGATCTTATTTATTGATAAAAATTAAATTTTTGGAAATGGCTGGTTATAAAAATACAGGTAACTATGTGCTTCAAGAAGATACTTTTGCCACCCACGTGTGATTTGTGGACGCGACAAGCACTGACCACTTTGCACAATTAGACTGCTGACTGAATGACTCATTCAACTCGTGCATAAGGCCCTTTGTCCACTGCCGCAACGCAACTGCAACTCGACTGAAAAATAATCGAATTTTAGTTCCTTTTTAGTTGCATGCTAGTCAGTTTCGTTGCAACTGTCATGCAATTCGCACCACTCGCACAATGCTCTCTTCATTTGAACTACTCGGCATCATAAGTGCAACTATTGCCAAAGAGGTGCATCTGTGGACGAAAGTGACATTGCAATTAATTTTAGTCGCATTGGATTTCAGTTGAGTTGCTGTTGGGTTGCAGTTGCGTTGCGGCAGTAGACGAAGGGTCATGGTCAACTGTGCCTCCTCAGCGCCACATACCGCCTGCGCCGTCTTCCATCACCTGAACGAACTGCTGTGCTTGCCTGCGCACCAACAGTCATTTGTGGAAGAGCCGCATTCAAGGGGCCAAAGAGCCGCAGTTTGCCGACCACTGCTATAGAGGTATCAAGTCTATGGGCCATTCTATGAAGCTCTGGGGGACAGTAATTGAATGTCGCCTTCAGGATAGAACTTGTGTCAGTGGAAATCAATTTGGGTTCACGCCAAGTCGGTCCACAATGAAACCATTTTCATTCTCAGGCAGATGATAGAAAAGCTCAGGGCACCAGACCTCCACGCAATCTTCATTTATTTGGAGAAGGCTTATATGATAGTGCTTCAAGAAGGTTGGAGTTATGAGAATGGCATTTGCAGACGATGGGAAACTTAGCGACTCCAGAGATTAAGCAGAGAAATCCTTAAACGATATTAGAACAGCAATAGAGGCGGAGAGGAAGGAAAGGAAAATAATGGTGATGTACTCTCTGGAGCGAGCATCAAGCGGATTCATGTGTGATTGGAGGGTCCCAATAAAGTTGAAAGGGAAGTTTTTGACAGGGCAGTGGTTAGGCAAGCCACATACAGTAGATAGAATGGAAGTAGCCGACATATTGGAGATAGCCTGAGGGTGGAGGACATCGTGGAAAAATATTGAGGGAGAGTAGATTGAGGTGGTACGGACACGTAATGCGAAGAGGAGCTCGTTAGGTCCATTACAGAAATGCAAGTGGTTGTAAGCATCCAGGCAGGGGAGACCAGACGTGGGAGCAGGTTGTCAATAAGGATATGGCAGTGCGTGGGGGTGGACGGGGACCTGGTGGGAGATACAGGGGTGGAGGGCTAGAACTCGCAGACCCGACCCTGCCGTAGGCGGAATAAGGGTATTATGATGATGATGATGATGATGACAATAGTTACCATAAATGTAAGAATTTATCTCCTTAGTTCCTAAATCTGAATTGGCATTTGTAGGACTTTACCCTTAGCATCGGTGATTAGCCTTAAGAACGGAGAGGCCGACGTTAAATGCTTTAATTCGTCTCTCACAATGTGCCTCCCCCCACTCCTGCAACCGCCATTTTCAGCAGGTTAAGTTCCACCATGTCTCCTCCATCTTGTACATCGCCCTCAAGGACATTCCCCTAGACCTCCATCCCTCAAATGCTGACAGCAAAAACCATTACCACATTCCCGAGATATGACCGTTTAGATCACATCTATCTTACTGTCTTTAGTGCTTTTAAATCTCAGATTCTACCAGTGTTCCTGTTGAGCAGACCCCCTCCCCTTTCCTAGTTCCTTCCCCCTTTTTACATTAACCATTCACACATCCCTTCGTTTTACAACTTTGAGGCTGGCTTGTCAACTTCAGAATACCTGATCCAGAGTTAAGCGTGCATTGTCCTAAAGAACCGGATCTACCCATACATTGGCTAGCAGTTAGCCACATGGTCATAAGGGAAACGTTCTATGTAGGAATCTTGAAGAGATTTTGCATCAACCTGTTTGGAAGCCCTGACTTGTCGCCAAAATCAAGAGACTGAACTTGTAAACCTGGAAATATTTTCAAATACCCACCATTCAAGTCCATTTAATGAAATGTAAGGGTCATCCTGTGTGGTTTCCAAACCCCTTGGTTGAACTTAGGGATTTCCTTTTCACCCTAAACAAACCATTGCCCTTACCGTGTTGGTCTTCGAACGACGACGAGTTAAATCTGGTACGCAGGTAGTCCAGTCCAACCAGCAACCAACAGCAAATCCTTTTCACGCCTATGGCAGGGTTGGGTACCCATGTTGTCGCCCTGAAAGGACAAAAGATCGATATATTTAATAGCGTTTATCCACAGTCGGTTGCCGACCAAAGCTTCAACCACTATGCTTATTTATGGTCGGGCTACTGTTCGTTTAGGAATAGTAAGGAAGGTTCCCGCTGCATAGTAGCGAGGGTTCTTTTAAGTACAAATGTCATCATACACCCCACGGAACCTCGGTTTTACTCTCATCCTAAAGAAGGCGCATTTGGAGTCTCTCGCCTGATTGAAATCAGCCAACGCACCTCGGTCCAGTATCGAAGCTAGAACTACTGACCCAGTTACCGAGGCGGGGATGTAGTCTAGCTCGTCCAACCTTACTGCACATAATGTCTCGCCTTACCAGAGTAACCCACAGGTGTACTTGCCGCCTGTGAACAAGCACACTCTACCACTTGAACCGAAAGGATTTGGTGGGTAAATAGTTTAATAGTAGACCCATTTTCCAATTGCATCTAACCGTTAGCGGTGACTCTTGACATACAGTAATTTACAATTGTCGTAATGGAGACGTTTACCTTTGGTTACAAGTTCGATCCTTGCCGGGTCTAATGATTTC
This sequence comes from Trigoniulus corallinus, assembly GCA_013389805.1. NCBI lineage: Eukaryota > Metazoa > Arthropoda > Diplopoda > Spirobolida > Trigoniulidae > Trigoniulus > Trigoniulus corallinus. Next base: position 41,518,234 of record JAAFCE010001036.1, on the reverse strand, counting down.
TTTCGGACTAGAAGAGGAATTGCTGCGCACCTTTCAGATGTCTTTTACGCAAAAAAATGTATATATTCGTAAAACTTTCACATGCGAAAGTCTATCCTGTTGTCAGGTGAATACCCTCCAGAATACTAATATATCATAAGTTGAACTGTCTGACCTCGAAAAAAAAGTGAGTACAGCAACCCTTAAACAAATTTAGCCTGGCGCTTTTTTCTATTTCGAAGAAATTCATGATGGAAACTTAAACTATTTTATATAAGTGAAGATAAAGTTTGCTTTTGTTTTTAAATTGTGTTCGAACTACAGATTTAAGAAAATGAGAACAAAAGTATCCATTACAAAATATGATAAATTGAAAGGGTGAAGGTTAAGAGGAATGGTACGATGCCATAGTTCTGCATTCTTCATAATAATATAGTAACTACTTCAGCTGAAATACAACAATTTCACACTCAATACTATTGTTATTTCAGCATATTGCAAAATAACACTAATTATTAGCGATAACGAAACTAAGAAAACTATTACAGACGGCCTGACAATGGACCCCGTACAACCCTACACCCCGAAATGGCGAAAAACGGTCGAAGTTCCTACAAAACCTCGAAATTAAAAGTACAACACAACTGCAGTACAGTAAAAAACATTTAGCTTTACAAAATGGTTTCGTAAACGGGCTGGTGATGCTACATACCCTCAGCTTTTTTATTTCTATATAACAAAAATTTCTTCCTCTTATTAAAAGAGTTACCCACAGACGAACCTGTGAAGTTGAAGTTAGATACTGTAAATGCGCTCTACCAACGGAGTTGCCAAGGTCGGACATCAGGGATCTATAAAATATAAGGCGGAATGAATATTTTAGAGGTGAAAGTTCGACCCCTTTGCAGGTTAATTACCTGTTGGGGTTTAAACCCTGGTGTGGCTGTTCCATCTACAGTATGGACGGAACTACCGGAACCCCTTCCCACCCTCGATCTTAAGCCACCTTATCCAGTGTTTCAAACCTTAATTAATTAATAAACCCCCAATCGCAAGTCTGCTTTGATACTGCCTTAACTTTAACCCTTCTTTTTTACATATAGGGCCGTATTCCTCGCTCACATGCCCATGTCACTGTCTCTCGAAATCTATTCCCCTAATCTAATCTACTAATATCGCAATTTGTCCTTGGTACCCTACAATATACCCCTCCATAGGCTAAAATTGATACATTAGAAAATTAAGTTGGATTTCAAAGATGCAGTATGTAGATATCACTGAGTTGGGAAATTCCCAAATCAGGCATGCTGTGGATGATAAAATTGAGCCCGACGTCGGTGGCCGAGTGGCAGTGTGAGTGCTGAGTTGTGCTTTTTGACTGTTGACTCCATCTTAACCAGGGTCGACGGTAGCGGGCCTTCAGAGCTTCCAAACAGGCGGGCGCCAATATACTGTAGAAGAGGGTAACATTTCGAACCGTCTAATAGGAAATTAAGCCATGGCCCCAAGGTGTCATTTTCATATAAAACCCTTTCTATCCGATAAGACATGTAGTAAGTTCTATATCAGGACGATCGTCACCTGGCAACAACTGGGAATTTCACTGGTTTACCCTTGCTGTATAGAAAGGGTTCATTTGCGTTCTGGTGGCGTCGTACACACCGAACAGGACTGGACATTTGTATCCCATTCAAAGGAAAATGAGCTTAAGGCTCCTCAATTCTACCCTTGAAAGATACCCATATCAAATCAGCCATCTTGTGGAATTCCCCTATTGAATTAAAGAAAATCATTTTCCTTACTTCTAATGACCCTGGGTTAGAGTAACTAATAGTCCTTCGCCCACGATGGTCACGCCTTTACTAAAGAAACCACCGCATGCTATCACTACCAAGACCCCAGGGGTGCCTTACACTTTATCACATAAGTCTAGATTAGGTCCATATATCCGACCCCCACAGTCCCAGAGGTTAGCACATTGTGACAGACTGAATTGTGCCACAAATCGTCACTCTTACAGCTCTTAAGAACCTTAAAGAAGTCAAGAGGAGCCCCGACTTTTGGGAATTTTGCTGATCTGCACAATTCTGTCCACGGAGAGAATATTATGTTATGTGCACATGGCAAGCCACATGAACTTAGTTCACGGAAGTTGGATCTGTAGTTTCTCTCACAAAGATGCATTGTCATTAACCAGGATCAGTCCTTTGCATCTTGACCTGAGAGGCAAATGGTGAGGCGAGACTTTCGTCGAAACGTTCGCATTCATGCTTTCGATACGAATGTCTCGCCAGATGGTCATTCTCTAATCGCCTCTGGTCACTCGCGCCCTTTGACTCGTGTCAAAAGACCGCTTGCAAGGCGAGCGCCACGAATGGCGAGGCGAACGACGAGGTAAATGACGAATGTGTCGTTCACACGTTCGTCGAACATACTGTACTCGCCTAGCCATTCGCCTCGTCTTACTCGCGAACGTGTAAATGCGGCATCAGAATGAAGTATTTATTTTGTCTATGCAGCAGCTGATGAAGGGGTTAACCTGAAATCTCGGTTCACAAAGGATTACCTATAAAGTATTGTGAAATTTCTGAAACTATGACGCCCAAAGCCCTTTCGACAAAAACTTTCGTTATACCGCATTTACACATTCGCGAATAAGACGAGTCGAATGACGAGGCGAGACTTTCGTCGAAATGTTCGCATTCATTCTTTGGATGAGGAATGACTGTTCACACATTCGCCGAATATCTCGTCAGATGGTCATTCTCCAATCACCTCGTCGCTAGCGCCCTTTGACTCGTATTGTCTCGGCAGCTAGTCATAGCTCAAATCGCCTCAGGTCACTCGCGCCCTTTGACTCGTGTGAAAAAAACCGCTTCCAACACGAGCGCCACGAATGGCGAGGCGAACCACGAGGTGAATGACGAATGTAGTGTTCACACATTCGTCGAACATGCTCGCCTCGCCACTCGCCTCGTCGTATTCGCGAATGTGTAAATGCGGTATTAGAGAAAATACAGTACCTACTGTGTATGTAGGAGTCCGTCCTCACTCCGTCACCAACGTTAATAATAAGAATATAGACAGACCGAGGATAAAAGATCCAATTAATCAAATGCATTCCAAACATCCAGAAAGGCGTGGCCCATTTCAAAATGGCCTCATTTCTTCTAACGGTGTGGCGGTCCAATTTCTGACCAAGGTCATCAGCACCGGCGGTAGTTCTGATGTAAAAACATACAGTGCAAACTAATAGGACAGCCATTAACTATCAGATGACCATCACACGTGGCTAACTGTTTTGACCTTCGGACATCTACAGCGTTTTATTGCTGACATCACTTTTAACTGACAAGGCGGATTTTAATGGGAGTCCTATTATTAAAATTAACCGGCTAATATTCTGAGAAATGACTTCAGTTCAAGGGCTTATTTGCGTGAAAACAACACAACTGATGAGTAATTCTAATTATGTTCTTTCTGGTTCACCCCTTAAGACCGCCGCCAGTCGCCCACCAACCATCCCTTCCCATATTTCTTTTCTGCAGTTACATCTGCAGTGAAGGTCAATCACGAATGTCACACGCCCTCACCAAGTACCGATTAGCCAATCCACATTTGAAAGAAAAACAAAACATGTAGTATCCCAATTTTTACCCCGCAGGGATAAAGTCTCACCTGTTACTACGGGTCTAGGAGGAGGAGTTTGTCTAAGTACCTTTACTCTAGTCATGTGCCTAGCAGTGGGTGTGGCTACCTGGAGCAACCGAACAAAAAAAAATTTTTTTTAGAAATCAAAACCGTATAAAATGAGCAAAAGTTAGCTACTGACCATCAGATTATCAGTTGCTGTTTGCATCTCAGTGGAGTAACAATGAAGTTTATCAGTTTGGTTGCGTTGTTGGCTGTCAGTGTTGCTGTGGTAAGTATTGCTGCTTCTATGGGAGATGAAGCTTATTTGCGGGGCATTCAGGGACTAGTAGACTGAACGTTTCTTAGTATAGCTTTGCATGTGAGTTGTAGCGAGTAAATAGCCCTGTTTGAAGGAGAAGGGGGTCTATCATGCCCTGCCTGTACCTCGAGGGGCGATGTGGCTATGCTAAGTGAAGGCACTTTGGTGACGTTGGCCTGTTGGCACTTGGGTTAGGGCTTTGGGGGTCAAAGCGGCGAGACATCGAACTTGTGGCTCCAATACGCCGGTAAGTAGTATATATTGTCTAATTTCTTCTAGGTCTTTGCTGATGAGGATGACTACTACCCTTGTGATACTGACCGTGACTGCAAATGGGATGAATGCTGTGTCTTGAGTTTTACTGGAGAGTACAAGATGTGAGTAATGTATAACTTCTCTGAAACATTGATCGGATTTTAATAGGAAGAAAAATGCTAGACATGGTCTGTCTTACGGATTTCAGATGCCGTGAAGTTGGTGACGACCTTCACGATCCTTGTGGTGGCCTTTACTTTTGCCCAATTTGCGAGGGAGCCTTAAAATGCGTTACAGTACAACAGGTAACTGTTTTCTACCTTCATATGTCTGTCTTCACGTGAATCTTAATTCCTTCGGTTTCTCAGGTCAACGAAGTCGCCGGTGGGTGTGCTCATCCTGCAAATGGAACTTGTGAGGTTGACCCTACTTACAGACGTTCAAGACCACGTCCGTAGATAGCCGGTGCTACGACCAAACGTGATGATTCTCTTTTAGATGTAATTTGTAAATGTCTTTGTGGTTTTATTTTTTAAAATAAAGTGAGTTTTTTAACCTTCTTTTAGTCGTGACATCTGGTTTGCGTTATATCTCACTCTAGCGGGGGTAGGGAGGTGGATTGCGTAATACTTAGAAGGCGACTTCTGATGACTGGTGTAGCTAAACTACATAGCCCTGTAGGGGGTGCAATATCACGTGTAGAGAAATAATTGAGGGAAGTGTGGCTTCCTAAGCGAAAGGTAGAGAGAACCATCTTCCCAAACAGGACTTGACGCCAAGTTCGATCGTAGGACTTCTGAAGTGCGACTTATTACCTCGCCGTCAGTTGAAGGACGAAAATACTTAAAGTAACAAAGACTCTAATAATTATTAAAATGTAATAAACCGAGTCTTACCAACAGCACTAAATTCGGAGTCTCCGAAAACGTATTCGGCTAGCTCTAACGCCGTTGTATGGGATTTATGAGAGGCCCGAACGTCCCTTGCGGACTCCTTCAGTGGAGGAGTTATCGGGGAAGATGATAAACCTGGCAAGAGGTGGCATTGAACAACAATGTAACGTAACGATTGCTTGGCTAATCACGTATCTGACAAAACTCGCGGACCTCACTTGTAAAACTGTATCTGAGCGTGGCCGTTCACTTATTGTAGTTTGAGTTTAGATTTTGGTTGAGGTTGGTAGTTTTCCTGTAATGAAAGTCGAAGTCTGAAGTGGAGCTTCCTTGTCTTCGCGATTTATGGACATCTGAATCAGGTGCCATGGGTCAGGAGGTGACTGAGTAGCATGCGCAGACTTAGTTCAAGGGTGCTAATCCCATTTTATGTACTTATAAAAGGTAAAAGTTTAAATAGACATGGTGATGTAAGTGGGGAGAGCGACGTTAAATAAATCAAATCATTGCCCGACTGCCAACATAACGTCATACTTTGTCACATTTTGATTATTTTTACAAGTAACAGTGGTTGGTTATTTTGGTATTACTTCCTCTTAATACACTGGTAGCACCATCATTCTTTTGAGAGGATTCCACTGTTTTTAACCCTAGATCACAAAACTCCAATCTTTGTCACACTATCACAAAACATTAGTCATATTGACTACCCTTTTGTTTAATCATTTTAAAAGAGAAATTTTAACTTAAATGAACAATTTTGATTATCACATGATAAAAACACAAATGAAAAATGAAATTCAAATAAAAATTAGATTTTCTGACCTTCAATGCAACTATCACTGTGGTGTTCTTCGCACATGACATTGAAATCTAGAATGGGAAGCTTAGCGTAGGGGAAAATCATGAAAATAGTGAGGGGGAATAGATTAAGGTGTCATGTATATGCAACGAAAAGGGGGGAGAAGAGCTCGTTACGTCCATTACAGGAATTCAGGTGGTTGGAAGAACCTGGGGCAGGGGGAGGTGGAAGCAGACTTGGGAGAAGGTTCTCCATAAGGATATGGTGTGTGGTATGATCGGGGACCTAGTGGGAGATAGGCGGGAGTGGAGGTCTAGAATTCGTAGTCCCAACCATGCCACAGGCGGGTTAAGGGCACGTAAGAAGAATAACGTTTACTTTTAAAATAGAAGCGCTGGTTGATGCAGAACAGTTGACACCAATTAATGTACCTGAATAACATCTGCTTACAAGAAATACAACAAAAATGTCATTATTTAGTTGAACTTTACTAACAGTTAGAAAAGTTAACAAAAGTAAAATTACTAAATTTTTAAAACTTAAAACCTTTCATTTTCATCATTCAGGGTAGTCTGGGAGACTCTTGTTTCATAATCTGAAGAATTTTATTTTTACATACGAGCATTATTACAAAACAGTAGTCTACTGGGCTACCACCTGCATGTAACTAATAAAATAAAATTAAAAATATGGAAATTATGATGTAGTTGTACTTATGTGAGATATTTAGGAGAGTACGCAGAATTTAAAATTTTTAAATTCTATTAAATCCATCAATTTTCAACATATAGGGTAGTCAAAAAAGGGATCCGGAACGTTCGCCCCCGACATTTCACTCCTGGGTACTTTTCGCCCCCACACATTTCGCCCCTCGGACGTTTCGCTCCCGAACATTTCGCCCCTGGGAGGCAAATGGCCGTTTTTTTGTTATTTTTTGTTATTCCGTTTTAGGTAAGGTAAAAATCAAGGGCTAGTGCCAACTGACCCTTGAGTCAATGCCAGCCCTTGGATTTACGTTTGAAGTTTGCGTTTACGTCGTTTACCGGCCATTTACCTTCCTACCTTCCATTTACCGCCTAGGGGCGAAACATCCGAGGGGCGAAATGTTCGGGGGCGTAACGTCGGAGGGGCGAAATGTGTGGGGGCTAAAGCTCCGGGGGCGAAACTTCCGTAAACCGTCAAAAAAGACTACTGTTTTGTGATTTAGGGATGCAGTTTTTACAGTAGTCTTAATAAATTTACTGTTAGCTAATATTACATTACGTAGCCTATTAGTTTTAAACTGAATTATAACACATGAAATAAGTATGACTACCTATAGTGCTCGCCACGAAAGATGACACATGGGAGGTAGAAGGTAGGAAAGTTCACTACAAAAATTAGGGCGTTTGAAAAAGGTCAAATGGCAGGCTTCATTCAGTAATGGCAAACAGAAGTTCAATATTTTCCCTATTTTTTGAAGAGGACTCATCTTTTGCCTCCCACTAATGTGTCAACTTTCGTGGCAAGCACTATAGTATTTGTAGCCCCGTCGTAGATAGTCATCTCACGGCCATAGCAGTTAGTTATACTGGCGTAAAACGCGCATACTGTATATGATTTCAGTAAATTTATTTTTGGAAAAAAAATAGCGCGTTATATTGAAGACTGATAAATGCGGCATATATCTAAAAGTATTGACTGTCAGTTTTATGTGAGAAGCAGTCAGCATTACTCCAGTACTTCTCAAGGGGTAAGAGGGTGAATTCTACCTTGGCACCGCAGATGATAATAGGGATAATAATAGGGATAATAGGGATCTTCCAGAGATAATAGGGATCTTGCATGTAGAAGGGACGGACGTAACGAGAGACGAATTTCAGGTCTCAAATTCGTCCTTTTATGTTTCGTCTCGGCTTGTGTTTGGCAACATGCAGTTATCCGTTTCAGATAATTGTGTGCCATCTAGTGACTGCCAAACAAAACATATTTTGGCCATATGGTAGAAGCGTTAAGTAAAATGTATTAAAATCTCCTTAAAATAATGTCCCATATAATTATTGCATTGTATAAAACATTGAATATAACATATATTATATGTGCACTAACAGGTGTTGGGGATCATCACTTTTATTTTTCATTTCTTGGTGTTTTTATCTCTCCGTTATTTTAGATTTTGCCGTCCATGGATGGGACGAGACGAGAAGGACGGACGAGAAGGTTGCTCACTTCTCGTCTTTCGTCTTGGAAACGCCACGTCGCGTGTACCTGCAAGATCCCTAATTCACAGCAACTGGGGCGATATTTGCCTTTAAAAGTATTGAACTTCAGCAATTGTGATGAAAGTAAGTGGTAAAGGCGAGCTCTCAGCAAACCCTTTAGAGAACGCTACCCATTTTTAAATCAGAGCAAATACAATTATCATTCCACGTTTTTCATGGTGAATAAAGAGAGGCCAGAGATTTGCTGGTGGATAAGTAATCATAGTACAGTATTAAGAAACACTGGTAAGCTGGAATCTTCCGTTATGCCAATGCTTGTAACAGTTGGTGCGGGGCAGTAATTTATCTCAATTAGGTAGAAGGCACTTCCGCGGCTCACTTACCGGTAATAAGTAGTGTATTTGACACCAACTCTTGGTGTAATACCTCAATCCTGACTGCCACTTTTTGTGAAACATTGTTGCCAACCCCTAACTTGCTACGCTCATCTGCAGAAACACACAGTATAGGGAAAAAAATGTTCATATGCAAAAAAAAAAACTCACCACTGAATTTTATTTTTTTCTATACTGCGTAATTTTGCAGTCAAAATGTTATGAAATTTTTTGTATTCCTTCTAAGAGGTACCGATTATTGAATGGGTAACTTGGAGTAAAATTCAAATTCTCTCAGTCACAGTAAATGTTAACGTAAGTTCAAATTTGGGGTCTTTTGGACCCATTAGCATACAGATTTTATTTTATAGCAATATGTAATAAAATTTCTGTTAACACTTTTTAACCTTAGCTGTCTAATGTTAGTTTCTTTCAAAATTTGGCATTTCATTTTCTAAAAATAAGCATTTATATTCCCTCATGAATCATCATCACCATCATCTCACCCTTCTCCCGCCTGAGGCAGGGTCGGGTCTGCGGGTTCTAATCCTATTAAAATTTAGCTAATGCTGCTTTTAAAGTTTATCGACTATGTTGGGAAGTTTCATTCAAAATAACCTGCTGATATGCAGTATGTCACTAACATGCCATTCTACAAATGTAAGAAGTTTTAATGCAAACGAATCCCTTTTTATGCAATTTTTTTCATTTTTTGTCTTGGGGTCCAAAAGACCCCACCAACGCCTGCACAGTTAAGGGATGTATGGGGCAAGTCCAGAATGCAAATTCAGACGTTGCTGATGGAAAATTTTCAGGATATCAAACGGAGGCAAGGAGTCATTAAAGTTTTTTCGCCCCTAAGCAATTGCTGCTTCACCACTCCTAAAAGTACATACAGTATTATTGTTTTCAAATTACAACATAGCGTTTTAAATGTTCTGCCTAACGTAAGGCAGATCTCATATTGAATTAATAAGTTGTAGGTAACCAGGTAGGCATAATAATAACTTTAAAATCAGAGCCTGATTTTTCTAATGCCCTTCGGTGATATTTAGCAATTCCTGAATGTTGGCGGGCAACGTCATTTGCTATATCAAGGTAGCAATGATAAAGTGAGAGTAATATTGAATACCACACGTAGAAATTCACTACCTCTTGCTCAGGTTTAAGGGTGTAGAATCGTGGCGGGAAAAGCCGTAGATGAGCAGTAACTGACTGATATTAAGTATTTCTATGAGTTAGGTATTTTTAGGGGTCATTTCCTACCTCTGTAATGACTGCAGAACTAGAACCGTGCATATGGTAGTTACATAACAACTAATTTTACATGTCAACCAAATTGAGGCAGAAGAAGAGGTACTGTATAAGGGAGAAGAAGACAGGGAGAGCTGAAGACATCCGGAAGTAAAAGGAAAAGTGCTGGAATAGTAGTTTTACATGGTGGTTGCTTATATAATATCCTGTGAAAAACAGTCAGCTTATGACTAGCTTACAAAATTAGGCATGGTCGGGTACCCATCTTGTCCCTCTGAATGGACACAAGGGATATATACATACATACTGTATGGATATATTCGAGTGGCGTATCGAGTGCCGATAGAATTAGGAATGCGTACATTAGAGGTAGCCTGGGGGTGGTGGACATCGCCGAAAAAATGAAGGAGAATAGGCTGAGGTTGTACGGACACGTCATGAGACGAGGGGAGGAGGACCTAGGTAGGTACATCCCAGGACTGCAGGTGGTCGGCAGCATCCGGGGTAGGGGGAGACCGAAGCAGACGTGGGAGCAAGTTGTACGGAAGGACATGGCAGTGTGCGGGGTGGACAGGGACCTGGTGGGAAACAGACGGGAGTGGAGGGCTAGAACCCGCAGACCCGACCCCGCTCAGGCGGGATAAGGGTATGATGATGATGATACTGTATGGACGGGGTTTTTTCCACAGCCAGCTGCTGATCAAAGCTGCAACTCCTATGCTTATTTATGCTTATTTATCGTCGGTCTACTGGTCGTTGAGACACTCCACCGATGCCAAGGGACGAGCTCCTACACATGGAAATTTTGCTTCATCTACTCATTGCACTCGGGTCTTCTCTCTCGCCGAAAGAAGTCAACCCACCTCGATCCAACATTGAACCTGGAACCACTGGCGCAGGAAATAGAGCACGTTACCTATTTCACCACCATGTTAATATTTTTAAATAATTATAACAATTTTGGTAATGTGTAACTCACATCCAACACCCTCATATTCAAACAAAGTATCACACCTCGAGAATGTTGTCAACGTTTACAAACATTTAAAGCTCCTTAACATTTTTGCCAACAACTACAATTTAACAAACTGCCTCAGATGACAATACGCACCTCAACCAGGTAAACTGACATCTTATAATAGTCAATCAAATTCAGTTTGACTAATGATAACATACTGTATTTCTAACCACTCCACACGGCACTGCCACAGCACGATATTGCTGGCTGAGTTCTATTTTTCAGTGGTGGACCAAGCTTATGAGGGGTCCGAAGCGCAATCTAATTGTAAGCCCCCTTCTTCTGTACTGAGAAATACTATCAAATTAATTTTTTATTTAATAAAAATACTGATCAAACAATCGTCTCCTTAAAAATAAATCTCTGTCTTTCGCCTTTTGCAGTCAGATTTTTAAAGCTGCTAATTTTTACAGGTCCCAAGCACGCACTTGTTGCACCTGCAAAAGAATGTTATGTAAACCTGTACCTGCAGCATGTTACGTAAACGGCTTTAGTTTTACTTTAACAAGATTAAAATGTTTGTGGATATACCCCCAGTATCTTGCCCTTCTTAGAGAATGAGTGTCTAGACTCGATTGTAGCTGCAGGTCGGTATTTAATAAAATAGTTAATACATTCGAGTTTGGGCAGCGACCTACTAACCTTGAAGAAGAACAGGGAGCTCGTTTCAAGCTTAGTCAATAATGGTCAAAACAAGGGCAGACTTCACGCTAGGACAAAGACTTCCTACCAGAAAAAAGGTTAGCCTTGACATTAATCTGGATTTTAGCCCAGCTAGACATTTAAAATAACACCGCAGGTATTTTAAATGCGCGGGCGCGGTACTGTTCTAAAACGCCACACGACGTTGCAATTACGAAACTAAGAAAATAGACTCAAATTTCAATGCTGAGTTTATTTTGAAGTTACCAAGCTTCTAACTATTGAGGTCACATGGAAAGTGATTCATCAGAGATTCGTCAACTGGAAAGACCATGAAAATGATAGCACCTTAACCAGCGGTCCTCAAGGATTTTGGTGTGCTACATGGAGCCAGTCTGTCAAATGGCAATGGTCATTTGGTTTTTAATTGTTTTGAAACTCTTGTCTGTTAGTATCAATACGCTGTAGTCATTTGTATTGCAAGACTCTTACACCAGGGTTCCGCATACGGTCTGGAGTATCCCTGTTGCTTATTGTATTGTGCAGTAGGTCGGACGCCATGCAGTATTATAATCAACAAAGCATAAATTACCTGCCGAAATTTCTATTTTGGTTGTATAAAGCGGTGTTGAAACACGTGGAGTAGGGCGGCATCCCCCTTCAGACAACGAAGCCAATATTCCTGCGGGTTCCAGGCGCCTGGCTGGGGTAGCCCCAGTCAGAGAATGTTCAGTGGACCCGCAGACCCGACCCTGTCGCAGGTGGAATAAGGGCATGACGATGATGAGGATGAGACTCTTACACTAGGGTTACTAGACTTCCTGTTACTGAGGACAGTCAGTTTATCTTATTGCAAAGTGCTTTAGCCTTCCAGTCCAGGTGGCAACTTATTCTCTTCTCATACGCAGTGCATGGCAAATTGAATTATCAACTACTTAATGGTTGCGAATGTTCAAATTTAAAAATTGTGACATGTGCACATTATAGGAAACTGAAAACGGTTGTGATAAATTTCCTATAGTAGAGTCCAACTACCCTGAGTTTGAAAGGGACGAGCAGAAATGGAATGGGAGAATGATAACATCATAGCTCATGTGTTAGAAGAAAGGGGAGAAACTGGCAGGATAATACGAGAGAGAGAAAAGAAGAAGGGAACTGATCGATGAACTGCTGGACGATGGTTTTACGTGGCTTGCTATTTACAAAATAACACAACCCTTTAGCGGCCCCATAGAGCTCCTGTTTCAAGGTCTAACATATAATCAAGGCCGTAGGGCGTCAACTGCTGTATCCAGGTGCAATGGGTACAAGTACTCCCAGGAAATACTGTAATTTGTGTCCAAGGAAATAACTTTGAATTCGCAGGTTTTCTTATTTATTATTTCGAAAGGTTCGGGTTCAGTACCAGCTCAAAACTCCGAGCTGGTACTGAATCGATTGCTGATAATGAAAAGATGGTTGACATGCAGACGGAGGACTGTTGCAGTCAGGCATTTTGAAATATTTTTCTAATAGCTCCAGTATAAAAACAATTTTAGAAGTCCATTACATAATTCAAATGCCGCTAAAATGTGTCTTCTGGTCTGCATCCAGGACTGAGAAAGCAAAAGACAATGAATATGAGAAAGACAAGATTTCATCCAGTACCCGTACAGTGACTATATTATTTTTGGGAAAATAAAGGACATATCGAAGAAAATAAAAAATACCTTGTAAAATTTATAAGTTTTTAACATTTATTATCATAATAGTAGCATACAGCAATGCATACATGTAGTGAAATAAAGGACGTATGGTCACGGTAAGTATCCAGCTTATGCCACACCTGCAACATTACAAATGGTGGTGGTTCACTTATCCATAACGTACATGCAGTGGCGGTTTTAGGCACGTGCAAACTGTGCAAATGCACGGGGCCTCGCTTTTGCAAGTTGCAAATTTTTGGAAAGGGCGTCGCACTTTCAATTTGCACAGGGCCTCGCGTATGCTAGAACCGCTACTGCGTACATGTATGTTTACATTTGAAAATGTATGAAAATGCTGCAGGAATAATGATGGACAGAAAGTTTAATCTATTTTACGACCAAAGGAATGGAAGAAATGGGTAATGTCCGAAAGTAAATGAGTCTGCCAATATGCGACTAGCTTTCCCCCTAATTCTTGACCCTGTTAGCCGACGATGAGTTTGCTTAACACTAATCATGTACCACACATAAAAAATTTCACGCGTCCTTAATTCAAAATGTTCTAATTTTTCCCTAAGTGTTTAATAATTGACCTGTTGACCAGACTTTTCAATGTAGGCCTAATAGACTTTACACTGTGAGTTATCGCAAAATGAGTCTCATACAAAGAAGGCCTAATTACTGACCCGAGACTTTATCCTCAAAATGAACATTAAATACGCGTTTATTGCATTGATATGTCAGTGGCTATTTGGCCAGGTGGTTGAATATGGGATACCATGATTTAACGTGAATAGACAAGAGAGCAAAAGCAGATGTATGAGTGCATCCCATAACTCGTCAGCATGACATGACAGTAGCTCTGCATGCCGACACCTTCCCAATAAAGCATCGCAAACAAAGCAACTCCTAACCCGTTTCCCGCCCTTGTGTTCCTCTGAATGGGCACCAGGGCGATATGTTGGACAGTGTTTTCCCCAGCCGGTTGCCTATCAAAGCTGCAACCCCTAGGCCTATGTTTATTTATCGTCGCTCTACAGTTCTTTGGCGGATTCCACTGACGCCAGGGGGCGGGTTCCTACACCTGGAAATTTTGCCTCATCTACCAGTTGCATAACAGAAAAGGTTCTTTTACGTGCAAATGCCATCGTTCACAAGAATCTATAATTTTTGCTTGGTCCACAACAATAATGGTGAGAGCTGCAGTCACGGTAAATACCATTGGAAAATCATTAGGTCTATTAGTTATACATTTAGAAGAGTTAACTCCTCAATAAAATTTTCTGAATTAAAAAAATTTCCATATTTTGCCCGCCCGTTGACTAGTAGAGAGGGTTCCTTTACGTGCAAATGCCATAGCAAACCACAAGGGACCTCGACTTTACTTCTCATACGAAAGAAGGCGCCCTCGGGACATCTCCCTCGCCTGATAGAAGCCAACTTACCTCTGTCCCGCATGGAACCCAGAACCACTGACGCAATTACCGAGCGTGCTACCCACTGCGTCACCGAGGCGGGATCCCATTGTTCCATTGTACCAAAAATTTTATAAAATAAGTGTGGGTGATTGTGTAATCCACGAGAGTGTGTTACAAAGTTCAAGCGCCCACTCTCACGATGGGTTACCGGTATTACCGGGCAACTGCTCTAGGTTGAATCTACATTCCCTGTGGCGTAGGGGGACCTTGGGACTGGCAGAGACAGCGCTTGCCCAGATGGTGAGAGAGGCTTTGCAATGCAGTTATGTTGGTGGATTGCAGATCCCTCATATAAATTCTCGCATCCTACCCGCATCAAGTTGCACCCGTGTGTGCCCGGGGTAGAATAGGCTCACGACACCTTCCCCCAGTGAATGTCGTAAAGGCGACTAAACGGGGCAGATCCAGGGAAAGCGAACCCCAGCTAGTACTGACATAGGTGGCCGATTGGGAAAACTGGGTACTGCTAATATCCAAAAGTCGTCGCATTAGCAGTCTCTGCATTAGAACTATGCAGTGGACGAGGCTCGAATGGCCTTGTAGTTGAAGGGCCCTAAAGCGCCAAGAAACAACAACAAATCCAGAGCAAACTGGGATACTACGATGCGACCCATAGGATCAATGCAGGATGGCTAAAGTGGAGACAGGCAAGTGCAGTCCTGTGTGACCGCCAGGTCTACAGAAGTTTACAGAACTGTCATTTGACCTGCTATGCTGTATGGCTCAGTGTTGGGCAGTTAGAAAGAACCACGAAAGGAGAATGCAACCGGTTGAGATGCGAATGCTGCGCTACCGTATTTATTCCAATAATCGCCGCGCCGTTTATTTATTTCGTGGAGTTTTTGGTGCGGCGCTTACTAGAGGGCGGCGTTTATTAGAAGGCGGCGCTTATTAATTTTGTGATCCCTCATAGATGATAATGCTGGATGGTAAAATAAGTGACATATTTTCTAGGGGCGAACTATTGAAGAAGGTGAAAGAGGTCTAGTACTTAGGATCAACGTTCCTTAGCAATAGGGAAAAACTCTGACGTGACCTATAGAATCAATGGTGGATGGTTGAAGTGGAGATGGACAACCAGTGCTCTGTGTGATAGGAGGGTCCCAACGTAGTAGAAAGGGAAGTTTTACAGGGTGGTGGTTAGACCACCTATTTTGTATGGATCAGAGTGTTGGGTAGTGAGGAAGAGTCACATCAACGGAATGCAAGTAGCTGAGGTGTGAATGCTGCAGTACATGGGGTGTCAAGAGCTGATGGAATTACGAATGAGTATATCTGAGGTAGCTTGGGGCAGCCTGGTATTCTTTTTTGCACATATGAAACCTAAACCACTGTTTGAAGTTGCCATTGTAGAAGTCCAACTTCGGGTAATCAAAAATCGAACGATGAAAAACTAATAGGCCTACAGTAATTGGGATGAGAATCCTTCAATAAGCGCAATAAGTACTGCAAGCGACAAGCGCCATAAGCACTGCAAGGGCAGCGGCGATTATTGGAGGGCGGCGATTATTAGAGGGCGGCGTCTGTTGCTTTTTTCACACTGATGATGCGGCGCTTATTAGAGGGCGGCCTTTATTGGAATAAATACGGTACATGAGTGGGGTGTCGCAAGCCGACAGAATTCGAAACGATTACATTAGAGGCGGCCTGGGGGTGGGAACCATCACAGAAAAGATGGCAGAAAAAACGCTGAGGTGGTATGGGCATGTGGTGAGGAGGGAAGGAGGAACTAATTAGGTCCATTTGGGACTGCAGGTGATGGGGGCACCAGGAGTAGGTGAAGACCAAAACGGACGTGGGAGCAGGTGGTGCAACGGGACATGAAGACGTGCGGGGTGGAGGGGGGGGTTGATGGGGGATAGGCGGGAGTGGAGGATAAGAACCCGTAGACCCGACCCTGCCGCTGGCGGGTGATGAGATGATGATGTCAGCGCCGGGTGCCCATTTTGGTCCCATTGGGACAATGCTGCAACTGCTATGCTCGTCGGCCTATGTTTTTCGTTGGAGCACTCTGTCCTCCACAGACTACACCTATATAGTAAGAGAGGTTCGTTTACGTTTATGTGAAATTCTACACACCGATACGACCACGGTTTTACTTCCATCCGAAGGAAGGCGCACTAAGGGCCTCTCTCTCCGCCGAACCTGAAATCACTGATGCTATCTCTGTGCCGCCGAAGCAGGTCTTTGAAAAAGTGCATATTGTTGATGCTTTAGCCCATGTAACAGCAAGAGGACGTGGATATTAAACAAAACTGCGCACCCACAAACCCCAGGGAGCGGCGTCATTGCGTTGGGCACACCAGTTGTCGTCTGATCACTGAAGTTAAGCAACGCAACTCCAGCTAGTACTAACATGGGTGGCCGCTTGGGAAAACTGGGTACTGCTAATACCCAAAAAATAGTCGCATTAGTGTAGTGTCTGTGTTAGGACTACGTAGCTGTGTAGGACTACGTAGTGGACGGTGTTCTAATGACCTTGCAGTTGAAGGACCCTAAAACACCAACAAACAAACAAACCCGCAAACCCATCAGAATTTAAGATTAAAATCTCACTTTTTTTCAATACTTCATTGAAATTTGAGTTATGCAAATGGCACTAACGTTCACACCAGAATCTAGATCAGTGGATAATTCGATTTACGGTCGTTGTAAAGTTTTGCAACGCAGTACTTGAAGGCCCAAGTTCATGTTGCTACGAGGTTAAATAGGTTAGTAGTTGAAGGCGAAATCTTAGGGTTCTTTAGAGGCAGTCGACAATAGAATAAATATCCTTGACTAATTCAAGTTCTCGTAATTTTTGAACACAGACGATGCTAATGGCCTTTCATTACTTCGTAAATAATAAGAAGAAGAAATGAAGATTTTCCTCAAAGTTGTCAATCAAAAGTTTGGTTGTGATGAGCTACAAGAGGATAATAAAGACTGGGAGTTTCCGTTAAAGGCATTTCTTCACAATTCAACTATTTCTTAGAAATCCCATTTTCAACTTGGAAAAACTAGACGTGAGTGTACAGTACTAGTAAATTAGAAAAGGTTTATTGTACGGCTTTTTTTTTTACTTTCTTCACAAATCATGCCGTTGAACCCTGGTTTATACATAGGGTTATACATTCCTAGAATCAGTACTCCAATGCTAAAATTCGACATTTTATTGATTTTGGCACTAACGTAACAACTCTCCATAATTACTATAATAAAGTATATTTCATCTTCCAATGTAACAGCGTATCTATCATTTTGGAGTTCAACATTGTGACAATGACCCCAACACTGTAATTTAGTGAAAAGGTCAAAATACTTTATTTTCATTGAAAACAAATGCGCAAATTTCCATAATACTATTTACATATTTCCGTTTGTGTCGGCAACTTTTTCACCGACAATAGAATTCCCTTTCGGTGGCCTTAATACCCTTATTTACTCATCTCTACTTACCTATAACTGGATTTGAGTCTTTCCTGTTGTAAGAGACTTGCGATAACTGCACAAGATATCTCTTTCCAGTGTTTCGGAGTAGAAAACACAAGGACTAGCCTTTTGTATGAAATCACCCTGGATTACAAACACAATGATTGAAAATGATTGGTAAAAAATTGAAGAATTTCTTAAACCTTTAACTACTGAAGAGTTCACGCTTTTGTGAGGGTCGGGTCTGCGGGTCCACTAAACATGCTCTGACTGGGGACACCCCAGCCAGGCGTCTGGAACCCGTAAGAATATTGGCTGGGTTGCCTGGGGAATGCTGGCCTACCTCACGTGTTCCAACACCGCATTATACAACCAAAAGAGAAATTTTGGCAGGTAAATTAATGCTTTGTTGGTTATAATATTGCATGGTGTCTGACCTAGTGCACAATAACAATATCCAATGCACATACATGCGGACTTTTGTGACAATGCAGCGCCAGAAAAAAGCATTGAAGTATCACTATTTCTGAGTTTGGACAATTATGACACCAGTTTCCTCTATATTCAATCAATATAGACTCCAAAATGGGGCAAATTTTAAAAGCTTACTGCTTAAGCTTACAGTTGATCGGAATATGATAACGCTTCAGCAGGACCGGTTCAGACGTCATTATTTCGGCCTTCAGACTGTATTTCTTACCCGTTTTGCACTTGCGGTGTGCATCTGTTATAATGCAAGATAAAATTGTTTTGATACTGAATGCACATTGAGGGGAAAATTTTATTATTCTTTATTATTGGAAAATACCGAAACAAAAGTATGGCAAAAAGAAAATTCTAAAAGGAGTAAGTGCAGAAAGATAGGGAGTTGAAGCCATAACGGGAATGCCCGGGGATCCCTTCAATCAATGAAAAGAGTGACAATATCACATATCATTCACGGATTCCTTTCTTAGTCTCTACCTACCATCAAGTGAAAAGTCTTATACACTTCCAATTGCCCTAGAGAAATATGGAGAGCAATTATTTTAAAAGTTGTGGTTCAGATGCAAGACAAATTACAAAGGAACAATGCTTAATGATAATCGTCAGACTGTGCTAATCCTCATGGCAACCGCGTCAAACCAACGTGACTCACTCCGTAGAGCCAGGTACACCTTAGTCGACTTCGTTGATAGTAGTTCTCTTAGACAAGTAAAGAGACTTAGGCGAGCTGAGTCAAACCAAGTCAGCTTACTTACCCAAATCAGACAGATCAGTCGACTTACCGGAATAAGTGAGTCAATGGAGTTACTGAGGCAACTTGAGCCTAGTCTAGTCACCCGAGTTAAGCCTAGTCAGTCAAGTCAGCAATTCGGTGCTCTAGTGTGCGGTCCGTTAGGAAAAGACTCCTTTCCACATAGAGTACAATATCTATGTATCATCATCATCATCATCGAACCCTCCTCCCGCCAGTGGCAGGGTC
>JAAFCE010001036.1:41391706-41493825 GCA_013389805.1 Trigoniulus corallinus | reverse complement strand
TACTTCTGCAGGGAGAGAAACGGGACCCTACCATTGCCAACCCTGACTGTTCGCTCGGATAATAGATTTATTTGTTCCCTCTATCCTTGGTCAGTTTGAAAACTTTTCTCCCTTCTTTTGTAATTGCAGCGGGCCTCAAACTTCTGGAGTTTAAGAGCCAAGGCAGTGATCCTTCTAGCTGCGATGGGGGGAAGGTACTTCAAACAAATCATTTACAAATGGAAACATGTGATTCATTCGATTTTTGCAGACTGTTGTCTCCCTGTGTATTAATGTTTTCTTGATGTTTCAAGGAAATCTCGGCTAAATTTGAAAATAGAAACAGCAAAAATAGTTTGAACAAGAATAGTGAGCCCTAGCTGGCCCCTGTCTCCACGTGATCCATCATGCATCTAGCCTCTGAATCATATCGGATGATGATGATGATTCTCATCTCCCTACAGCAGAGTAGGGTCTAAGAGTTCTGTCAAGTATCTTACAACGTCGACCTACCACTACCACATCAGAACAGTAAGGGATGACGTCGCTAAATCCACAAATGTTGCATATTAAATACATCAGCTCAATTAAAAGCTGACTAATTAGGCTATGACAGTTGTTATTTAAAATTACTTGCTATCTAACAGGGAAATTTGTTAATGTCACTTTACCTGCGGCACTGGCACGTAACATCATGTCTGGGGTTGTTTTATCTCTGACAATCTTTTCTCAAAAGTTTTCGTCACGATAATGGCGCAAAAGCAACTCCTAACCATTTCCTCGTCTATAGTAGGGTCGGGTACACATCGTGTTCCTCTGAATGGACACAAGATCGATATATTGGACAGTGTCTTCTTCCACAGCAGGTTGCCGACCAAAGCTGCAACCCCTATGCTTATTTATCGTCGGTCTACTGCACGTTGGGGCATTCCACCGACGCCAGGGGGCGAGCTCCTACACCTGGAAATTTCCCCTCATCTACCCACTGCAAATTAGAGATGGTTCTTTTACGTGCAAATGCCATCGTGCACCACACAGGACCTCGGTTTTACTTCTCATCCGAAAGACGACGCACTCGGGATCTCTCTCTCCGAAAGCCAGCCCACTTCGATCCAGTACCGTACCTACAGCTACTGACGCAGTTACCAAGCCTGCTACCCACTTCGCCACCAGGCCACTCGTTGCGATAATGGCGATCCGGCTAAAATTAACAACTATAATGACGCCACACCACTCATGCATGTGACAACCAGTCACATTAAAAATAATACTGCTTAGCCCAGAGTAACATCATCATCAAACCCTTATCCCGCCTGTGGCAGAGTCGGGTTTGTGAATTCTAGCCCCTCACCCCACCAGGTCCCCGTCCACCCCACACACTACCATATCCATACGAACAACATGTTTCCACGACTGGTTTGATCTTCCCCTGCCCGCAGTGTGCCTCCAACCACCTGCATTCCTGTAGTGGACCTAAGCTCGTCAGAGGAGAGGCATCCCAAAGCTACGTCTAATATACCGGTACTCATTTCTAACTAACACCAACACTATCTACAGTAACTTTTGGGCAGGTGAGGTGCCTTTATGCACTTTGTGCCGGACTAGCGATTAAAACATCTAACATTGTCTTCGTTTAACACACTACTTCAGGGTAGGCCTTTTGTTGTGCCGTTAGGGCTTCACTGTATTTTGATGTGACCTTGGGATCTTCTTTGATGCAGCTTAATCTTTTTTCATGAAGTATGCCCTCCAAAATAATATCGGTAGGTCATGCGGTCCACCTCCACTTCTAGGGTTTCTCATTGTGCGACCCACCTCTTACAACTACAGTACTGTATCTCCAGTATGCCGAGTCATAGTGGGGTAGATGGACACTATATATGGTGCTCGTAAAGGCCTTCAAAACAGCAGGCCTACATTAAATAACTTAATAAGCACACCAACAAAATCAGAAGATTCTGAAAAATTCTCTGAATTTCCATTTAAAGAGGTCAATTACTTTTCTTGTGGTTTATCGCTCGCTAGGCTTAAATAGAGGTTGAAGGAAAGTGCTTTTCTTTAGAGAAATTACGAGAGGTAGTGAACTTTAAGCTACTCGACCGTTCAACTGGTTATGAGGCACTCACCTTCAGTTTGAAACTTTGTTCCCGCAACATCTTCCTGTTAGATCAGAAAATATAGAAAGTTTGTAGCAACAGAAAGGGGTGTTAAAAACTTTTTGAGTTCTACGCTTTGTCGTTTTCAATTCTGGGAAGTTATGCCACTCATGGATGGACATCACAGCTTGGATTTCAAATTAGTTTCGCTATAATTCTAGGAATATTTTTATTACGAGAGAATAATGAGGTGTGGAGTTTCTAACGTGGACGGGAAATTTATCAGTTATGTGAAATTGGTCATTCCATGAGAAACAACAACAGTTGTCCGAAACGACTGACATCAGTGAGAATTTTGTATTTTCCTTACGTGTTAACTGCTTTGTCAAAAAAAGCCAATCTAGCCATTATAACTTTTGAGTCACTTGTGACGACAATCAGCAACGAAAATAAGGAAAATCCCCATCAGTAATTCTCGTATTTACAAACTCGAGTCACGCAATAACAAAACGGAAAATGAATACACAGTAGTATTATTACTAACCAGCTTCTGGCCTATGGCAGGATGAATATCTACTCACGAGTTTAGGAAATTAGATATCATGCTCCTAACCCTTTTCCCGCCTATGGCATGGTCGGGTGCCCATCTTGTCCCTCTGAATGGACGCAAAAAAAGCAACTCCTAACCCTTTTCCCGCCTATGGCAGGGTCGGGTACCCATTTGTCCCTCTGAATGGACACAGGGTGATATATTGGACATAGTTTTTTCTGCAGCCGGTTGCCGGCCAAAGCTGCACCCCTACGCTTATTTATCGTCGGTCTAGTGTTCGTTGAGGAATGCTACCGACGCCAGGGGGCGAGCTCCTACACCTGGAAATTTTGCCTCATCCACCCGTTGCATAGTAGAGAGGGTTCTTTTACGTGCAAGCGCCATCGTACACCGACACGGGACCTCGGTTTTACTTCTCATCCGAAAGAAGGCACACTCGCGGCTTCTCTCTCGCCCGAAAGAAGCCGACCCACCACGGTCCAGCATCGAACCTAGAACTACTGGCGTAGTTGCCGAGTGAGCTAACCACTACGTCACCGCGGCGGGTCACTAATCCCTCTGAATGGATGCAAAGGTGATATATTGGACAGTGTTTTGTGCAGCCCGTTACTGACCAAAGCTGCAACCCCTATACTTATTTATCGTCGGTCTGCTGCTCGTTGGGGAATTCCACCGACGCGAAGACGGGGAGGAGGGTCGAGGTTCTACACCTGGAAATTTTACCTCATCTACCCGTTGCATAGTAGAGAGGGTTCTTTTACGTGCAAATGCCATCCTACACCACACGGGACCTCGGTTTTACTTCTCATCGGAAGGAAGACGCACTCGGGGCATCTCTGTCGGCCGAAAGAAGCCAACCCACTTCGGTCCTGTATCGAACCTATAACCACTGACGCAGTTACCGAGCACGCTACCCACTGCGCCACCGAGGCGGGACGAACTAATGCTACAACACCTCGTCATCATACCCTTATCCCGTCTGTGGCAGGGTCGGGTTTGTTTTTTTGTTGGTGTTTTAGGGCCCTTGAACTACAAGGTCATTAGAGCGCCGTCCACAGAATAGTTCTTATGCAGAGACTGCACAGACACTACACAAATGCGACGATTTTTGGGTATTAGCAGTACCCAGTTTTCCCAAGCGGCTACCCATGTCAGTACTAGGTTGGGTTGTGTTGTTTAACTTCAGTGATCGGATGACAACTGGTGTGTCAAGCATAATTCGCTGCTCCCGGCAGGGTCGGGTCTGCGGGTCCACTGAACATGCTCTGACTGGGGACACCCTAGCCAGGCGTCTGGAACCCGCAGGAATATTGGCTACATTGTCTGTGGTCGGATGCCGACCTACTCCACTTGTTGTCACATTATACAACCAAAATAGAAACTTTGGCAGGTAAATTAATGCTTTGTTGATTATAACGTTGCATGGCGTCTGACCTATTGCAAAATAACATAAGCAATCCAATGCACACTCATGCGGGGAACCAATGCCACAACACCTATGCTTATTTATTGTAGGGCTATTTTCTTTCGTTGGGACTGTTCTCAACCACCGACAAGCGTCATGGGGCAAGCTCTTACACCTAGGAATTTTGCTGATCTACT
Organism: Trigoniulus corallinus; assembly: GCA_013389805.1. Classification (NCBI taxonomy): domain Eukaryota; kingdom Metazoa; phylum Arthropoda; class Diplopoda; order Spirobolida; family Trigoniulidae; genus Trigoniulus; species Trigoniulus corallinus. The sequence goes on along the minus strand of JAAFCE010001036.1, from coordinate 41,489,598 downwards.
CATTCTATAGTGGATAAGATTCTTTTACCTGCAAGTCACGTCGTAAACCATACGGGGTCATGGCTTAATTTCCCATCCGATGGGAGGCACACTCGGGGTCTCTTCTCTCACCCAAAAGAAGTCAGGCTACCTTTGCGCCACCGAGAAACAACCAAAGGAAGAATGTAGAAAAGTCAGTGAAATACAAACGTTTGTAAACAGAAAAAAAGGAATGGACAAAAAATGTGAGTGACTCGCATTTGACTGATTGGCAACAGATGTCGCTTCTTATGATCAGGTAGTTGGAGACCACATTGTCCCGTACTTTCAAATTTCTTAAATTTGTTGATAAAACGTTTTTTTTTTAATATTTTGGGGTCCCAAAAATAATTTTCCCGAGGCCACACAAAACTTCAAGTCGGCTAAAATCCCCTCGAGTGGTTCTGGATTGGATTAGTTTCAAGGGTTGGGGAGTAAGCCAAGCAGCCATTACAGGACGAACCCTTAGGAGGCTGCTCGCGGGAAATGAGGAGGTAGGCGAAGAGAATGAAGGAGAGGGGAAATTCGCAGCACCCAACGTTCTTTACCAAACACCCTTGTTGGTATTGACGTGGGCTTGCACTGCTTAACTTCAGTGATCTCACGGGAACTGGTGTGTCCAACGCAACTTGGCTGCACCCCACAACTTGGCTGAACCCAAGTTCGGCCCGTTATGGCTGCTTGGCCGACTCCCCAACCCGTTGGTTCAACATACTAGCATACTACTATTAGAAAAGGTAATGTACCTTCATTATTAAAAAACCACGGAAGATCGGTACTGCGTAACATCACACATAGTGGAGCGGCCTGATGTCCACATTCTTCTGGCTAACTTGGAAGCACAACAGCAACTAATCTAAAATTACATTTTTATTCAATGGATAGGGATATTTTGAATCATAGCATCGTATATCTCTAAAAAATGCGAAAGTTTGATGTACAGTATCATATCCCTATACTTAAAATTAAAAATAAGCCTTCAAAACTGATATCCTGTGGCGGCAGGATTTTGTCTCAGGTATGCAGCTCAGCAAATTGTCGCTCTTAGGCGCTCCAAATAGCTAATTTGATGATAACGTGGATAGTGAAATGATTATGGAATTAGGATGGGACACACTGAGCCAGAGGCGTTTATCTCACAACATTGGTCTTTTCACAAGACTGTTGCTGATGGGGTGCTATGGACCTCTGGCAGGAAGTGTGTCCCTGGCCGGGTATAAGGGAAGAAGGGGTCATTCATATAAATTGAAGGAACTAAGGGCAAAGACAGACTCATACTACTGATCTTTCTTGCCAAGGACCATTCGACAATTGAATACCCTTGGGGAAAATAGAGTGGAGGGCTTACTGACAGGGAAGGCCACCTTTGCAAGTATTGTAGAGGGACTGTAGGCAACTGCAGCTTAGGGTCTTAGAAGATTTCTGGGTTCTTATGCAGCAATGAGAGTTGGTCTCTCCACTGCCAAATGGCCATAGAGGCTGCTTGCAGTGAACTAGAATTAGTGACACCTTGGTGTGCGTTCCAAGTTAGCTAGTAGGAGCAGCTAAGAGCGACAATTTGCTGAGCTGCATAGTTGAAAATCCTGTAGCCATATACTCATTAATGCAGTTTTGAAGGCATGATAGCCTATATCAAAATTTCGCATTTTTTAGAGCTATGTGATGCGATAGATAAAAATACCCCTATCAGGAGGGAGCAACAACACTGCAAAGACTAGTACAGGACAAAGTTAAGGAATGGGGGTTAGGGGAGTGGTGACAGAGTATGGAGGGAAGGACGGCAAAGAAAACGCTAAGGGTGTATGGGAACAAGCTTAAACATAGAGAGGGAGGTAATCTATGACAATACGTGGGAGAGCTCACTTCTGTTTCGGGCAAGAGCTGGATCACTGGAGACGAAACAGAGGATGGCAAAGATCACAGGTGGAGAGGAGGGCTGTGGATTATGTGGGGATCAAGTGGAGGATGTCAGCCATGTGATCCTGGCCTGTCAAGTGCTGGACCACTGCAGGAGGGGTGGGGAACCCCCACATTGGAAGAGGTGCTGGGGGTGATGGATTCTGGGGTGGAGCGGCTGGAATGGGTGCGAAAGGCAAAGGTGCTGCTAGGGTGCTGGTGGAGATCTAGGCATATGGATCTAGCATGAAAAATATCACTAGCAAGGCATCCGTCACAAAGGATTACATATTCATATATCAATTTTAAAAAATGCAACTTTGCATTTTCCTAACCGCTTTAGGAAATAATGTCCTCTTCCATCAACAATAACTTTTTCCTAAACATTTTTTCCTGTATATTATAGTTCTTGAAATAAAGGTATTGGTTATTTTAAAAGTTACACCCTGTATATTTACATAAAACGTGGTACATAACTAGAAAGTGCTAGGCTGTGTCTAGAAATGGTCACACGAGACAACTATTATGGACCCATCAAAGATCCATTATTTAAGTTTACTTGTGCGCCACTTCGATTCTGGTCTAAACCAGGTTCTGATGTGTCAAATGGCCAGCACTGGTTTATAGGGGCATATAAGGTTTTACATAATACCAGTGGAGGCAAAAACGAGTTTGACGAGATTAATATTAATACTACACAGCACATTGAATTAAATTACTTTGTTAAACAACCTCTATGAGGATCAGGATGTCATGCTTGCAACAACATCATCATCTTCACACCCTTATCCCGCCTGTGGCAGGGTCGAGCCTGCTGGCCCACTGAACATGCTCTGACTGGGGACACTCCAGCCTGGCGTCTGGAACCCACAGGAAATATTGGCTAAGTTGTCTGTGGAGGGATGCCGGCCTACCCCATTGTTCCAACACCGCATTATACAACCAAAATAGAAGTTTTTGGCAGGTAAATTAATGCTTTGTTGGTTATAATATTGCATGGTGTCAGGCGCATGCCTATGTTTGCAACAACAAAGTTTAATATTTATTTGCGCTGGTAGATTAATACAGGGTCCATTCGTCCTAACCATGTGCTCAGAAGTATGGCGAAGATCACCTTTGCTTAAAGCACAACCTCACCCTTAACAAACCGTCACCACCTTCCTTGCATTGTGCCTACACATCCGCCTGAGGTATTGAAGTGTTTATCCGCATAATCTTTTAAGCTACGGAAATACTTGTAGCTTCGCATACATAGTGCATACGGTGACGTCATGAAAATTCATTTAGAGCACTACCAGTAGCAGCTATTTGAACAACATGTGTAGTGCTACAAAGATGGAGGCCTCCATGTTGCCATATATGCTACTTAGATGACTAAACTATTTCAATTTCTTTAATTAAATTATGTGTTCTTAATGTTGGCACCCCTACAGACAAACGTTGCCAATAATCCTATGGGTTCCAGACGCCTGGCTGGGGTGACCCCTGTCAGAGTATGTTCAGTGGACCCTCAGACCCGAGTCTGCCACAGGCGGGGTAAGGGTATGATGATGATGTTCTTAATGTTTTTAAAATGAAATTATTTCTTTAATTGAAAATTATACAATTTTTTATCTGTTCTGCTTCATTTTTGGGTACTGTCAATAACTACCCTATTGCAGTCCACCATGTTCAATTGCAATATCTTCAGTGGGGGCCGCCATGTTGCACTACGCAAAGAATCCTGCTCGAAAAGGTGTAGCGTTTGTAGCACTACAACTGCACTACGAAGTTTTGGCTACAGTTTTAAAAGAATTCGATCCCTACGCTACGAAGTTGCTACGTAGCTTTTTTGAACAGCAATTTTCATATTCTTCGCTACGTAGCGCGATACGTAGCATAAAAGATTATGCGGTATGTTTCCATTACCACATGCCTATATCACATCCCATATCACACCAACTTATATCACTCATTTTTTCCGGAATGTCTCCCAAACCCAAATTACCTCTAATACAGTCTATTCAATCGTAATTCTATCTGCCCTGACATCCCACCCATGTAGCGAACATACGCATTTCCGCGCAACATAGCATAGCGGGCCTAATCACTACTTTGTAGAACTTCTCCTTATTCTTTATTGTGGTCCTCCTATAACACTGGACTCCACTTCTTCCACCTTAGAATGATCCTATAAGTCACGTGGTTATAGGACAATTGTTCGCTGGACAATAGTTCGCCTAGGACAATTGTTCGCCTAGGACAGTTGGTGGCCTAGGGCAGTTGTTCGCCTAGCATTCATTCAGACCTTTTTCTGAGTCATCATCATCATTATCATCAGTTGGTTTATGGAAGTTTCGTCCCCAACGTTTCGCCCCTGACGTTTCACCCCCGACGTTTCGCCCAGCCCTTTCGCCCCTCAGACGTTTGGCCCCTAGGAGGGCAAATTGCCGCTATTTTTGCTATTCTATTTTTATTTACAAAAACAGCATTCTTCATTTGGACCTTTTTCTGAGTCATCATCATCACACCCTTATTCCGCCTGTGGCAGGGTGGGGTCTGCAGGTTCTAGCCCTCCACCCCGTCTATCTCCAATCAGGTCCCCGCCCACCCCACACACTGCCATGTCCTTATGGCCAACATGTTCCCACGTCTGCTTTGGTCTCCCCCTGCCCTGGGTGCACCTAAAGAGCTCCTCTTCCCCTCTTCTCATGACGTGTCCATACCACCTCACCTATTCTCCCTCATTTTTGGCGATGTCCACCACCCCAAGTGAACAATTGTCCGGACACGAAGTCACGTGAAACACTCAGATGGATGATGATAGTGCCTGGGATGAATGGGTATCTAGAGCTTGCTATAGGTAGGACAAAGTTTGATGTTTATTAGGCCTAGTGGATAACTCCTCTCATGATGTACTACGAAAGTATGTACAAAATAACCGTGGGAAAGGCCTTCTCATTGAACAAGAACTTGCAGGTCACCTTTGTAATCAGTGAGCTTCTTGTACTAACGAAACTCAGAGCACGACGAACTAATAAATAAACCAATTATGATTGACAGTTAATGATGCTACATATCAGATCACAAAGAAGCCAATGGGTTGTCCTTGAACCCATTCTTCGTGTTGGTCCTACACCTCAGAATTTCACTGACACTTCTACATAGAAGAGTCTTATATTTTTAGACAGCATTGAGCATTGCAAAAGATGCTTAACTTTATACAGGACATAGCTAGTGCTCATTCTCCACGTCGATGGTGGCTATTACTGTCACCGTTCCCTTCATGTTGAATCTATTTATTACGTTAGAAGGTGATCTCCTAACGTCAGAGCAACAATTTAGTGTCCTGTCAGCGGCCGTATTGCGTTGGACACACCGGTTCTCGTCCGATCACAACGCAAGCCCAAGTAGCACCAGGATGGATTGCTGTTGTTTTAGGGCCCTTCAACTACAAGGTCATTAGAGCCCCGTCCCCTGTGTAGTTCTAATGCAGAAACTGCACAGACACTAAACTAATGCAACGATTATTGAGGATTAGCAGAACCCAGTTTTCCCAAGTGGCCACCCATGTCAGTTCTAGCTGGGGTTGCGTTGCTTAACTTTAGTGATCAGACGAGAACTGGTGTGTCCAACGCAATAAGCCGCTTCCACCAGGATGGGTGACCGCTTGGGAATACTGGGTACTGTTAATACCCAATCGTCGTAACGGTTTGGTATCTATACAGGCTCAACATTACTACGTACCACATCATTCTGGGCCCCAGTGACTAATATAGTCGTGTGCCCTAAATTTAGCAACACAAGTCAAACAATAGCGTCCAGTATGTCATTCAAGGTAAACCAACTGACCTTGACCATAGTGGATAATATCACACGAAGTGACAAGGTGATTCCGAAAAACGAAGGCAGTTGTGTCGGGATATAGAAGAGTGATTATTATCGTTATTTATACCGTTTTCTGTTCGTCATTTGATCTGGTTTCCGATTTCTAGTGATACCCACCATCTCTTACAAGTCCCTAGATTTCATTAACATACCTGGGAAAGGTGCAAACCGCACATCACAGTGAGAAGTGAGAGCGAGGAAGGGTCAAAGGACAATGGCCAATGTCCTGTTTGTTGGCAGCTAGCCTTTAGTAATCTTCGAAAATCAAGTACTTCTACACTTTTCAACTTTCTCATCTGTAAATTGTTTTTAAGCTTAAGTTAATTAACTTTCTCATTCTATTTTGCTGACTCATCGCTAAAATTATGTAGCAGAATATTTAAAATACTATATTCTTCTCCTAAGGTGCAAACCCTAATGTCCTAATCCAAACTAAAAGGGTCGACACATCATGAGCACATAAGTGCTCACGTTGAAAGATAGAGGAATTTTGTCCTTCAACTTGATACTGTTTCTTATAGCATTCACCGATTTGGATTCCAATATAACAATGCAAAAATGAAAATATTTTTCACGCTCTGGAAATCGCTTGACAGCTCTGGAAGAACTAAGGAACCTATCCACTGCCTATGGTTGTCGAAATGTGCACTCTCCGAACAGTTAATTCACAAGGCATTTCTCTCCCAGTCTCCTAACGTGGCTATGCCGCTTAAGGTCTCATTGACCTACTCAATGTCCTGGTACTTTCAATCTCTTTCCGACTTTCGACAAGACAGTATACCCAAGAGTCCCGGAAAGTGAGATCAAAAAATCAAGAGTAGAAAATGGAGATAGATTAAATATGGGGGAGTGCTTGCTCCAGGGCAGTGTTTTTCAAATTTTTTTGCCTCACAGCAGAGTTGAACCTGCAGTTAAACTTAAGCGGTACACATGAATTATGATGATCAAAAAGGGTATGCATTAATAATTGAACACACGGGCGATATGTTGTAAGGTATTTTTAAGTAGCCGGCTGCCAACCTCCTCCACCGACACCAAGAGGTGAACTCCTACACCTTTCTAGGGTTTCAGGCCTATAGTTTTTACTTAACTTTTTAATACTGAAAGCATTAAATACTGCATATGTAGGACGAATTCAATTTAATTATATTCAGGTAAAATAAAACAATGATATAAGTATATGGGTGATATATTTGAGCATTTGGTGACCAGGACGGCTAACATTTTTGGAAGATCCTGATATATAGGGATTCATGGGGAGGGGTTGGGTCTACGTCAATTTGGCGCATGACAATTTGGCGTATGGCAATTTGGCGTAGTCAATTTGGCGTACGACAATTTGGCGTACATACAAATTTGGCGTATGACAATTTGGCGTATATACAAATTTGGCGTACATACAAATTTGGCGTACATACCGATCTCTTGGGTGCCCAAATTTGTTCAAAATTGCAACGATCATAACAGTCATTGCAAGGTAATAGAACAATGAATGCCTACCATAACTGTGTTATAGGGCCCTAATGACCTTTGAAGTCGATGGGCCCTAAAACACAAACAAACCCAACTGTGTTATACGGGACCGTTGCAATGACTGTTATGCCCACGCGTGGATCTAGGATGGGGTTTTTGGGGTTGCAACCCCTCCCATGCACATATAAACTTATATTTGCATAATATGTGAGGTTTAGCTCAACCCCCTGACAGTTGCAATTTTGAACAAATGTGTGCACCCAAGAGATCGGTATGTACGCCAAATTGTCATACGCCAAATTTTCCGTACGCCAAATTGTCATACGCCGAATTTGTATGTACGCCAAATTGTCGTACGCCAAATTGACTACGCCAAATTGCCATACGCCAAATTGTCATGCGCCAAATTGACGTGATCCCCATGGGGAGATAGAATAACATCAAAACGGTATTTTGCGAAATACTAATTTATTGACGTCAGGGAAAAGGAATTTAAGATGTGAAATTTACCTGACGTATATTTTCTATTTAGAAAGTTTCTGCGTGAATAATGAGACCGGACCCAATAGGGGGGCCGCTTTAACTTTCCTCCTATGAAATATACCTATAGAGAATGTTTCAATCACCGTGCATCCAGATGAAACACACACAGTTTTGCAGAAAAGTACAGTGCCACTGACTCATGAAGCCGGTTATCCTGATTGCTAAACAGAAGAACAAATGTACTAAGGAAGTTCAAGGGCGGATATGGATCCCTTTTGGGGAGGAATAATGCATTATTGAAAGTTTTGTGAAGGGTAGTAATACAACTATTCACTGACAAGTACTTTCTTGAAACAAATGACAATGGTCAAATGACTAAAACAATAGGCGATACCCCTTGTTAGTTTGCTCTCAATGTCTTCTTTTCCACACCTTCTGGGGAGCGGCGAGTTGCGTTGGACACACCAGTTCTCGTCTGATCACTGAAGTTAAGCAACGCAAGCCCAGTTAGTACTGACATGGGTGGTCGCTCAGGAAAGCTGGGTACTGCTAATACCCAATAATCGTCGCATTAGTGTAGTGTCTGTGCAGTATATGCATTAGAACTATACGGTGGACGGGTCTCTAATGACCTCGTAGTTGAAGGGACCTTAAACTCCAACAAACAACAACAAATCCACACCTTCACTTTCCCTACCCCTTTAAATCAGAAAGCTATATCCCTCATTTTAAAGAAAATCAACCAACCTCGAATGCCTTCCTGAGTTGGTTTGACTGTACATCTTGCCGTTCGTCCGAATAAATGACTATAACGATTCTGTCAACTTGTTCGTGTTTATCAAAATATCTATAAAATCTAAAAAAAAAATTAAATAGCTTTAGGTATCCTTCCTGAGGAAAGATAACAATCCAATACCCCTCCCATGGGAGGAGCATTGAAGACAATGTTCCAGGAATGAGATCAACTTGTGAGCCCAAAAGCATTTCTTTTTCAATCAGGGGTGTGTCTCGCTTGCATCACTCTGCGGACGCCCATGGATCATCATACTGCAATACTATCAGTCCATTAATGATATGGGAAATAAAGCCATGGCCCCATTTAGTGTACGATGTTATTTGCATGTAAAAGAACCCATTCTACTAATCAACGGGTAAATCGCCCCTTGAAATCGGTGGTTGATAACTGCTCCAACAAAAATAGGTCGACAATAAATAAGCATATGTGTTGCAGCATTGGGATGGCAGCCGGCTGCGTAAAAATACCGTCTAACAGATCGCCCATGTGTCCATCCAGAGGAACAAATACAGTATGTGCATCCGATCCTGCCAAAGGAGGGAAAACGGTTAGTTGTAGCTGCCAAAATTTTTTTGGGTCACCTCTCCTGGTTCAATAAATTTATCCAGTGCGGGCCACCAGCCCTTGAAGTCTTCTCACCCTATATTCTAAGACCAACTGACATGCTTTTTTTCCTGGATAAACAGGGTTCTTTTATAAGCAATCTTTCAGCTTTGCTTTCCATTAGACATTAGATGTACTGAGGGGCTCTCTCTAGCCCGAAAGAAGCCGGCAGCTTGGCTGCTTTGGGTACCACTAGTCAGTGGCGGTTTTAGGCACGTGCAAACTGTGCAAATGCACGGGGCCTCGCTTTTGCAAGTTGCAAATTTTTGGAAAGGGCCTCACACCTTCAATTTGCACAGGGCCTCGCGTATGCTAGAACCGCCACTGCCACTAGTATCCAAAAATCGTCGCATTACTGTAGTGTCTGTGCAGCCTCTGCATCAGGACTACACAGTGGACGGGGCTCTAATGACCTTGTAGTTGAAGGGCCCTAAAACACAAACAAACAACCGAAAGAAACCAACACACCTCGATTCAATATTGAACCTCGAACTACAGACGCTGTAGTCGAACACATTACCTCTGCACCACCGAAGTGGGTTCCTTAAACACCTTTTCTAAACAATAAAAGACCCAAATCAATGAAATTCGTTAATTTAGGTCTAGCCCCTGCTGGAATCAGAGAAATGACTAATTAAAGTGGAAAGGGCACCCAATAACCAACTAAACGGACCGATTCACTTTCCACCTCACACAGAGTCTCGATAACCCTGATGGAGTGAACCGTTTCGAGGCCGAAAACGACCCTGTTTTGAAACGAGGCCATTGTAAAAGTACCATACTAAAAGTTAAGTACGAAACCCATTGCGAAATATAGCGCTCGCATTGCTGAATTCTAAGAAAAAAAATGAATCTTACTTGAAATCATCTTTCCTAATCAACAATGGTCAGCTGATCAGATGTGGAGTTCCCAAAAAGACCACCAATCCGACACCGACTCAGTTTCCGTAATTGCGCTAGGCAATAACATTTGACGAATGCGGGGGCAAAGTCGAGTTTTGACGTCATCATCATGTACCGTACAACAACATGCTCGTTCACTATATATAATGGACGACTGAATCTATTCAAACATTGAAGTATTTTGACACATTACTGAATACTACAATAGCTTCGTGAAGTTCGCTATATTTGCAATTCAAAATCCAGAATGAAGTTTATTATCGCAGTGGCAATCATCGCCCTGGTGGCAACGGTAAGTAGCACTTTACATAATTATTGCAACGGCCCTAGGATCAGTATTCGGTCAGAACTGTTATTCCAATTTCTAATAATGTTAGGTATAGCCTACCTCTGATATCTGGATTATTGAAGCCCATCACCAGCGGCAATCTCGAAGGGTTTTATTTCGTGTCGTTGGTGTTCTAGAGCCCTTCAATTACAATGGTCATTAGAACCCCATCCACTGCATAGTTCTAATGCAGAGTCTGCACCGACACTATGCTGTTACTATGAGCTTTGGGTATTAGCAGCACCCAGTGTTCCAAAACGGTCACGCATGCTAGTACTTTTTACGCTCTAATTAATTGTAGAGTTCTCTCGGTCCTGTGACGTCTCTCGACCCCCTTCCTTAGGTACCCTTAAAGTGTAATAACAGTTGGAAGCTGAAGTCGGGGGTTGCCTGGATACCGAGCGAAACCTTAAACACTGCTCACCAACTGGATTATTTGTTAATCTGAGGGGAAGGAGACGCTCTAGCAGAGGTCAAGTGACAGTATCTTTAACTCGTAAGTTCACGAATTAGGCTCAATCCTAGATAACTGAAGGTGGTTTTGAACGCCGCATACAACTGTCAGTAGATAAATTTGGTAATTTTATATGACGATTTAACATAGTGAAATGGATTCAGACTTCACCAATAGCATCAATAAAAGGTGGATGAAATGGGGGCAGGTAAGTGGAGTCCTGGTGGAGTTAAGCAAGTGGAATTAGGCCGGCTATACCACATAGATCAGACTGTTGGACATGGGTGGTACATGGGCGGGGTGTGAGAGCAGATAAAGTATGTTGGAGTAGCTTGGGGTGGGGGACATCGCGAACAAGATTAGAGAATAAACTGAGGTGGTATGGTCATGTAACGAGAAGAGGAAAGGAGAAGCTGGTTAGGTCCATTACAGGGATGAAAGTTATTGGAAGCACCTGGGGCACGGGGAGACCAAAGTAAATGTGGGTGTATGTTGCCCGAAGAGATACGTTTGTGGGGTGGGTGGGGACCTAGTGAGATAGGCGGGGGTGGAAGGCCTTAACCAGCAGACCCGATGATAATTTACCAGTGAAAGACTCTAATGCACCCAAAGCGATTTCCACACACCATGCACATGTGCTATTGATGTCTGCTGCACTGACAAGGACACACTTAAGGTCGAGATTTGAACTCCTGCACCTGGAATGCGTGACATACTAATAAGCCAACTGGGGAGTCTAGGGTTATCACATCTTTATCTTGCCTTACTGGTCGCTTAGAAATCCTTAAATTCAGCAAAACACAGTCGTGCATTGATTTATTAGTTTATTTGGATATCTTACATCGGTCTGTCAGCTCAGTATACCATCCAATAAGACACCAGAAGCGAGCTCCTATACTTGGGAACCTACGAAATCCCCTCTTGTGTCGTTCAACAACAGATTTCTAAACTTTAGGTTAAACTGGTGGGTTCTATTTTGAATGAGGACCTTTATGTCACTCTGGAGAATGATATTTTGAGGTTGTCACAAACAAATTTCTATCATGCATGCCTCCATGTAATTTGAGTATGCTTGAAGGAACTTTTTGTCAGTTTGGCTACTTTATTAGGTTCATGCCCAAACTTCAAGGCGTGATTTGCTGCATTTGCACACGTATGTTAAGACTTGCCAGAAAGTTTGATTTCCAGAGTTTGAGGGTGTATCCGGAGGAGGTACGTCACTACATCAATGTTGTGGTCCCTCTGGATCACATCAGGTCGGCATCTCAATTGATGATCTATCAGATCAGCTTTCAAAATGTTGAAGAAAGAGTGAATTCGGGATGAATCCTACCTAAATCATTCATGGTTAACTGTCTACCGTATACAGAATGCAATTTTTAAAGTAACCAATGTTTTTATTTCAAAAACTAAGATATAGGAAATGTTAGTTATATTTCCTAAAACAGTTCGGAAATTTCCGCAGTAGGTTTTTCAGGAAAATGAAAAGTTAATATTTTTTTCAATGGAATGTATTTTTTAACTATCGTATCGGAAAGCTCTAAAAATGCGGCATTTTATATATTTTAATATATCACATCCCTATACCTAAAATTAAAAAGTAAGCCTTCCAGTCTAAAGCCTTCAAACCTGCATTAATGATATGTTAACGGGATTTTGTCTCAGTTATGCAGCTCAGCAAAGCTTCTTAGCCGTTCCAATTCCATCAACTATAACGATTTCCTAAACATATTTTCCTACTGTAGGCCTATATCTTATAGTTTTTGAAATAAAGGCATTGGTTACTTTAAAAATTACACCCTGTATACATTTTTGTTATATTCTGACTACTGTTTGAGGAGCAGCATGTTTCCACTAATTGATACAGTATACTGTAGTTCAAGGTCAATATAGACCGTTAACCGTATTTCAGATCAGAATCAAATTACGGGAAAAAATTGTTACTGGTTACTGATGCCTACTTCAGACTCTTATTTTTTTATTATATTTTTCATAAACCGATAAATCTAACCATAAATTCACCTTATATCTTGACCCATCATAAATCAAAATTTCCTCCCAACCATACAGGGAATCTGTAAAAGTTCACAGAGGCGAAATAAATTTTAAATATAGCATTCGTTAAACAGATCAAAACAAATGCAACTATTAATGAATGATCTACTGGACAGTATTTTTACCCAACCGGCTGCCGACCTAAATGCTGCAATCCTAAACAAAACTCCTAACCCTTTTCCCGCCTATAGCAGGTAGATACTCGTCTTGTCCTTCTGAATGGAGACAAGGGAGATATATTGGACATTGTTTTTCCGCAGCCGGTTGCCAACCAAGGCTACTATCCCTATTAGTTGGGGCATTTCATCGACGCCAGGGCTCTTACACGCCGAGCTCCTACACCCAAAAATTTTTGCATAGTAGAGAAGGTTCTTCTATGTGCAAATGCCATCATAAACCACACAGGACCTCTGTTTTGCTTCTTATCCTCAAGAAGGTGCATTCGGGGCCTCTCTCTCGCCCGAAAAAAAGCCAATCCATCTCGCTCAGTATAGAACATAGCACTAGAGATGCAGTTACCGAACGTGCTACCCACTACACCACCCAGGCGGGTCTAATGCTGCAACCCTATGCGGAGTTATTATAGGATGGTCTTGATGACCCTTCTGTTTGCCTCTTGTTAGGCATCAGACAGACAAATCAGAGAGCAGAGGGACGACTGCGGGTAAATAAATACAGCCTATATTTTTGAGAACCACCTCATAATTAATGTTCATCAGGATGTGGAGAAAAGCTTTTTACCCTATTAATCCATTTATAATCTGAGTTTTAACCCCCACAAGCATTAAACCTATTTGTCCGGACAACACTTCCCTGACAGACTTATTACTCCTTGCAATAAAAATCAATATTGGCTAACGAAAGAACATCCAGTCGAAACTGCTTCTAATTATCTGATAAGAGTTTGTTCAGTGTCGAAAAAAGTTGTTGGTATATTTGGCACTGTCGGTTGTGGTCAATACACGGATGCCAAAGCCTCTGTTTACAAACTCAATCAGGGCAAAGTTAGTTAACGTCTGCACTTTGACATGACACTACAATTATGACTTTAATACTCATGCAAGTGTCTGCATGCCTCACATTAACATTTGTTTCATTTAATGATCCACAGCCACATGAGGCTGACAAGTTGCTTGCAGAGGTCGTCAATTGCCTGAAAATGAAAACCCACTTACACTGTGACATTTATCTAGGGATCCATTAACAGAACTCTGCTAGTCCATGAACATTTTTGTTCTTTTAACTAAATTATTTCTCCAGAGTATGGCAAATCTGGATACAAATAAGTTCGGGTGTCCATGTAATGAAAAAGACAGACTCCAACTAAGGCTCCAACTCCAGGGCCACGACAGAAAAGAAAGGGAATGGAAATCCATTAGCGAAATGTTGGATGAATATGTTATACAGGGTTTACTGCTAAACAAATGCAACAAACGAATCACACCTATTAGGATACAGTGTACCTGGGGTAACCTGGAACAAGTTCCATAAAGTTAAATGAATTTAACAAGATCATTTTGTGTCCAATTGTGCAGGTGTACGCTGATGATGACTGGTGGCCATGTTCGTCGGACTTGCAATGCGAACGTGACGATTGCTGCGTGGAGAATATATATGCAAGAGATGGAACCAAAACGTAAGTTCAACAGATTATATACTAAAAACCGAAACTTAAAGCTCCCATTTGATATTTAGGTATCGTTGTCCTTCACGTAGCCACCAATTCAGTAACGATAATAGTAATAAAAATAAAGTTTCATACTGTAAATAACCAAGAAAAGTGATTAGTGGCCTTGACCAACAAATATATGGGATACTCGCCTATGGTTCCTACCAGTAAATGACCAACGATGAGAATGTAACCTCGATTTTCCCAATCATTGGGAGCGTCTACATTTTAAAATGAGTACGCCATGCACAAATCATTATCATACATGAAATATGATAACTGCCAAGAAATGAAAATTGAGAAATTTCAATCAGCTTCTAAAAGAGATAAATGATAGATGGTGCTATACAGCTATGGGTTTGCTATAATAAATGTAGTAATAAAACAGGGTATATGATGTACATATTGTATGTCGGTCGTGAACAACCATATCAAAAATAAATACTTATTGAGAAATTTATTAGTGGACCGTCGTGAGCAGGCAATGAAAAAGAGGTATGAAGGGAAACGTGGAGGAAGGAAGACAAGAGGAAGCCTGCAGATATTAATGCCCTTAGAAGGAGGACAATTGTTTAATAGGCAAACGTTCGTTGCTATAGGTGTCGTGACTTGGCTGAATTTAGGAGACCCTGTGGTGGAAGATTCTTTTGCCCATGTGAATATCCTTATGTCTGCTTGCCTTATGCTTCCGTAAGTATCGTACAGTACGTGATTCTTATGATGGGGATACTGAAGTTGTTCTGGTATATCGAACCGTTTGTATTTTTTTTTTTCCAGCAAAGTCCGGACTTCCCCCGTATAGAAGGATCCAATGGCACCTGCCAATACCCAAGTGGGTATCAACCACCACGTCGTCGAGGACCATACTACGATGACAGCTTTGAAGACCGCCGTTAAATTATAGGCCAAAATATACTGTGAAATTAGATGGCTGTAGGAGACACAAAGGGATAAAGGATGTAATGTAGAAAGAATCTTGACCAAAATGAACCAACCAAACAGATAAAATATTTAAAATGTTACTGTAAATTAACCTGGTATAGTAGTGACGTTTTACTACAAGCGTGATCTTAGGGCCAAAGCCACAAGGACGTGGAGTAGTCTAGAACCTTCATCCTTGGATATTATTTTAATTTTTAAATTTTTGTACCATTTCTCATGTAGTTAGTCTGTATCACAAGGAACTTATTTAATAATAAACGGAAGCTATGCCATTTTGTACTAGGCATGTCTCTTGTCTTTAATATCAACTGGACTTCCTCTAGATGCTTTTCACAGCTGGTTATTACAAGATGCATTACGACTGCGTCCTCTCCAGGAGCGACACAATTCTATCCGTAGCTTTGTCCAATAACAATCCTCTATCCTGATTTTTTACCAATCCTCAGTAGCAAGGCACTATCGTTCTTAGGGCATCGGTTATTGCCAGTCTACAAATCAAAGTAGCTTTTTACTGCATTACTTAGGCATCTTGCAATCACATCTAACCACTATCATCTTGTCTGACCCTCGATTTGCACTCATGAGCATAACAGGACATAATCACGCGTTTCGCAGTTTTACTTTACTGGAACCTCTTTAAACTTCAGATTCTTCAGATGTTCTCGTAAAAATATCTCTGTCACTGATTTGAAGGAGTTAACTAAATGATTGACAACAAAGTGATCCCTTCAGATCCTATCTTCACCCCTTGAACTCGGCTACACATCGCAAGACACAAGCTACGGGCTTCTACAAAGTGCCTTGTTAGTCCGAGTGCAAAATCTCTGAAAGCAGTTAAAGGTTCACAAACGCACGACGTAGTTGATCTAATTAATTATAATACTTTCATAGACACACGAATAATAGAGTACGTTACCTTGTGGTCCTTGAAGAGGACTCAGAATCATTTTAGAATTGACCTTCTGGGAGATATCATTGATCACACCAAGGGCGAAAATGAAAACAGGTGAAAAGTATTGACTAAACGATGGAGTAAACTTTTACAATAAATAAACCAGTGATCTAAAATGAATTTTCATGATATTTCCTCCTAGCCTTGAAAATTCAAGGGCACAATAGTCCCAAAGGACTTCCTTTTATAAGTTAGAACTGTACAAGTAAACATAAATCTGTCAACTCGAACTAGCAACAGGTGCAAAAAGAGAATTGGAAAGTATATGACCAAACATGTGGTCATTTGACTACGATGACCGTCGTCATCCATTTTCAGTAGTCACTCAAACGTGGACAACGGAAGTCAACACATGATCCACAAAAAGGTAATACGCTGGTTGGAAATTAATTAGAGGTATATCTTGTGTGGCAAACAATGGGACATCTCGAAAAACAAAGACCAGGAACTAAACCCAATGGACTAAAATAAAAAACAGTCCGGAAGGTGGTCAGGATGAATAAATGAGGCCTACAAGCTTATGTATGTGTGGTGTGATGGGTCTGAAAAACCTTATCGACAACAAAATGTTAATTAAGATTAAAACGACTGAAATTAAATTATCACCTGTGTAGGTGTGTCTAGCTGAAGATTTGCATTCGATTTAGAAAGTGACAGTGAAATCTGGCCACGAAATTAAAATGGCCTTGTAGATCCATTTCAGGGACACAATTGAAAAAACCCAACCTTGAGTATCTGACATTTAATCTAGTTCAAATTTATGATGTAATAAGAGGTAGCATATTCAAATAGACACGTCAAGTTGTCAACAACATTACGAAGAACTGCCACCACCAAACTTTAATATGTCGAATAAAACATGTTAAATGTCTACACGGATCTGATGTAAAAACTCCAGCATGGTCGACAACTGGCTGACTTTGACCAAAGTCATGCCGAACCCTTTATTCAAAAGTGCGAAGAAAAAAAATCTTTAATATTACAAAACAACTATAATACAAAACAATAGCAATAAAATGAAATCAACAGGTAGTATCAGTCAGCTTAACGATGAGTCATAAATGACCACAGCAATACCATCCCAGTGAGCATGAACACCACTGCACCACGCAACCCTGAAATGATTTCTATCTACAACTGAGCTACAGTAAATTCAGTATGGAGATAGTATTTCAAAATAAATAACATAAAGGAATGGTTTTAGCATTAATTTAATGTCTTAGAATGAAAATTCTGAGGTCACTCAAATCATAATATTTTTAGAAAAACGACATTCCTTCCCATCTTTGTTTCAAAAGGATATCAACTCGAGCAATTGCTGGGTGGGCAGTAGACGCCACTCTTTAACTTCTGCTCTACAATCACTTCAAAACGACAGAGCATTTAGCGTTCAATTCGGAAGCCTCGAAAATTATGGTGACATACTGTCTGGGGCGAGCTAGTGACAAAGGTGCTAGAGGTAAAGTACCTAGGATCAGTGTTTCAGAGCTATGAAGAAATAGACTCGGATGTGACCCATAGGATCAATGTGGGATGGCTGAGGTGGAGAGAGGCAAGTGGAGTCCTGTGTGATAGAAGGGTCCCAATCATGTCGAAAGGGAAATTTAACAAGGCAGTAGTTAGGCCTGTTATGCTATATGGATCAGAGTACTGGGCAGGGGAAGAGCCACGTAAATAGAATGCTGTGGTACATGAGTGAGATGCCGAAAGCTGACCGAATGAGGAATGAGTAAATTAAAGGTAGCTTGGAGGTGGGGGTGGGCCATCGCGGAAATGATGAGGGAGAGTAGATTGAGGTGGTATGGATATGCGATGAGGAGAGGGGCGGAGGAGCTTACTAGATCCATTGCGGGAATGCAGGTGTTAGGACGCAACTGGGGCACGGGAGCAGGTTGTACGTAAGGATATGGTAGTATGTGGGGTGGACGAGGACCCGGTGGGAGATCGGAGGGAGTGGAGGGCTAGAAAACCCGAAGACCCGACTCAGGCATAAGCGAGATAAGGGTATGATAATGATGATGATGATACCTAATGTGCTATGGTCATTTCAGACTTATTTGAGTATTGATACAGTAGCCCGTATATGATAATTCTAAATAATCACCTAAATAAAATGAACCTTCTCTAGTCCTATATTTTGGATTAGGCCCTATTGACTAGCAGCTAAGCAACTCCTATTCCTAACCTTTTTCCCACCTATGACAGGGCCGGGTATCCATCTTGTCCCTCTAAAGTAGGGTTGCCATAATTGTCGGACCACCGACCGGGACATCCCCCCTTAAAAATATTTTTTCAACAAAATGGCAAGAATTCATATTATAAACATTCATAGCTTTATTAAAAAAAATTCCATAATCCTTTTACTAACGCATTGAAATATAAAATATTTTAGAGGACCCAAAAAAAACGTTAGGATCAATCAGTGGTGGATCTGGGTGGGGGTAGAACTTCAAAAAATGTGCGCCCCAAATATTTTTAAATATTCATAATCCCCGAGTAAACATCTAGCTAGCAATTACAAAAAGGTCCTCTCCTGGCGCTTTGACAATGACCTATCTTCAGTGGTTTAGCCAACTACAGATTGGACTGCAACTGTTGGACTGGCAGTATCATTTGCGCCCCTTTCAGGCAGTGAGGGGGGAGCAATTGCTGCATTGCCCCTCGTCTGGATCCGCCCCAGGGATCAATGGTGGATCATTCCCGAACAGTCAGTTTCACTGGCAAAATGTGATGTGCTTTCATGGACGAATCTGTACCAAATCTCTAGGCATGTACTGTATATGCGCAGTACTGAATGCAATGATATTATCAGAAAATAATTTTTTAACATGCGAAACATTTAAATCGACCGGGACAAATGACTGTCGGACCGGGACACAGACCTCAAAACCGGGACGTATGGCAACCCTACTCTAAAGGGACACAAGGGCGATATATTGGACAGTGGTTTTCCACAGCAGGTTGCCAACCAAAGCTGCAACTCCTATGCTTATTAATCGTCGGTCTACTGCTCGTTGGGGCGTTGCACCGACGCCATGGGGCGAAATCCTACAACGGGAAATTTTGCTTCATCTACCCGTTGCATAGTAGAGAGGGTTCTTTGACGTCCAAATACCATCGTACACCACACGGGACCTCGGCTTTTACTTCTCATCCGTAGGAAGGCGCACTTGGGGCCTCCCTCGCCCCAAAGAAGCCAACCTACCAGTGGCATCGCTAGGGTTGGCGTCATCCGGTGCGGTGACGCCATGGTGTCACCCCCCTCTCCCGAAAAAAGCCGCTTCTTCTGCTTTGGTGTCACCCCATTTGTCATGGTGCGAGTGGTGTCACCCGGTACAGCCCGCAACCCCCGCACCCCCCTAGTGACGCCACTGCAACCTACCTCGGTCCAGTATTGAACCTAGTACTGACGCAGTTACCGAGCGTGCTACCCACCGCGTGGTCTACCGTTAACTCCACGCATGGGAATAGAACCTGAATATTTAGGTTTCGCAGGCCACCGCGAAAGAATGTGAATCGCGTAATCTACTAAAATCAGTTCCCGAGTTTAACGATACGTAGAAATGCTTTTTTTTGGTGAGAAATCAGAAATCAGGTAGTTTCCCCTAGCCTAGTACACAATTTAAAATTAATAATAACAGCGCTGTATTTAATTAAAGAAAACAAAGCATAATTTATTTCAAAAACACTGGCATCATACAGTAGTTAGTCAAGTACAGGGTGGAATGTATAGATTTCTAACACCAACACTTTGGCCTCAATATTGTACAGTAGTTTGTAATCATGAAAGTGAAATTCAGGTCAGGTCATTCCCGAAGTGTCGAAACTCATGCAAACTTTGATACCCTCACTGTCTGCAAAGTCTAGCGTATGATGACTATAAAAAAAATATAGTAACCGAGAACCACAACAAAACTATGTACGATGTTAAGTGGCTTAGACTTTGATTTAGTTTAAATATGATATTGTTTTCAATACCATATTTACACTAAGTGAAAGTCTAAAACATTAAATCACTTTGCATCGTACATAGCTTAAATTTTTTTCACATGATTAAAAATCCGTTTAATCCAGTTCTCTCCTCTTTTAGTCGCAGTTTGAAGTGCCAATGCCTTATTTTTTCCAAATACCCTTCGCTCTTTTCCCATCAACACCCAATACATTCAATTATAGCCATAATGCATTAATACTATAGCTGGCCAATCTGCTCTTCTCAACTCTAGCAGATTTCAAGCAGTACAACATGAGAAAGGGTGAAGATGCGGAATCGAGGCTTTACATCCTATATAAAGGAAAATGAACTTGGGGAATGCCAAACTGGTGGCCCGCGGGCCGCATGCGGCCCTTGATGCCTAAAGTTGGGGCCCTCACAATCGATACCGTGTGTATACATACGCGGTCTGCTACTCAGAGACGTAATGAAGGGGGACATATGCCCCCGGCACAGTGGGTTCTATGTACCATATTTTGATTAAAACTATTATAAAATACCATTTCGGCAATTGTCATCCCTAATGACCATTGAAGTTGATGGGCCCTAAAACACGAACGGCAATTGTCATGACAAATAAATAAACTCGTCACAGTTGGGCAGAGCCTCTTGGTACTTTTCAAAACAAATTACAAAAAAGAATGCACCTGTTACAAATGTGGAATTCGGATTACCCCCCAGTTTGACATGCCTGTCATTATGACTTTCCAGGCGTACTGGGATATACCGTCACCCATTCAGTGTGGTTGTCCGTTCCTGGTCACAGATCAATATTAAACCTAAATTCACGTGTTACCTCACCAGCAAAATGCATTACCAATACTATTCATGGAAATCTAGTACTATACTTATATGAGTTGGTTGTTTATTGGAGCATTAGGATCGGGGTGATTGTTTTATTGACAGAAATTTGAGCGTGCACATTTTACTAAGAACACACTAAAGATCTCATAAGTCCCACATTTAGGATGGAAAGAAATCAACAGTGGATTGCAAAGCATTCTACACACGACTGCACCTCTCACGCATTTGGGACTTTACAGTACTCAATGCAATATGCAATAATGTACGTTAGACAGTCCCCAGGTTATCTAGTTCGGCGTTTCTCAAAGTTTTGTTTGCGATGAGCTGCCCTGTAAGGATTATCGCAAACATTTGTCAAGAAAATCAATGCTCTGAATGCATTCCAAGTTCAGGAATTCTGACCAACTAATGATGCACTCTTCCAAGCTAGAATGAGCAAATGTGAAGGTCATCTTTCCATTGATAGTTAGCAATATACTATTCACCGTTCACGCAAAAGCATTATATTTCAGAGCTGTTATTTTTTGTAACTTCAATCACATGACTTTTGTATTTGAATTTCATTTAATTAAACTAGTTTAAATACTTCAACCAAACCTAATACAGTACTGTAACTTTCCTGCCTATGATCAGATACCCACGTGTTCGGCCGGTGTCATCCTTGTTTACCTGCCTTATTCGATCAGATGTTAGAATTGAGAGATCCACTGTTGAGGGAGGTTAACTCAGAATGTCCTAATGTCTCCTAATTTTCGTTGTTTTTAAGTTTCATCTGCTAATGTCAAGTCATATGGAAACTTGCATACCTTTTATTTGATCGATGAATGTCAAAAATGCCCTACGTCATGTTAAGCGCCATCTCTCGTTCCCCACCTAAAGCTGTAGATGGTAGTGGCTGTTTTCAAATGATTATGGAAGCATTCATAAACTACGTAAAACGTCAACCTGAAAGGGGCATTGTTACCAATGTAATAACTTGGTATTTTACTCAAATCTTGAAGATCTAGCCCCATCTGACGTTGGTGATAATGAAATTCTGTAAACTAAGTTGATGTATTGGTAGTCGTGAAGCGATTCAGAGTGTAGATGAAAAGCAGAATGAATGCCACTACCTTAAAGTGGTGGTACCCATTAATATAGGCATCTCTACTCAACAGGAATGGTTGTGAGGGGGAGGTCTCTAATGTTGTCTTTACTGAGGTACAAGCCGCGTACCGAAATGTCACGGTTACTTCAAAGGAATTTGCTCTAAGCACCACAACATTTCTGGCTGTCCTGGTTAGTCACCAGAATAAGAGCTAAACGGGAGGTCCCCCCCCCCAAAAAAAAGAAAAACAAATGGAGCTAAACTGGTACCTATGGCTGTTTCTGGGAACTGCTGTGCCTTTGCTAATACGATCGCGTAAACTAAACATTTGCCGAACTAAAACACTGGATTCCTCACTTACTTTATAAGTGAGCAGGCGAGTTCAGGACATTTACGCAAATTTTGGATTGCCTTTGCTGTAGCTTCGCATACAGCGACATCTGCACTATCTTCAGCAGACGAAAATCTGAAAAATTAAAGTTTGAATATAATATAATATGTAACTTGTGTATTATAGTGTAGCTGTACAGCTACAATGCTTTTTTTTGTAGTATTTCGATTTCTTTTGAATAAATAAGAATTAAACTTTGACAACTAATATTGCGAGAGTGCTTCAATGCTAACATATTTGGTACATATGTCACGTACGCCCATTTTTAAAATTTGATTTCGTAGTGTATGATACAAGCTGTATGTTTGTCGTCATGTGACAATTAATTTATCGATGCAAATTTTGTGTTGCTTTGTGGTTTACAAGTAATTCAGCTACAGTTATAAGGTTGATAGCAAAATATGTCAGATAATTTTTTGCAGTTTGCACCGTTGTCTTCAACAGTGGATACTGGATTTTGGTGGAAGTTATGTCAAAAGAAACTGGATGATTACAAGCTTGCTGATAATGTGGTTAAAATTCACGGATTTTACTCTAACGGTAATTGAAATTTCATTGCATCCTTTAATTGACATTCAAATTGATTTCAGATTTGTGTTAACATAAGGGATGCTAAATTATGTTCAAGCAGGTAAAAGTATAAGTTGTGTGGGTAAATTCGTACAGTATACACTTCTAATGTTATTGTAAAACTTTTTATTGAAAGTATAGTATTGTAATTCGTTGTCCGAAAACTTTCAACATATAGTTTTAAAAAGAGAAATTAAAAATACTTTCATTTTAGGAGATCCCAAAAATATTCCTGGTCGTCTTAATGTTGATTATACAGCATTCGATGAGTAAGTATGATTATGAAAGGACTATTAACGTCAGAACTTGCCATAATGAACATTTCCATAAAAAGCACACCTTTGAAGTCAATCATTAAAGCTCCTGCCGTCAAAAATATCTGCCAAAACATCTACCCTGTAGATTCAAGCGGAAGTAACCGAACAATTAAGACTAACTTCAAATTATCAGTTAGGAAAACAAAAGCATAATTGTAATGATCGTAAAGAGAGACGTCAGGAACTCGCAAGTGAAAAGTTAACTGATGTCACATACTCTTTTAATTTATCTCTTACGAATATGCAGAAAACACTGCATGCCATGCCTTGTGACGTGATGGTCAGAATTTCATGGGACCCCTATGCTCAGGGGCTCTATATAATAGCGTATTATTGTTATGGTATATTGCAAATTACGTGATGTTTTATTTTTAGATTTTGGCAGGCACCACCACGCAGTTTTGTAAGCAATGGCTCACTTTATAGTAAAAATACCATCGAAGACTTCAAAGAGTGTGATAAAAAATTACTTTTGGACACTGTAGCAAGTCTTGTAAGTAAAGGTTGATCAATTAAAAATTGAGGATATTATATCAGTAGTTTCCAAAGTTTCCTGCGCCACGGCCTTCCTTCACCGGGTCCATTAATAGGCACAGTTAATTATGCAGCCCTCACTACAAAACCTCCCATTCCTTATCTTACCCATCCTGGCTGAGGAGGATGACTTCTTTCGGGCGTGAAGGAACCCTGAAGTAAACCCTTTGGCCGGCGGATGAGTTGTAAAGCCGTGGGTGGTAACCGTGTGGAGTGTACAGTACTACTGCTCTTCCTACATGAACCGTAGATTGGAAGGAACTCGATCCCGGGGTTCGGTAAATCACCTCCAGTAGGTAGGCCAAGGCTAAATAACCAAATAAACTAACTCTAACCATGCTCCCTTTAGGAATCATTGCAATAAATCCCATTACTGTCGTCATTATTTACACAGGATTATTTTATTTTAGATATGGTCATCCATCAAATCTGGTGATGCCTTGAAAAAACCATCTCTTTTGAATAGATTTTTACTACTAACGTATGTTGTAAGTAGTCTTAAATGAAATTTATCAATATAATTTTAATTATGTAATTATATTTAGAATTTTTTTGGTTACAGGATTTAAAGAAGTATAACTTCTATTACTGGTTTGCTTTTCCAGCCATTTGTTTCCCAGCAGCAGCATCAGAGATTGAAAGTCCAAAAAAGTTTTTGGACTATTTTAATCATTCACAGGTATTTTTGAGGATATTACTTAGTAGTTTGAAAAAGCAGTCTAAGGGACCTCCAAAGGGATGGGGATTTAGATGATGCGATGGTGATTTTATCTGATGTGTTCCTTGTTAGTTGGGAACAGCAGTCGTCTAATTGCAGTAAGGCCCCCTAAATTAGGCAGGCTTGAGGCATTATGCATCCTAAGCATTCCATGAGGCATTTGAAATTGGTGGCTCAGAAAATTATTCAGAGCGTTCGCCTATATCAGGGGTGGTCAACTTTTTTGTACATACGATCAACTTTTTATCTTAAAAAAGTGTCGCGATCGACTTTTTAGCCTAAAAACGTGTCGCGATTGACTTTTTAGTCTAAAAACTTGTCGCGATCGACTTGGTGTCATAGGCGTAGTCAATTTCGGGAGGAGGAGGTTCGAAATTGGATCCACCTCGTCCAGTATCGAACCTAGAACCACTGACGCAGACCTAGAAACACTGAGCCACTACGTCACCGAGGCGGGTGTTAAGTCAACACATCGCGAGTGATCGACCAAAGTTGGCTTTGCGTTCGACTTGTTGGCCACCCCTGGCCTATATTATGTTGTGAAAATTTGCCTCTGATTTACGTTAGTACTCTGGGTTCATTAGAACTCCCTTAGGAGACGAGAAGCCATCACATGTCGTTGTACTTATAGTTGTTTTCAATTTGTGATAGGTAGTGGCGTTCAATTCTGCTTATGAGGATTTTTCGAAAAATGTTACAGATAATGCCTTTTTTCTCATTCATGTTCTTGGAGATGAAATTACATTTCATCCTTTGACAGAGTTTGATGCTTTGCATAGGCGACATGGCAAGGTTTGTAAAGAATTGTTATTCTCTGATCTATCAGGTAGACTGTGATTGTTACTTAAAATAGCCACTTCTTGTTAAAAAAAGCGGTGATTAGCCTTGAAATTGCAAAGAATTAGCAATTCATAATTGAGCTTCACCTCACATCGAAATTATTATTAGTTCTGTAGGGTGTAATGACGTGTTTTGTAGGTTGTGTTTGGCTTCTGTGATCCTTGTACTCTGGAACGACATCCTGGATGGCCACTTCGAAATTTTCTTGCACTAATTTCATTCACTTGGAAAGTAAAAAATATTAACCAGTTGTGTTCAAAGTTATTAAATGTAACTAATGTTATAAATCATTAATTAGGCCGGAACATACACGAAAGATGGAAGTCTTATGCTTTCGTGAACGATTCGTTTCTGGAGATAAGGAAATAAACCACAGTATTATACTTAATCTTCAGGTAGAAAATGCACATATACCGGATGGTAAGTTAATGATCACGTCACATTATGTACTACAGGCATGTCAAACTGGGGGCACCACGGGGTCCACACTGGTAGCATATTCATTGCCATGAAGGCCACACCCACACTACGAGTAGATATTCACGAACCACTGAAGAAACCTTTTTTGGGCCACAGGTGTGCCTGCAAAGGGCCACATGTTTGGCATGCCTCATGTACTTGAATGCAGTGCCGTAACGGGGTATGAAGCGCCTGTGGCAAGTGTCTAACTTTCGCTTGCCCGTAACCCAATAATGACAAAAAAACTTAAACATTTTGCGCCCAAAACCCAGTTGCGCCCGTGGCGGCCGCCTTCTTCGCCACGCCTTCGTTACGGCCCTGCTTGAATGTAAAACCACAGTACATACGAGTAAGATAGGGCCCGTCGGTAATCATTGAGCGGATTACAGTGGTTGAGCCACATCCCGTAAGCATTTGTGAGTATTACATGGAGAATCAATACCTTTGAATAATCTGCCCAACAGATTTCCGCGAATGTAGTCAAAATGGGTTCAGATTTAGGGGTGATAACCAGCAATAGCCAACATAATCCAAATTGATCATGTTTATAGATGTTCCAGGTTTCGTAGGATGGGAAAGAAATGACAGACTGAAGAAGGGACCACGGAAAGTGAATCTCAGTGCAACTATGGACCCACGAAAGTAAGTTAGAAATTTAGTTTACTGAATGGCGGATAACAGGCGTGCACTTACTATATTTGCATACAAAGAAATCATTGTCCTTAAAAGTAATCAATCTTCCCTGCTCCCTCCGAATCTGTTGTATTTGAATTCCGCGAATGTATTTTGTGTAATTGAATTGGAAGAATACATAGCAGGAATTAAAGATTAGGGAAGCGTAGAGGGAATGTACTTTCAGATGGTTTGGATCAAAATTTCGTATGATTTGAATGAAAAGTACAGAATTAGTGTGCTGAAATGGGAGAGATTGTAAGAGATTGCATTTTTAGTAACTCCCTAATAGCGTGATTTTAATGTGTCTTTTAAAGGTTAGCGGAGTCGAGTGTCGATCTTAATCTAAAATTAATGCGTTGGAGATTGGTGCCCCTGTTGAACTTAGAGGCTATTTGGGATACCCGCTGTCTTCTGTTAGGAGCTGGAACGCTTGGTTGTAATGTCGCGCGTTGTTTGATGGTTAGTGAAATTTTTTACCATACAAGCGTTAACTTGAATCTTGCTCAAAAATTGTTATAAGTTAATACATTTCAATAGGGATGGGGAATTCGAAATATCACTCTGGTTGACAATGGCTCTGTCTCGTATTCTAACCCTGTAAGACAGTCTCTTTACAAGTTTGAAGATTGTATCGAAGGTGGCAAGCCGAAAGCAGAAGTAGCAGCAAGATCACTGCAACAGATATTTCCTGAAATTGTAAGTATAGTTATAGCACCCCCTCCCATTTTCATATTTCACAATAATTGGTTGTTGGTATTTAAGCATACATTTCTATTTCGCTTCTAGAAAGCTGTTGGAGTTACGTTATCAATTCCAATGCCAGGGCATTATGTATCAGAAAATAGTATGTAAAGACTTCTTTACAGTTAATTTCCATTAGGTTTCCTTTCTTCTGGATATGTTAACTTTACTCTTCTGTCTAACAGCCGCTAATCAGGTAAAAAGCGATGTGGATAAGCTGGAAACCCTGGTTAAAAATCACGATGTTATCTTCTTATTGACGGACACAAGGGAATCTCGCTGGCTTCCAACTATTATGGCGGCTGCAAATTACAAGGTTTATTCATTATATTAAATTGTAGGAAAAAATATTCGTTTAAAGAATTGGCGTTAGTGCACACAATGGACACCTGGATGGTCGTGTGAAATAAGATGTTATTAATTCGTCAGTCTTTTTACGTGATAACTTCTGTGGTAACTCTTCCTTGGACTTGGGTGTTGCTCTCAGATTGCTCTGAAGACTATAAACAAATTGGCGAAAAGTTGTTTTGGGGCTTATTGTGAAGTAATTCTTCCCCGCACGACTGGAACAGAGTTAGGATACCGTTTTAGAAGCCAAACTTTTTAAGAAATTCGCCACATACGTAACATTTGCATGATTTTTACAGTTGGTAATCAATGCAGCTCTTGGATTTGACACTTTTCTGGTGATGCGTCACGGAATGAGAAACAACGATGGCTACGTAGTGGAAGATGGTGCCAGTGAATCATCTTGGAAACGAGAGCTTCCAAGCAGTGAATTAGGCTGTTACTTTTGCAATGATGTGGTTGCTCCTGGTGATGTATGTGTCACGCAGCTTTTAACTTTTACAAGTCAGTTCTGCACGTGGAAAATTAATTATTTCTGCAGTCAACTCAGAATCGTTCAATGGATCAACAATGTACTGTGACTAGACCAGGAATTTCGATGATTGCGTCAGCATTGGCTGTGGAACTGATGATTAATATATTGCAGCATCCAAAAAGGTTAGTCTAGAAAGTGGTCAGAAGTAATAAATGAAAGTAGTAATCCTCCCTATTTTTTGAAGAGGCTCTGCTCCTGCAGACAGTAGCAGCCTTGATGATGAAGGAATTGGAGATTCTGTCACCTCGTTAGGCATTATTCCTCATCAAATTCGAGGATTTTTATCAAGGTTTAATCATATTTTACCAGTTTGCAGAAGGTTTGATAAGTGCACGGCTTGTTCTGCAGCGGTGAGTAACTTTACAAATTAAAGCCCAATTTAAATAGTGAAAGTCCCTTATAATAAATTACTTAACGTTTTCTGTAGGTTTTGGATGAGTTTAAGAAAGAGGGCTTTTCATTCTTGCTTAAGGCTTTTAATGAGCCATCCTTCTTGGAAGATCTCACTGGACTAACCCAGTTGCATGTTGACACGCAGGAGGCAGAAGTACATTTTGATTAGCAATGCGTTATTATTAGACCTGAATAACACCAAATTGTGACTTCGATTCTTTTTTCATGACAGGTTTGGGAATTGAGCGATGACGACGGTAGCAGTGATATCAGTGGAAATCTGGAAGTGGAAGCTCAGAGACTGCTTATTAACTCCCCTTCAGGAATATAGAATTAAACTCGAGTAATTTTGATGGCAATTGCATAATTTCAATAATTGAAATTAATTTGAAGTTTTTACTTTCTTTTAACGTAATTTATATAATAATGGTAAAAATATGAATGTTTCAAATGCTTGAAATTGTTTTGTTATTATAGGGCAGGGTTGTCCAACATTACTAAAAATATAACAACACACACACACAATCTGCGCATCATTTGAATAGGACTTTCGAACCTGGGGCTGTAAATTTGAAGAACTGTCAGAAAAAACTTTTTTCTTTTTTTGTAGGCCGACCGCGGGCCACATTGCAAGGCTCCACGGGTCGCAGGTTGGACAACCCTGTGTTATAAGATAATATTAAGTTTGTAAATTTTTATGCCAGTCAAATAACGAGTTGCCCTCAAAAATCCATTAAATTCATCATTAATTACATTAGGTTAGAGTTAGTGAGATGCAGCATTAAGGCTAGCAATTTAGTGAAGACTGCTAACTTGGTTAACTAGCTTTTTCAGCCTCTGGTGTTATGGTCGTCAGTAAACAACAGTTATAACTGCGAATTTAGAACTTGCACACATCAATACATAGACCATCACTAACCCTCTTTCACCAATGGCAGGGTTGGTTGCCCCTTTTACTTGCCGTCGAGACGCACGAGTGATCTATTATACCAGTGGTTCTCAACCTGGTTTAGGATATCTTGCGTGATTTTTCTCTACAAGTTCTTATGTGGCTCCCCGACGTATTTAAATTAACTACAATTTACTTATAGGCTACTGTTACTAAAAAACATTACTTATTCAGAAAATGGTAAATTCGTTGGAACTGGGGCCGTGGACACTATTTTAAAAATCACTATATTAGACTCAGCGGCGTAGCGAAGGGTTTCAGCCACCCAGGGAGTAGGCCAAATTCGCAATATAAAATAATGCAAAAGAATGGTTAATGGAGGGCTCATATTGGGGTGCATTTAAATATGTAATACGTACTGTATATAAAAGGTTGTCAAGTGTACAGTAAATCTATTAGGTACCAAAGGGCACGCGTTTTAAGGTTGTCAAATGTGCAGTAAATCTATTAGGGGCCAAGGGGCCAGAATGATGCTCATGGGGACCACTCGTACTGTAGATTGTTTCCCCCTAGAAATTTTGAAGATATACAAATGTGTGTGTACATATTACAGTATTTTATTTTATTGGAAATTACATATGCAGTACGTGTGTATACAATTTTAAAACATTTTGAAGAAAAAGAAAACCAAATTAGGAAGAACTTTTAACCGGCTTTTGAAAAAAAAATCTGTTCATCAGAAGGATATTTGAAGGATATTTAAACCGAGGGATGGTTAATTGGAGGACAGATAAACGAGGGTCTACTGTATTTCTAGGCAGCCAGCTGCCGACCAACTAATACAATCTCGTTTTCTTCGACACCGATCAATAGACGAGCTTTACACCTAGGAATTTTTCTAATCAATAGGCTTCTTTCAAGAAGAGGCCATCCGATGGAAGGCGTACTGGGGGGGGTTGTCTCGTGAAGGAACGAGAGAAGCCACCCGTTTCAGTAGAGGGGAGCGGCGAATTGTGTTGGACACACCAGTTCTCGTCTGATCACTGAAAGTAAGCAGCATAACCCCAGCTAGTGCTAATACCCAAAAATCGTCGCATTAGTGAAGTGTCGTGCAGTTCTGCATAAGAACTATGCTGTGGACGGGGCTCTAATGACCTTGTAGTTGAAGGGCCCGTAAAACACCAACAAACAACAACGTCTCAGTAGAGATGAGTCACATCTGTGTCGCACACCACAAAAATTGCACCGTGAACGAGTAGCTTTAATAAACTATGGCTTTTAAATCAGCGGCTAAACATCTTGGGAGCAATGACTCCTAATGCTTCAGTTACTTAATGGGAAATTTTATGCAACTCGTGTTACAATGCGTTTGATCCACCTTGGTAGTGTGCTCGATTATGGTGTTAGTGGCTCTAGGTTCGATACTGGATCGAGGTGGGTTGGCTCTTTTAGAGGGGTGCACCTTTCTTTGGATGAGGCGTAAAACCGAGGTTCGTGTGGTGTGCGATGACGTTTACTATGCAACGAGTAGATGAGGCAATATTTTCAGGTGTAGGAGTCCTCTGGCATCAGTGGAGTGGCCCAACGAGAAGTAGACTGACGATAAAATAAGATCTGGCGTCCACCGGAAACAGAAAGCTACGAACTGCAAAACCTGAATTCGTGCGATTGCAATTCGTGTGGAATGGTGCATGCATTCCTCGTCCACGACTGCAGTATTCGCCCGTATTCTGTGGAGACGATAAGGCGCTGGCACTCGTACTCTTCAGGGTGGCCGACTCAATTTAATGATACTTTCTCTCTTTTTGGTGCCATACTTCTGCTGTCCGGAGTCTATTTCCTTGGCTCTTGCGCACTGAACAACACTAGGCATTCCATCATTGAAACCCACCTATCATTTCCTCCATCCAGCCATTACGCTGGATAAGTGATCCCAATTATCTAAGCTCCTGTGCCTTTTGAACTATTCAGACTCTTTTGGCAGAACTAATCATCAAACCTCCGTTCTCCTTTACCCTAAGGTAGTCCAGCCACTCGTCCATCAACATACAGTACTGTACTAAAGGGGTAGGTAGGCCTACTTAGCATTGAGACAGTGCTATACTTGCAAAGAAGACTGCTGTATCTCACACAGCAGTAACTGCTGAAAGAGATTCCTGTGGTTAGTAATGGAGGTGAAGCAAACTTAGAATAAATACTGTACTTCAGAAAAACGTTCTGGATAAATTATCGAGAGCCATCACATCTATTGTAACCTCTAAATTACTCCACAATACTCCAACTTATTCTCAAATACAGTACTCCAGTTTACTTCCGTGCGAAGTTAAAACTATACTTCATGTCGTATGTTGACTACTCTAACGGTATGAGCTATTCGACTTTTAAATAATGTATACAACTTGTCATCAAAAGATTGTCATTTTCAATGTTGCGTTCCCCACAATTAAAATGCAAAGCACGTAAGTTTCTTAAGATGTTGTTAAGCGGAAATAAAATGCCCGTCATATATCTATAATAATTCGCCAGTGTTAATCTTGTTTCGATGAAGGTCAATGTCTTTTAGGTCGGAATTTGAATTAAATGGGTATCAACCAACGGTAAAAAAACGAGGAAGCCGTTTAGAAAGCAGGAAATAAACAAAAACATGCCTATGGGAGAAACCACGCAATGAAAGTGAACCTTTCACGGTTAACGTGGTTTAAAGTTGTTCATCATCTTCAATCTCTAGAGGTCATTGAATTATTCAAATGCCATCCATAGCTCCATCAGGAGACAAGATGTTTACCCCTCCCGCCATAGGCGGAAAAAGGGTTAGGAGTGGCCAGGCCCACTTCGTCAGTGTCAGGCGCCATAGGCGGGAAAAGGGTTAGGAGTGGCCAGGCCCACCTCGTCATTGTCAGGCGCCATAGGCGGGAAAAGGGTTAGGAGTGGCCAGGCCCACCTCGTCATTGTCAGGCGCCATAGGCTAGTGGATTCATCACCCCCCATTAAATGTAATGCAGTTCTAAATTGTCCAAGAGTCCCTCACGCCCTTGCCATTTGTCTCAATGCCAATAAATTGCTATGACTCTTCAACAAGGCCCCTCGAGAAAGCCAAGTACGCCCCCAGAGAAGTTTGGGAACCGCAGGACTATGAACATTTTAAGTGATCGGTAGACTGCATGGCAAGGAAGTACCTCTGAAATTAGCCGCCCTAGGCAGCGCCTAGGTTTGCCTGCCCCATGAGCCGCCTGTGGGAGCTGCTTTGAATCCATAGCTCTTATCAGCTGTTAAGTACAGGGTCAATTTTGGCTGGAGCTAAAAGCTGTTTTTAATGTGTTGTGCACTGGTTCTTGTTCAAAACTTCTTACTACGGTAAAAGAATTGTCTTTAATGTGATTGATAGGGTCGGATTAAATCCTGCCTATAGATCTGGTGTCGTGTTTCTACCAAGGAATATGCTCCGACATACAAAAGAATTGCTTTTTTTCTGAGTGTTCAATTTATACATACAGACTTACTCACGCGCGGATCCAGGATGGGGATTTGGGGTTGCAACCCCCCTATGCACGTATAAACTTATATTCGCATATGTGAGGTTTAGCTCAACCCCCCCCCCCCCGACGAAAATCCTGGATCCGCCACTAGACTTACTGATGTTAAAGGAAGACTCTCTCATTATCAATAAGATGTTTAACCATAAAAGTTTTACCTGCGTTCTAGAAATGGATTACAAATCTGACTGGGATGTGATTGGACCACTGCACTGATGGTTAACTGCAGATTGGTAGCAAAACAGTTGTAGATAACCAGAGAAACATTAATCATCTGAGACAAGTTTCCAATATAAACCTGAAAAGTTGAATCACGCATACCCTGCAGTGTTTATCCTTTAAATGGATGTACAGCAGCACGAGTCCTGTTACCCCTATCATTCTGAAAGCTGCTGAAAACTTTTCTTACTGGTGACCCTTCCCGTTCAGGTATGCACGCCGCCCAGGTGTTATCCAATACACAACCAATTTTAAATTGTTAGAAATAATGAAACGGGTGGATAAGTTGGAAGGAAGAGGAGGAGCCAGGCAATTGCTTTAAAAGGCAAGTGCAATAGCCCACAACGAACCTTACTTTGATCACTGGTCGACTTGAGTTGATATTCTTGAAGGACATCTATACAACGTTTCTTCCAATTCACTTGTAAGGACACAACAGATAATGAACATCTACCTCGCCATCCTTTTACTCCTCTGCGCCTTGTACACCACTGTAAGTATCCTAAAATAATTATCAAGAAAAATAGTTAAATGTTACTGGAAAGTCAAATATCATCTTGTAAGTGCTATCAAAATCTTGTACCAAAATTTAACACTGAAAACTTAAAGAGCGTGGTTATCAAGATGAATGAATGACGGTGATTCTTCTGGTCACCTTTGCGGTCAATATTTAAATATTTGGGAGCTGTCTGAAAAGTTTGCACTCACCGTGGAATACTGCGCTAAAGTTGATTGTCCTATTCATGCGTCTTTCCCTTAAAGCTGTTCAAAAATAAACCAAATACAGTAGAAGCCAGATATTGTAATCACTAACTTAGTACTGTAATCACGAATAATGTTAACAGGCAGTTATTGTTATCAAAAAGTACTGGTCCCACAGCGACCACAGTAAGCAGCACCTACTGTACTACACTTTCTTTCCCTTCCGAACGGCATTTCAAATACCACTCAGGATGCAAAATAGCTGACCAGAACTGTATTACAGGCATTAGTAGTGGCTTCTCAAGTGTGAAGGCCATCTGACTCCAAGTGACACACTTGCTTAAACAGTTACAATACTAGCTGCTTTGCAAAGAAGGGTGACAACAGGATCAATCCAGACCCTGGATATACTCCCGAGAGAAAAACTTCAAACGAGGCTTCTTCCCCCGTGATGAATAAGACCTGCATGGAAAAGACTTTCTGCACAGAATATGCAAATCGGAAATAATTCTTTGTTTGATAACTATTGTATCACACATAATATGTAAAACTATAATTCAATCATATAGACCCGCCTCGCCGGCCTCAAGTCCGCCTTCCATCAGATGGGAAGTAAAGCCGTGGTCCCGTACGGTGTACGATGTCGCTTGCACGTAAAAGAAACTTCTCTACTATTCAACGAGTAGATCAGGCAAAATGCTAGTTTTAGGAGGTTGCCCCAAACCTGACCACGAGCAGTAGTTCGACGATAAATAAGAATGGGTTTGTTTGTTGGTGTTTTAGGGCCCTTCAACTACAAGGTCATTAGAACCCCGTCCACAGCATAGTTCTTATGCAAAGACTGCACAGACGCTACACTAATGCGACGATTTTTGGGTATTAGCAGTACCCAGTTTTCCTAAGTGGCCACCCATGTCAGTACTAGCTGGCGTTGCGCTGCTTAACTTCAGTGATCAGACGAGAACTGGTGTATCCTACGCAATTCGTCGCTCCCAAATAATAAGAATGGCAACCGGCTGCGTAAAAATACCGTCTAACAGAACGCTCACGTGTCCCTGAGGGACAAAAAATGGGCAATCGACCACGCCATAGGCCTGAAAAGGGTTAGTAATTGCTTTTCTGAGTAAGTCAGTATCGGTTTACTCAGATTTGGTTACGTTGGTGTTTTAGGGCCCTTCAACTACAATGATCATTACAGCCCCGTCCACTGCCTAGTTCTAATGCAGAGTCTGCACAGACACTACGGTGTTGTGGCGATTTTTGGGTATTAGAAGTACTCAGTGTTCCCAAGAAATCACCCATGCTAATACTAGCTGGAGTTCCGTTGCTTAACTTCAGTGGTCAGACGAGAACTGGTGTGTCCAATGCAATACTGCCACTGCGGCTTACTCAGAAAAGCAACGGAAAGTGCACTTTCCGTTCGTTAGGTTACTTAACCTGCAGGCCCTACACCTGGGAAATTGGCTGGCTACGAACTTTATGCGCAAAGGCACGTCTCCAAGTCCGCCAAATTGCAGAATACATGGTTTCTAATGGTTGCGAGGATTGAAAGACAAGGAGAGGAGACGGGAAGGGGTTACATATATGACACACGATTGCGAATATCTTTTAATTTTGAAAAGGCATATTTTAATGCTCTCTTCATTGACAGATGAGGTTTAAATAGCAGTGAGGGGGATTTAGTAAACTGCGAAACTGATGAAAAGTAGACATATGACAGCATGCTGGATTTTACATCGGATAAAGACAATTAAGATCTGTATCAGAAAGAACGATACCATACTTAGGACAAGTCTATAATGTATACTTTTTAAACAATATGGACGGTTGATCTTCAGAAAACGTTAAAAAGTGATGCTGTACATTAGCCTTCTGCTGACCTTGTACAATCTGGTTTTCAAAATAAAGCCTATTGTAGTAGTTGATACAAAGTCAATACACCAATCTAGCCCTAGAGGGACAGGCAGTGATCTTCCACAGAATAATCTGCAAACAATGCCAGGAGCCTGCACATCTTAGAAGGCATAGTTAGAATAGGTCCGGTGACTCCTCCTGAAGGCGAACATCGAACTCCCTACTTAGAGCTTAACATTGGCTACCGAAATGTCATTTTGTGCGTGGGATTTCGTTTCGTTTGTTGGTGTTTAAGGTCCCGTCAACTACAAGGTCATTAGAGACCCGTCCATTGCATAGTTCTAATGCATAGCTATATGTACGTAAGAATTTCCCGAGAAATTGCAGCATACAGTGAGAAAGAGTATTTCAAAACCCCGTAAATTTTCTCCAAATTAATTAAAGAAATACTTGCGAAGTCAAGCACCGAGAGTTGTGGATCACAATATCACAGTGGTTGGTAAAGAACGTTGGGTGTTACAAATTTCCCCTTTCCTATATCCTCTACACCAACGGTCTTCAAACTGTGTTCCGCGAGTCAAAAAGAAAATTCCTTAGCAGCGGAAGACATATTTTCTAAAGGAGGATGGGGGTTCCCTCAAAACATCTTATAATCCTAAGGGTTCCGTGAGTCGACAAAGTTTGAAGACCACTGCTCTACACCTACCTCCTCATCTCCCGCAAGCAGCCTCCTAAGGGTTCAGCCTGTTATGGCTGCTTGGGTTACTCCCAACCCGTTAGTACAGCATAACACATATTAGCAAGATGGCTTTCCACTATACATTACAGTAGAATCGCGTTATATTGAACCTCAAGGGACCGTGAAAAATATCGATACTGTATATCCACGGTTCGATAAATCCAAATCCAGAAATTATATAAAACCAAAATTTACGTCGAACGGGACCGGTGCTTATGCTCCGATATATGCGAGTTCGATATAACGAAGTTCTACTGTATCTCTAATTGGGCATGAGCCTGACTCCTGTTGCATTGCAGTTATTGTGCAAAAGGTCAGACACCATGCAATATTATAACCAACAAAGCATTAATTTACCTGCCAAAAGTTTCTATTGTGGTTGTGTAATGCGGTGTTTGAACAGTGGGGTAAACCGGCATCCCCCACAGACAATTCAGCCAATATTTCCTGTGGGCTCTAGACGCCTGGCTGGGTGCCCCCAGTCAGAGCAGGTTCATTGGACCCGCAGACCCGACCCTGCCACAAGCGGGATAAGGGTATGATGATGATGATGACTACTGTATCTCTAATTCCAAACCCTGAACGATTTGCTTACTATTTCAGGTATCAGCTCAAGTAAGAAAATGTCGTGCTGATAAGGATTGCCGGGCAGATGAGTGTTGCTCGATAGCATTCTATGCGTTTCGGTAATATTTCCACTCTTGACAAAAATACAAATTAGTAATAAAGAAAATAATGAAACAACTTATTCCCCAGGTGCGAAAAGAGAGGATACAAAGAAGGCGATTCCTGTGGTCTTTGTGGCTGCCAAAATGGTCTACATTGCGAACCTCAAGGGGTAAAGTATTTCTACCTAACCTGTTCTCAACCTAACCTACAATTTCGTGACCCATGTACTTTTTTCTTCAAGTTCCGATTTTCACTTCTTGGTGGCGGCGGACGTTGCCGCTGGCATCCTCCATCAAAGCCCATCACTGAGATCTTTTCGGTGATAGGTCCCTCATCCACACGTTTACCGCCACCAGTTCAAAGGCCAGTAACAAAGATTAAGCCTGCAGACTGTAGCGACAAGACAACTGCTCCTAACTCAAGACCATCTTCAATTTCCGACAAGGGTAAGATACCTGGTACAAAGGCGAGGCCTCCTTTATCAGGGAAGGACCGTTTTACAGAAATTTTCCGTCCTATTTACGAACAATTCGTTGAGCTTGCAGTCTCTGTGGCCGGCATCACGTTGAATGATACTGAAACTACTACAGAGAAATCTGTGGTTTAGTTTTCATCATCTTGATCTTCTTGATTTGAGCTTTTTATCTTGCAGATCACTGAATTGACCAATGTAATTACTTGTGGGGAGACCTGTGGGAAGTTATTAATGTTTAGTTTTTCTGGACGGAATCATAGTTTGAAATGGGTGCTCAGTTTTCTTGGGATGTATTATTTTTTTGAAATAAATTTGTATTTAGTTTCGAAGTGTGACTTCCTTCTTGAAAAGTCAATAGGTTGTACTGACAGGTCAACACATTCATTAGTCAAAAACGCATTAAACTAGGGTTCCACAAAGATCTCACATTTTAATTACATTTTGCCAAAGGACCCAGGTAACATAATAAAATGTGTCTGGGTACATTGGTAGAATCTAGAGCTTGAGCATCTATGAAAGAAATTGATACCCAGTGCCAAGAAAAACGAGTCTCTTATCTAGAACTACTATGAAGGTTTGGATGATTTAGCCCAGCTCCTTGTGTGCTCACAGCCTTAACCAGTACATGCTGCTTCGTATCCGGTTGTAATCTGGGAGGTTCTCGACCGGGCCCACAGCAGCAACAGCCGGACATCTATCATAAATATATTCCATGCACGTAT
Source organism: Trigoniulus corallinus (assembly GCA_013389805.1). Classification (NCBI taxonomy): domain Eukaryota; kingdom Metazoa; phylum Arthropoda; class Diplopoda; order Spirobolida; family Trigoniulidae; genus Trigoniulus; species Trigoniulus corallinus. The sequence goes on along the minus strand of JAAFCE010001036.1, from coordinate 41,450,954 downwards.
CTCTCACTACCTTGGAGTTGATGGCCTGGAAAGAGAATTTTTCATCAGTGACATAAATGAAGCTATAACCAAAACTACTCCATATCGAATATACAATCAACTACTGGACCATACTTGTATTCATCTTAATCCAAACTCACAGATATGAAGTGAGAAGAGAAAGGGAAAGCATAGGCTCAGAGTAGGGTGGATGAAGAACAGAAAGCAGTGGTTTACATGAGAGTTCTAATAAACCTTAAGAGGAATAGAATGCAAGTGGTAGAAAGGTAGAATGCGTTGGTAAAAAGGTAGACGTGGAGAGACATAGAAAGGATGAGAGAAGGCTAACGTAGAATGAGAATGCCATGAGATTAAGGGGAGGTGATGCTGCTTAAGGCAATAGAATGGGATTTAATGGGATATTTTGCTTTACTAGGATCACAAATTCTGAAGGTATGCTCAAAATGAGAAACTTACATTGATGCGAGCATCCAATTCAGGAAGTGGTATCCTTCTGCCATAACATAATAATTGCCTGACAAAGATCAAATGCCGCATAATATTAACAACTATCTCTAGGGGTAAAAACACCTCGCCAATATAAATAGCATTATAAAGTATACCTTCCAATATCTTCGCAGATGGGCGTGGAACCATCTAATTGCAGTAACATATTTGTCTTCAGTAGATTCTTGGCCCGTTGCACCTCAAAATCAGTGACGCTACTGCACAATCGCATCCTACAAGATAACGTTCAGTTTCAAGATCAAAAAGTAGAACTTCCCTCCAATCATTAAAGGCACTACTAACCATTCATTCTGCACATTATATACCATGTCGGAAATATTCATGCCCTCTGTCACAAAATACATTCCCCTGAAATAGATATTTTAAAATTGAAATTTCCTGGCGGTCTAATGCTCAATGCTCATGAGCTACTACAATAACAACCATAAGCCAGTATCCTTGTAGCACGTGTTAAAAGACTGGAAACTATGACATAAATTATCCTTGACTGCTTCTTGTGCCAAACGACTTGCCACGTTAGCTCCACCGCCATGTGAGCGATCCCAACTTCCAATGATCTGCAAACAAAAGCAAATATGTCCACAAAACCCTCAATTACCCAAAAACTATCTCTTCCTATTGCAATTTTACCGTGTTTGCAACCATCAGAGGCAGGTTATCTGGATTTTCCCATCCACAGCCTTCTACGGCAATGGCAACATGAGCTAGAGGCATTGAATCATCTCTAACTTTTATCTCTGAGCCCGTGAAACGACATGGCAGCAGTAGTGGAATTTCAGATTTCTCATACGAATTCTTAATATTGCTGAGATACTGCTTAGCCAATTTTGTTAGTTCTCCATGAGACACGCCTCCTGCAGCTGCTAAAACTATTCTTGACCCCTTATAGTGAGAATTTACGTAGTTAACAATGTCAGTTCGATTTATCGACCTGAAAATGTCACGCATTGTTAAATAGTACTACTCCTGTTATTTTGAGTTATAAATTGAATACCAACTTGATATTCTGAGTAGGTCCGAGGATGGTACGTCCTAAAGGTGTGCCCTGATAGGCAGTGGCATGTAAATGATCGAACACTACTTCCTGAAGATTAGATTCCACTTCTTGCATTTCTCGCAAAATAACACCACGTTCTCTTTCTATCTCCTGTTCTCCAAATTTGCTATTTTGAATAATGTCTGCTAGGATCTCCACAGCTCGACCAACATCCTTAGATAAACACTTAGCGTAAAACACAGTCTGTTCCCGTGAAGTGTATGCATTCAAGTGAGCACCCATATTCTCCACTTCAAGCTCTAAATCGGTTTGTGACCTCTTGGCGGTACCCTGAAAATACCGTATCGTTTAAAACATTGGCTGTTACGGACAGGTCTTAATATAAGCTTGGAATGAATATCTCACTTTGAATGCCATGTGCTCGAGAAAGTGGGCTACACCATTGTTGTGCTCCTCTTCATAGCGACTTCCAGCGTCAATCCACAGTCCAACCTGAGACATTAATTATATCTACTAAAATGTGATTAACGTTGATGTGAATGCAAAAATAACTTACCGTGCAGGTTGGAAGGCCAGAATCTTCAGTTGCAACTCGAATGCCATTATCTAACGCACTGACTATCGTTTCCGGCACGTTAACCAGGCACTGCTCGTAAGTGGCTGCTTTCGTGGCAGTAGTGCCGAATCGATGGGGTACCTAATTAGAATTCTTTAAGGATTATCATTTGTAAACATACACGGCTATACGTGCTTCGGCTGCCAGGGATAGCTAAGGTGCTTTTGGTCCTCACTCGCCGCATTTAGATCTTACCGACAGACTATAAGGCTCATATGAAAGGATGGCTTGAAGGCCCTCCAAAATTCACTAGTTCTTTTTCATCCTTTAAACATACTATACTTAGTGTACTACAACCACCAATTTTATACTCCCTTCATATATTATTTCACGCATGTGTGCGAAAAGTTTCGCACAATTTTACACTGTTACATGTGAGACAGGAGGGTTTGGTTAGGTTGTCAATAGGAATCTAAGAAGCGTTTAACAATGATGCTGCACGAATTCAAGGGTAATATATAATTCTTAGGGTCAAAGCAAGGACCAAATTGTCTACGACACCAAATGTCATTTAATGGATTGTTTGGCTTGGTTTCTAATATCTAAAGTTTCATTAGCGGTCCAGTAATTCAAGAAAAATATACTGTATACAGTATAAACATATTTATTCCTACAGTAATCATACCATCAATGGGATAATGTATGTAAAAATCCACCGGAAAGCGATGGTAAAACATGTTTATATAAAGCGTATTTATTTGATTTCCAATACTACTCATCCAGGGCGATCTGAAAAACCGACAACCTAATGCAAACAACAGAACTATATCCACTCACCTTCAATGGACGAATAGCTAATTTTCGTAAAGAGTTGGTAACTTTCAGCAGACGAGACGCCATTTTTGAGGACTAGGATCTTCCCAATGCGGCGAAATTTCAGGAACAGCAATTGCAATCTTACGTGTAGTTATACTCCTTGCCTGAGGTGTCGCTGCGAACGCAGTGGCTAGAGAAAGTTGTTACCCAATTAGAATTGAGTTCCAACTACACATGACGTACTCCAGCCAATGGTTATACTGGTACTATGCTACTACTAAACTTCTTGTACAGACATTGTCAGATAAAGAATGTTGCAATGGATGTGTAATGAGTGTGAATTATTAGAATGATAACCTGGGCTAAATTTGAAATGGATTAAAATATTGGTCCTGATGAGTGATTATGGAACGTGTTTTCGGAGAGAAAGATAGTGAAACAAAGAAGGAATTTTTCTCTAAGACAAACGCGGATGTTAACTCGTAAATGTTGAAACAGTAAGCAACCAGGACATTCTTTCATTGTGCTGTACAGTTTAGCCATTCAAACGTCAACACCATAATGAATCCCGTCAAACATTACAAGTTCTGTCATTATAAGATGCGAAAAGTTGAACCTGTCAATGGTCATTTCCACAGTAAGTAGCTGACAGCATTTATAGTTCAAACTTACAAATACTTAACTTCCTCCAGTTCATTTTTTGTTGCAACCTCCATGAGTAAATTACAGACACTATACATCCATAATGTATGCATTTGTTCAATTTCTTAACCCGGTCCATGCAAGTTTAAAGTAGAAATGACCTAGAGTGATGTTTATGATTTCACCTGAACTTAAAAAAAATTTAAAACTGGACAGAAAAGCCATGTGTGCAAATAAAAGCTAAAATTGGACAGGCCCACCGGGATTTCTCCTGTAGGCCATCATAGATAAAGTAATGCAAGGTGATAATAATACAAAGCACATTTCTTTGAAATGCTGTAGTATATTTATAGAAATAATCATCATTTCTTACTTTGTAGTTTTTCGTTGGGACTAATTTTCGCCCTAATTTTCTGTCCAGACGGGGGGGCAGCGATGTTCTTAAGAGCCTGACGAAGCCCTGGTCTAGAGTTAGACAAACAATAGCCGCTTGCTAGATTGTTTTATGAATTAGTGATTAAGTGGTTGCAAGTTCAATCCTGGCAGGCCCGTGACTTCTTTCGGCCGAGGGAAAAATTCGTATATAAATGCCCCTTCCGTCGGTTTGAAAGTAGACCGTGGCCCCGTGCATGTACGATATCACCTGCTCGTAAAAGAACTTTTTGTACACGAGGTAAAATGTACGTGCAGGTCGTCAAAAATTACCAAGTGTAGGATCTCGTCTCTCTATCTATGGTGTCGATACAAGTAGACGGGCTGACGTTAAATAAACAAAACCACCTTCGTGGTTTAATGCGGACCATTTATCTCTTGATAAAGCCTATGAAAAATACCTTGAGAAGACCATTATCGACGATGAGGAACCCATACACGAGAATTTTGGGTGCCGAATCTTGTAGTTCTTTCAGTTATTATTCTGCGTTATGTAGAATGGATTCAGACATGAGTCTTACTCCTGTTGCATTATAGTTATTGTACAATAGGTCATACACCATGCGATATTATAGCCGACAAAGCAATAATTTACCTGCCAAAATTTATATTTTGGTTGTATAATGCGGTGTTGGAACAATGCGGTAGGCCGGCATCCCCCCCCCCACAGACAACCTAGCCAATATTCCTGCGGGTTCCAGACGCCTCTCTGGGGTGCCCCCAGTCAGAGCATGTTCAATGGACCCGCGGACCCGACCTTGCCACAGGCGGGATAAGGGTAATATGATGTAGAATGGATTCGTTTGCGTGGTGACATCGCAAACGCCAAGCCACGAATCCAATGGCTTTACGGAAGGCGCACCTGGCATTTCCCTGCAGATCGAAGAAACCGCCTCATCTTATTTGTTTAGTATTCACAAAGGTAATGGCCCTATAAGTCCACCCATTCCAAGAAGGATGTGCCCCTCCCGTTCACAGTCAATAATAAAGGGCAGTTTTCATAACTATTTAGTTACTCTTAAGTCTGTTTGGTGTTTGGATTGTCGAGGTTCTATGACTCTTTCTTTACATGATCAAACTGCAAACAGGACGAGATTATTGAAAGGATTCTTTGCACACAATAAGACCGCGTTACTGCTCACGTACTTAGTTAAAACTGTTGTCTTTTAAGAAAACCATGCCTCAGCATTGCAGAGAGGACCGAAGCCACGCAGTGGACATCGATGTGTCGCTAACGATTCTAATTTATATTCCTTCGGAGGCTACAATCCGCATGTTTCATCTAACGACCCAGATCTCCAAGGTGATCCTGATTTGTTAGAGTCGAGACCGTTGTTCCGTGAGGTATGTAGGTGAAAATTAAAGTTCTGCTTATTTCGCCTTTGTCATGTCATTTGTCTTTATGTCAGCTTTGGAAGTTTAATTTCGCAGCTAGATGTTGGGTTAGGCTAAAGACCACAGGTTTTATTCCTAAAGAACTAGCGTCACATTCAGGTCAGATTTCCTTGAACTCCTTGGAATTACCTTTGTTCCTTTCTAAAGATTCTTCTGTCTTTTATAGCTCTTTTGTGTGACAATTATTTGATGGTCTACGGAGGAACTGGTGTACCATTTGGACAAAGCAGCAGCAATAAGCTTCATGTCTGTGACCTACGTCATCTTCACTGGCAGGAAGTTGAGACCAGTGGGGATCCGCCTTTAGAACAATATGGTCAGGTGAGTAATTCCCGTTTTAAGATCTATTTTGTTGCAATCAGTTTTTGTTAATAATACGTATGATATATTAAAGGCTGTAACATTTGGGGGCAAATCTCTTTTCGTGGTTGGGGGCACAACTGGATTTGAATATTCTATTGACGTTCATCGGCTTGATATGGACACTAAAAAATGGAAGGAACTTTCCACTTGGAGTAAGAGGCCTCGAGAGAGGTAAATAAATGCTGTTCTGTTGGGATTTAATGCTTGAATTGGTCAGAATTGATGCTCATTTTTTCAGATATCGACATGAGATAGCCTATCATGACAACAAATTGTTCGTCTTTGGTGGGGGCACAGCAGCAGAGAGTTTTGACTTTCGTGAGGTAGTTACTTCAATATGTTATTTTCACTAATAATATTATTTTCATAAGAATTTCTGTAATTCTGTAGTTACCTTGTTTCAACCTAGCAAATAATGTTTGGTTCCAAGTGCTAACACATGCAGATGGTAATGTAAGGGATAGGAACTCTCCAAGAGGATATCCAGCATCACGCAGGTGTCACAGCCTTGTCCATTTGGAAGACTGTAAGTATCTCTTATAAGCCGATCTTCTAGGATAAGTAGAGTTTGGCTCATGTTAAGTCTTTTGGGATGTGAGTACATCATACTTGCTTGTAGATAGTTCTGCTAACTGACAGAAGGTTAATATTGTATTGTCCTTCTGTGGCTTTTACAGTTATAAGGTCAGAGAGACCGAAAGTAATTCATGTGCCTATTTCAGGGACATACTAATAACTAGCATGCTGACTGTTTGATATATAATTTGTCACTAGACTTACAAACTAGTAATGAATTTTTTAATGACTCAAACTTAGATATCTTCATATATGGAGGTTATAATGGCGAAGAAATCTTTGGCGATGTGTGGCGTCTTGACTTAAATATGCTGCAGTGGAAAAGAATAACTCTTAGAGTCCCTAAGCCAACATATTTCCATTCTGCAGCTTTAACACCAGTGAGTTTCTTCAACGCGTTTTTTTTTTGCTTTAAGCTTGTAAATTGTTAATCTCTGACTCACCTTGTTCACAGAGTGGCTGCATGTATGTGTATGGAGGTGTTACCAATATTCGAGTTAACATGCGAACTGCAGATATTTGTCGGATGTGGCTCAAGATTCCTAAGCTGAAAGAAATTTGCTGGGAAGCCATGTTGTACTACTGGCCTACATTACCCTATGCACACTCTCGTTATGCAATGTTGGAAGCTGGAATTCCAAGCGAGTTCTTGGACAGGATAGAACTTCCAGCGGAGTTTGGTTGAATGGCACCCAATTTCTTCGTAATTTTCTGTGAAACATGGGTGCTGGCGGTGTCTTACTTTGACTTCTAGACAATTGGACTATTTGACTTCTAGAGCAATCGATTGCAATGCTGGAAATGTGTTGGATTCATCGCTTTGGAAGAAATCTGAGGATTTTGGACGATCAACTTATTTGAGACACTTTTATAAATTTTGAAAGCTTGGACAGGGTGATTTATTAATGAACTATTTAACTGGGAATGTTGATGGATATTTATGAAAGCTGCTAGCTACTTTTATTCCATTTCATATTTTGAAACAAGTTGTGAATTTTAAGGTTGAGTAACACAGGATCCAAACTTGTGTCAAGAAATAAATAGCGCTTCATTATCATTATTACAATGGCATTGCGTTACTGCTTCATGATATGGTATACCTTGACTGGAGCGTGAGGCAAGCCCTAAGCCAGAGAAACTCTTCACTTCCACCCATCACTGTTTCGTGGACGCACTGACAACACCGCACGTCCACAGAGGGGACATTACTGTTCACATCCTAAATGAAGAATGGATCATGAATCAACTTAACCTGTGAATTCAACTTAACTACCCTCTGTCAGTCGAGCTTAGGGAGGTGAGCCCGTACAGATTCTGTCATTTGCAATTCCTATTATTACTTCCGAAATGGTTACTATACCCTGCGATGCTTTATTTGGTTGGGAGGTCATTTGAGTTCCTCAAATTTATCAAATTGGCGAGTTTGAGTTTTAAACTGTGTATTTCTATAGTGGGGAAAAGTATTCAAACCCCAGTTTTTCAGAGCAATTTTCATTGCCATGAATGCAGTTGTGCGGCATTTTGATAAATTGCACTTGCAACTCATTAATGCAGCAAATAATAAATTAGTTGTTGTGTAGTTATAACCATCATTTCAATGAGAAACGTTGATTTTGAATGACAAAGTTTTTTCTTTGTCCCTAAGGCAAAGTAAGAGACAGAAACCGACAGGATATAAAGGGTCAGAATTGATAGATTGCTGATTGATCCATTCCTGAATATAACATATCCTCCATGTTTCACAATTGAATGCGCACTTGCATACTTCAGAGGAACGTAATTGTGCTCAATCACGTGATTTATAAAGATAGGTTATCAGTACTATACATCCAAAGTCTGCTAGGCCACAATTGCAACGGAGGTTGCGAACATCAAAGAGTTGTGCAATTCCTGGAGTTAGAAGTTCCTTGTAGCATGACAGTGACTAACGTTCAATTTAATTTTTGTTTGTTGGAGTTTAAGGTCCCGTCAACTACAAGGTCATTAGAGACCCGTCCACTGTATAGTTCTAATGCATATACTGCACAGACACTACACTAATGCGACGATTATTGGGTATTAGCAGTACCCAGCTTTCCCGAGCGACCACCCATGTCAGTACTAACTGGGCTTGCGTTGCTTAACTTCAGTGATCAGACGAGAACTGGTGTGTCCAACGCAACTCGCCGCTCCCTGTTCAATTTAAAGTATCTGAATTAATCACTAGGGTCGCACTACATAGGATATAGGTCACAGGTCCTAATCGTCACAGGAGGGGGGAAGCTTGTTCTATTGTCAAAATGTGACTTTAAAACTGACGAAACTTAAGTTTTCAAGCACCAGTACCATCTTATGTCAAACGTTACATCGACTTGGTAAATGTGGATTCTAATCGAATATACCATACAAATCATAAATGGTTGACCAAGTCGGAATAATTTACCGTTAGCTTTCGTAAGTTGAGCGCCTGAACGGTCAAAAAGTTTTTTCATCTTTTGTATGAGAAATATGTCGGATTTCCGATCGTCGCAGTCATATGTGTGGTCGACATCTGCACTATTAGGTAAAGGAGCAACTGGAAATGTTTATCGTGGTTTCCACGTGGTGAGAAATTGCCAGAAATTCGGCCTTTTTTTTTCTTGTGTTCGGTTTTATTTCTTTTTTCAACTTTATTTTGATATATACGACTGATTGGGTTCTCACTGAGGGTCACTGAGAGGGATAATGGGTTAAAAGTCCTCCGACCCAGGGTTCACAGGGACCACCTGCACATCATCCCATATATTTTTTCCCCCTAGTTAGTCGTGAAAGGACGGTAAGAAAAAAATTGAAAGTTCAATTACGTATTAAAAATGTTCTGCGGTCAAATATAATTACCGTAAAATCTCACGTAGTGCCCGCGGATTATACGCGAAACACAGGGTCATTTAGTGCGGACTATAAATGAAACCAAGGGTTCTCAATGAAAACTGCTCTTCATATTCTGAACATTTTATTACACTTAACAGCACGATTTTACACAGTACGTTCTTATTTATATGATAATGCAATATAAAATCTTTCACATTTCAATTTCATCGTCAGGGCAATCTGACATTTCATGTTCAAATTCAATTGATCCCATTCCTCCTACAAGTTGCTCCACTGACTACAGTAGGAATTTGAAAGTGCGGACTTTACGTGAGATTTTACGGTATATAAATTTGATCGCACTCCGCGGTTATAAAGGTTCTCCAATTTAAGTTTTAAATGATAACCATCATCATTACATACCCTTGTTCTGTTATGGCTGGGTCCAGTATTTCTCCCCAGGTCCCATCCCTGTGATTTTAGGTGTATGCCTATGGGCCTCACTTGATGTTCCTCCCCTGTAGAGCTCCAAGCACATCGTAGTTTTGATTGAGGCCCTCCTTGTTGTACATACTGTATTTATTCTAATTAACAGCGCCCTCTAATAAACGACGAATTGTTTATTAAAGGGGCTGAATTCATCATCATCCCCTTATCCCGCCTGTGATAGGGTCGGGTCTGTGGGTCCACTGAACATGCTCTGACTGGGGGCACCCCAGCCAGGCGTCTGGAACCCACAGGAATATTGGCTGGGTTGTCTATGGGGGTGCCTTATGAAAGGTACTGAAATATAAACAGCGCCCTTCAATAAACGGCGCAACAAAAAAGCCTTTGAAAAAAATTATTAGAATAAATGCGGTATTAATTAATGTTGTCAAATCAACTTAATAAAAAGTAAAAAAACACACTGATCGATCAGAAAGGTTAAGACAGTTAGGCCATTTAAAGGGCAAAATGAAATCCCTTTTTAACTAGTTTCGTTGGTGTTGTAGGGCCCTTCAACTATAAGGTCATTAGAACCCCGTCCGCTGCGTATTTCTAATGCAGAGACTGCACAGACACTACACTAATACATACAACTATTGTTAGGTATTAGCGGTACCCGATTTTCCCGAGCGGCTACCCACATTACTGAAAGCTGGGGTTGCGTTGCTTAATTTCAGTGACAAAACAAGAACTGGTGTGTCCAACGTAATAAGTCTCTCCCACGAAAACCCTGTTTGCATAGCGGCAACTTGCAGATAAATTAGGAATGAGTATATTGGGGATAATTGGGGGGGGGGGGGGGGGAGACATGGCGAAAAAGGTGAGAAATAATATATTGAAGTAGTACGGGCATGTTATGAGACGAGGGAAACAGCTGGTTAGGTCCATTACAGGGATTCAGGTTATTGGAAGCAACCGGGGCAGGGTAGCACTAAAGCAGACGTTGGAGCAGATTGTACGAAAGGCTATGATATAGTGTGTGGGGCGGATGAGGACCTAGGGGGAGATAGGCTGGATTGGAGGTCTAGAACCCGCAGACCCGACCCAATGACAGGCGGGATCCCCAAGCTAGTTTGGTTATACCTTATAAGGCTTGACGATTCAAACTTCCGTGATTGAAATGTTGAGGGTGCAGGGTTGTTTAATCACGACACCAGTTGCAAATTAAACGACGTACTGCACTTTTATTTCACACCGAGTGTGTGTGTCATTAGAGAAAAGACTATTTTTCTTACTATCTCTGCAGAAGACTTGTGAAGAAGTAGCAATCAAAACATTCAACACCAAACGTTACACTCGGCGAGTTGATATCCAAATTCGAGAATTTGAAGTCTTGAAGAAAGTAAAACATGAGAACATTGTGAATCTGTTAGCCATCGAGAATGACGTTAGTACATATATCGATATTGCAGCAGTCAAAAATACATCTTTTCAAAAAAAAGATCATTTGCAATATTTTTAAATACCCAGAAAAAAAACAACAACAAGGTTTTGGTGATGGAACTCTGTACAGGAGGCAGCCTCTTCACTATTCTTGACGATCCTCAAAACATGTATGGTCTTCGTGAAGAGGAATTCCTTCTGGTTCTCAAGCATTTAAGTACGTTTATTACATGCCAAGAAGCGGTAGTTAAAAATTTCATTTCCGAAAGAAAAAATACGTTCTTAAGGTGATGGCGTGAAACATCTCCGAAACAACAATGTCGGGCATCTCTATTTGAAGCCAAGTAACATTATGAAATTCATAAGCGAAAATGGTTGCTCCATCTACAAGTTGACCGACTTTGTAGCCGCACGGGAACCCGAGGACGACCAGCTGTTTATGCCTTTATACGGTACTGAAGAATATATGGTAAGATGAAGTATTTTTGAATAGAAAGTTTATTAAGAAGTAATTTGTGGATATATGATTTGCAGCATCCAGAAATGTATGAAAGAGGTATTTTGCGCAGTGGTAGCAAAGCATCTGCTAAGGCGTTTGGTGCTACGGTAGATCTCTGGAGTATTGGCGTTACTCTTTACCACATAGCAACAGGCTGTTTACCGTTTCGACCATATGGGGGAAGTGGAAATCCGGCGATAATGTGTGTGCCTAATGCTATAATTTAATATCTTTCAGTTTATAAATGAAAGCCCACTAAATTTTCCTTCTAATGATTCTAATTTAGGTACTACATCACAAGTAGGAAAGAATCTGGAGTGATTTCTGGAATACAGACGAGTGAGAACGGAATCATTGAATGGAGTAGGGACCTTCCAGAAACTTGTCAGTTGAGCATGTGAGTTGTCAAACGCTTCATTCGGTATGTTGTGTGACATTATTCAAATCTCCGCTCATTGAAAAATTTTGCAGAGGTTTGCGCAACTTAATTGTCCCAATTCTTGCTGGTCTGATGGAAAGTCATTCAGAGCGGATGTGGAGCTTTGATAAGTTTTTCGCCATGGTATCCAGTATATTCCGTCGCGTTCGTTTGTTTGCTTTCCACGTGGAAACGTGCCAGCTCCTGTCCTTATACCTGGAACCAGAGAGTGCTCTGCCGGAATTGCGTCGTGCAGTTTATGAGCAAACCGATTTACCAGTAGAACGACAGTGTCTCATTCTAAATTCCAAGTTACTGGAGGAAACAATGGAGAATGACACTCCCTGCACCTCTCCTACAAACCCTATATTTGTTTTAGCACTGGTCTATTCTAAAATGGGGCTATCTCATAGTTTAACTATCCGTAAGTTCTCTGGTAATAGTTTGGTTCGCTAGTAGTAGTATAGTTGATTGTATTAATTGTTACCTACAGCCACATTCCCAACTCTTCAGACTGATGTGAATCTAGAAAGAGATAGGCCGATTTACAAGTCGATATGCAGCATTGCACACTACATTCAGAAGATAATAGAGAATAATTGTCGTTCAGAATCTCTTCTTAAGACCGCATCACGTGCTATTCAGTATGGGTTTCTACAGTATTTTTTCAATGCCAGGACTTCTGGTGAAAGTGTCGACTACTTTTAAGTGCTTTTTGTTTCACAGTGATATAATCGAAACTGAATTCAAGAAAATCAAAGTGGAACTTGGCATTGCTGAAACTATTTCTACCTCAGTCATTCAGAAAACAGCGATGCTAATGAATCTTGATGAAACAATCAATAGCATTTTAGATCACTTTAGCATCAATCAGCTGACCATTGCTGAAGAGAGAAGCAAGCTTCAATTTCTAATGAAAAGCAAACAAGAGAGCACTACTGCTGTAATTATCTTCTAAATGTCACTGATGACTTTAAATGTTGAAGATTTCAAATCGCATATTCTGCATTCGACAGGTGACCAGTCAACTATTTAGTGTTACACAATACCTGAAGAGTTTTGAGGAAGTACAAAATCAATGGAAGGACAGTTATTCTTGCAAACCACATGTCAGCAAGTGGTACGATGTAGAAAATGCTGTGTTATTTCCTCAGCTCTTGACTGATTTATAACTGAAGTTAATGGCTTTTAGTTCAGCAAGGGCGGCAACATACGTGAAGACGCTTAGGGACTGCTGGCAGAACTTAATTACTAAGAAAAATTCGAATAGTTAGTGAGAAGTTTTGAAAACAATTTAAACTTTAATTCGTAAAATTATTGATCTTGTTTCTATACAGATGCTTTTAGCGATAAAGTGTTCCAACGTTTTGAGAAGTGAGTTACTCATTCTGTAGCGCGTCAGTAATTTTATACTGTAGCATTTCATAGTCCATTTTTTTTTTCAAGAAACACAGTCCTAAATACCCGAGACAAACTGATTAGGCTACTTAAAGAGGAGAGTCAAGTTGCTCTTCGTGATACTTCCCACCTGTTTGGACAGTGGCTTGTGTAAGATTATCAAAATTCAAGTCTTGATAGGATACAATTTTGACATAATTTGACAAGTTTCAGTTTTTAAATTTTAGCATGGCCAGGAAAACATTAATGGGCATTCGACAATTGCAGCCTGCATTAAGACAGAACGTGGAAATGTTACAGATCCATGATGCTACTCTTAACGAGGTAACGTTAACATCTGGAGGCAAATGTTCAAGTGCTCACCATTGAAGCATTGGTGTCATTTAACAGGCGAGTAATGTGTATTGCGAAATTGTCCAAAATCTCATCACTTGCTTACGTCCGGTTAAAGAACCGACAGGAGACGATGACTGCCACTCAAGAGCGGTGAAACCAAATGAGAAGAATATTAAACAATCTCTTAAGGAGATGTAAGTGGTTTACTTACATATACGAGTAGCTGAGGAATAACGGATTCTATAAACTATTTAACTCATTCAGATTCTGCCAAATATCTGAGACGCATAAGGTGATGAAGAATGTCGTTGATGAGAATCATACCTTTACCTCTCAGTAAGTCATCATCTTGGGATTGCTGTGGACATGAAATATTTCTTACAATGTCGTTTTCCTTGTCTAGAATTAATTTCATACAAAGTCTGCTAAATGACAGTCTTCATCGCTTGGATAATGAAGATAAATACCAGATTTAAAAATTGCTCGACTCGTTCCTTTTTCTTGCTGCTAGATAGAGTTCTTCTTACTAGTTTGTAAACTAAATTATCCTTTTACGATTGTAGCCCTCTGCAGATTAACTGAATTCAGTTCCCAATAGTTAAAACATGATGGTGCTACCGCCGCTGTGTCCCTCCTTGGCACTATAAAGGATATTAGTTCGTTGTGTCCAATAAGAACTGCATAATTATTATTACAAAATATTTTATATAGCTAATACATTATCATATATAAATTATTCACACCTTACTGTCCTCATAGCTTTGTGGCAATGGGTTTGACTTTGTGAGCAAAATCTTAAGACAAAAAACAACAACAGAGCAGACCAATACAAGAGATTAGTTGCAGGGGTTACGTTACGTTATTACCTTCAGGGCGTCAAGCACCCTTTTTAACCCTTTTCACGCAATTGGCAGCGGCGGGTACTCAATTTTGTCCCATTGCGACACATTGACGATCTGTTAGACGGCAATTTTTACACAGTTTTACACATGGCCCATTGGTAATGGGATTATTTGGGTAAATTTGTTGAACGATATTTTTTTAGGTACAGTAGCTGGCTACCAATCAATATCTCAACCCTTGCGTACTTAATGTCAGAATATCTTCATCCTGTCCAAAATGCTGTTTATGTATAGTGAAATATTTAGTAAATATATGATAAATGAAATTGTTGTGAGTCATTATACAGTTTAATGTTCCTCATTAATTTTACATTGGGGAGGGTGTTAGGGCCCTTCAACTGCAAGGTCATTAGAGCAGTGGTTATCCGTTGTTGCTTAGCTGCATCCTCCACTGCCAAAGAATGTAACACTGATGGTTAGAATAACCAACTGTGTTGCGTTTTGGGTTCAACTCCATGCAGGTGCATTGTTAACTCGCGTAGTTAACCATCAAGTGCTACAACTGCTAATGGTTATATTTTTGCAATCTATTATACTGTAATCACTATCATCATAGCATTTTCCTGTCCATGATATAAGGGTCAAGTCTGTCATCTCTAGTTGTCTGGGACTCTATTCACTACACAGTCGCTTCACCTATTCTGATTGCTTTGATATTCTTCTGGCTTGTTGGTTATATTGAATCTGTAACCCTGTCACGGACCTAACCATTTCATACTCCCCTTATCCTTTGTCCAAACTTCCTGCGCCTAATTTCTCTCATCTCTTCCACGGTTTTTACTCCTAGGTGCGTCTAGTATGCTGTTTTCTGATTATATCTATTTGTCACCACACAGGTATACTGTAACATGCCCATGTCATATTTCCTTAATAAATGGTTGTCCTCATTACTTACTTACAGACATTGCCTTTAAGATTCATTAAGACTTCTGAAGTCATTCCGCTCTACCGTATCTTCAAATACCACCGATCCTGGCCGAGGTACGTATATGTATACCAGTATGTACTTGTTTCTGACGAGATAGAAGTCGTATGGCGAGTAAAGCCACGGCTCCGTGTGGCAATATGCCATATGTATATACAAACGAGGAACTTACCCTCAAGCGCCGGCAAATTACTTTCAATTCGAGACCTGCGTTTAATACCGGTATTTAAACCTCTTCATACAGTATGTCACAGAAAGGAACGAAGTGTCCTGCCTGGTACACCGTTGAAAACACATTGCCTAATGGTCCTCATCTTAGCTGCAGATTCTTGATGCATGTCCTGGACTATCCTGAAGTAATGCTTTCCAGGATCGTGGAAACCATATGAAGATTCTCCCCATTTCGCCTTTGATTAAAATTCGCCGCTGTACAATACTTCTGTCCAACGTCATCAGAAGAACGAATAAAATTTAACCGCTAGAGGGTGGTCACGTGCACTTGTGCAGGCTGACTGAGCACCGTA
Source organism: Trigoniulus corallinus (assembly GCA_013389805.1). Lineage (NCBI taxonomy): Eukaryota > Metazoa > Arthropoda > Diplopoda > Spirobolida > Trigoniulidae > Trigoniulus > Trigoniulus corallinus. The sequence continues at coordinate 41,434,970 of JAAFCE010001036.1, read as the reverse complement.
ACTGAGTAAACGAGGTGATTACCAAGCGGATTCAGGGAAGAAATAATTAAATGATATTTCAAACTTTTATATTTTACGGAGAAATTTTGTTCAGGATTACGCTGATTGAAGAAAGAGCTGGCTAGTAGAAAAGTGAAACTAACTAGAAACTAAGAAGGGATGTGTTTATGGAAAACTTAATTGCAGTGCCACAACACGGAATATTTGTCGACGATAACATTCGGAGACGACAGTAATAAATTATAAATTTGTGAGTTGGAAGTTAAAACGATAGACAGTCTTTATTTCCATGCAACGAAAAAAGGATGTCATCGAATCTTCGGGCATCAAATACATTTGTTTGGTCGACGACGGCGATATTAGGTAAAGGAGCAACTGGAGCTGTTTATCAGGGTATAAACAAGGTAACTTAACGTGATTCCTCACTCAATCGAGACATCGTACTGTGCTTTTCAAAACTATGTGTGAACTTCTGTTTGTTGACTTTCTCTTGAATTTAAATACTGTGGTATGTTTTTAATCTTCATAACATCCTCAAAAGTATACTTCCTCTTCGTTTCATTCGTACTTAGTGATTTAAGTATTTAGCGAGGGATAACACTTCGAAATACGTTCTTAATATAGGGCTTATTCACGAATTACGTTGTGCTTCAAAACGTTTGCATTCTGAGCTTTGTGTTGACTTTGACAGTTCGGTAGGGAGAATCCTCGTGAGTTCCCAGGTAGATCGCCGAGGCCCACTATACCCGATTGTCGATGATACTAGAGTCAACCAATCCATCGTCCAACAATTAAGATCCCCTCCCCCATTCTGCCCTGCCAGGGTCTATCCTTCATGTTCCCAGTCTGTTTCTGGCAACATCCTCCACAACACTCGGCAGGAGACAGTGGCGGATCGGGGGGGAGGGGGCATATCAAAAGAAGTGTGCCCCAAATATTTTTAAGTATTCAGAATCCTTTAGTATAAATCTAGCTAACAGCTACAGTAGGTCCTCTCCTACCCCTTAGACAATGTCATATTCAGTGGTTTAGCTAACTACAGATTGGACTGCAACTGTTGGTCTGGCAGTATAGAAATGGCAATGGCAATGCAAAAATGCCTCATAAGTTGCACCCCATTGAGGCACTGAGGGTGGGGGGAGATTGCTGCATTGCTCCCCCTCTGGATCCGCCCCTGGAGAAGATGGACAGAGGCAGTGCCGGATTTACCAGTAGGCTAATTAGGCTGAAGCTAGGGTCTCAACATTTAGCGGGCTTCAAAACTTAAGAAAAGGGGTTCAAAAGGGCTTGAAAAGGGCCTCAAAATTGAAATAGCCTAGGACCTCTCAATATCTAAATCCGGCACTGGACAGAGGTACGCTACCAGTAACCCTTTCGGCTCGGGCTTCATAACGTAGCATTCACCTTCTGCAGGTTTCCTCGTTAATGTAAGATTGTCCAAAAATAGAAAAGCCATGCCACCATGTTATTATCAATTCCGGCCTCCTTTATCCTAAACAAACCAGCAGCTTCCGCTAACATGCGCAAGATGTTATCACAGAAACAGACAACGCCGTTAATCAGGGTCGATAAACAGAGAAATATACCTTTCTAGAGTTCAACAAAAATGCAGTGGTTTCTTTTTTTATAGTCGACTGGGGAAGCTGTGGCTGTGAAAACGTTCAATACTGTAAGTCACATGCGGCCATATGATGTCCAAATTCGGGAATTTGAAGTCCTGAAGAAAGTAAAACACGAAAACATTGTTAAGCTGCTAGCCATCGAAAACGATGTTAGTGAATTTTTTCATAATCTTTATCAACAATCAGAAACAAATTCTTTCAGGAAATGGTGGTGATATGCAATATTTTCAAACCTTCAGAATGAAAATAATAGCAAGGTGTTGGTCATGGAACTCTGTACCGGGGGTAGCTTGTTCACTATTCTTGATGATCCACAGAATATGTTTGGTCTATGTGAAGAGGAATTCCTGCTGGTTCTCAAGCATTTGAGTAAGTATCGAGCATGCCAAGAAACAGTTGTTAAGGCCCATTTCCGAAAGAAAAATGCATTCTTAAGGTGATGGCATGAAACATCTTCGAGATAACAATGTGGTGCATCGTGATTTGAAGCCAGGTAATATTATGAAGTTCATCAGTGAAAACGGTTGCTCCATCTACAAACTGACCGACTTTGGAGCTGCTAGGGAACTCGAGGACGACCAGCAGTTTATGTCTTTGTATGGGACTGAAGAGTATCTGGTAAGATGAAATAAGTACGTTTGTACGGAGTACACTAAGAAATAATTTGTGGGTATGCATTTTGTAGCATCCAGATATGTATGAAAGGGCTGTATTGCGCAAGGGTAACAAAGCATCTGGCAAGGCGTTTGGTGCTACGGTAGATCTCTGGAGTATTGGCGTTACTCTCTACCACGTAGCGACAGGCTCCTTACCGTTTCGACCATATGGGGGAAGAAGAAATCAGGAGATGATGTGTGTACCTAACGCTATGATTCCATGTCTTTTAGGTTATAAATGAAAGGCCACTAAATTGCAGCTTTGATAACTCCATTTTAGGTACTACATCACAACTAAGAAAGAATCTGGAGTGATTTCTGGAGTTCAGACGAGTGAGAATGGAACCGTTGAGTGGAGTAGAGAACTTCCAGCAACATGTCAGTTGAGCGTGTAAGTTTCAGCATTTTATATCAAATAGTAGGGGAAGTCACTAAAATACATCCCTTTGTAAAATTAAACAGAGGTTTGCGCAAGCTGGTTACTCCACTTTTTGCCGGCCTGATGGAATGCGATGCTGGGCGCATGTGGACCTTTGACCACTTTTTTGCTGAAGTATCAAGTCTATTCCGTCGGGTTCGTTTGATTGCATTCCATGTGGAAACGTGCCGCCTGATATCCCTATATGTGGAACCAGAAGACAGTCTTGAGGAGTTGCGATGCGCAATTCTCGAGCAGACAGATTTACCCCCAGAACGACAGTGTCTTCTTTACGAATCCAAACTTCTGGAAGATGCAATAGGCGCTGGAGCAACTTTTGCGAGTATTTCATCCACGTCTCCTTCAAATCCGATCTTCATTGTGGGACAGGTGGATTCAAAAATGGTGCTTGCAGAAAGTCCACCTATCCGTAAGTTACTCATTCAGGTACTTTATCTCTATCCATGACGTATACTTTGTTGATCTCATCATATCGCTTTCAGCTAAGTTCCCGAATTTTCTTAACGCTGTAAGCCTAGACCATGATCATCATATTTGCAAGACAATATGTGGTATTGCTTACTGTATTCAGCGGACTATTGAAAGGAACTGTCTTTCACACCAATTACTCAAGACTGTAGCGTGTGCTCTTAAGTATGATTTTTCAGTTTTTTTCTCGCCTTTTACTTATGGTTAAAGTATTGGCTTTCAAGTGCTTTTGTCTGATAGTAATGTCATTGAAGCTGCATTTAAGAAACTCAAGGCAGAACTCGACCTCGCTGAGGCCACATCAAATACAGTTACTCAGAAAACAACGATGCTAATGAATCACCATAAAACTGCCAACAGTCTTTTAGATCTCTTTGGAACCAACGAATTTGCCATCGCAGAGGACAGAAATAAACTTCATTTGTTGGTCAACAGCAAGCAGGAGAGCAACACCACAGTAAACTTTTATATAACTGACATTTCTAGTGGATTGGTGCTCAATATTTTAAAGTAATATTCCACCTAACTAGGTGACGAAACAACTGACTGCCTGTGGGCAACGTCTGTTGACCAGTTTTGATAAAGTAGTTGAGAAACAGCAACTATTAAATCAATGGATGGACACTCCTACTTACAAACAGGATCTACACACCTGGTGGGTTCTAGCAAATACGATTTGCATGACATTTGTCCATGAATAATTTGCGGTTTCTCTCATTTTAGTCCACCACGGGCAGTAACATATGTGCAGACACTTAAGACCTGCTGGCAACACTTAGCTCGGAATCGCAATGCAAGAGGTTGGAGAAGGAAGTTTTGAGGTCCAACTTGTAAACTAATATTCATGACATTCTTGATAAAATTTCATTGCAGGACTTTCATTTAGTGACGAGCAGTTTCATACTTTAGAGAAGTGAGTTTTTCATTTTGCAAAATGTCAGTTATTTTCCACACTACCCTATGTTCTATTCATCTTCGTAAAGGGTCAAAACTCAGGAAACCAAACAGAAACTGATTAGTCTACATCAAGAGGAGTGCCAGGTTGCTCTTCGGGATGCTTCTCAACAGTTTGGACAGTGGCTTGTGTAATATTATCAAGCATTTTGTTTCTTCTGACAGGATTCATCTTGTGCAGAATGTAGCAAATTGTAATTTCATCATTCTAGGGCGGCGCAGAGAACCATGATGCATGTTCGACAGCTGGATACAGAGTTAGAGAAACATGTCGAAATGCTTCGGGTCCATGATAATATCCTCAAGGAGGTAAAATTAAACGTCTAGACGACGAGGCACATAGCTACACTAAGCTTCTGTCACTTAGTCATAGTTACATTTAACAGGCGAGTGACACCTATGCTCAGATGATCCAGAGTCTTCTCCCGCGCCTGAGTAGAGCCAGAGTAGTCAGAGAAGGCGATGAGGGCGATTCACGAGTGATAGATGCAAAGAAGAAAAACGCTACGCGCTACTTGTTGGACGGGTATAAAGATCACTTATAAACACGCAAGTTCCTCGTGAAAATTGTTCTCATAGGGCATTTTGTCTTTTAGCTTACGCGAAATATCGGATTCTCATAATGAGATAATGAGCGTTTTAGCTGAAAACCATGCCTTGATGTCCCAGTAAGTAATGTGCTTTATATTTCGTATTCTGACATAGTTATCATATTTTCTTTCCATTCCATCCTAGAATGCATTCTACATCACTCGTATTGTCCAGCCTCCACCAATTGGATATTGGAGATAAATAGCAGTCTTAACCGTTAACCACGATGGTATGTCAAATACCAATGCCCTCACCAATGTCGAATTGCGTGTTAACAGTATTCTGACACTCAGTATTTTGTAAAACATAATGCACTACAAATATGGGCGGGCTGGCAGGTTCGCATATATTTTTAAGCCATTCCAAATATGGCTTCTATGGGATTAAAAGGGCATATTTTAACCACAAGACGTAGCATTTTCTGATTAAGAGGTTGGCTCGCGAAATGTTACTTCCGACTTGTGTTTTGATGTTCACTAATGTAACTTACGGGTAATTGAAACTGCTCTACGTATCCGTATGACAAAAAATGGTGTATTTTTTAATTTTGAAGGAATTGGAAAGTGTTTGCATAAATGTGATATGAAAATGTTGATTGATAGATTTAAGAACAGTTTCAAAACAGGATAGGCACTATGGGCATTGTCGCAAGCATCGTTGCTTTACAAATGTCATCAGTACTAAGGACTTTGTAAAGAAACAACAAAATTTTGATAAATACAACTAACAAAGTAGTCAACATGGAGTAGAGACAGTTAAAAACTCGGATGTTAGGGTCACGTTCCAGCTAATCAAAAAAATGGAGGCTGAAGTAGGGCACAGGGATTGTGAAGTTTGTGTAGAATGAAGAAATGGGTTCTTAAGGAAGATGAAAAAGGTTAAATAGTCGGCATCCTAATTGCAGTGTGGAGAAGTCTGTTTTTCAAGTAATGGAGACAAAGTGACTGTTCAGAATTTACCATGAGATTTTACAACTGTCTGGAGTCTCGGAATCTCTGGCAATAATTATTCTGTTTTTTGTCATATATGGACGAAATGCAAACTCAAATTCGGCTGAGAAGATATAGAAATTAATATTACTTCCTTACAAAGGTGCTAAAGTGATTAATGATATTATCTGGAAGGCTTCATCTATTTCAGGTTTTTCTTCTGGGTGAACAGAAACTCGGTGATATAAATTCTAGCGAAAGTGAAGCAAAACCACTTTACAGTTACTGCTGGTGGTTACATGGATGATACAAAGGGCCAAGGGGCACCGTGTTGAATACAATGTTGGGATTCACAAATGAGGGATGGCTGTGGGGCTCTATTCTTCCCATTCTCCTCCACTGGGCGGGCGTTGTTCACACACACACACACACACACACACATAACCACCCTAGTAATTCCCCGTGGTTAGCTTTAAAGTTCCCTAATGAACTTGAAAGCTTGCTAGTAAGTGAAAACGATTCATGTGCATCACTTTTATGCAAGGACTCTAAATGAACTACGAGTCTTTTGAGAGATTCTTACAAGTGAAAGTACATGGATACAAAAGTGATAATACAAAGTGCGTCTGAATGCACCCAAAACAAATGAAAAATAATGAGCTTCTCAAAAATATCAATTCCCAATTAATCTTGTTTTGACGGCACTTCAAAATGGACGCCCAAGGCCTTCGAGCACACGTGGGGCACACTGATCTCTTAAGAAAGTTCAACTTGACAATGGTGAAAACAGTCAGCCCAAAAACACGTGAATAAGCAAACTGAAACGAGTGTGGAGAGATGAGAGGGCTATGAGGCACCAACAACTAAGCTCAAGATTATACAATCAAGGCAACCTCCTAATTTCGAGTTCCAACATAAGAAAGTGGCTCAATTATTCCAGAGCCAACCAGGTGAATGGTATTTCCACCAAATCCTCCATGAATTACCATCCACGTATAAAGGGGAGAGAGAGAGACGGGTACATTGGCACTTGGAGAATACTGATCATGGAACTTCCTTGTGGTCAACCGCTGTAGACTATTCAAGTCCTGTCCACGATCCAAGATGGGCCAGGCAGCACTCACCGAAAAAAAAAAACACCCATCTCAACGTTAAGAAATCTGGAGTGGAAACTCAGTCTCTACAAGAAAAAACCACATTCGTACAATATTTTTTCCATAAAGGCGGCTACATGTGGACACCATCAACACTGGCTCTAGAGCCTCATTGAAGCTTCACCAAAAAAAGGCAGTCTAGCAACTAGTCTGCTTCAGTTCTTTGCAATCCAAAACTTTGCGCAAAGTTTCTGGAGAAGTGGATAATGTCATGCTGGTGACACTTGGTTTCTTTTTAACGGGTGGCTTAACTTTCACAGGTACTGGAGGAGTTATCTGTGGCTTAAACGTCAACATAGCAGGCGTAGATGACGAAGGTGAAGATCTGCAAGGTGACGACGGTGCAGAAACTGATGTCAATGGCAATGCGTTTCCAGAAACGCGTTTTATTTCTGATGTTAATGACGATGACATTGGCTCCCCTCCTCCGCCAGATGATCTACCTTTTTTCAAAGTGCACTGATTGGACAGGGCAAACCGTTCTGCAGTAGTCATTTCCTGGTCGTCATGCCTCCGGACTGCGGGACTGGAAGCAACATTTGTCCCAACAGGAAGATCCATTACCAAATCAGGAGTGTCTTTTGTCAGCGGTTTCTTAACAGCACCATTTCCTCCCTCCAGAGTTTCAATGCTAGACAGGACGTGGGCAAGAGCGTGATCCAGTCGCTGTTTCAATTCTTCCTCGTCGTCCGCATCCACACACGTGGATCCAAAATCAGGGTCTGTCTCTGGTAACTGCGATACAGATCCCTGATAAAGAACAAAACGTCATCAAACGAGTCATTTCTCGTAAAACAGAAAGGTCAGTCACTAACGCACCCTGCTAATGGGAACTGCGGATGAAACTGGTCTTCCAGGCCGTGGCAAGGAAGAAGACTCATCACTCGGAGATGTCAATGATGTCGGAGACCGCAGTCCGATATGCGGGGTCGATATACTCTGCGTTAGCGGAGAGTGTCTCGCTACTGGACTAAAAGCTGCTGACGACCGGTCTTCTAACCTGCTGGCAGACTGAGTTTTTGGCACAGTGGCACTACCTGTTGATCCAGTGGTGGATGGAATAGAGTCGCTGCTGCTCGTTCGACGCCGAACATTTTCATCACTGCCCCCTTTCTCCTCATCCCTATAAAAGTTAGTTAACAATTATGGTCAAATTCATCTTTAACCATTTTTGTTACAGGAAACCCACCCATAACTTACGCAATCTTTACGAGGATGTATTTGTCCGGTATAAGCCCAGCCCGACCTTCAAAACTTCCTTTCCACCAGTCGTTGGACACTTGATGATACAGGGTAAGAGTATCGCCCTTTTTGAAGCTCAACTCCCGCTCGGAGCGAGCCACAAAATCGAATGACGCCACTGCTTCCAGAACTTCAGACTCGACTGCAGAAAGAAACAAGTCATTGATATTAGTTGTTGAAACCTAATCAAAAGCTCCTCATCAACAAGTACATACTTTCAAATATTTGGAGTGCAATATCTTTTTCTTTCAACCCCGAATCTAAGAAAGGCATGTTGTTAGAACAACAGACATGGCTCAAATCACAAAGCGAGTTGTAACTTACCATCTTCACCACCACCTGACGGATCCACTTCACAATCTTCCTCTGATATTTGTTCAACAGGTGCCTCTTCAACGTCGCTATAATTATTAAAGGGATGACGTGATAGACCACTACTACTCGTATATAAATGATTACCTCGATGAACTCGAACAGACTGACGTAACTCACTTTTCGTCCGGGACGTCTGAACTAATATACTTTTCATAAATAATCCCACCATCTTGTGGAAAGATCTCCTCTTGGTAGATAATCACATTCTTTACAAGCTCGTTCACTAAATTCTGGAATTGGACTTGGTCCTTATCTTCTGGAATCGGCAAGAGTGTTGGGCCAAAACATATGGCAATATTATAAGGATCCATCATATTTTCGTCACTGAACTCCGAAAGGCTGTCAGACAGAAATATCAGATATATTCTAGCATAATCACATATGAAAATTGCAAATTAATACTGAAAGAAGCAGTTCATACTGGTTGAGAAACGCGAAGAGGTAGCGCATCACCACAAATACTGGTCTGGGAAGAGTGCAAACCAGGTCTTTCATCTTGGATACGAACTCCCGTTTTGATTCCAAACCTCATGGAAGAACAGCATTCGAGCAGTTAAAACGCTATGAAGAGTAAAGACTAACATTTCCAGTCCATAGACAAAATAACTCACGGGATATCTCAAGCAGCCGATCAAAGTAATAAATAGGGAACATTGGTTCTAGCAATTCCCTTAGGTATAGTTTGAGAACTCCAGCCACAGAGTTGATGTCACTTGCATCAGTCATATCTGACAATGGATCTTCACCTCGTTCAAAAGCCTCTCGAAAATGATTGATTTCTACTTGTGCTCCAGATACTCGGAAAATTCCTTGATGATGCAGACCTGTACGAAACAGACCAATGCAAGTACTTAGCAGTGTTTTCGGATGTACCGCAGAAGATGAAAGGAATGAAACATGGGGGTCATGCATTTGTGCAACAAGGAACGACTCCCTAATGTGACGGTTGAGTTCAGTTCCAGAATCTCACCATAAAGATTTATGATCCGAATGCAGCTCTTCAACACAAGAGGAATCTCTTGATTAGTGGCTTCCAGATACTCTTCCAAACTCCCTCCAAACAACTTGGGCTGGCCTATCAGTGGCGTTCGACCAATTCTTTTCCGCCGTGGTTTCTGTGACAGGAAGGAATTGCGGTGGTAGGGGCGCCCACTTCCACTTGATGTTAATGTACCAGAGGAAGAGGACGAAAGAGATCCTGAAGGAGAAGCTGATCGTAGCAGGTTTACACCATCACCTCCTGCCTCGCCACTTCCACTTCCAGATACTCCCAATGCAGCTCTCATTAATTCATATTTGGACTGCAATCGAGCCATCAAGTTGCTTCCAAGAGTATATTCACGAAATTTCTGGAGGTAACACATGACACAAGTCAGACACTAAGTGCTTTTTGCTGAAATGCTTTTATTTCGCTTACGTTTAAATAAAAATCCTCTGTTTCTTGCTTGTCGGCCCGTAACTTCAGGATTCCAGTCTCTGGAAGCTTTGGCCCATTTGCTCTGTTAGACAATGAATCTTCATCAAACAGATTAGCGCAGTCATAGTCCTTGACGTTAATCATGTCCATTAACGATTTCTCTGCAGTTTCTAACGTCTTCCAAATCTGATGCAAGAAAACAATATTTAATTTCGATTATTTAGTTTACTACGATTAATATGAGAACAGTAACACATCATCACCTCTTCACTCTCCGTCTTGAGAGACGTAAGACGGTTACATAGTTGACGGAATCTCTGTTCCATTTCCTCTTGCACATGTTCATTAGAGATTACCCGATTTTCCTGAAGTCATCAAATATTCAATTTATGGATAATTCCAGACAAATTTTTAGTGGTCAAAGTGATCTCTCTAATGATCTTACCTCATCCCCTTTATGACCCTGAAATTCGAACTTTTTTGGAATCATGAATGCTGAATTATTAAATTCCAAAAAACGCTGTTTATCTAGACGGCTGTCCAGGCTGGATACACATTTATGGACAGCATCTATATCTTGCTGGAGGGCAGATTTGAGAACTTCCTCAACTGACGTGTAAGTCAAGAATGCACGGGCCATACAGTTATGGAACCCAAAGTCCATGCACTATCAAACAAAGAAAGGAACATTTAACCACAATCTGATCTCAGCACGTGTAAAGGTAGAACAACTATCGATGAAAGACAAACAATTTTACATCAATCATATCTGAAATGTCATCAGCAAAGTATTTTCGAATGGCTGCATTGGCGGCATTCATCCCCAACAAGTACTCATTTCTGGCTTTTACAGCCTTGCAATCTGTATCCCTGTACTTCTCTGTCCTCTGCAGAAAAACAATAATTTTCATCTCATTTCATACTGTAAGGGAACAATTTCAAACAGTCGAACCTTCTGCAGTTCTTTAACAATGAGCTTGTATTTCTTGCTCTTCTCAAGTTTTTCTTTCGGAATGCCCTGCTCTAGTCTTGATTGTTGCGCTTGGACCAGCCGCACTTTTTGCTCAGCCAGCAGCATTTCGCTGTGGTATACCTGGTAGGTCTTCATGGCCTAGAGATGCACAATCCAAACAGTATAAATGACCAAAAAAACCCAAGATAAACACTATCTAGACCGTCTATCAAAACAATATCTGGCCCATACCGCATGTAGCTCGTGGAGGACCTTCAACAATTCGTCATGGCCTTCATTTCCTATTTCTCGACACTGGAAACACAAGAATATCAAAATGATTCAGTTGCCCGTGCCGTGGAAGGTTTTGCATTTGAGTCATCCATGAGACCAACTAAGCCAATTGTCGATGCACTAAATAGTTAGTGGATTGTTTGAAATAAGTGGCTTCCACAAAGTTTGTGAGGGCTTTGTCGAGGGGGCAACAACAAAGGGATCGGGAGTTCCAATGATGTTATCTGTACTGAAGTAATCGGGTTCACTTCCTGTCAGACTTTTTTTCGCTTACCTCGATACGTATTTAATTTTGTTGTTAATAAGAAAACTTTCAGAAAACCATTATGTTTAGTGAGTGCAAAGCCAAAACAATTTGATTATTTGTGCCCAGGGCCTTAGATTTCGTAGTTGCAACCTTCTTCGAAATGGAAACGGAACGTGGATCACAGTTCACACTCTGTTACATGCTAACTGTGAACTGCTTTTATCGAATTTGAACCCTTTTTGCTGTGTATCCGGCTAAACAGCAATGAGCAGAGTCCTTTGTGGACGATGAACAGCAAATCTCCTAACCTTTCGGTAAATTCTCTGAACATCGTCAATCGCGGCTGAAAACCGATTGTTTAGATTAGTGGCAAAGACATCTGATAGCACAGCGTGGTGACGGCTCAACTGCTTCGTTCTTTGAACCACATGTTGCCAGCAAGTGTAGGTAGAGAACAGGTGCCACTGTTCACGTCTGAAAATCAAAAGGGACAAAAGTTCATCAAAAGGGATGAAGTGACTTTATAGGGCGTTTTGATTCCTACACTGACTTACTTTTGTCTCTCCGCTTTGTGGCGAGCTTGGACACTGCGGGCCAATTTGTCCAGGTTTCGGGAGTACTCCATCTCGACGTCCGCTCGCCGCCGGAAGTAGTCCTGAATCTCTGCTACAAGAGCTACCTGTGTCTCTATTCTCGAGTCCAAGCATTTTAGTTGTTCGTTAAGTTGCTGACGAATATCTGTAAGATAAAAATGGAGGTTGATTAGATAAGTGTCTCCAGAATTTGTTCAACACAAAGCACTTTACCACCTTCAGCATAATGCATAACAGGACCACTACAATCATCCCAGCAATCTGCGGTGTTGCACCAGAGTAACATTCTCGTGTTTAGTGACCCCCAACAGAGGAACCCGCCCCTTATGCTCCAGGGGTATCTTCAAGCGCACATGTAATTCAACCCTGGCCTTTTCGCAAGGCTCGTCTTAAAGAACAAAAACAATAACGACGCTGATGATACGGCGCCAATTTCCAAAATAGAATGGTAAAACTTCGTTGCAAGTAGGCCCTCTTATGTCGCCCTTCCGCCATCAGCCAATCATTGCCTTCATTGACTAAATATAGAAATAGAGCTATGTATGGAAATTGCTTACTGACAACTTTTAAGGTTTGAAGGTAAAAGAAAGAGAGGGCGAAACATTAAATCATTCCACATGGCCCACGCACCGTATTGAAGCGAGGGGCGTTGGCCGTAGCGCCATTGTCCTATCACACCTTTTTATTCCAGCCTCACAGCTGAATGTCAGCAATGGATCGTCTTTTGGATTCGACATAAGGTCGAAATGTCACTTACTGAGGGTTACGGCATTTACTAAAATTCGGTAGCTTGATTTGATTGGTAACCACCGGTTTATCTACTACGAAAGCCTCTGAATATCAGATCGTTTGTGACGGATACCTTGTTAGTGAGATTTTTCATGCTAGATCCATATGCCTAGATCTCCACCAGCACCCAAGCAATACCTTCGCCTTTCGCACCCATTCTAGCCGCTCCACCCCAACACCCACCAAGCCCTCCTCTCTACCTGTGATCTTTGCCATCCTCTGTTTCGTCTCCAGTGACCAAGCGCTTGCCCAAAACAGAAGTGAGCTCTCCCACGTATTTTCACGCATATTCACTTCCGTGTAAAATGGGTTCTTTTATATGATATCAGTGTACATCATACGGGACAAATGCTTTATTTTATATTCCACAGTACATTTTAAGGTATGTAGCATTGTAAACTAATGGCTGGCTCCATCTAGGAATAATGGATTGACGTTAACTTGTCAGCTTATGGTTTAGATCGCTTTCGTCTGCCTGGTTGAGACTTCCTAAGCATAAGATCCCAGCGGGTTAAGGTTGGTAATTCTTAACCGGGTGCTTTGGCGGTTTCAAGTGGGGTTCCTCACGGTAGTACCCTTGGTCCCACTTTTGTTTCTTCTATTTATCAATGATCTTGGGTGTGAAGGTTTGGTTAGTGACTTCTCTCTATTTGCAGATGATGTGAAGCTATGGAATCTTTCTTCTCATTCATTTATTGTATTTAGGCAGATCAAATCCTAAACATTTGTATGTTTTTGATCATTTAAATTGCCTTAGTGCAGCGGTCTTCAAACTGTGTTCCGGGAAACCCCAGGGTTCAGCAATACATCTCTAGGGGTTCCGCGAGTCAAATGAAAATTCGTTAGCAGCGGCAAGGTATACTTTTCTAAAGGTGGGATGGGGATCCCCCAAAACATTTATAGTTCTAAGGGTTCCGTGAGTCGACAAAGTTTGAAGACCAGTGCCTTAGTGCAATGTTGTAAAGGACGAAGGAGTCCTTATTAGCTTCGATTTGTCTGCACGTGCTCACTGTGAATATGTGGTTAAGAAAGCTACGCAAGTGTCGAATTTAATTTTGAGAACCTTAAAACTTTTCTAGTTAAGACGTTTGTGACGTATCTTTGAGTACGCCTCAGTAGCCTGGAGTCCCTATTTGCTTAGGGATATTAACTTAGTTGAGAATGTACAGCGAAGATTTAGAAAACGTTTGTTTTTAGATAAGAGGGTGTCTTATGAGTCTAGATTAGCTGAACTTGGGCTCCAACGACTGGAACTGAGGTGTATTCATAAGGATCTGGCAATGGGTTTTGTAATAATCAAACAAAAAATTCGGAAACCTCAAGAATATTCAGTTAAACTTGAGCTCAAATCAGGCCTCAAACTCCTGTAAATTGTATTTAAACTGCACTAGTCGTAATGTCAGAAAGTTTGAATTTTGTAATCACATTGTTCCTATTAGGAACTCTCTTTCAAAAAGTGTAATTAGCGTATCTTCCATACGCCAGTTTTTGGATGCACTGAATGGTTTTGATTTGCCATGTTCTTAAAGGGGGCGGATATAAGAGCAATTTTTTCCTGTCCGTTTTCCCTGCAGTAGTCACTGTGTTGTTAAATTTTGTGTACATGTTTTCATATATTGTAATTCGACTCTGCGAATAAATAATTATTAATAGGCACAAAACGGTTCCCCCACGGAGAAGTCCCACATGAATAATCCCAGTTATAAGCAGGTAGAAATCCAGAACGCTAGGAAGGCTCCCGAAGTACGGGTACGTAAAGAAACGACACCAATGTGACTTTCCATGACCTAGTGTAGTGTTTCTTAAACTGTTCCGATGGCAGCCCACTTAGTCAAAATACACCATTCCGCGACCAACTAGCCCCTAACCTAACCCAGCACGTAGCTTGAGAGGGCTGTGGATCGCACTTTGAGAAATTATGACCTAGAGTTACAGTATATTGAGCCTTATTAGCTGGCATAAGAGGTGTCAATTTTACAAACAATATGGTGCCATTCCTTTTGACTGCAAAGACTAAAATCTTGAGGAGGTAATCTTCAAACAATCTTCTGAAAATAAAGAATGGCTACAAGTCAACAGTTATAAACAATTTCCCAGCTGGAAAACATTTCAATGATCTCTGTTTCGAGAATCAAATACATCCCATCCGAAGTTTTCTATTTTGTACATGAGAGAAACTAAACATCAGGATAACCAGGTGAGCAACAGGGACGGATCCAGAGTGGGGAGCAATGCAGCAATTACTCCCCCCTCGGTGCCTGAATCGGGCTCATTGTTATCGCCATTTCTATACTGCTAGTCCAACAGTTGCAGCCTAATCTGTAGTTGGCTAAACCACTGGAGATGGGACATTGTCTAAGGGGCAGAAATTGCCAAGTAGATTTATACTAAGGGATTCGGAATAGTTAAAAAAAATTGGGGCGCACGTTTTTTGAAGTGCTCACCCCTTGATCCGCCCCTGGGGGGCACAGCAAATTACGTATATATTCCATAAAGGCGGCAACTCAGATGGAATCTTGCTATATCACTTCAGAACAAGGCAGTTTTAATACGATTGCACAACGGCGGGGGAGGGGGGGGGTGACCCAGCTTAAGAAAGAAGAACCCTTGAGTCTCTCTCTTGTAATTTACGATACGGTCTATACTGAATTAACTCGTTAAAACTTGTAGAAAAGGTCGTTCTCAACCTTTACAACCGAGAGGTTCATCATTACGTAACCAACATACAAATCAGGTGACAAAGAACTAAATGAGACACGTACCGGACCCTGTGGACTATACAAATTATGACACAGGTATAGTACGCTACTGCAGAGAATGACAATCCACAACACCCAAGCCCAGACGTGCTTCAGGATAATGTCCTTATCCTAATATCAACATCATGCGACGATATCTAATTCTGTCTGGAGAGTACAAGGCCAACACCAGAGCCCGTTCTATTCTTTTAAAAGATGCGTTAAACGATGTACTGTATATCGCTGATAGAGAGTATTTATAGTGAGTGTCTGATATTTCGATACGAGCAACAAGTCTGAGCTGTGTTGGCTACCATTCCATCACTTACAGTTTTCTCACTATTTTGGCATCAACTTGAGAGCGGAGAAAATCAGACAGCGCAGTGGAGGGTGTCAGGGACGGCTAGAGGGTGGTAGTGGTAGAATAAGAATGAGGCGTCGAAATGCACCAATTCCACATTAGCAATCGAATTCACTAACCTACCTTTTCCTAGAACTCCCACGTCTCCTGACATCCACTGAACAGGTCTTATACATTGAAACATCGTGGCCGCCCAGCAACACACAGTGGGCGCCCCGACTGGATGTCACCGCCCGCAAACACCACCAACGCTAGTTAACGGTCACATTCCAAAATTCACTTTGTCGACGTCTATCAACGCCATCTTCTGTCTAAAGTCCTAAGGACGCCAAGCAAAACAAGACTCCCTCAAGTTCTTCGACCGTCACCCTCTTGATCAGGCCGGAAGAGTAGAAAAAGACACCATAAAAAAATAGGAGGGGTGGTACACAACGTTTGCGCGAAAATTTCACCCCAGCCTTGCCTTCTTCCAAAGTAGAGTTCCTGCCACGACATATGGGAATTCCGCTCAAAGCATCCCTTTTCCGATTCTTATGAATAAAAAACAACATAGAGGAAAGGGGGTGTACAGAATATAGAAAAGAGGGGACAGAGGGGTATATGGGCCACAAAAGAACATTTCTTATAGAAATACATTGGTTTCTTTTGAGAAACTCAACGTATACAACCCTCCTCCTTTTTCCCTTTTTTGACAGTGAATGGCTTTCCCGTCACCCTCTTCCGTTGGTTCGGACCACACTTTCAATGTGACATCCGGTGTTGAAAATTGAGACATAACTAACCTTTATGAACAACCCTCCTTAGATTTTTTGACTTAAAAGTCTGCTGCCCCACGCAATGGCGTTACCAAGGCACAATAATCACAGACCTAACGATTTGACTCCCAAACATTTAAAGATCCCTGAATAAACTGTGGATAATATGAAACATTTCTTGGTCAAATGTGTTTTTGGGCCACGGATTCCGATGGATCACAGGTAGAGGTACAATGACAACCCATGGGATGACCCTAGCCAACATACAACTCTTTTTCGTATAGAACGAGTTTTTTCAACGTTTATATCCTAACACACCACTCCAAACTAACGTCTACCACGGGCACAGGCTATCGTTTGTGGTGTCCAGGGGAATTTAATCGTTGCAAGAATTGACTCCCTAGCAGTAAAGTCGTGAGGACAGCAGTACAGTGATACCTCGGGTTACGAACTTAATTCGTTCCAGGACTCCGCTCGTAACCCAAAACAATGAAATAGAGACAATCTGTTTCAAGTTAAAATGAAATCTTTTACTGCTGTGTAGCAAGGCTAATGAAAGTGAGACTGTGCGTGCGGTCCAAAGTGGGTTAGGGCTAAGCATTGCCCTCATTTGTACTGCTCTCCCTCTCCTTCGTTCGCCACCCAAGGCACTGTTCGTAATCCAACACAAAAAAAAAACTTTCGAATTTGTTGTTCGTAACCCGAGGTAAGGAAACTGTCCCAAGTAATTGAACAAACTATCTATCCCAAGTGGAATCACGAGTTTTACTTCCTGTATGACAGAAAGTGAATTTCACCCTTCCCATTATCTGATAGAAAACAACGACCCGGCCAGAGGAGAGCCTGCATATTTTGTGTAAAGCACACAAGTACACTCAACCAATTCGGCTACCTGTGAGGCAATATTTAACAAATGAAATTTAAAATAATTACCGGAATATATTTTTTGCACTATTATTGCAATTAGGTACTGCACTGTTATTATTGACGCCTCTCAGGTAGTGCACGCATGAGTAAAAGATATTCAGGAAAGGATGCAACGAAATGTAACCAACTCTTTCAGTTGCACCTTATAATTTGTGACGATCTGCTATTGTCCCACCAGTAATGGTCACCCTGCAAGCCGAAATATTATTGGCGGTTAATGCACTCCACCCGTTTAACATGCTAATGGGTTAGGTTGAGGGATAACTCCCCAAGGCAAAAAACACCGATTCATCATCATCATACCCTTATCCCGCCTGTGGCAGGGTCGGGTCTGTGGGTCAACGGAACATGCTCTGACTGGGGGCACCCCAGCGAAGTCAGCGGCGCGGGGACTTGTTACCGTTACTACCCCACCGTTCGTACCCCACTCCGGTCGGTCCTGCATTTTGATTTCAAAAAATCAGTCAGTGCAGCGAGGCCTTGTGCGCTTGCACCCCCTCGGGACGGCTCTGCATCCTATAGTAATTTATCATCATCATACCCTTATCCCGCCTATGGCAGGGTCGGGTCTGCGGGTTCTGGCCCTCCACTCTCGTCTATCTCTCACCAGGTCCCTGTCCACCACACACACCGCCATATCTTTGCGGACCACCTGTTCCCACGTCAACTTCGGTCTCCCCCTCCCCCGGGTGCTGCCAACCACCTGCATCCTTGGCATAGCCCTAACGAGGTCCTCGTCCCCTCTTCTCATCACGTGTCCATACCACCTCAGCCTATTCTCCCTCACTTTTTCGGCGATGTCCACCACCCCCAGGCTACCTCTGACATACTCATTCCTAATTCGATCAGCTCTCGACACACCACTCATCTCACCTCGCATCTCGGCTACTTTCATTCTGCTGACGTGGCTTTTTCTCACTGCCCAGCACTTTGACCCATGTAGCATAGCTGGTCTAACCGCTGCCCTGTAGAACTTCCCCTTCAACTTTATTGGGACCCTCCTATCACACAGGACTCCGCTTGCCTGCCTCCACTTCCGCCACCCCCCATTGATTCTATTGGTCACATCCGCATCTATCTCCCCATTGCTTTGGAAAGTAGATCCTAAGTACCTTACCTCTTGCACCTTTCTCACCAGTTCGCCCCTTGAACGGACGTCACCATTATTTGCCTGCCCTTCCCAATTGAAAGCTAAATACTCTGTCTTCTTCATATTTATCTTTAGCCCTCCCTTTTCTATCGATCCTCTGATGTCTTCTAGTCCCTTCTATAGTTGTTCTCTGCTGTCATCAACTTTTCCGATATCATCGGCATATACCAAGCACTGAGGGGCCCATTCTCCTACTCCCGTCAGCAGATCGTCCATAACCAGGATGAAAAGGTAGGGGCTAAGTGCAGAACCTTGATGCACCCCGACATTCACTGGGAAGCCCCTAGTATACCCCCAGGGTGTCCTTATCTTGGCTTTGGAGCCTTCATACATATCCTGGACTATTAGGACAAACCCCTCTTCTACCCCCCTTTTCCGTAATACCTGCCAAACTACCTGCCGTGGGACACTGTCAGAGGCCTTCTCCAGGTCGATGAAGACGGCATGGAGATCTTTCTTTGCTGCTCTATACTTTTCTATCATCTGCCTCATAATGAAGATTGGCTCCATTGTGGACCTACTTGGCATAAACCCAAAGTGATTTCCACGGACACTGGTTCTATCCCTGAGGCAACATTCCATTACTCTTTCCCAGAGTTTCATGGAGTTTCATGGCTTTATGCCTCTATAGTCATCACAATCTTGGACATCCCCTTTGCCCTTGAAGAGTGGTACTATCCAACTTTCACGCCATTCCAATGGCATTCTATCTCCCCTAGCTATCCTGTTGAAGAGTTTCCCTAGCCACTTAGTTCCTGTCTCCCCTAGGCTATGCCATACTGTGATGGGGATTCCATCTGGGCCTACAGCTTTTCGGCCTTTTATCTTCCTAAATGCCAAAGCCACTTCCTCCTCTGTTACACAGTCCACTGCCCCTGTAGCTGCAGGATATGTGGTGGGGTCTACATCCTCCTGGGCTGCATTCAAAAGGGTTTGGAAGCATTCTTCCCACCTCCTCTTTACCTCTGAGGGGTTCAGCAGGACCCTACCATTGCTATCTCTAACTGTCATGGCTCGGGGTATATCTTTAGCTGTCCTACCTCGTGCCTTGGCTAGTTTGAAAACTTCCAGTGTTTTGAACACTTCCACTTTTAAGAGAAAATTCATCGAAGAAAACCAGAAGAGTCTGCATACTGATGAACTCAATAAGTAATAGATATTTATCAACTAACAGAGATTTTTATACATCTCGTTTCACTGAACCACAGTGATACTATTCAGGCAGCAAAAGCAACTTCTAACCAGTTTCCCGTCTATGGCAGGGTCGGGTACCTATCTTGACCCTCTGAATGCAAACAAAGGTGGTATATTGGGCGGTGTTTTCCGCAGCCGGCTGCTGACCAAAGCTGCAACCCCTATGCTTATTTATCGTCGGTCAACTCTTCGAAGAAGCAGTCCGCCGACGCCGGGGGGGGGGGGGGGGGCGAACTCTTATACCTGGCAATTTTGCCTCATCTACCCATTGCATAATACAGAGCAGCGGTCTTCAAACTGTGTTCCACGAGTCAAAATGAAAATTCGTTAGCAGCGGCAAGATATACTTTTCTAAAGGTGGGGTGGGGTCCCCCAAAGCATCTTATAGTTCTAAGGGTTCCGTGAGCCGACAAAGTTTGAAGACAACTGCTACAGAGGATTCTTTTTATGTGCAAATGACATCGTATCACACGGGACCTCGGCTTTACTTCTCATCCGAAGGAACACGCACTCCAGACACTGGCAGGGCAAATCGAGCACGCTACTTATTGCGCCACCGAGGCAGGTCTGATACAATTCAAACAATCCATAAAACACCCAAGCGCACTCTGCTCTCTATACTTGATAAAGATGTCAGGGAGTTCTCCTTCTCTTTCAAACTGTGAACAACCATCCACGTTGGTCAAAGTTGATAGAGGCAGTTTAATGGCTACAAATATCAGGTTATGTCATTATAATTTTTGCCGTAATAAGGTACGCGAGTATTTTAGGTGTGGCGTTATCTTATAAAATCTTATACTGTAAATAGTAGGCTATACAGCTAGTGAAGGGGAACGAAATGGGGTTGGTATAGAATCGAAGAGTGAGCCGCAGCAAGAGGTCACCCTAGTTAAAAGAATAAATAGCAGGTTCATGCTAGTTACATTAGTTTGGCAGGGAGAAGTGCTCCACTTCATGAGTGCTTATGGCCCTAAAGCTGGACTTCACGAAACCACTAAGGTGGGTTTCTGGACGGACTTCGATGAGTTGGTGCACTCACTAGATTTTCAGGTAAGGCAGTGTAAAGGGAACAAGCGTTTATTAATTGGTGGGAACTTTAACGGACATGTTAGCAAGGAAAGACGGTGGTATGAGAAGATCCATGGGAGATGGAGGTATGGAACAGTAAGTATATAAAGGCAGTCAATCCTTGAGGCAGCAAGAGTACATGCCCTTGCATTGTCAAATACGTGGCTTAGGAAGATGGACAAGCACCTGATCACTTTCTAGTCACCACAAGAAATGTCACAGATTTATTTATGGTCAGAAGGCAACATACAGCAGAGGTTTGTGATCGCTGGACTCTCCCCAGCGAAAATCTTCAAAAACAATGTGGCTATAGCTTACAGTGGCTAATGGGTTAGGTTGAGGGATAACTCCCCCAAGACAAAAAACACCGATTGTGCCTGGAAAATCTGCAATCGGAAATCGACCCTAATATTAGACATCCAAGTAAAAGCGGCAAGACATGGCACTTCATGGAAAGGCGAACAGATTATTAGGTGGTGGAAATTGCCCACCAAAACAGAGGAATTTCAACAGGAAATACACCGGCAGGCGACCCTGTCCCATGTGGGGCAGGGTAGCCAGAAAAATTAGAAAATGTGGGAAAGCCATTCTAGGCCAGGGTTGATTAGGAAGTTCAATTCCAGGGCAGGCACACATGATGGTGGAATGACGAGCTAGAGGCCGCCATCCAACAACGCATTCCACAGGTAGATTGAGGTAGGAGACCAGAAGTCCAAAATTCACTATAGGCAGGCCAAGACCACAGCTAGGAGGACCATTGCCTTGGCCAAACACCGGAAGTATGAAGTCTTATATTATCAGTTAGAGAAAAGGGAAGGCAAGAGAGAGAATTTTAAACTGGACAAGGCTAGAGACAGGACAGCTAATGATATACTCTGAACCATAACTGTGAAGGATAGCAAAGTTAGGGTTCTGTTTCTCCCTGCTGACGTAAAGAAGAGGTAAGAAGAGTATTTCCACAGCCTATTGAATGCTGCGGTGGGAGATGTGAACAGGGTAACGGAGGAGGAAGTAGTCAGTGTCCTTAAGAAGATGAAAGGTTGAAAAGCGGTAGGCCCTGACAGTTCCCATTGAAGTGCGGCATAGCCTACGAATCAGGTGGCTAAGTTAACTTTCCAATACGATAGCTAGCGGAGATAGAATGCTTTTTGCATGGAGTGAAAGTTGAATAGTGTCACCTCTTCAACGGTAAAGGTGATGTCCAAGACTGTGATAGCTATAGAGGTATCAAGCTTATGAGCCATTCTATGAAGCTCTGGGAGAGGGTATTAGAATGTCGCCTCTGGGATAGAACAAGTGTACACGGAAATCAGTTCGGATTCATGCCAGGTAGGTCCACAATGGAACCAATAATCATTCTGAGGCAGATGATAGAAAAGTATAGGGCAGCAAAGAAAGATCTCTATGCCATCTTTATCGAATTGGAGATGGCTTATGGCAGTGTCTCACGACAGGTAGTTTGAGAGGTATTACGCAAAAGGGGGTAAATGAAGGGTTTATTTGGATAGTGCAGGATATGAATGATGGTTCCATAGATAGGGTAAGGACTCTTTGGGGAAATACTGGAGGCTTCCTAGTCAAGGTTTAGGTACACCAAGGTTCACCACTAAGTCCATACCTTTTCAATCTGGCTATGGACGAGCTGCTGACGGGAGTAGGAGAATGGGCCCCTAAGTGCATGGTATTTGCCGACGATATAAAAAAACTTAGCGGCTCCAGAGAACAAGTAGAGAATTATATTAGATTAGATAAGAACGATATTAGAGGAGCGATTGAAAAGGGAGGGCTAAAGATAAACATGAAGAAGCGAGAGTGTTTAGCTTTCAATTGGAATGGATATTTGATTGCTCGTTGGTGTTTTAGTTGTTGTTGTTTGTTTGTTGGTGTTTAAGGTCCCGTCAATTACAAGGTCATTAGAGACCCGTCCACTGCATAGTTCTAATGCATACACTGCACAGACACTACACTAATGCGACGATTATTGGGTATTAGCAGTACCCAGCTTTCCCGAGCGACCACCCATGTCAGTACTAACCGGGCTTGCGTTGCTTAACTTCAGTAATCTGACTAGAATTGGTGTGTCCAACGCAACTTGCCGCTCCCTCAATTGGAATGGACAGGAAAATAATGGTGACGTACTCTCTAGAGGCGAACCGGTGAAAAAGGTGCAAGAGGTAAATAGTACTTAGGATCAACGTTCCAAAGCAATGGTGATATATTCTGATGTGACCCATAGAATCAATGGGGGATCGTTGAAATGGAATCCTGTGTTATAGGAGGCTCCCCATCGAGCTGAAAGGAAAGTTTTACAGGGCAGTGGTTAGGCCAGCTATGCTATGTGGAGCAGAATGTTGGACATGAATGCTGTGGTACACGAGTGGGGTGTCGAGAGCTGATAGAATTAAGAATGAGTATAATAGAGGTATCCTAAGGGTGGGGAACATCGCGGAAAAAAAATGAGGGAAAGTAGCTTGAGGTGGTAGTGAGACGTAATGAGAAGACGGTAGGAGGCGCTAGTTAGGTCCATTACAGGAATGCAGACTTGGGAGCAGGTTGTCAGTAATGACATGGTAGTGTGTGGAGTGGGTAGGGACCTGGTGGTAGATAGGCGGGAATGGAAGATTAGAACCCGGAGACCCGACCCTGCCAGAGGCGGGATAAGAGTATGACGACGACGATGGTGTGACTGGCAAAAACTGGTCCGTTAATGTCCACCTACTGAGTCGTCCTGCAACAGACCGACAAGTGCAGCTTGACGTCTTGCTGAAAAGTACGGAACTGTCATAGATCAAACATGTTGAGAAATCTGCATTCGAAAATACATGTGTTTAATCATACGGCGATCTTAATTGCCAGTAAAAAAAATTCTATTACAGAACACTTCGCATCGTCAGGAAAGGGTAAAAAATTCGGGAGTTAATGACAGTAGTTGAGATAAAATTTCGAAGGAGGTCGCTCCACCTTGTAGCAAATTTTAAGAGGGATCTTTTTTCACCAATTACAAAGGAGAATGAACCTTTCCTGAGGGCACTAACCTTTCACCTTTTTAGGCATCTTTTTTCCCCGGTTTCGCCTTTCTTAACTGGGTTTTTGAACCAATCAGGATGACGGCTGAGTTGGAAACACGGATCCAAAAATACTCTTGGTTTATCAACAGTTATGAACGGGACGTTGACTGAGGAACGTCACCAAGAGACCAGAAAGTGAATATTTCTGCTCTCTTGAAAGTATTTGATTGCCCACATCCATCGTCGATACTTCCGGACTACCTGTCAGTCTGTTGTCCAACAGCAAACGTAGAATTTAGTGCGAAAAAATGAATTCGGCATCAGCTAACAACAAACTACTATAGGGCATCTCAATTTCATTTAATAACCGCCTGATGCTAAAGAACGAGGAACGGAATGCGACACTTTAAATTATCTGAAAACCTCAACAGCCTAACCAATTACTATTACACCTCTACGCGGCAGGTGATGTGGGTCCACACTCCTAAACAACGTTTAGAAACGTGGCTCTTGAAGCGGCTTCTCAACTTATTGGGGAACATTATTCCAACAATTATGTTCACGTCTTTGCGTTGCCCCATGATAGCAGTGAACGCACGGCACTATTTGTTTAACTCGGGTTTGTCAAACATGAGGCCTTTGGCAGGAAAACCTGCTGCCCGTAAAAGGTTTCTATAGCAATGAATGAATAACTAACTACTCGCTCTGAAAGCAGATGAATTTAAATTGCACATTCTCCACAATCTAATAAAACTATTTATTACTTTATTCATGAATGTTAACAGTAGTATGCACATTAATAAAATAACTTCAAAAGCAACTCTGTACCCTTCTACAGCCTATGGCAGGGTCGGGTACCCATCTTGTCCCTCTGAATGGTCACAAGGGTGATATATTGGACAATTTTTTTCCACAGCCGGCTGCCGACCAAAGCTGCAACCTCTAGGTTTATCTACTGTTCGTTAGGGCACTCCACCAAAGCCAGGAGACGAGCTCCTACGATTGGAAATTTTGCCTCATCTACCCGTTGCATAGTAGAGAGGGTTCTTTTGCGTGCAAACGCCATCGTACACCACACGGGACCTTGGTTTTACTTTTCATCCGAAGGAAGGCCCACTCGGGGTCTCTCTCTCTCTCGTCAACTCACTTTTCAGTCCTGAAGACTGCAAATGAGAGACGCAGGCCTCCCTTTCTCCGAAAAAACCATCCGCTTCGGTTAAGACGGAATCTGTGCCCAAAGGACCAGAATCCAGTACGTTATCAACTGCATAAGTAAAAACTTTCGCAGGAATTTCCAGGTGTGATTTTCTATTGTCATCTTTGAAAGAAGGCTGGGAGGAAGGAAGTTGTACAACCTTGACTACAACAAATTAAATTCAAACAAAACAACTCGACTAAGCTTATATTACCTACTTCAATATGATCAAAGACAACTTGAGTAATATGTCTAAATTCATATTTATACTCTTAAATGGAAACCCTACCACCTCTCCACCTAACTCTGCTCCAGATAACGCACCATAATTATAAAGAAGTTGGTTGTCTGACAAAATAAGGAACCGAAGAATCCACTTGTAAAATTTAGGTCATTCATAATCATCATTATCATTGCAAAGTAGGTCGGACGTATTCATAGATCAATATTACAGTTTAAAAAGCAACAGAAAACCCTAAAAGCTGATTCAAGTAATTAAATTTACTGGTAGTCGCCGACTTACGACTGTTCGACTTTACGACCAGTTTGGTCGGCTGACGGCCCATAGCCAATCAGCTGTGATGAAAATTAAGAGTTGTATGAGGTGTATTTTTGAAACTAAATCATCACACCCTTCTCCAGCCCGTGGTTGAATCGGGTCTGCGGGTTCCAACCCTCCACCCCCGCCTATCTGCAACAACACCCCCATCCCAGACCCGCCATAAAATCCACCCCACCATAAAATATACAATAATAATGAAAGAAAATGATAAAATATGACTTAAAGATTTATATAACCATTTCAAAGTACAGTACTAGAAGCTTCAAGGGGTAGGTGGGTGTGCATCAAGGGTCAGCACTTGGCCCATACTTATTCACTCTAGTCGTGGATGAGCTGCTGGCAGGAGTAGGGGAATGGGTCCCTCAGTGCTTGATATTTGCCGATGATGTGGGAAGGCTCAGAGTGTTGGGCCGTGTGGAACGACCATGGAAGGAGAATGTGGTCGTAAGTCGACGACTACCAGTAGTAAATTAAGTTGTTTATTGTTTGTGATCAAATTAAAAATGTTAAGTGGACTGAGCAGCAAGCGTAACCAATAACACTGCTGCAGTACACAATTGCATTCGCGTTACATATCGTTCCAGACCACTGTTCTTTTTTCAACTCGGCGTAGGCGTTTACCAGTCTGTTGGAATCGAACCCGTGACAATGAGCTCGAGAGCCAAGTACACTATTATTAACGTCAAAACGCAATGGAACTAATTGAGATTTGGTTAAAATAAAAAATGAGGGCAGAATATTGTAGTCTATTAAAAAACTGACGGGAAGGATCACGAAACATAAACGGAGGACTGGGAGATAATATGGATGGAGTGAAATTGACAGGAGAGAGGGGGAAGTCAGGAAGAGAATTCAAGGGCGAAACAATGATTTTATACGGTTTCCAGCAGATCGAATCACAACCCTTTTTTCAACCGGCTCTTAGGAACCCTTTAATCACTCGACATACAAGGATGCAGTGGCCCTTATAATGTATAGTTTACATCGCAACCTCACACGAAGAATGAAGGCAGGTCATCACATTTCGACTTTACTTATGAATCGGCTATCAGTTGGTTGGTTAGTTACAGTGGCGTAGCCAGGATTTTCTGAAGGGGGAGGATATGACTGTCGATAGCATGAACCAGGATTTTCTGAGGGGGGGGGGATATGACTCGATAGGGTGTATACCTCTTCGTTATATTCGAGGCCCAAGGGGGGGGGGGGGTTAACCCCCAACTCTCCCTTGGCTACGCCACTGGTTAGTAAACCATTTAATCCTATTCTATCACAGTCTATCCTAGTCTATCTTAGTTGTCGATGACACACCAATCAACTAACATCTCTACAAAACGGCTTTTATGAGTAGGTGACATCGAACGTGCTCTCAAGAAGTTTAAGGAGCCTTATCTTTTGAAATCGTTTGATACGGATTCCTTCTCGCTATAAGGTGACCATCAGTGTTAGCCTGAATCAATTCTGGTGCGTATTGGATGCCGCAAGCCTTATGAGTGTGCGCAAAGGGTTCTTTTACAAACAGATACACATCGTTCACGCTTATTATTCGCATCCTTTTTACTCACCACTCTCTTGAGTGAACTTCATAAAATGTCGAGGTTGCGAGCTACTAAGAGTAACGAATGTCAAGGTTATGTGCAAGTGAGTACTATCAATTTCGGGGAAACCATATTCGATAGTTGATCTCTGAGTGATCGTCTTGCTCTCATAGATAAAAACAAGCATTACGTTTCATAACTTTTGCAGACAATGTACGACATTCCCTATTGGGTGTCTGTAAAACATTGTTTTGATCTTTACCTGTTGCCCCGCACGACACCACCCTGAATGAACCTGTTTATAATTAATTGCGTTAATGAATCGGATTCTAAAATGATGCAAAATACGGTCCTAATTTCTTTCTATGCAAGTGCATGCGCCCAAAGAATTACTGACCGGACTCTTTTGCAGGCAGAGCATATTTGAGACGTCCTTGCGCTCGAAAGAATTTACCCACCTTAGTTTTAAATGTCTATATCCGGCAAACCTTTCATATTTTTTTTTAAATTTCGCCATACAATACACGCTGGTCCCCGAGTATTATACGAGGCGAACCAGCGTAGGCAGCCAACCATGTAAAACCACGAGTTCATTTCCTCTCTTTTCCTTCGTTATCTTTTCCTCTGTCCTTCTGTTTCCGCTTAACCTTGCTTTTCCAGAACTCACGCGTCCCAAAGGTGGAAAATCGGCTTGTTAAAGCTTCTGACTAATTCGGAGTAGTGATGCCACAAACGAGTAGATGAGGGAAAATTTCCAAGCGTAGGAGCTCGTCTCCTGGCTTTGGTGGAGTGCCCTAACGAACAGTAGATAAACTTAGAGGTTGCAGCTTTGGTCGGCAACCGGCTGTGGAAAAACTGTCCAATATATCACCCTTGCGTCCATTCAGAGGGACAAGATGGGCACCCGACCCTACCGTAGACGGTAAAAGAGTTAGGAGTTGCTTTATATCCTACTGGGTTCTATCGCCTTACTTCTGTCACTGCATGGTCCTTTCGAATTCCAAGGAGCGCACCCAACCGACAGCAGAAAATGGGTTTGCCAAAGAAAGCAAGGTTGTTTATCGCGGTATTATTTAGTAAAATGTAAACTTTTACTGCTCCAAACCCAACTTTGCCAAGTTGGATCCGTCTTACAATAACATTGTAACGTACTGATAGCATTGCTGGTAACCAGGATTCAACTCTGATTTATTGAACACTAATAAGGAGTGGCTCAAGAGCACCACTTCTCAAAAAACGTCATCGTACATATTACCCCGCGGTCTAAGAACCAAGAATAGACATTGCATAAATGGACTATCCTCACATGTTTATTATCGAAAATCTATTCAACAGGTGGTCATTTCTCATGGCAGATAAGCAGTAGAATAATGATGATAAGACAGTTTCAGAAGGTCACATATTTCACAGCTGAACAATCGAACCTTTTTCATCGCAATTTCAGTTTCGATTTTGACAAAAAAAAGTAATAATTCACTTATAAGACAGATAAAATGTTCGCATCATTTATAACACAGGCTTAATACCAATCCAAGGCCGTACAGCTTAAAGCCTCATTGAGAGAAGCGCCGCTCAACGACATCCCGCACAACTATAGAGAATGTATACACTGTCACCATCATTACTACCACCCCGGCCTTGGGCTCTATTTTACGAGTTAGCAGGTCACTAACATTGTCGATGAAAAGTAACATTTCAGCATACTACCCAAGACAACCTCTTGTGGAATGCGAAAAAATTTTTTATAGGAAAGGGGGGAAAAGGACTATATAAAAAAAACTTTAAACTTACGAGAATAATAAGGAACTTTGCGAAGCGTACTATTACTTCGAAACAACTTTCGCGGACGACTTCCAATTCCAAACTTAGAGTGAGTCATTTCTAGTTAGTATGAAATATTGTCTCAAATTTGGTGAGCATCACCTCTTGCAAATGCATTAATTAAACCCGTTCTCTTCCTGTCATCACCCTCACGACAAGACGACGAGAACGACTGCAACATCCTGAACTCTCCATAGCAACGCCATCTCGACCATCAATAGATAAGACAGCCAAAGGAAGCATTTGAACGCCACCTGTTGATAATGATGACAACTACTAGTTGCACCACGCAGCGTCAACAAACGGCATCTAATGAATGAAAAGTAGCCTTCTGCGTTTTTAGTCCCTGTTGTTTGTTTCCAGACCAATACATGCAGGAAATTACATTTTGTTTCTGTAGAAAGGGTTCTTTTAAGTCCCCATGTGCTTCAAATGAAGGGACTTTTAGCATTTCATCGGCTGCCAGCGATGTAAAACAAAAGTCCAACAATTTATTCACTTTTTTCCAATGCCCCATCCACAACATCCACAATCATTTTCTACTTCCGTCAGCCAACTTCCAGTATCTATTCTGTTTTGTATTCCTTCACTCCCTGTAGCCCAACCCTACCATTGTCGGTGATACGGGTTAGGCAGTAGAAGTAGTTGAATGGGTTCTTTTGCAAACAGGTGATAGTGCAAATCCTGTGGAGCTATGTGGTCATTTCCCATCTGAATGAAGAGGGACCTGAAGTTCGCTCTCAAGAAATAATTTATGTCAGAGCTCCAAATTTTCACATTTCTGAAAATACACAACTTACGCTTAGAAAAGCAGACTTTGACGTGACACAAAGAATCAATGCAGGATGGCTGAAGTGGAAACAGGCAAGTGGGGTCCTGTGCAACCGCCAGGTTCCAATAAAGTTGAAGGGTAAAGTTTACATAACTGTCGTTAGGCCCGCTAGGCTGTATGGCTCAGAGTGTTGGGCAGCTAGGAAGAACCATGACAGGCGAATGCAAGTGGCTGAGATGCCACTTGTGTCACGAGCCGACAGAATCCAAAACGATTACGTTAGAGATAGATTGGGGGTGAGAGACATTGCGGAAAAGATGAGAGAGAATCGGTTGACGTGGTATGGGCACGCGATGAGGAGGGGAGAGGAGGAACTTATTAGGTCCATTATGGGACTGCAGGTAATTGACAGGGAGTGGCGAGTTGCGTTGGACACACCAGTTCTCGTCTGATCACTGAAGTTAAGCAACGCAAGCCCAGTTATTACTTAAATGGGTGGTCGCTCGGGAGAGCTGGGTACTGCTAATACCCAATAATCGTCGCATTAGTGTAGTGTCTGTGCAGCGTATGCATTAGAACTATGCAGTGGACGGGTCTCTAATGACCTTGTAGTTGACGGGACCTTAAACACCAACAAACAACAACAAAAGGTAATTGACAGCACCAGGAATAGAGGAAAACCAAAACGGACGTGGGAGTAGGTGGTGCAAAGGGACATGGAGTCATGCAGAGTGGAAGGGGACTTGCTGGGGGATAGGTGGGAGTGGAGGATTAGAACCCGCAGACCCGACCCTGCCTTAGGCAGGATAAGGGTGAGGTGATGATGACGATTAGAAAAGCATATCCACGTTTCATTATTAAAAAGAAACAAAGACATACAATCATTTTTGTTTTCATTGCTATTTACTAATTCAATACTAGAAACATGGGGCTTGGGGAGGGGGGTGTCAGAAAAATACCTAGGGCGCAAACTAGGGTTGCCCTTTATACAATAAAAATTTGGTCGACATTATAGTTTTTAATCATATACAAGCGTGCAGGTAAGATGTGTGCTCTGGGAAGAAAAATAATTTGTTCACCCCTGGGCTACAAGCAGGTTTTTCCTCGTGTGCTCCGCGGCGGATGTGCCACAGTCCAGTCTGTTAGCACGATACCATTTTCACGATTTGTTCACAAATTTGCCTCTTTTTCCCTCCCCTTGTTGCCCCCTCCTACTGCAATGAGCCTATATTTATCGTGGTAGGTGGGACTTTCCCAACCCTTGAAAGGAGACCACCAACAATACGAGGTCTAGCACCCAATGGTCATACACCAATTAATTTGATTTTGTCAAAAATACAGTGAAACCTGTAAAGTTGACCACCTCATATGTTGGCCAAACTTACTATGTTGACCACGTTGATGGTAACCAAAATGTGTCTAACGCTGTATGTTGACTGTTTGCTATGTTGTCCACCCTTCCTAATTTGACCAACATTAACAGGTTTCACTGTACAACAATGCCGGCCTAACACTGGAAACACTACAAAGTGGCACGCCTGTTCTTTTCATTCAAAGGAAGGGACACGCAACAGTGCGCTTCTACCCTGAAAGAAAGTATTAGTATTGCGACTAGGATCGAACCTGCACAATTCCAAGAGAAGAAAAATCAGCTAGTACTAGACATTGTGCAATTTCGTTTCATGCCTTACACTGAAATTCCCAATGCGTTAAAATAAAATAACAGATTTTAATGCTCTAACGACGAAACACAAGACTACGAAGACTAGGACGGTTAGGATGTCTTTCACCCACCCATGGTGTCAGAATTTTACACCAGTGGTTGTCAAAATTTTTTAAACCTCAATTACCCCTGCGAGAATTCCGTAAAAATTCAGAGACCTCCTACGGACATTTTGACATTAAATACTTTGTAAATCTACTTTATGAAAAAAATAAAGAAATGTATTGTCAATAATAACTGGCGGCATTATGGATGTATAGGATTGAATTGGGACCTACTGGGAGATGGGCGGCAGTGGAGGATCTGAATCCGCAGCCGCGATCCTGCTACAGACAGAATCAAATTTTTCTCCCTAACGACCCATAAACTCCCATCGACTCCCTTAGAGTTAGTACCAAACAGTTTAGCAACTATTTTGACTATCTTATCAAGTGGAAAACTGCAGATCTCAAACGGGAGGGGGGGCAAGGAACCAGAGTATCTTGTTTCAAGCTGCGACGTTCGAAATTTTCTTTAAAAATACAGTAGTTTACTGCTCTTTTACTTACCAAAATCCTTTACCATCTATGGGAGTGTTTCCCAAAGTGGTTCATAAGGCCCCTTGGGGGTCGATAGGAAGCAGTGAGGGAGTCGCCGAAAGGTTTAAGCAAGCAACTCTTAACCGTTTTCCTGCCTATGGCAGGGTCGGCTACCCACCTTGTCCTTCTGAAAGGACACAAGGGCGATATATTGGACAGTATTTTTCAACAGCCGGTTGCCAACCAAAGCTGCAATCCCTATGCTTACTATTCTTCGTTGGGGCATTCCACCGACGCCAGGGAGCGAGCTCCTACATCTGGAAATTTTGCCCCAACTATTCGTTGCATATAGAGGGTTTTTTACCCTCTTACACCACACGGGACCTCGATTTTACTTCTCATCCGAAAGAAAGCGCACCCAGGGTCTCACCAGTTGCCGAACGTGCTACCCACTGCACCACCGAGGCGGGTTGTTGAAAGGTTTAAGAAAAAGTAAAATAATTGCAATCAAAGCGTATAGCGAGTGGGAAGCGGTTCCAGAAAAAAGGTCAAGTTATCTTGAGAATAGCAACATTCATGGTGGTTCCATGGCCAACTATAAGAATATGTAACTGTTTTTGTTATACGAAGGGGTCCTTGAGCATAAAAAGATTGTGAACCACTTCTCTAAGGCAATGTCGGGTGCATCTCGAAGCACAAACAGCACTACTACGGAACTAATTTTGATATGAAAGAAACTACTAGCCGTTTTCCCGCATATAACAGGGTGTGTCACCCATTTTTTGTTCCTCTGGGACATATGAGCGATTTGTTGAACGGCATTTTTCGAAAATGGCTGCTGACCTAAGCTGCAACCTCCATGCATATTTATCATTGGCCTGCTGTTCATCGAGACACTCTACCGATGTCAGAGGCGAACTTCTACACCAGGCAATTTTGCTGATCTTCTCCCCGTATAGTATGAAGGGTTCTGTTACGTGCACAGTAAGTGACAGTGTACATACAATACGGAGCCACGACTTTATTTCCTATCCGAAAGAAGGTGTACACTCAGTGTGTCTCTCTTGTCTGAAAAGAAGCCAACCTACCTCGATCCAGTATCAAACATGGAACCACTGACGCAGTTGTCTGTGCCACGGAGGTGGGACCTATAGTATATTGGCGTCGGCTTGCCAATTCATGGCGGAATCAGACGGCAGAGGAACAGTTCCTGCACCACGAAATTCTGCTGATCTACGCATACACTGTAGGCATATTTTCCCCGTAAAAAAAGAATTTTTTTTATTTGCATGTGATATCGTCGTATGCACCACTTGGAGTATGCACTACATGGCGTTTTTAGTACCCGACAGCCAATAATTTCAGTTAAGGTGTCACACAGTATGGGGTTCCGATATCATGCAACCAAATGCACGCTTAATGCACTCAAGGGTATAGTTTCATTTCTGAGTAAAGATGGAATATTTTGAGGTAAAATACTGCAGGCCCTTCTCGCAGAGATCAAACCATAGAACAGTGAGGCTTCGACGACGGAACTATCAAGATTCAAAACCCGTCTTACGAGCAGCAAACCAATCCTATCCACCCGCCTATCTTCCACTAGGTTCACCCCACACACTACCATATCCTTATGCACAACCTGCCCCCACGTCTGCTTTGGTCTTCCCCTACCCTGGACGCTTCTAACCACCTGCATTCCCATAATGGACCTAACGAGCTCCGACTCCCCTCCTGTCACTGCATGTCCATACTACCTTAATCTATTCTCTTTCATTTTTCCCCGCGATGTCCCTCATTCCCGAGCTACCTCTAATATATTAATTCTTAATTCTATCAGCTTTCGACACCCCAATCATATACCTCAGCATTCGCATGTCAGCTACTCGATTTTGAAGTTCCCTGTGTTATTCGATTTTTAAATTCAAAAAGCAGTCGCCCTGCCAAAATCCATTGGCAACTCGTTGAAGTGTATAGCGATGGTGTGATGAATGAAGGGAATGCTCGAAAATTGTGCTCTTTATTTAATAGTGGGAGAACAAACATCCATGAATCCAAGATGAACAATGTCCGTGCCACCCAACCATAATCACTTACAAACTAAATGAAAGCAGCCATTGCTGCAAACATTCAGCAGTACAGGTGCTTCACTATTAACGGATTGCACAAGAATTTTCGACATGTTTCCTAATTGGTTCCCTATAATATTGCCTGCAAACCACTTGCAGTATTCAAAGTATTTTGCCAGGTGAGTTCCAGGAATGCTAAGGCAGGAGCACAAAATGAAACGTATGGTCGTCAATAATTGACTGAATGGACTGGCGGTCGGATTTTATGACGACGGGATCGTCAAACATTTCTGGTCCAGAAAAATGACTCATGCGGGACGGGGATTACATCAAAAATATAGCTAAAGGATTTTGGTAATTGTAGAAATAAAAATTTTCAAAAAACTTTATTTGTGTTAACTTTTAAGCCAGAACGGTTCTTAGCTAAAAAAATGACCCTCGTATTTACAAGACTGCCTCGCTGCCCTACACTGATCCATATAGCATAGTTGCCCAAACCACTGCCGTGTATAACTTTCCTTTCCTTTCAACTTTAATGGAACCTGAAATTAAAACGTTTCGTTGGTATCCTGCTCTCTTCATCAATGCATAAGCTTAGCAGTTATAACAGGTCAACATTAAGAAGAAACCAACCAACCAACTAATACAGTACGTACTTATTGCTTAAGTTGTCAAAACAGAACGGTTGTTACGTTAATCAAGAGCCTGGCCAACCCCAATTGACTATTCACTATTGCAACCATGCGTTAATCATTTAATGGTTTATTTTCCTACTTGGCCTACTTATAGAGCCTAAAAATAATTCGAGACATCGGATGCGGTAGGGTAGCTTGCCAATTGCCCTGTCGCAATTTAGCAAATTGACGCGCACGACTATCAAATGAGATTAGATGAGTTCAAGGGTTATGGTATTTGCCAAATAAAAGTGCATGCAGTCTCACCGCATAGTATATCATTAACAATGCATGATAACACAGGTCTCGTTCGCCCTTCAAACGCAAGATAAGAGACAGGCTAGGTTCGAACACACGGTTTGGAGACTATTGGTTGACTCTTCAATTTTAATCATTACTGTATGAGAATACATTTTAGGAATGCACTAACTTAAAAACGGATCGCATTGTTTTTGTTTTGTTTCATAAGTAGTGAATGGTGTGGTTTGTCATGTGAGAGGAGACCTTGGGAGACATTGAAACAAAATTGATCCATTGAGGTAGGACGGCAC
This sequence comes from Trigoniulus corallinus, assembly GCA_013389805.1. Taxonomy (NCBI): domain Eukaryota; kingdom Metazoa; phylum Arthropoda; class Diplopoda; order Spirobolida; family Trigoniulidae; genus Trigoniulus; species Trigoniulus corallinus. The sequence continues at coordinate 41,399,630 of JAAFCE010001036.1, read as the reverse complement.
ACCCACAGGTAACCCGTCCGCCATTCCTGTGGGTTCTGTCACACTGCTGTCCTGGTGTCACACTAAATAAAGAGATTAGGGGCTAAGATTAACGATTTGGAATGCGGGGACCCCCCCTCAGGGAAAACTGGGAAACTAGTTGACACTCTAAAGCAGTGATGGGGAACCTATGGCATGCTTGCCAGAAGCGGCACTCAAGGCCAAGATTACCGGCGTGTAATAGGGATTCCTTCAATAGTGAGCAAAGCCCTATTCATAATGACTCTGTCAAAAAAAAAAATAAGATAACGTGCACACACACTCAGAGTCAGGTTGACACAATGACTATTTTTTAATTTTATTTTGCTTACCAAGCAACTCATCTAAACGTCGTTTTTATTTACTGAAAAGTAACTGTCATGCTTATAAAAGTAGTGGCACATTGGGATAAATAAAATCATTTTTTTGTAGCAACTGTGGCACGTGGTCTCTTAAAAGGTTCACTATCACTGCCCTAAAGCATAGAAAAATGCTTCACCATCACTGCCCTAAATTCCTTCAGGAGACAAGGTGAAAGGGGAATAGATCACGAGCTCTCGCTGAGGGCTACAAACTGATCTACAACGGTGGTAAAGAGGGTGGGTATTGTATTAAGTAGTGGACTGCAGTAGGAGATACTGCATTTAAGAAAATTAACAGTCACTGTGGTGTGGAAGGGTATAGGGGGTCCATCTCATAAGTGCCCTTAAAAAGATGAAAGGTAGTAGGCCCAAATAAGATCCCCATGGATGTTTGGAGTATCTTGGGACCACAGGAATTACATGGCTAGGGAAGCTTTTCAGTAAGTTAGCTTATGGTGACAGGATCCCATCCACATGGAGAGAGAGAGAGAGAGCTGGATAGTTTCACTGCTTAAGGAAGTGACCCATAGGATCAATGCAGGATTGCTAAAGTGGAGACAGGCAAGTGGAGTCCTGTGCGACTGCCAGATCCCAATAAAACTTAAAGGCCAGCTGCGTTGTATGGCTCAGATTGTTGGGCAGTTAGGAAGAACCGTGAAAGGAAAAAGCCAGCGACTGATTACGAATGCTGTGCTTCATCAGTGGGATATCGTGACCCAACAGAATCCGAAACGATTACACAAGATGTAGCCTGGGGGTGGGAAACATCACAGAAAAGATGAGCAAAAATAGGTTGCAGTGGTATGGGCAAGTGATGAGGAGGGGAGAAGTGGTTGTTTTTGGCGACTGAGAAACAATAAATATGCCTTTTGTTGGATCAGTGGACAATCTGACAAATTTTCAGGCGTAGGAGATCGCTTCCGGCACCAGTAACCGCCTTGCAATTTTGGAACAAAATCTGGTACAAGCAAGACACTTATATATGCGAGTAATATAACCGAGTGCAGAGCATATTCCACACATTTTATGTGCACCTGTCTACCGTGCTGTTCCGAATTTTAACGAGGATTATTCCGCGAATAATATCAATAATTGCTCACAGCACTCCACTAGTTGATGTCAAGGCCAACAAAATGATAACACATGGACAGTGCAGATATTACATTCTTCAGAAATCAACAGGTGCCCTACGTTGCAGTTAGCAAACGTGGCAATGTTTCAACGAATAAATAAATAAATAAACTACTCACACGCCACATTTACGAAACGCTTTTTCTGCAATAAAGAATGTAATTCTATACAACCCGTGAACTATTCCCACTCATAATTTTATCTCCCAATTCGTGAAATTAATTAACCAAACATTCAGCGAAACAAGTTGAATAAAGCTAGGCGAGCACTAGCAATTACGCAGTTGCTGTATAAGGCAAATTTTTAGTCGCTAAAACGAAAAGTTATAAAATGGCACAGCAAGTACTAATAATACCAGTGGCAGTTATTTTAATTGCAGCAGCAAAAAAATTACAATGCGCTGAAAGAGATGAAAAATGCTGTCCAATTAAAATAGGTCAGATATGTGTCACCCCGGTCTTCAACCCTGGCAGCCATTCCGTTGTCCAGACCATTGTCTCACGCTATTGTTACTAGTAATTGTTCAAACACGGAATCACCAATTATTTAATTACAGTTGAGTCCCGCTTATCCGACGTTCCGTATTAACCGACCCTATCCTTGTCCTTCTGAAATGACACAAGGGCGATATATTGGACAGTATTTTTCAACAGCCGGTTGCCAACCAAAGCTGTGAAAAACAAAGTGTGATGACAAATTTCTTTAAACATGTATAATTAATTGTTAAGAACAATAAATGCTTGTTTTGCTATCATTTTTAATATACCAATTTATGTGATAGCCATTATTTTAAGCATTTTGGATTATCCGACTTTTTTGCTTATCAGACATATCGCCTGTCCCAATTAGGTCGGATAAGCGGGACTCGAATGTAAATTGCAGTTCTCCCATGTAAACATTTCAAGCCACATTTATGCTCTGCATTTTATTTATTGGTCACTCAACTTTTAATCACCATGGTACGCGCATAACTTTCCATATGCGTTAAGAAATATACAGGAACGAGCGACAGCGACCTTTCCTAATCAGGACAAATGTACCAAATTGTAACTCGAGTTTTCCAAACTTTAGTTTGGGGACTTTAACAATTGAAATAACAGCGCGGCACATTGGCGGTTTTCAGTATGACTTAGGCCCGGTGCACACTTGCGATTTTTACTCGCGCGGCCTCGCAATTGCGGCATGAGATACATTAGTAGCAATGAGGGAGTCCACACACATCTGTGGCGCCGCCACGGCTTACCCATTGCAACTAATGTATCTCATGCCGCAATTGCGGGCGCCGCGCGAGTAAAAATCGCAAGTGTGCACCGGGCCTTATGAGATTAATGAAGCCGTTTGGCCTGATGTGCTTTAAACAGTGTACTAAAGTCCTTGGCAAGTTTCTGTCGTCAAAAGGAAGCTTAATAAGAAACTCCCTTATAAATCATCATCATACCCTTATCCCGCCTGCAGCAGGGTCGGGTCTGCGAGTTCTAACCCTCCACTCCCGCCTATCTCCCACCAGGTTCCCATCCACCCCACACACCATATCCTTACGGACATCCTGCTCCCACGCCTGCTTTGGTCTCCCCCTGCCCCGGGTGCTTCCAACCACCTGCATTCCTGAAATGGACCTAGCGAGCTCCTCCTCCGCCCCTCTCATTACGTGTCCATACCACCTCAACCTACTCTGCCTTATTTTTCCGTGATATCCCCCACCCCCCCAGGCTACCTCTAATATACTCATTCCTAACTGTCAGCTCTCGGCAACCCTATCATATACCACAGCATTCGCATCTCGGCTATTTGTATTCTATTGACGTGCCTCTTCCTCACTGCCCAACATTCTGATCCATATAGCATAGCTGGCCTAACAACTAACCTGTAAAAATTCCCTTTCAAAAACCGCCTTCAAAATAATAAAAAAATTAAAAGTATCATTTTTTTCCCGTTTGTACAGGTTTTCGTTTCATTGTTTGTTAGCAAAGAGTAGACAATTTTTCACAATAAGCTGACATCCAATCCACGCCTCACTTTTTCCCCCAACATTTTTATATAATTTCTTTCTACATCCCATTATCCCTGTATTTCCACAGACAGCAACATTTTTCCATTGGTCATTTTGTAAAACGTAATGTTGGACTACTCTATCAGTGGTTAAGAGGAGCCGAGGTGGGTGGCTTATTTCGGGGTGAAAGATGTCCTTAAGGAAATAAAATCGTGACCTCGTGTAGGCCCCTACGGACGCATGGATCGGTAGAATTCCAAGTGTTGGAGAAAAATAGGCCGACGATAAATAAGCAAAAAAAAAAAAAACCATTTAAAGCATTAGGTAATCAGCTGGTTGAGTAAAAGTATCACTTAAAATAGCGCCCGTGCGTCTTGACAGGAAAAGGCTTGATGATGGAAGTTCCTTCAAGTTCGCCTCTGGATATCTACGAACTCTAAACCCCCGAATCGGACACAATCAGGATTTGAAAATGAATGAATAAATCCCTCATGGGTTACAGGACGATATCCTCTGTCCTATTAATAGTACAGAAGAGAATGTACGAAAGTTAAAATCACAAAGAGCACCGTCAATCCGAAAAGTTTTAGAAACCTCGTCTATCCTGAAAACGGTGGCAGTTTATCAGGGGTGTAGGTGTAAAGTAAAGAAGTGGTCTTTTGCCTTCAAAAGATGGACTTCCAACATGCTTTGCTGAACACGAGAAAAATTACTGCCTCAATCTGATCATTAGCTAGTAACAACATCGTTGACTGTTGATACAGACTGCTTCCTCAACAGCAGGCAAGTCAAACCAAGAGTAATACACTGACAGTAATAATCTTAGAAGGCTTCACTGGTCGTCAGTGACCCATGCCATCATCGTCCTTGCAATTGATGCAAATAAAACACATATACAAAGGTATTATCGTTAAGTACGACCTCGGAAGGCGCCAAAAAACTATACAACCATCGCCATATAAAATGCTAAAAAAACTGCGACATATTGATTGACGGTGCGTGTCTAATTGCAATGAAATTAAATACTACTACAAGCTTATTGCGGAAGGATGGTTTAGCATTTTGTCATCTTCCTGTTCACTTCTCAAGTCTGAAGGCTTTAAAAATATCCTTGAAACTAATTCTGTCAACACGGAGGTGCACCTTAATTGGAATAAATAATGGTAGTGTTGATAGCAGTATTCAACAACTTTTTAGAGCGCATCAACACTGAACAACGTTGCACATTAAGCGAATAATACTATCAAAATTAGTATGAAACAGCAGCCTAGTGGGTGATGATAAAGCAATAGACCTATCATACCAAAAGTGCAGGGAGCGGCGAGTTGCGTTGGACACACCAGTTCTCGTCTGATCACTGAAGTTAAGCAACGCAAGCCCAGTTAGTACTGACATGGGTGGTCGCTCGGGAAAGCTGGGTTCTGCTAATACCCAATAATCGCCGCATTTGTGTAGTGTCTGTGCAGCATATGCATTAGAACTATGCAGTGGACGGGTCTCTAATGACCTTGTAGTTGACGGGACCTTAAACACCAACAAACAAACAACAAACCAAAAGTGCAGAAATAACCTTTTGTAAGACAGAAAGTAAAGTTCTTTTTGTTTGAACTGTTACAAATCGCTTATGAATTTGATCCAAATCGAATTTTACTATGCAATGGAATGGGATGCAGACATTTACTCGTAGCAACCTGTCATTGTAAATTGCTCATCGGTAAACGTCTGCACTCTTCGCTGCAGAGAGCTTCAGGCAAATACGAGTACAGCATCTTAGACAAACGCTCATGAAAGTCGCAGGCAAATGTCAGATGTTAAGAGCAATGAAACCACTTCAGTCGCCTTGAATCGCCACTGAAGGTTTGAAGCGACGCAACTGATGAAGGATTAGTCGGATGATGTCCTGAAAAGGACAGAACGAACAATATCCTCATTAATATCTCGTCCTCTCTCATCCTTTCTCTGCTATTTCTTGTCTCCCCCTACACGAATAAATCAAAAACAAATTCTACCCCTTTGGTACTCACAAGGCGGAAGTAAACAGAACTAAAACTCGTAAAATGGGAAAAGTGATGACGAACCCCAAAACTCCACCCAATTTCCAGGTTTTCAGTAGATGAAATTTTGGGTAGAAAAACACGTGGACCATTAAGTCGGTCAGTCGACAAGAAGTTCTTACCAGCGACAACAGGACTGTTTCATTTGATTGTTCTTTTGTTGGTGTTTTAGGGCCCTTCAACTATAAGGTCATTAGAGCTCCGACCAACCACTGTGTAGTTCTGATGCAGAGGCTGCACAGACACTACACTAATGCGACGATTTTTGGATACTAGTGGTACCCAGTTTTCCCAAGCAGCCACCCATGTCAGTACTTACTAGGGTGGCGTTGCTTAACTTCAGTGATCAGACTAGAACTGGTGTGTCCAACGCAATTTGCCGCTCCCTAGGACTGTTTCATATGTTAGTTGTAGATTTATACTAACAGCACTGTACATAGATTTCAAATGCCCTGATATAGTCGATCCTGTCAAGCAAATTCAGAATATGAATGATAAATCCACAACGAGGGTGTGAAATGCATGGAAAAATACAGGGTCAATAGAAAACATTGGAGTTTAGTGGTTCAGTGCTCAGGCCTTACTTGTTCATTTTGGTGATGGATGAGCTGCTGACCAGTGTAAGAGAATGGGTACTCCATTGACAATGAACGACGATGGAGGAAAGATTAGTAGCTGATTACTAGTGCCCGGAAGTTCAGGCACTCAAAAAACCCAAAAAAGGCAGGTAAACAGGCACCAAAATTGTCAAAAAAAGGCAGATAAAAAGGCATTTATTTTTCAATATTGCAAGCAATGACAAGCAACTTCTTGAGATTGTCAAACAATAGTGTCTCACGGCGGTCACTCAAGATGTATTTCAGGTGTGAAAATGACCTTTCCACATCAACTGAAGACACTGGGGCATACTTCATGCATGCCATCATCTCTGGGGTCATATCACAATGTGCATTACTAGCATCCCCTTTAAGAACATCTGAAATCAAACGAAGCTGAATCAGATCACTATTTGCTGCAAAAACTGACTCACACTTCTTTCTGACTAAGTCTCCTTTGGCACCAGGTGCAGACATCATCATCTTGGCAAGTGTGTCCACTTTGTAAAGTGCCACATCCAGTGGCAGATTCTGTTCTTCCAAAGATGTGATGCCATCTGGCAAATTTGCAAAGTGGGCAAGAATGTAGGTGAGGTCATTGCTGATGGAGGGCTTTGCCAACAGCTCTTTGGTTATGTCGACTGACACAGCGTCTCCTTCCTCCAAAACATCCATCAACACTCGAAAATCCTCAAAATTTTGTGCATAATATAATGCAGCCGAGATCCAAGTCCCCCAACGTGTTAGTATAGGTTGAGGAGGCATTCCCAACTCAGGTGCAATGGTTTTGAGTGCTTGAATTCGTTTTGGTGATTTTAAAAACACTTTTTTTGCATTTGCGATCAATTGGTCGACCTCTGGAAACAAACGCCGAATTTCTTCTGCAATGCGATGGAAGGCATGGGCCAGACAGGTGATATGTAGCATGAATGGGAACAACACTTTCAAGGCACCTGCTGCCTTTTTCATATAGGATGCTGCATCAGTTACAAAGAGGAGCACATGGTTGTGTTGTATCCCAGATGGCCACAAGAGACTAAGAGAATGGGAAAATACCTGTGCAATGGTGCTGCTGTTGGTCTTATCCACACATTCAGAATTCAACAAAAAAATTTGTGATGGAGTGTCTGGCTCAAGAGTCCCTACAATAAAGTTCACTACATAGCGTCCAGTAACATCAGTTGTCTCATCCATGGAGCACCAGATGTATTTATTTCCAACTGCATGTCGAATCCCATCCATTCGCTGCTGGTAGACAATATCAAGGTAGTTCTTGCGAATACCAGATTCACATGGCACTTTTTCTTTTGTATATTTTTCAAGAAAGCTTTTTAATGATTTAGACTGAAGTTTCCAAAGAGGAATCCCAGATGCTACAAATGCCTCACATAACTCAATGGAGAATTGAGACTGCTTACCCATAGCTTCAAACGCTGGCTTCAGTAGAAATGTGGCAGCTGATTTGCATTTTGCTCTGTTGGAATGCTTTCCTGACTGGACATGCTGCATTACAAAATATTTCTTTCCATGGTTGACAGCAGTCTGACAAACTTTGCAAAAAAGGATGGACCCATCTGTAGAAAAAACATCAGCACCAAACGTTTTCACAAACTGTTTCAGCTTTAGCTGAAGTGGAGCACTTTCTTTGGGCATGTTGCTGGTCTGCTACTCTGTTTGATAAATGACACTGCCAGTTTGAATTATTGGCTCATTGCACATTGATGAATCATACACAGGTGACCAATTGTCCATTGATGATGGCTAGTCACATGC
>JAAFCE010001036.1:41337495-41391696 GCA_013389805.1 Trigoniulus corallinus | reverse complement strand
ATACACAGGTGACCAATTGTCCATTGATGATGGCTAGTCACATGCAGGTAGCCCATTGTACATTGGATGACTCATACACAGGTGACCAATTGCCCAATGATGATGGCTAGTCACATGCAGGTAGCCCATTGTACATTGGTGATGAATCACACTCACATGCTGCTGAGTGGCATTTTTAGGCATTTGTGGCAGTAAAATAGAAAAAAGGCATTTATTGTGGAAAATGATGAAAATAGGCATTTTTAGGCATTTATGGCATTTTGCCTGAACTTCCGGGCTGTACTGATTACGACCATCGCGGTATAGAGGTGGGCAAACGCAAATATGGGAGCAGATTATAGGGCGGGAGGAGGGTGTTGGGGTTGAAATTAACAGGGATGGAGGGTTACAACCTGTAAACTCGATCCTGCCATTGGTAAGATACGAGTATGATTACTACTTGAAGGTAGGCTTGCCCTTTGTAAAGAATTCAGAAGCATTCCTTATGAAGGAGCGCTTCCAGGTTCCTACTAGTGATTGCAGGCTTTGTAACCCATACTTATACCCTTTCGGTCCCCGTGGATACCAAGCCACTATTTCACTTGGATCCCTCGAGATCATTTTTAAAATTGAAAATTATCTCATAGACCAGAAAATCCGTGCACAAATTCAGATGTCTGGCTACCCTTATCGACCTGAACTATGACAAAACCTGGGCAGCTTTTGTACGTTACGGAACCATTGTTGTTTAAACCTTAGACAATAACATCCCTCTCCGAGGCCTTCTTTATTATACGATGCATTGTTCCATTATGACGTAGAAGCACTTATATAACGTCATATGGCATTGTTATGCAGCATCGCCACGCCTCACAAAACTACAACGCAGTACATATTACACACAATAGGATGACGTATGCATACGTCAGAACCTTGAGATATCTCACACTGTTGGTTGGCTAGCTTAGAAAAGCAGGGGAACAATGGTGACGTTCCGATGCCATCATTTGGGATACTAACCCATGGAACGAGATGGGAGAGCAAAATGGTCCGTGAGAACCCGACTTGAAAAACGTTGAAACACAAGGACTGTGTCTATCATCACCGGATTCAGAGGGTGGAATTGGGGGAGCCAGCAAAAACAGCTGCAAGAGGTCAACTACACCACCACCATCATCAAAACGTGCAACTGACTACAACTATCGCTAAGTTTTAAATTTAGTGTATCATTGCCAGAGTTCAAAATAAGCGAGTGAAACAAGGCGGGTAGATGTTGAGAAGCTACAGGGTGTCATCCCTGCGTTCCACATGAATAGTCCCGATTTAATTAGGGGGAATGATCACATGGTTATAGTTCAAATAACGGCGATGTAATCCCTGCTACGCCCTATATAAGACAACGTCTACTAAGCGACTATGACGCCCTGGCTCACCCTGGAAATTAGAATAAAATTTAAATGAATTTGCTCTAGTTTGCATGTTATGTAACACCAGCGAGTTTTTTTTTGTTTGTGTTTAAGGTCCCGTCAACTACAAGGTCATTAGAGACCCGTCCACTGCATAGTTCTGGTGCATAGACTGCACAGACACTACACCAATGCGACGATTATTGGGTATTAGCAGTACCCAGCTTTCCCGAGCGACCACCTATGTCAGTACTAACTGGGCTTGCGTTGCTTAACTTCAGTGATCGGACGAGAACTGGTGTGTCCAACGCAACTCGCCGCTCCCAACACCAGCGAGAGGGAAGCTGTCTATATAATCATATGATCCCCTCGTCATTCAACAAACACACTTCCAGTAGTAGGACCCATGAGTCCGACAGGGTCACAAAGAAATGGAAAGTGAGAAGAAGAATCGGTACCACATACAGGGAACTCAAGGGCTATCTGTTGAATAATATTTTAACGAATTTGCGTTACTAACGCCCTAATGCCTCAAACTTATTCGTCGCCATTTACGACATGCCATCCTTACTTTGTACAATGTCGTACAGTAGTTACCTTCTTGAATTATTTTTACTGTAATTTCAATGACTTCTCTATGCAAGAAATGGGTTAGATACAACCTAAAATGTGCGCTGGTAGGAGGTTTGGCTGGCCTGGGTTGTTCGAATTCAAAAGCAGATTCACTGACAGCTTTTATTGGCATATTTGCATATTGAACACATTGATGAAGTAATCACTGAAGATGCTTCTAACATACGTCTTATTTATTATTCTTTAACTTCTATGGCAAAAAGTCACCTACTCTACACCACAAAAGCCCCCCAAAAATCTTTTTTTAATGTCAGGGATTCAGACACCTTATTTTCGAATTATTAGTGTATTAGCTAATTACATTTGTACTGTATTCATTAGGTGTTACATGAAATTAGTGGATAGTAAGCATCTTAACCTGATAACCTAAATAATCTTCATTCCTCCGTAAAAAGTGTTCTTTTACAGATGTCGGAAATTACACATATCGTACGGACCAAAAGTCTACATAAAGCGACAATGGGCTCTTACACCTGAGAAGGCTTCATCTACAGTAGTTCTCAAAGTAGAAGGGGGGGAGTTACATTATTTCTCAACGTACGGTAGAAGAAAATGGGTATTTTCCCATCGCCAAAAAGATGCACTTCAGCCAGGATCAAAAGAATCACTACTTCAGTGGCGAAAGCAGGCCGGCTCATCATCGTAATGTTTCTTGATGACAGTCAGTTCTTGCATGGCGCAATAATAAAGTAACGAGTACTTGGATGTAGTCAATTTCGGTCTCTTTTACGACATCATACCGACATGTAGGCTAGCACCTGGGTCCAGTGGTGAGCAATGCTCCTAGAGAGTGGGATACTTTCAAAAACCAAAAAAGGACCATTCAATGTAGACATTCCTAGTATCAAGCCGCAGTCTTATCAATGGCAACTGCAGAGTTCACATAAATCCTATCTTATTAAACAACTGCGTGACCTCGTGCCATTCATTTATTAACGAAAGGTTAAAAGCCAGATTTTATTACAAACGCCGAATGCGAACGTTGTTTCCTATCTCCTTTCCGTTTTGACATCGACATCCTCTTTCTTGACCTCCTGCCTCCGTCCGAGACACTCAGCTACAAGAGAGAGACGGTGATGGTGACAATAAAACGTCACTTCCTGTTTACTGACGCCGACAGGCAAGCATCAAGGGCGATTCTGTCATTTTAATTAATGAATTTGGGATTTACATCAATCATATCCTGCATCCCGGACGACTTACCCCATCCCACTTTCCCTCAATTCAATCTTTCAAAGCCATCATTGTTGCTCTTCATTGAAGAACCCCATCAAGGACATACTTTCCAGTGGCGCCAACTAGCAACCACCTTCTCAACTAAAAAAAATTGTTAAGTGAGACATTTTATTCCCAACATCCTTAACTTTCCGTCCACAAGGTGACGATTTTCGAAACACGTTGCAAGGTGGGGCCTGTAATAACCCCAAAAAGAGTTCTTGATTTTCATGGCTTAAATATTCAGAATAAGGGTATTATTATGGATATTGAATTAAATACCATCCATATCAATGTTAAAAAAATGAAAATAATTTGGAAACATGCTAAAAAATTCTACATTACCCAAGAAACCCGAGACATACCCTTATTCCACCTATGGCAGGATTGGGTCTGCGGGTTCTAGTCCTCCACTCCTGCCTATGTCCCACAAGGTCCCCGTCCACCCCAGGCACTACCATATCCTTACGGACATCCTGCTCCCACGTCTGCTTCAGTACCCAGTGTTTCCAACCAGCCCAGCCACCCATGTCGGTACTAACTTGGGTTGCGTTGCTTAACCGGAAATAAAATATGCTAATTACCTAGGAAAGCTGCCAACTTCCCTAGATAAGTAAAGAAAACATAGGATAACAGGTACTCAGAGGTTGCTTATTACTCTTCCGTCCACAAGGTGGCGATTTAGGACACACATTGCAAGGCTTTGCCCCAAAAAAGTTTTTTGCTTTCACGGCTGAAATATATTCAGAATAAGGACATCAATTAAACATATTGAAGTGCATTAGGCTAAACCCCCATGAGTATAGGGGTAATGCTGACTATTACTGAGAATAGATAAAGAAAAAAAGTGTTTTGAAGAGGTGCCATAAAAATGCTACATACATCACAAGGTGGGGTCATTCCTGACCCCAGGACCTGTCCCTTTCACCAAAATTGGAAATAAAATATGCTAATTACTTAGGAGACCTGCCCACTTCAGTACTTAAGTAAAGAAGACATTTGAGAACAGGTACTCAAAGCTTGGTTAAGATTAGAGAAAGTGGTACACGTACAGATACAATTTTATAGGTCTGGGGTAAGATGAGACTCCACCTTGTGCACGGAAGGTTAAGGGAGCGGCGAGTTGTGTTGGACACACCAGTTCTCGTCTGATCACTGAAGTTAAGCAATGCAAGCCCAGTTAGTACTGACATGGGTGGTCGCTCGGGAAAGCTGGGTACTGCTAATACCCAATAATCGTCGCATTAGTGTAGTGTCTGTGCAGTATATGCATTAGAACTATACAGTGGACGGGTCTCTAATGACCTTGTAGTTGACGGGACCTTAAACTCCAACAAACAAACAACAACGGAAGGTTAAGCCTGGTATACACGTAACGTTTTGCCATCAGTCTTGCACGATCTGTAAAGACTGACCAACAAGGTTGACGCAAATCGTATGGTTACCTACAGAGCTCAAACTTTCACTCACACTTTAGCTTTGTCGTTCTGAGACCACCATGGAGGAAGAACTGTTACTGATAGTAATCGCACTACGTGCCCACAAATTGAAAAAAAAAACAGTCTGCATGTCATTCACGGTGGTCCCGGAAGTGGTTACTGATGAGAGGCACATTCTCCCATGTGAATCTTCTCCGAAAACTACAACAGGAACTAGCAGAATGGCGCGATTATTTGAATATGGCTCTAGACACGGACTGTAACTTGTTAACGCTGGTAACCCAAAAAATTGAAAAGACAAGACATTGCCATGAGTACGGTTATCAACCCCCCTGAGTGTATACCTGATTTTTCTTGTCTCTGTTGCAGTCAGGGGCGTTCAATGAAGTTCAATAATGTTAATTGATTAAAATTAAACAAATAATTCTATAAATAATCATTATTATTATATTATTAACATTAACTATTTCTTACTTTACGTTAAGTGCTCATTATTAATCAACATGTATTAAAAATTTATGATAATTCCATTTTTGGGGGCCCTTCATACTTGGAGGCTCAGGGCTTCAGCCCTATTAGTCCCTATGTAGATCCGCCCCTGGTTGCAGTAATCCTGTGAATTTACTTGCCAGACGCAAGGAAAGCTTTGGTAGAGCTCTATGAACCTCAGTGAAAAATTCGTGAGACCAGTGCCGCATGTCTGCCGCCATTTTCTTTCACCACTAAACTCAATAAAAATGTCATTTGTAACCTACAGGGTCACCGAAAGCAGACGTCAGGGAAACAAAGTCTGCTCTAACCCATCAGTCTTTTGGGAGGTTTGTCCAACCTCTTCAGTTCATGCAAGACGTCCAACTTGCTGCCTACACTTAACGTTCTGTTTCAAAAATCTGGCATGATCATGCAAGACTACGCGTATACCAGGCTTTAGTCTCACGTTCGACTGTCACACAAGCGATATTTCGATCGTTCGTTCATTCACCCATTCAGTTTTTAAAAAAGGGAATGGGTACCTAAAGGACTCTAATGGACCGATCACTAGTTGATATTCTCTTCAATACTGTACAATATTTGATTTAGCTGGGTTTATTTGTTTAAAGTCAGTTTAGCTACCTATGGCAGTAATTTTCCAACGGCAGGAGTTCAGCTCTTACATCTGGATATCATTTACCGATCTACACAAATATTTATCGCCATATAGAAAAGGAATTTTGAAGTGTGCCTTCGTACACACCACACGGAACCCAGGGTTTGCGCCTACTATTCACACGAGACTCCCCCGTCGCTTGAAAGAAGTCACCCACTTAGGCCTGAAGTGCAAGAGTTAAACACATTGCCATTGTGTTCAGTGACGTACCGAGGGTATTCTGGCAACAGATAAACTTAATGTGAGTTAATACTTTGCGCATTTTTGTGCCCCCTGTCTTCTGCGCCCGGGGACATCTGTCCCCCTCCGACCACCCCTCGATACGCCACTGATTGCGTTACCTAGACGCGGGCTGTTTGAATTGCCCAGACGTCCAAAATATGAGGAAGTTCCCGGTATACAAATAAAAAGGGTTTCGTATAATTCATGTAAGTTCTATGTATGCAATGACGCGCTTCAAGACACACATGAATACACAGAATGGCGAAAGTCACGATCGAGTGATGATGATTCAAATCTACATCCTCCTCTGTCTTCCGCCTAATTATTAATTTTAATTCAAAATAGCTGAGCGATTGCCAGCTGAATTTACAGTTCATGTAGAGCACATCAAAGTCAAACTACACGGCGTCTTCGTCAACCATCTGCCATTAAGGCCCGGTGCACACATGCGATTTTTGCTCGCGCGGGTGCCGCAGGGACACCGCAGCAACGCCGCAGAAATGCAATGCACGCATGCGGTGAAATGTCGCCAGTACACATCTGGCTACTGTCCAGAAGGCGTGCCCTTTTTGCCTACCATATCTCAAAACTAAGCAACCCCGCAAAGAAACCGCGCGGATGTGTACATCGCTCAATAGACCACGAGGTACTACGTGACCGCATGTGCGAGCGCGGTGCCGCGGCGGTTTCGTAGGGAACTGCGGGCATTTCCAGACGCAACTCCAGTTTTCGGAGGCGCGGCGGCACCGCAGGTATGTGTGCACTCCCCATTGCACCTAATGTATCTCATGCCGCAATTGCGAGGCCGCGCGAGTAAAAATCGCAAGTGTGCACCGGGCATTACTGTACTCGCCCCATTCCGCTTTTCTCGAAAACACGTTGGTGATTTACCCAACGATTTCACAAGAGACCATTCATTAGTATCGTAATAAAAACAGACCATGGATTTAATTTTATCATTTTTGGATACAGTATGGAACCTAATCACCAAGGGTTGGATGGTCGTGGCATTCGGTCGACTACCAAGCAGGTAAAACCATCGTCCCACAGTTCATCCACAAGTTCCCTGAAGGTTTTCATCCCTTTATTTTTACCGTGTGACTGGCTGGCCTTATAGACTGGGAGTGGGAAGGGACAGCAGAAGCCATGTGGGATAGGGTTACCAGAAAAATTAGATCATGTGGGAAAGCCATTTTGGGGCAGGGCAGAGTAGGAGGCACAGGCCAAGGATACAGGGAGTCATGGTGGTGGAATGAGAAAGTAGAAGAGGCCATCAAACAAAAGAAGGCTACTTTCCAGAGGTGGCGGGAGGTAAAGGACCAGGCGTCTAAGACTCAATATAGACAGTCCAAGTCCAAGGCAAGGAGGAGCATTGCCCTGGCCAAGCACCAGAAGTATGAGGCTCTCTACGAGCAGCTAGGGACAAAGGAGGGAGAGAGGGAAGTTTTCAAACTGGCCAAGGCTAGGGATAGGGCAGCTAAGGACATACCCAGAGCCATAACAGTGAAGGATAGTGAAGGTGGGGTCCTGCTGTCCCCATTTGAGGTGAAGGGGAGGTGGGAAGAGTACTTCAAAAATCTCTTGAATTCTGCTGATGGGGATGGGGACTCCACCATATATCCTACATTAGTAGGGGCAGTGGACTGTGTAACAGAGGAGGAAGTCGCTTGGGCACTCCGGAAGATGAAAGGCCGAAAAGCTGTTGAGCCTGATAGAATCCCCATCACAGTATGTCATTGCCTAGGGGTGACAGGAACCAAGTGGCTAGGGAAACTTCAGCAGGATAGCTAGCGGAGATAGAATGCCATCAGAATAGCGTGAGAGTCGGATAGTACCACTCTTCAAGGACAAAGGGGATGTCCAAGATTGTGGTAACTATAGAGGTATAAAGCTTATGAGCCACTCCATGAAACTCTGGGAGAGTAACGGAATGCCGCCTCAGGGATAGATCCAGTGTCTGGGGAAATCAGTTTGGGTTCATGCCAGGGAGGTCCACAACGGAGCCAATCTTCATTCTGAGGCAGATGATAGAGAAGTATAGGGCCGCTAAGAAAGATCTCCATGCCATCTTTATCGACCTGGAGAAGGTCTATAATAGTGTCCCACGGCAGGTCGTTTGGAAGGTATTACGGAAAAGAGGGGTAGAAGAAGGGCTTATCCGAATAGTCCAAGATATGTATGAAGGCTCCAAAGCCAGGGTAAGGACACCTTGGGGGTATACTGGGAGCTTCCCAGTGAAAGTTGGGGTGCACCAAGGTTCAGCACTTAGTCCCTACCTGTTTATCCTGGTTTTGGATGAACTGCTGACGGGAGTAGGCGAATGGGCCCCTCAGAGCTCAGTATTTGCTGACGACATCGGAAAAGTCGATGACAGCAGAGAACAGATAGAGAAGGGGCTAAATGACATTAGAGGAGCGATGGAAAAGGGAGGGCTAAAGATAAACATGAAGAAGACAGAGTATTTAGCTTTCAATTGGGAAGGGCAGGCAAATAATGGTGACGTCCGTTCAAGGGGCGAACTGGTGAGAAAGGTGCAAGAGGTAAGGTACTTAGGATCTACTTTCCAAAGCAATGGGGAGATAGACGCTGATGTGACCCGTAGAATCAATGGGGGTTGGCTGAAGTGGAGACAGGCAAGTGGGGTCTTGTGTGATAGGAGGGTCGCAATCAAGTTGAAAGGGAGGTTCTACAGGGCAGTGGTTAGGCCAGCTATGCTATACCGGTCAGAGTGCTGGGCAGTGAGAAGGAGCCACGTCAATAGAATGCAAGTTGCCGAGATGCGAATGCTGCGGTATATGAGTGGCGTGTCGAGAGCTGATAGAATCAGGAACGAGTATGTTAGAGGCAGCCTGGGGGTTGACACGCCGAAAAGATGAGGGAGAATAGACTGAGATGGTATGGACACGTGATGAGAAGAGCGGACGAGGACCTAGTTAGGGCTATACCAGGACTGCAGGTGGTAGGTAGTACCCGGGGCAGGGGGAGACCGAAGCTGACGTGGGAGCAGGTTGTCCGAAAGGATATGGCGGTGTGTGGGGTGGACGGTGACCTGGTTGGAGATAGACGTGAATGGAGGGCCAGAACCCGCAGACCCGACCCTGCCTCAGGCGGGATGAGGGTATGATGATGATGACTGGCTGGTCTTAATATCTCAATGGTTGAGTGCACAAGCCTCACCTAAAATACGCAAGTTCGCCCTTGATTGATAGAGCCTAGGTGCCGCACCGTCATATGAGGTAAATTCACTCGGGTCTTCCGTTGGGCAGAATGTAAAATGGTCGCGTTTAGGTGTGTGGGAGTGCGATGTCACTATCCGTCAACAAAACCTGAGCACTCATCATTATAAATAATTAAAGTCCGCGAGTTATGATGCTATTTATACTTGATCGCCCTGAATTCAAGAGGTTGTTATGGAGAAGATGGTCACAAGAAAGAGGGTAGGGCACTAGGACAAAATATTAGGAGGAAATACTCTTTCGAAGTTGCTGACGGCATTTTGTTCACTTCAATTTTTCAGTAGTGAGCTTTGCATATGTCGTCTGTTTAGTGACCACTGTAAGTGGCAGTTATACTGAACACAACGACTCGGACTGAAACGGATACTAGAAGGGGGAAGGTACCTCTGAAATGTCAGAGACGTGTGGGCTGTACAAAAATTTTAGACTACAGTGCTTTTGATACGGACAGTTGGCAACTATTCAAATTGGGTAGTTTGTGGCATCCGTCAGTCAATGGCACCATTAGACTAATCGTGGCTCTCCGTCACTCTCACTGCAGGTTTTTGTATGCCGACAATTCCTTAGTACCCCATGTGCATAAAAGACATTGAGTCGAATGCTCAAGAGCGCCGTACTGTACAAAGAATGCGATAGATTTCGTGGTTATATGACAAACCTAACTGTGGTTTAACTTGTAACCGAAAGAGACCACCAACCGGTTTTAAATCCAAGAATCGGGCGGGTGTGACACAGTTCGCGATATGCTATCGAAAACGGATGTTTCAAATTAGGACTTGTTCACAGAAAGCAGCTCGAAAAACGTCAGTCCCTGTATTACTCCCTACTTAATGCAATGATAACCTGAGATTATTGTCTCCGAAACCCAGTGGCTCTCAACGTGTTTTTGAAGCCATTAGATTAAGGGTCCCACCTGTATTTCTGTGGCCGCCGCAAACCGAAGCAATAAAAATGTATACTTCAATAGATCCCCCTACGCGCTGAATAATAACTGTGCGCATCGCGGAAAAGATGTAACAACACTGTGGCAGTATGGCAGTTAAAAGAAGGAGGAATATTGGGAATATACAACCTTAGAAAAGGTAGAGGTAGGCCAAAGTAGGAGAGTACGTCGTACTGTGGGACATAACAATAAGTGAGATGGAGAGGGCCTGGTGGAAAACAATAAGAAATGAAGAGGCAGAGCTTACAGACCCGACCCTGCTATAAGATTAGGACGTAACCATATGCAAATGAAGAAGGGAGGTGATTAATTTCAACATGCATATGTCCACACTATCCAACCCAGAACCTTATCTGGGCTAATGTGAGGAGTTTAAGTGCAATGATAAGGAGAATTACCAGGGCTAGCCTGTCACAGATCTTTAAAATCCTTTGGGAGTTTAGTAAGATATTTTTGGCGCAGTTAACATCACAACACCCACTCTGCATCAACTTCCTGCCCGACGACACAAAACACATGAAGTTCTCTAATCGTCAGCAAGTAATCACTAATTGGAGTCAGAAGTGAACTCCAAGCATTGAGCTCGAGGTCAGTGCGCTCTACCAACTAAGACACGGAAGCCGACTAATCTGATCAGTGTATAATAGAGCAATAGAAGTAATGAGAACTTTGGGGACCTCGCATGAGCTGACAACGGTTTTTCATGCATAAAAACGTTGGTCTTAATTACCTGCAAAAAAGAATTAACACAGTCTCCTTTTTCCAGACCCGGCAGTTAATGAATCCACTCGTTCAAGAGGTAGACGTGCTCTATCAATTCAGAACTTCCCTAAGTTTCATTGCACACAAAATGACTACGCGCTCTGGGTTAGAGTTCCGTGGAGTCAAGTTAAATTTAAGATACATATTTTACGCTGACATTAACTATAATTAAAAATAGTTAAAGCTGTTCGGTGACCTCTTCTGATGCACTTGGCAAACGTTTTCGTTGTTAAAAATAATCTTGTTCCATTCACGGGGCGATACGAAAGAGCAGAGGTGGCAGAGCCTTGTTCATGTGAACGGCTGCTTTCAGATACGAAACAATGGGTGGACAGCTTCCTTCTACACTTTTATTAACAATATACTGTATCAAATTTCTGCAACATTGGGATGAGGACCACTTTAATTAATAGAAAGTGTCTTCACAGTCCAGTTTCTCATGCGCCAGATACAATTATGAATCTGCCCTCTCGTGCATCTGTATATGGTTGACTCCGGCGTTCAAATAGGACTCTAGGGATTCCATTGCATATAACTGAATTCAAAATAAATAATAAAAATGTATTGTTTTGGTTGGGTCAAATGATATAATCAAGCCACTTGTAAATGAGATATTATACGGCAGTTTGATGCTAAACGTATAAGAAGATGAAGAAAACTCTCAGGTAGTATGCTCAAATCCAAGGAGTGGGGGAGAAGAGGGGTAATAAAGGATGTATGACTCTGGAATTCTTTCTGAACAGCTGAGGTTTAATAAGAGGGATGAACACAATTACAAATCCAAACGATACGACAGTATATCCCACCGTCCATCTCTTCACGCCACCATAATTTTCCTGTTAACTTCGCCTATGGCACCGATGTGAGGTACAGCGCTTAGTTACGGCACCTGAAAATTTCAGTTGCTGAGGACACAATAAAATATTGAACATGTTTGGGTCAAATAAAAACAAAAATACATTTTCAGGTGATTTAGCACGCAATTAAGTCCCAAGTGTTAGTTTCAGGGTAGAATATCCAAAGCACACTAATCCCTGCCCGTAGAAGCCGGTTATGATAATAAAGAGTTAGTGGTAAACGTCGACGATGCCGGTACGAGGTCAAATGAGGCAAATGCGCAAGCTCAATTGCTGGTCTGCTTTTCGTGAGCATGCACAGTTGCCTCATTTGACCTCGTATCGTTCGTATCGTCATCGTCGACGTTCACCACTAACTCTCTATTCAGTCAGAGCCCAGTCACGAAAAACCATAAGTTCAACAGTCTTTTCCTTTCGTCTCCCTCTTTAACCTTCGGTCCAGTTTTCATCTTTTCCTTTGTGTCTATTTCTATCTTCCTTATTCTTGCCTTCCGTTTCTTCTTAGCCCTCTGGAATTCATAAGTAGACCATAAATTGGGAAATGGGAATGTAAATCATTATAACGATGAGTGTCCAATAAGTGCCTAACATCCTATAAATAATCACGACTCTACTAGCTCCTGAAATCTAAAAATACACTTCAAACAAACATTTTAAATGTCACTATTACAAAGCACAATTGTAAATAAAATGAGACTTATGGCTGCTGCATGAAATTTAGATTCTACAGAACCACAGCAGGAATATAAATTTGTGGGCGAATAATCGAAATACAGTACATAGACGAAAGAAACGGGTATTATCTGAAGAGCATCTTAAAACTTAGGGATCAGACATTACATCTGACAGTAAGCCCAGGAGATATGCTAATATCCGCTGAAATTCCCAGGCTTACGAGAAAAAAAGAGCCAGACTAAAGTAAGATGACGGCTATGACGCCTACGCGGCGGTAACTGTAAAAAAGAGTAACAAGCGACAATTTCTACTCCATCTCCACCCAATCCCAAATTAGATCCCAAAAGAGAGGTTCCTGTTAGCAGCACAAGCAACCCTTAACAAGCCAAAACATAAACCAGTGGGACAAAACGAAATGACGTCATCAGACAGAAGCGTAATGGAACTTCAGTTCAATGACCTCCTTCTAAAATCCAGAATATAAGCGAATAGCCCCTAGAAGGCTATTCAAAGGACCAGGAGAGGCGGAACTACAAATAAAACTTTTGCGATGAGACAAAACACAATGACCATGTAACTGTAGCGTAAAAATGACCATCAGGAACCTCTTGAGAACCACAGCCACTACCAATCTACAAGATTAAAAAACAAATTATGACTGAGGCCAATAAGAATTCTATGGCCGATGTTGTCTTGACCCATATCATTCTTTCAAGTAATGAGTCCTATTACGTGAGAGCAATACCGCATTCCTGACTAATGGTGGTAACGGTTTGTGATTTACCGTTTCTGAGAGAGAAATCTCTGACAAATAGAGGTTTCTGAGAAATAGTCTTAAAATGTATACAGGCACACAACAAAATAACAATATTATAACAAATGGTCCATGAAGATAGTAAAAAAATATGCAGCTACATAAGTTCTGTGTAGTCAGTACAAGAGATGTAGTTAAGAGAGTCATTGCGGTTTCCCCTAGAACTCAGAATTTTTGTGAATCCTTGTTATAATACAGTGGTCACATACATTTAATATATTACGGGATAAGTCACGAGATTACTACAGTAGGTAAAGAAGTAGTGAGCTTGAGAATTCTAACCCACAACTCCCACTAGGAACGGTGACTTTCAAAAGGAGTTAAAGAAATGGTCGGAATACTCAGTAATGAAAACAAGTAAGTTCCAGTCTGAAATTTATTTTCAAGTATCCAATTCTTCAAACGTGGATTCCACAGAGAATAGCGAAGAGCAAGAGTGTGTGTAATTTAAAAATTTGGCGGCACACTAACAACGACACTTTTCGGGGCACACAAACGCCAAAGAAAATATATAAGATGTAACCTAACCCTATGCAAAAACTTGCCTCGGTGGCGCAGTGGGAAGCACGTTCCGTAACTGCGTCAGTAGCTTTTGGTTCGATCTCGAATCCTGGGACGGGGTAAATCCGGAATAAATTCGTCCTGCATCCTTTTGGAACACTTTCCAAGCGCTGAAAAATATACTGAACGGTCGTCAGTTGCCGTTTTAATATCAGAGGATCCCAAATCCTCACCCGTTATCATGATAACTCGGTCAATGACCTTTCCGTTGAATAAAAATTGCCCGACTTAAGCAGTGTGTAAGTGATCAAAACCCTTGCAGGTGCCGGCGACTAGCCTTACTGGGTCATCAAGGGTCGATTCCGTTACTGAGCAGTAGCGGCGTGCTAAACGGACAAGCACCGTTATTGTTCTATGTCAGCAGAGACAAGAGAAAATGTCGATAGTAGGTAACTATTGAGTTAAAGAAAAGCAACTACAAGCCCTTTTTCCCCTTATGGCAGTCACGTACCCATCTTTGCCCCTCTAGATAGGCACATGGGTGATGCGTTGGACGACATTTTTTACGCAGCCGGCTGCCGACCAAAGCTGCAACCCCTATGGCTATTTAGCGTTGACCCATTTTTGATTCTTTCCGACGCTCCACCAATGCTATGGGGGAGCTCCTACACCTGGAAATTTTGTATCATTTACCAGTCGCATGGTACAGAGGGTTCTCTTAAGTGCAAAAGGAATCGTACAACACACGGGGCCACGGCTTCACTTCCCAGCCGACGGAATGCGCACTCGGGGGCTTCTCTCTCTCTCGCCCTAAAGTTGCCAACCAACTTCGAACCTGGAACTACTGACGTAATAATAGAGCACGCTACCTCCCGGACCACTGAGGCGGGTTAATAGGTAACTATAGAGTTAAATTCCAAAAACGCATTTAATTAATGTTAGTACGGCGTCAGAGGAATGTAGAACGAGGTCTTCCACAGTTGTACAGTGCAGTTCGGTAAATTATTGAACTTGGGACACTCAGAAACCTTTTCAAATGTGCTTTATGGTAACAAGTGGCAGCTGTGGCAAAAAGAATTCGTATTTCAAACAAACGCCAGGTGGCACTTATACAAATCGACCCATGTCAAAGGAACAAGATTTAAATCTTCCGGGAATTGAGTCAGACATTTCCCTTCCACTCATGTCTTCAAATTTTATAACTATATTTACTGAGCACGTCGTTGATATATTTTGTTATTGTTTTAATGCTAAAAATATCGAAGAAAACTCACAGGAAATGAGTCAAATTTAGCCGAACGATCAGAAACGAGAGGTCTTTCAGATGTTGAATCTATAGTGGATGACCAACGAACACCAGCTGGTGGTGGATAGCTCCGGAACTCTTCTTGAATTCAGAATGCACATTTTACAGAGAATTTCATGCCTTACAATCACCAACTGCCGAATATGACCGCTTAAAACACTTCAAAATAAATGCGATTGTCCGATTAAATAAGGGAACTTGAACAGGATAATACCAGGTCTTTTGTAAGGGTCTAACATCAATTTTGTTGAAATACCTTTGTGAGTGACTATCCATCAAGTACAATCTTCTCCAAAATCGTTTCATAGCCACCTTTTAAGTTAATGCTTCTGTCCCTAAATTCGCCAAATGGGATTTGATATCCAAGTCAACGTCTAGGGACTTTTATTAAAATGAATTCTAAATTGACGTACTTCCAAAGGGGGACTTCAGTCATGGTTCTGGAAGATTTCCTGAGAGCCAACTCAGATTTACCCACAAATGCACAAGTTCACAGACACAAACCCGATCAATGTATGGTGAAAAGTGAACACGTTAGTGTTGCGTGAATTGCACACAATGTTTTCAAGTTAGGGAGGTGGATTTTTTTCCCCACTCTTCCTGATGCTAGTGAAGGTCTGCATGCCAGTAACAGGGGTAGCATGCACGCCTCTTGAGTATAGTTCCAGATTTAATTCTGATAAAGACTGGTATCTTTTCAGTTGATAAAGACAATGAACACACCTTCAATGATATGGAAACCAGGGTGTGACTTAAGGACGCAGCGGCCTTCCGGGTGATGTCAATACACCGCTTAAGGAAATGATATGCTGTTAAGATGATAAATGTCCTTGACGTTAACATTACATCCGGCTAATAGGTCATGAAATGGACGACAAAAAAAAACATTCAACAGCAGCTCTCAGACTCTAATCAACAGGAGTCAAAATCTACTATTTTCCAATAAGACTCCAAAGGGTAACAAACCCACAACTTATCAATAAATTGTAGGATTACAGTACTTGTTGACAGTGAGATGAGAGGATGTAGACATTATGGACATCATATTTACGTTGGGCACACCACTTCTCGCGAGATCACTGAAGTTGAGCAGCGCAAGCCCACGTCAGTACCAACATGGGTGGTTGGTAAAGAACGTTGGGTGCTGCAAATTTCCCCTCTCCTACATCCTCATCTCCCGCGAGCAGCCTCCTAAAGGTTCGGCCTGTTATGGCTGCTTGGCTTACTCCCCAACCCAAGAAATTCATCAAATTAATCAAACCATTTATGGATGCGCGGCGCGCATACACAAGCTCAAACTGACAGGGGTGTAAATCTTGGGGTGGTTACACTAGCCAGCATTTTTCTTCCTAGCTTTTGGTAAATTGAAGACTACTAGAAAAAAACGGATATTTTATGGGGAAAAAACGGGTATTCCTGCGCCTAATGGAGGATTTTTAAGTCTCTTTCCCCCTCTTCAAATCTATTCAACGTCGAGGAGAGAACGATCGAATCAGATGAGGTTTCCCAGAGTCAAATTAATAACTCAGTTTTCCTGATCAATTCTCCCATCCATAGGAAGTCTGTGAAAAGCTCTACAAAATTGAGCATAATTGAATATCCTTATTTAGTACATCCCTTTTCAGTTATCTGGTAATTCCCTCAGTTGTCTGGCATAAAATGCTCATGTTGCTCATTTTAACAAGCTTTCATGACCCAATGTACTATATTTATATGCCCGCGAGTAAATGTGAAATCTGCTATCGGTTCATGAGACACACCTATGCACCCCGCTGGGAGTCGCTGCCTCGTCGCTCAGAAGCAACGATTTCAAACTTCAGGTCCCCCATGGATAGTCTAATTTCATTAGAGGGGTCTAAAAGTTACCTCCCTTCTGAAATCGGTTATCTACGCGGATAAACACCTTTCTTCAAACGGTGGCTGAAGTGCAACAGTTTTTCTAATATACAGGTGAAAATGAAAGATGCACCGATGCTGATTTTCCGCTGATGTCACTAAAAAAATTTTTTTTTTTTTGCTTTCACCTAGGTCTCGCAAAAAATCTGAGATTCCCTAAAATAATTAATATCTACCTGCCGTTGGCAAAAATAAACTAAAGTAGGCAAAGGTCAGATCCAGTGGCGTAACTTATAAGGGCAATGGGGTCAAATTGCCCCGGGAGCCGAAGAAAACGTCACTGGGGGCGCCTTGTTAGCCACGCTAAAAATCAGTCGCCGTGACACAATGTCTGTTCCATGTCTGTTCAGGATAAGCAACATGGGGGAAGGGGGTGCTTCGAATGCATCTGGCCCCGGGCGCCACAACTGAAGTTACGCCACTGGTCAGATCAGTCAAAAATTTCCTCATTAGCACTTGCGCTGACCCAATGCAGTAAATCTTACCACCTCGATAGTACGTGGATGACCCTTGTCATTTGCAATTTACAAATGTCACTAACTGTTGCATATGAAACACGATATAACAAATGCAGCTCTGACGTCAGTGTAGGACTATTATTACTTCTAAGTCCACTGAAGCCTATTTATTTAAAACACCTGGTGAGAAGACAGCATATGGGATGGAATCGGGTGAGGTCAGACTAGATACAGAAGGAAACCAGGATAAACTCTCCTCGTCCCTAGTCTCTCACATGAACTAGCTCCCCTTCTCTCCGTCCACAACAGCTGCGTCTCGTTAGTCAATTGTTTGACTTCCCACTTTCCCATCAATCAATAACAGGACTGACTGGTCTAAGCAGGGGGGACAACTAGAGACTGAAGTTGGCTGTCGACCACGCCAACAATTTACCAACCCCAGACGGCATACACTTCCATAACTTATGATAATTACACCTCCCTCGTAGAGGTTACAACCCTACACCCTCTGTATAATTTTCCTTATTCAGTGTCACGTCTAGCCGCCATCAAATTCAATCAAAACATTGGCCTCTCAAAACCTCGTTGGTCCTATCAAATAGTGAGTAACGTATGTTTATCGATAGTCGATAATCCGATCTCAGTTGATGAACACATCAGCTAGAACTCCACTGACCCCCCCCCCCCCCCCAAACAATATTAATAGTATCGTTTCCATGACAATCTATTACAGGCCGAAGACAACTATAGGACCTCTCGGATATTTTGCCACTATTCTTGCCTCTATCAAATTCTGCACTTTCTTGACATTTGGCGCACTATGTGTAAACTGCTTTTTGCACTCATTATTCTCTTGCAAGACCATTTTTCGCCTATGGCTGGCTTCCGACCGAAAGTCACAACCTTTAAACACACTAAGTATCAGAGTGGGTCTTGTCTGTGAGTCTCCAACATGTTGAATGGTATAGCAACAGGAAGGAAATTGGTCATTTAACATGTCAAACTGTTACCTTCCTCAGGGGTCCTCCACCAATTTTATTTTCAGATTGCACAACTGCGGGTTCAGAGGGAGAGAAAGATAAAAACAGTTTGTAATTCTCCACAGTGAGCTTCTATATACGACCCTGGCTTAACAACTTCAGACAGAGGATGCGCCCCTCTGTTAAATTAATTATTGTTGATTTAATAGCGGCATTCAGTTGTAACATTAAATCTAACCCACGACAACACGATCCGCATCCCTATACCAGGGAATTAATCTACTTAAAAGCTGACAATCTGAAGAATAAATTTACCCAGTAAAGGGTGTGCGCACAGGGATGATTACATCTTCAAACAGTATTTTAAATCTAAGACAGAATTTTCCTTCACAGCGTCAGAAATTTGAATATTACTTGCTTATTATTTTCAATCCTGATTTATACCTGATGCATGGGGTTCATGAACACCCGCAGAGAACCATCGATAACAGCCAGGAGGCCAATCATAAGTCAAGTGCAATATACAGTATTACCTGGACTACGAAATCAGCTAACAGCGAAAGAACACTTCCACACAGTGAAAATCTTATTATTTTAAATCAGTAAGTCCCAACCTCGGACCGTGACCCAGATTAGGATAGTGGGACAAAAAATTATTGTGTCACGGACCACGAGTTATTACTTTGGATAGCAATGAAAAAGGTTGGGTACCTCTAAGCAAACTGAAAGTATGGTAGAAAAGATGAAAGATTATTCCTGATAACTGCTGCACTAAGATGCTGAAGTGAACTTTCATCGAGATCCTCATCATCACTGACGTGATGGGATTCAATGTCCTGAGCATCCTGAACATCTAATAATCTTCATTGCAAATCTGTATTAGGGGTATTTGGATTATCGAAATTTTGGTCGGGATAATGAAATGAAAATTTTAATTGAAGCTTGTTCGGATTTAAGAAGGTACACTGTGTTTTCGGGGTCGTAGTTAGGGTTTTAGAGGTCCTGAAAAATTTTCATTTAAAAACTCGCAGCGCATCAGAACATTTTACCACCAGCTCTCGTCAGATCACCGAAGTTAAGCAACGCAAACCGAAGTCAGTACCAACATGGGTGACTGGAAGTGAACGTTGGGAGCTGCTAATTTCCCCTCTCCTACATCCTCTACACTTACCTCCTCACCTGCGAGCAGTCTCCTTAGGGTTCGGCCTGTTATAGCAGCTTGGCTTACTCCCCAACCCCTTAGTGTAGCATACTACAGCAACAAACTTGTTGAACTAAATTAAATTTACAATAACAAACGTTCTGGCCCCCAAACTTAGCTGCCAACCCTGAAAAGTTCAATAAATACGATAAGTTTAATATTCATTAAAATTGCATACTATGGCTCTGAACATGTGCTAGGGCCACTAAAAATGGAATTGGTATGAAACATTCTTAGCGGCTATGGGCAGTCATTCAGCTCGCCTCCCCCAAGTGCATCATTCGGTACTGTTGAAAGAGTTTACCTATAATCTGCCCTCTGGCAGATTGAGTTCAAGAATCGGGCGGTGAGTAATTATGTGTTTTGGACGAAAAGTAAATTTTAAGACTTGCAGAACTAGCATTACATTCGTCTTAAAGATGGCGTAGTTCTTGGAAGGACTCGCCATTCAGTATCCATATATAATGCATCAAGTTATCCAACTGGGTATCACCATTTGATAGGCGCCGAACCTACAATCTTAAAATAAAAAGGAAAATAACGGTTGTGCCTACGATAGGAACTTCGTTGGATTTTTTGAAAGGAGGTCAGGACCTCTGCTAATCAGTTCTTTTATGAATTATGCCTCTCTTCAAGCTCATTGAAGCGTCTCATCATTGACGACCATATTCCACATTATTCCTTTGAATACTAACCTCCTCATTGGTCATCCTTCAATTTCATCAGGAAACGAACTGCCCAAGTCTGAATAGAAATATATCACATCCTGAAATCACGGCCCAGAAAAGATGGGAAGTGTTGACTTTAGATTTTCTGGCGATCTTCCCTCCCTTCGTCTCTTCTTTCTGATTCACGTCTCCTTATCATTCCCCTTGTCTACTGAAGGGAGGTAAGAGTCAAGGATACTTTATAGAGGGGTAATTCACATATTTCACCACTGCATTGCGCTCCAAAATCCTGTCTTAAAAAATCCCACGCCAAATCTTTTTTAAGAAAAAAAAATGAAAATGACAAGCAAAACTGGGGGTTCATTTCCTTTCGAAAGTTTCAGCTGCAAGATTTAGTTACATCAGAGCATAAATTCAAAAACTATTTTGACAAAAATCAGTCTTTCATGCAGAACCTATTTCAAGGTCTGGAGAGGGGGGGGTCATGTCGGTGTCAAACGTTAACTTCTCAAACGAAATATCTCGAGGGATTTTCACGACCAGATTCGAATGGATAACATTTAGCGAACTAAAGAAAGGAGGAGATGGTCGTCTTAAAGTTTGACGATTAAATTTGGCACATTTTGACAATAATGTTGTCTAACGGGTTCTTTTCATAACTATACACTCTTCTCTCCAAAAAAACCCCTCCATATTGGTGACAAATGTCTGAACTTCATCACCCTGGGACCCCTTATCTTCCCCAACAAAACCAAATAGATTCAAATAATTAATACATTTTTCTCATGAAATGGCCTGCCTTCAAAGAAGGAAATGTATATTGTTTTTTTCATAACTTTCTTTTTATGTCAAAACCGGTCTGTTGTATAAATCCAAAGCAAGGCAATATACCCGCTCAGCTAATAAGACCACGTTGAACGTTTATTGCTATCTAGTTGACGTTACATCAAATAGCGAACGCTCCACTTCGCTATCGTAGCACTTGTAGAGCTCTATCCACGTTAAACGACAACAATGACAGTTATTCTAGTTCAAATTATTGTCAGACCTATTTCCTATCTTTAAGGAACATAATTATAAATCTTACGTTGTATATAATTGATTAAATATGATGGCAATGTTTTATATAATGTATTCAACCAATAATAACAAACTTAGTCAACTTTTAAAAATTCTCCGATTTGACTATGTCTAGTCACGCTGCAAATTTCAATTTGGCATACTGCCGTCGGGATTTTCTACGGTACAATCATCATTTTAAGTGACTTAATTCACTGAAATGTTTTTTGAATTTCTATGAAATGAAACTGTAGTTAAAAATTAACATGACTCAACGGTAAGTTCACTAAATTTCAAATATAATTCGAGGTATCCATAAGCCTTGTATAGCCGAAAACTTTTTCGAACGGCGTCATGTCGCCTTTCGAAAAAACTTTTTAGGCAAAACATTCCTATATTATTATCATTGCAGAAACATTTACCTAATTTCTACCTTAACAAAGATGAAAGATGGTTACTTATCTAAAAAGTATAAGAACGGCTTCAAAAATAATGCAAGTAAACGATTTCCCCCTCTGAACAAATGTTAGTAGATAAAAGCCAACGCAACACGACTAGAGTTTGTACTAAAAATTCCAGATGATAACAACTACCTTTCACTTGCCCTTCAAGATTCAATAAAACTTCTTTATCCTTCCGAAGATTATTCTTCTTTTCGTTAGCCATTTAAACATGCTTTATCACACCAAAAAGTAATCGCACATCATTTTGACTCACAACACAAGCTTAACAACCACACGGCTTCCTCTATTCTGAAACTAACAGCTCTAACTCAGCGCCATCCTAAAAAAATAACATCCCGATGTGAAGAGGCGTTCACACATTACGACGACGTCACAGTGCATGCGAAGTTTTATAGACGTTGTATTCAAGTGTAAAGGGGCCGTTCAAACGATGCGACCGTTGGACGATACATGTCTTGAACAACTACTGTTGAAACCCAGTCGTTCCCACATTTCAACTAGTTGAAATCAACTGATGATTCAACATTTGTGGCGCTAGTTGAACAACAAAAGTTAAACCCCTTTCATCTTTGGTTACTTCAACTACTGTATGTTGAATCAAATTTCACATGATTCAATGTATGTTCAACTGACCACCAACTAGTAGTTGAATCGTGTGAACGCCCCTTAACTCAATTGGACCACACTGAAATTAGCTATGCGGAATAATTTAAAACAATGACACTCGACAATTAGTGCCACTACTAACCAGTTTCTAGCTTATGGCAGGGTTTGGTACCCATCATTTCTTGATTCCAGAACAGAAAAGAGCACGTAAGGAAAACACCAGTCAAACAGCGTCAGTTGTGGAGTTGAAGGACAACGGTACTAGTATGTTACACCAATGGGCTGGGGAGTCAGCCAGGCAGCCATAGCGGGCCAGACCCTGAGGAGGCTGCTCATGGGTGAGGTCGGAGTTGGGGATGTATGGATGCTGGATCCTGTATTAATGGGTTGAGGAGTAAGCCGAGCAGCCATAGCAGGCTGAACCCTTTGAGGCTGCTCGCGGGTGATGAGGAGGTAGGTGAAGAGGATATGGGAAAGGGGAAATTTGCGGCACCCAACGTTCTTTACCAACCACCCATCTTGGTACTAACGTGGGCTTGCATTGCTTAACTTCAGTGATCTGACGAGAACTGGCGTGTCCAATGGAGAGGGAAAATTAGCAGCACCCAATGTTCACAACCAACCACCCATCTGAGTACTACCTAAGTTTGAATGCTTTGCTTAACTTCAGTGATCCGACGAGAACTGGTGCGTCCAACGCAAATCAGCCGCGTCACGGTACGTCATGAACAAAATACTGGACAACAGTTTGTACATTTTGACTTCTGCTCTCATGCCCTAGCTCTTTCAGTCGCTTTATAGGATCTTCTGGGGTAGTGTCCGTAAATGTTACCGGAATCCACTTGGCATAGTGGTGGTCCGAAAAGTACTCCGTAGCAGTTTTTTTTTATGTTTGTCAGCAAAATTGTTGTCCAACGTTTTCTACTGTACCCGTCCGTGTTTGTAAGAATAGGAATCGTCATTCCAGGTGTCCACAGGTCGCCGCAAGTGTTTGAGGTTCATAATAACAAATCCACTAATGGGGACTAGAGTGAAGAGATGGGATTCACTGATTCTCCACTTGCATCAAAGAAAGACCGCAGAAAATGTGAACAGCAGGGTTGTCCAACCTTTTTGGTACTGTATTGCCAGACAATCAACTGCTCCAAGATATAATGTAAGTATCTTGCAAGTACAATGCATCATTAAAAATATAAAAAAAAACCACCAACATTTAACACATGGTGGGGCTGACCGCACGCCCGCATTACAAGCCTACATGGGACCCAGGTTGGACAACCTTGGTGTAGTGACGTTACTCGCACATTAAATTAAATCAGCCACGATTTCTGATATAAATAGGACAAACTACGAATTATTTATTATACAAGCTTCTAATTGCTATGCATTCTGAACAAATCGTCAGAAATACTGTAAAACTGTTGTTAAATTTATCGTTAGCAACGGTTATTCTTCACTAGTCCCCCTGCAGGACCTCTAAAACGCCAACCTAGGTTTTTTACAAGTCACATCTGAGTGCTGCTTCGAAAAGCGACACTGCATCTGTTCATGAATGCAAGTAAACACCTGTCTTTCATATTTATTATAACTGGAAACACAAATTATCTATTGATTCAAGCACGAAAATTGACACACTAATGACGTCATCATGCTGGATGGAACGTAAATTCAGTGACATCTGAAACAGAAAACCAACCGACTTTGGTATTTCTAAAAACTTGCGCTGCCACAGTAGATAAATTGATGACACACTAGCCTAATGAACTAAAGTTGCGTAAGTTTGCCCCTGGACGAAGTTGGCAGTATCCTAAGTATGGCTCTTATCCGACCTAATGCATGTGAGTTCTAAATCTTACCTCAATATCCAACACCCACACCTTCCATTTTCTACCGTATAAACAATTTCGAGATTTCTTTAGCCCTCCCTTTACGTGGTCTGCTTCTTTCCATCTGCTTCATTCCTGTGATGAACATGGCCAGCTCTGTATTTCAGATGGATGACACACATAAATTAGGCGCAATTGTGTGTGATCCTTTGGCAACCATTTTAAAGGATAGTGATAATCATCACCCCCCCCCCTTTATTTCTCCTCGGCAGGCTCAGGTCGGCCGATTCTAGCTCTCTATTCCCTCCTATTCCTACATTTTGCCTTCATGGTTACTTTGGCTGCTTTCATTCTATTCCCAAACTACCCAACACTTAAACAGACTAGTTCGTTTAACGAATCCCTAACCATTTTCCCGCCTATGGCAGACTACGGGGCCCATATTGTCCCATTTGGACAGTATTTTACGCAGCCGACTTCCAACCAAGTGCTGCAACTATAACTGGTTAGGTTCACACACTGAAGTTACATACATCGTAAGTTACGAACCAGAAAATGCTTAATAAGGAAACTGGCAGTTGATTCATTCCGAAGGTATGGAATGGTTAGGGGCTTGTGAAAAGCAGCAGCAGCAATTCTGGGGCTAACATATGGGAATGAGATTTTATGCATTAGTGAAAAAAAGTGATGGATTGTATGGAGGTAGCCCAAAGAAGACTAGGTAGGATGGCCCTGGAGCAATACAGGTGATATTTGGTGTTGTCTACATTTGAAAAGAGAGAAATGAGTAATAAGGTGACATACGTGTGAAGGATATGGGGACTAAATAAGAAAAATTCAGTATGGCAGGTTAATGCATGGGTAAGCAATATGAGGGTGTCTACCAACTGAGAGAGGAGAGTGAAAATGATAGCATAATAGAAGATAACCATAAAACTGCACCCCGGAGAGGGCGAAGAAGAAACAACAACAACGCAAAGGTTAATACATGAAACAGTAAAGAATGGGGGTTAGGGCAGTGACGACAAAACTTGGGCAAAACTTGAAGGAAAGGGCAGCTAAGAAAATGCTGAGGGTGTATGGGAATAAACTTAAGTTCTGTTTTGGGCAAGAACCAGGTCACTGGAGATGAAACAGAGGATGGGATAGATCTCAGGTGGAGGGGACGGCTGTGGATTGTGTGGGGATCAAGTACAAGACGTCAGACATGTCCAATGCTCGATCAATGCAGGAGGTGTTGAGGAACCCCCATACTGGAAGAGGTCGTGAGAGTAGTGGGTGTTGGGGCGAAGTGACTAGAAATGGGTAGGAAGGGCAAAGACATAGCTGGGGTGCTGGTGGAGATCTAGACATAGGTCTAGCATGAAAAATCCCACTTCCAAGATATCCATCATAAAGGACTACCAGGGTCGGCCTGCAGTTTGTTCCGGCCCTCGTGTTGACTGCATGACCACAAGTGTGTGCCAAAACTCTTGAAGTTGAGAGATAATTTACACGTGCGTTTCATATGTTCAATGTTTCACTATAAAGTGCAACTTAGCCCTACAGTTTTATTTGATGAAAAACTGGGATCCAAGTTCAGCGTTTCTCCTGAAAAGCTGTCCTTAGGCCTTTAATCACTGAACCATGACCCATACTCTTGCCTCCTTAGGGCGAAAGAAAAGCATAGGTATGATATAATAGAGCAGCCCCATGCAGTATATAGACACTGCATCAAAAAAAATCTGTACAAATTTGCTGGTCTTTATCAGGCATTAATAACGTATATGAATTGGTAAAAGCCTTTCCAGAATTTCTCTGTGATTGACCCCCCTCAAGGCCAATCGACAGAGATAGTACAGTATGATGCACATTAACGAAACCGAGTTCTAATCACAATCGCACCATTATCACAAACATCATCTTGCCCAAGTCGAGTCGAGTGACACCTTGTTAAAGTCCCTACAAGTACTATATTCGTTCTCACTTTCTGTGTAAGTAGCCCTCACTACTCAAATGAAAACAATTTTGTCCAGCTTCCCTTTTTGAAATTTCTATGTCGTCTTACGATTTATGACTGGATAGCTAAAATTCGTGCGCATTGAAACATGAAATTAGCACACATCACCTTAGAAGATGCAGAATCGAAACAATCACGAGGCATATGAATGTGATGTGAATCAAAGTTGAGTTGGAAAAATAGTATGATAGTGGCTTAAGTATTTTATGTAATATTGCGACTGTCCTTCAGAATTAACCTGAATCGTTCCATTACATCTACGGACACGTTATTATTTTTTGGTTTTAGTATAAACCAGTCATATTTGCAACTGTTTTTACAAGGTAAACAAGTTGACTTTTCGTCAATTTCCAGCCAAAAGAATGGCAGCATCCTTAAATTAATACTGTTCCCCAACAATACTAATTTATCTTGCATTTCAATAGAGAATACAGTTGAAGTCGCAACGAAACCAATATAATGTCCTCATAACGGTGAGTATCGAACTCGGATCAGGCCGAATCTACAAAAACAAATGGATGAAAGTTTCTTTATGCATTGCATTAATTTAAGTCGAAATTAACCCTGAAGGTCTGGTACAAAAATAACGAAGGTTTCTGCTATACCTTTAATGAAGTTTGTATTGAAGAAATTTAGACTGCATAAGAAAGATAGAAAGCAGTAATACCTTTATCGAAATGATGAGGTTCGTTAACATCATTAGGTCCCAGTGAGATGGGTTACCTATGCCCCCATTTACACGATCTTGGAAGGAGCAGTTGAAGAAATTTGGGGTGGCCTCACCTAATTGCCCGAATGAACTTCATGAAATACTGTGCTTCATGTATACTGTGTCATCAACTGATAAAGGGACTGGTTGCTTTACTTTCCACCCGAGGGCCAATTTGTGGTACCCTCTCGTCCGAATGAACCAACCATCCTTGGTAAAGTTTAAAATATTTTTTTATTTGCTAGGCTGAGGACCCAAGCTAAAAATTGTCCTACTTATGCGTAATCTAGGCTTGGAGGTAGAAATTACTATTCATATGATAGTCTGGAAATGTAAGTATACTCTTCAATTATGCAAGTTCCACAACTACAGTGCAGAACTAAGAAAAAAGGCGGTCAAAAAACATGCCAGCCTTTATAACGAAATGTCGAAATTCCCCTTAAACTTTGGCGTTTTTGTGTCTTAGTACTTTTTCTGTAATCGAAGTTTACATTGGTATCCAACTTACACCCTCGCTTGTCTTGAGAACCCCACAAAAGTTAATACATGGAGTTAGACGTAATTTACTACTAGCCCCAATTCAAAGAATCTAAACAAAAGTAGATCTCAAGTTGCATCGACCCGAACGACGTGGTTGCCTTGGCAACTGTATCCTCATCCTCGACAGAGATGATTGATATCGGAAACAGGATGCGTGAGACATGTATTATTTGGGAACAGATGGATGATGATGATCCAGCCATCTTTCATAATGGATTTTTGTCAAGTGGACCATATTGCATCCAAGAACATCTTTGTGGCAGATTCTCAATTATATTTCAAAGGTCGCTCAGTTCAACTCATGGCGGTCAATATATTTTCATCTATCATCGGGATCATTAATGGATACCACAAAAAAGCGCAACTTCAAAATTCGACATAAATGGTTCTTTAGGTCATGTATCAACACATGTCCATAAAAAACGGATGAGTCCAGCTTGTAGCCGACGTCTGGAAATACAATTTAAAGGAGATTTTTACCATTTTGGATTCTTCCTGGAAGGACAATATACGGGATAGAAGTATGAAGGATATTTAATTGGCTACTCACTTGTTAACATGCTTCGTTGACAAATACTTGACAAGGTGGTAGAAAACATAGCCAATAATAATCTGTAGAATGGCAGTTGTTTCGTGTGACTTCATATTCGGTCAATATCTGAATCTGGCGTTGCATTTTGAAGAGATCTCGAGGACAGCCCACAAGTCAGCAGGGAAACAGTAGACAATCCATATGCTTTCTCTACCAAATGGAGTACCCCAAGTTGCAGAACCGTAACTAAAATGTTGCGGCTGGGCTGTCCGTGTACATATAATCCGATCTCTTACATGTAGTGTGTGTGTGCATTATAAAGTCTTACATCAGAATTACTTGGAAAACAGGTGAATGTCGATTACAGCTTGTGGCAGGTGGAGGTTGGATCCCTTCTAATCCTTGGGAATCTCTGGACCCACTCCTGAGTGGCGGCGCTATGTAGCTACGTTGACGTCGGCCTGTCATCGGTTTGTCACGCGGGCTTTTTCCGGGGTGGGGGGGACATTGTCGCCTGAGGGCTAACGGGATATCGTTAAAAAATTAATACAACATAATAGCATATATAATTAAAGTAAAACAAAGCCCCATTTTTAAAATTCTACATAATTTTATAGTAACGGCTGTGGAACTTCTTCCCGGGTTTATTTTTCCATCCAGGCTGACTCCGCCCTCAGGAAAGTATCAATAGTCATTGTCGTTACATCATCGTTCTCAGACCGAGATTCTATGAGACGGATACGGACAGACACGGGGCCACGGCGTTTCCAGGACATCGATCCCGAATTGAGGCGCAGTCTAGATTCGGACTGCAATGTGTACGTACCTAAATTACAGTATACTTGCATAATAAATTGCGAACGTATTTTCAACCACCGTCATGGTTATGACTGATGGATTCTTTGATGCAAGTCAGAGGATGCCAAGTTCTGTTAATTATTTAAACTGAAAAAGGAGTGGTAAGGTCCTACACCTATGTAAGGTTTACCAATGTATGCTATTCCAAAATGACATTACAGGATGCACATTCATTGAAACAATTAATCATGTACTTTTCAACAAAGATATACCGGTATTTTCCATGCATCCCGATGATAGTAAAAATGAGTGTGACCTCAGTACTTTAGTCCGATCTGCGGAAATAATTTCATCGCTGACTCCAAAGCGTTCCCCTAAGAAATCTTAACAGAATGATTGAATGTGCCGCTCTAATCAGTTACAAGCTGTAAAAAAGAAAAGCAGTTACAAGTTGTAAAGAATTAATTTATCAATTATTTATTAATTAAGCAAAGATGGAAAAATTCTTATTTGGTTTTAAAATTGAAATGATGGTCGAACATCTTACCTATCAAAAGAGCCTCCGATGTTGCTTGCCAATCTTTCGCATAGCGACCTGCCCACGATGAACCTAGCTCCTCTAACCTGTGCGAAAACAACCACAGGATGGCATACCTTATTTTCTTATGAACATGTTTTGCCGTGGGGACAAACAAATTGAATTTAATTGTATTTTATTTCGTGGTCAGTCCTCGATTATGCTCACGCCACTCTCATTTTTAGACGATAACTTAGAGCAGCGGTTCCAAACTGGTGCTCCGTAGCAGGATTTTCGGGGCTCCGGGGCACGAAGCGCTGCGGATCCCTGGGGCACCACAAATGCCAACCATCTATCTCTATCTACGTGTATTCTGTTTGTACGTCGTATTCAAACGTTTTCTGCTTGAGGTTTCTCTTCTGCTGTAGCAGTGTGTTGATCGCTGTCCAGCGATGGACAAGTGGTTAAAAACTTGAAGGATTTCCTGAACAAGAACTTGTTCCTAAAACATTACATATTTGCTTACAGTCATTTCAGCGCATGTTTAATTTTTCACTATTGCTTAAATCAAATAGGGGTCCGCGAACGAGCTGGCTACCAGGCAAGGGCTCAACGACCCCAAACGGATTGAAAACCACTGATGTAGAGACTGTCACACGCGCTGTAGGAACATGTTGGACACATCTTGGTAGGGAAGATTAATAGTTAGTATTATTTCTAACTTTGAAACTATTGGACTGCGAATGTCGACTTGTGATGAGAAAATGTATTTCATTATCAGTGGCTAAAATGAAACTAAAAAGTGTATTAAACAGCCCTTCAGACAATGACTAAGGTTCTTATGAGGTCTGACAGTGGTTTCTGGGTTTAGAAAAAAAACTGACAATAGGCTTAGCATTGTTTTCAAAGCTTTTAAGCATGCAAAGTTGCCAGTTTTTAAGGAATGGTTCAAATTACAGGAACAAACTGAAATTTTCAGCAATAACAATAGCCACATTCCGAGTTGTTGTTGTGAGGAAGAAAAAACCATGCAACATCAACCAAATGTTTGTAAAATGTTCTCTTCAGGTAGATCGCAAAGTTGTAATGGCAATCCCATCAATTTTCCCTAAATAAAAACAGAAGATAAACAGCACACGATTAGATTTTGTCATTATTCTTAATTTGAAAACTAACTTCTTTTAAGTGATCCACAGGTTAGAGCGGTCCATTTTGCCAAACAATCACAAAGCAGCATACAAGAAGCATGGATGATTGAGACTAAAAAATGTTATGCCTTTATTATCCTCCGTTACAAACATGAAAGCAAACTTTTGCAGACATGACTCTACTCAGCGCTACTCTTATGGACTATTATATTACGAAACGGGCAAGATAAGTATATTTTGGGCGAGAGAAAGATCCCATTTTAAAATATGGTGACCAGAGATTCCACATCTCGACGAGTCGGCCTCATAAAAAAGTTCATGCATTGTTTATTAACCCCGTCACCCTATGACGAGTGAGTTACATAAACACCATCTACTTAACAGAACAGGAAGTAGGAACATCACTCTGGGGTCCTGAAGAATATTTACCTTGAATAAAGTGTATTTTAATTAATTCAGCACCTCATATCCTGTATGATACGCTGAATGTTGGTCTACTGGACCCAACCTAGTCCCCACTTCTATTACAAAGTCTATCCTAAATGATTTACTTCATTCAAGGCTCAATGGAGATTCTAAATACTGTATAATGGAAAACTATTACTTTGTAACATGCTGGTAACATACCTAAAATAACCTATTCAAAAGTCTATGAGAATTATCTACTAGCTCTTCTCAAGAAAAACTAGCGCAATGCAATCCATTAATGAAAATGTGAGCTAGTAACTTTATACGAATTGCAGTACAGTACTTTTCGATTTTTCACTTATCGAGTTAATAAATATTTTTTGAGCTTCTTATAAAAATTGAGACTATGAAAGGTGAACTTCGAGAATTACTCTAACCTTGATTTAAACGGAAATTTGAGGTGTTCTTCATCTTTGTGGTCCAAACAACCTATGGTCTATCCTTTCGTATTTACCCCTGTAATTCCTGTTTAGGTTTTTAAAATATATCTGACAAAATAATTAATTTCTCCTTACGGAAAAGTTTTTTACTCTTTTACCATTTGTAAACCAATCTGAAAACTAGTAGTAAAAATTGTCATAAAGTACCAATGAGTTTTTCCTATAGCAGTACTATGGCATCAAAAGTATTTATCATGGTATTATAATAAATCATTCCTTATCTAAAGGTTTTACTAAGGCAGCCTACAATGGACAGTGGGTATATTATAAGAGAAAGTCAACAGCAAGTGACTTCTCTCTATAACATTGCATAACAATTAAATTAAACTTCAACTGCGGTGATGAAAGGAAGTTTGAAAGCCCAACCATCTCACCACTGACAAGACGAAGTGCTATTTAACATTGCTGAATGAAAGCTATATATACAGTAGATAATGATATAGTTGGTCAGGGATTCCTGGAACACAG
This sequence comes from Trigoniulus corallinus, assembly GCA_013389805.1. Classification (NCBI taxonomy): domain Eukaryota; kingdom Metazoa; phylum Arthropoda; class Diplopoda; order Spirobolida; family Trigoniulidae; genus Trigoniulus; species Trigoniulus corallinus. The sequence goes on along the minus strand of JAAFCE010001036.1, from coordinate 41,359,784 downwards.
TGGGAGAATCACTGACGTATACATCATCAAGACCCATCATTTTAACTACAGGAAAAATCCGAAAAAGGACGAGACTGATTTAAACTATTAAAACAAGAGAATGAGCGAACTAAAGACATCGAACTTTTAACGAAATTGTGTGCAAATTTTCAAGTATCTTCTCCAGAATCATTACTATCCTGACGGTCCCTTGTGTTAAGACCTCGGATATGTACGTACTGAATGGTGCGACACCCGTCCGACGTATGTTTCGAATGTGTGTTTTTTCCAGGACAGCGACCAAACATTGGGACAGCAAAGAGGCCTTCGACTTCTTCAAGAGACTTGCCCTTCGTCTCTGGCAACGCAACCAGCACAAATAACAATCCAAGTGCTGCCAGGCCAGCATAGAAATAAAAGGCACCTAGAGAAAATAATTTTATTAGAAGTTAACCTTAAATTCCATAAATATTGAACACTGGAGAAGTGGAAGAATTTACCATATTTGGTGATAGCTTCTGTCAGGCTAAGAAATGACATAGACACAAGCATATTGAAGAGCCAATTGGTCGAGGTGGCAATGGCATAGCATGTTCCTCGAGCCCATAAAGGATAAATTTCAGAATTCACTGTCCAAGGCATAGGACCCATTCCAGGAGCAAAGAACACCAAATAGAGACACAGCCCAACGATTGGCATCCATTGATAGGGTGATGGGCAATATCCTACAGCCCACTCCAGCGAAGAATCGTCGTTATTAGTTAGGTTGGAACAACGTCCAAAAGCTGCTCTACTGTCATCATCGTCGGCGACATTCACACAAGATCCATTCCAGAAGCTTCCGCCAATATCTTCATAACAAAATCCACAATCTTCCTTGTTTGAGCAACCTGCACACGAGCTGAATGTGACAATGTCAAATTTTCAATCATACACTAAAATAATGATCAGGACAAATGTTATCCATACATTGCAACAAATTATTTTTTGCCCCATAACCCTACCAAAACATTCCACTTGTGACCTTGTTCTAATCACCGTTATGGGTAGAATATTTTTGATGACTTCAGGGCACTCACGAGTTAATTCTCCTAAACTTCTATGCCTCGTACATTTTGTAATGACGGACCCATTTTATATCGCAAGCAGTTCGTTCAAAAAAAAGTTAAGAGTTTTATGTCTATCAAAAACTACCAACTGAAGAGCAACTACAAGAACCTCCTATCTGACCGCTGAGGTTTGCTGTTAGAATTTATGTTAAAAAGTGGTGGTATTTCGGAAAAGCTGACTTACCTATATTTGAGACAAGAGCTGTCGGCAATCGTCACATTCTCAGAGTATGTGACGGACGGTGAGAATACGGTGGCTACTTGAAAACCAATGGCCAATAATACGAGACTTGCAACAACACCTAAGAAAGGCAGCGGCAATCTAAAGAGTAAGTTCCATTTCGTCTTCTCACTTTCAATGATTTGTGAGACTAACCACAAAGACTGGCCAGTGTCAATGGACGTCGTCCCAATTTCTCTACCAAATATAGGCCAACAAAAGTGAATAAGAAGTTGATGGCGGCTGTTACTGCTGACAGCCAAATTGCAGTTGTCGCATTACTGACACCAGCCATCTGAATAATCATAGCACTGTAGTACCTATAGAAAAAAAATAGACAGATCATTAATTATGTCCAAGGTTCAATGCGCTTCACACAAATCACAGCTCACATCACAGTGTTGATGCCTGCTAGCTGCTGAAACATTTGTAAGCCACATCCAAGAATCAGGGCGCGGCGCACGGACGGTGTCCACAAAATCTCCCATAACACTGCTGATTCTATAAATAATTATAGCAATATTCAAATTTACCTGAAAAATTCGAAAATTGTCACACGTAAAGTCAACAAGAAATCAAACTGATAATCTTCAACTACTTTCGACATCAGTGCCTTCGATTTCTTCACAGCTCTGTTGAATAGCCTGAGCTTCGACTTCTACATTAACTTCTGCACCTCTAATCGAGCGTAGTACTGTCACAGCGCTATTGTAACGCCCTTTTTTGATGAGCCACCGAGGAGATTCGGGCATTCCAAGGAAGCCAACAAACTGGATTAAGGACGGAATTCCAGAAAGCCCTAACATATACCTTGATGAAATGAAAACAATGAAAACATTTATAGAAAGAGATAGACATGTGTATGTCACAACATCAAATAAAGCAATCTCCGCGATTTGGCATGCAAAACTTGATGGCATAAGTAAAACGAGATTCATATTTTTTACTAGTTGTAGATCTCAACTGTCTAAACAAAAAACAGCTACTTGACCGACCCAGTCTGGTTTGATGGGCATTTCGGACGCCCTTTTGAGTCGGAGAGGAACTTAGACTGAACCTGCACTAACATAATGCGCATAACTTACAAACCATTTCCTTTCAGTTTTTGCTACAATACATTATGCGAATCTACTAATAGTTCGTTGCTAAACGCTATATTCATTTAACGCTATACTTAGGCCCGTTTATACTGGAGATCTGCAGATGTTCTTAATCCTGCCTCAGAGTCGATTTATCCGTTAGGGACAATATGTACAGCACCAAGGCGATATGAAAACGCGTTAACTTCACACTAATGCACACTACATTTAACTAGCTAAATTTGTTTTCTTTAGATTCTATTCATGCGGACCCAAAACGTTTAATCGACTACAAATTCGGGTGTTTTGAGGATGTTTCTAATTTCTTTCACTTACAAAACACTAGTGTAAAAATCAAGAATTGCAGATGAGCTCTACAAAGGACCTCGGATGTTCTTCCTCAATGACTTTATTTGTTGGTGTTTAAGGTCCCGTCAACTACAAGGTCATTAGAGACCCGTCCACTACATAGTTCTAATGCATACGCTGCACAGACCCTACACTAATGCGAAGATTATTGGGTATTAGCAGTATCCAGCTTTCCCGAGCGACCAACCATGTCAGTACTAACTGGGCTTGCGTTGCTTAACTTCAGTGATCAGACGAGAACTGGTGTGCCCAACGCAACTCGCCGCTCCCTCCTCTCTGACTATAGGCGTTATCTGACTATAGTACTTTTCCTTACAAGATAGAAATTAGTTATTACATTTAAAACATTGTACTATATACGTTTTAGATATGCCACTCATTACAAATAAAAATGATATTGTTGATAACAGTGATAACAAGCACATATTTTACTACAAGCTGATATTTTGTTTTAACAGCCTTGATAAAAACACAAATATATAATGGCGTCTAGAGGGCTGTGATTACCTCCAACCGTTCTTCTGGTCAGCACTAAATGCCCCACAGATGACGCTGGCCACAAACTGGCCCCCAGTGATGAAAACGGTGTTTAAAGTAACCAAACCTCCTCGAATGTCTGGAGTAGATACTTCGGCAATATACATTGGAACGGTCATGGAAGTGAGTCCTCGAAACGCCCAAACCAAAACAAAAATGTGCAAAGAAAGAAAAAAAACAAAACTAAGATGAGCGTAAATTAACACTATTTAAAGGTGGGCTAATGTCGAAACCAAAAGAAAGCATGCGACTGGATCAGGGTGGGAATGACCAAGATTATCAGTACCTCCATCCGTGGACCAAGTCGGCAGTGGAGCTTAAAGCGGCGATAATGGAAGCAAGAAATTGACCACCACCGATCATGACCACGTAAAAGGTGACCAACTTGCCACGGTATTCAGTTGGCGAGGCCTCCGCGATGTACAATGGGACGGAACTGGACATGAGACCTTAGGTAAACAAAACATTAAGAACTGAGTTCTTTTATTAAGTTTATTTATGTGACTATTTTTCCAAGGCTTTCGACCAATGAAGTAATTTACCGACGCCAGCCGTACAGGTCTCTTCTCTGATGGTTTTGTCAGAGGCGTAACTAGGGGGGCGAGGGGGGACAGATGTCCCCGGGCGCAGAAGGCAGGGGGCGCAAAAATGTACAGCAAAAATGCGCTTAGCGGGTGCAGAATACCCTCGGCCTGCCTCGGTACGCCACTTGTTTCCCATCCGCAAAAGATGCGTTCAGGGTCCGAAAATGTCAACCCATCTCAATGAAGAGGTGGTCCGGGCCATGGTGCTCCCAACAATTTGAATACCCCTTGCGAACACGCATGCTTTCAATTAAGCATGCGTCAATTAAGCTGCCAATGCGGACATTATACGCAAAAACACATTGCTATTTATTACTTTCTCACAGAAGGCCGACTAACAAGCAAAATAATAATTTTTTTTACTCTTAAAATGCTGAGAATATTGTGAGGAAGGGAGTGACTTTTTCAATGTGTGATACAGTAGGTCTACTAACAACCAAGATTAGGTGGGTACACAACAGACAATAGGCGAACGAAAACGAATGCCCCTTCGACTGAAATTGTTTGATGTTGCGAACCTGGTGCAATAATATCAACAGGCTGCTAATGAGCAATCTTTGATGTCTGCTCCATTGAGTAAAATCTCCATGAAGGAGAACAAAGGTATTCGATGACGTAACAGCTGGATATTATGTCCGTAATCAGGGTTTTCATAAATGATGATAATGTGATGCATTTCTTTATAGTGATTTGAAGAAGCATCCAACAAAATTTTACGGTTATTACATCAGGGGGTGTTAAACTGGTGGCCCTAACAATCGATAAAAGTAATAAATAATAATATCATGTAGTAGGCCTATACATATCGTCACCTTTTCTTTAAAAACCACGTAAGTCCCATTTTCCTTGGTTTTCATATTAATTAAGAAATCTTAGTGAAACAATCTGAGGAATATAAATTCACAGACCTTGTAAGTCTGTCAGCAACCTGTGCTCCTCTGCAGGGCAATCTTTGTTATTTCCATCTATTGATAACAGTAACAGTTATAAGCAGTTTTTCCGCTCTCCTGTAAAATTTGCTTTTCTTGAACTTACGACCTTTTCAAAAGAAAGGTGGCGATATGCAGTATATTACTCAGAGGCTTAACGAGAGGGGGATAGTTGCCCCTTGGCATAGTTGGAATGGGGTGTCATGTGCCATATTTTGTTTATAACTGTTATTAAGTACCATTTCGACAACTGTCATGTCAAATAAACTCGATACCGTCAGGGCGGGCCTCTCAGTACTTTTGAAAACAAATTACAGTACAAAAAAAAGTTACCACTACATGGCCCTCATTACAACGTACATGTTACCGATGTGGCCCTCGGGGTACCCCCAGTTTGACATGCCTATATTACCGGATGGAGTACAACTAGGCTACATCCTCAGTCACGTGACAAAACACCAAACGGCTATTGGTTGTTGGTGTGTATGGCGCCTGCATGTGCAGTACCACGCTCCGCACACGCGCGAATTCCTGAAATAACGAATTTAGATTTTTCCAACAAGTTCGGGAGGACTAATTTTTACTGAATTTTATGTTAAAGAACTGTTTCCAACTTCACTAAGGACAGGTTCACTTCTATTTCATTCTCTTTATTGATTATCTGCCAATTCCGGATATATCAGTTTTATCATCTGCGTTCTCTTCATTAGGAAGATCAATTTCTGCTCTAGCAATGCACAGATCTTGCTACAACACTTGTGTCTGGACAATTTTAATGATTTTATAGTAAAAGTGATGGTGGTATCTCCTGTATTTCATCTGTTAACTTTACCACATATCCATCTCGCATTGCACATTCTGTAGTATTACGTATGCATGGAGATGGCCATACATGAATACTAATTTTAATTAAAGAGGATTTCTACAGACATGAATCTCTCAGCGCATTGTTACATCATCATCATCATCATCATCATACCCTTATCCCAACTGTGGCGGGGTCGGGTCTGCGGGTTCTAGCCCTCCACTCCCGTCTATCTCCCACCAGGTTCCCATCCACTCCGCTCACCGCCATATCCCTACGGACGACCTGCTCCCACGTTAATTGCTCTCAGCGCATTGTTACGTGGACCAAAATTTTCGAGTGGGGAAAATTATAAGATTAGTTAAAGGAAAACACTGTATAGGAAAAAAAATATGAAGTTCAACACCTATATAACGTTCTGCAAGCACTATGGATCGGAGTGTTGGGCAGTGAGGAAGAACCCCGAGAGGAGAATGCAAGTGGCCGAGATGCGAATGCTGCGTTACATGAGTGGGGTGTCGCGTGCTGACAGAGTCCGCAACGAATATATTAGAGGCAGCTTGAGGGTGGGAGACATTGCGGAGAAGATGAGAGAAATAGGTTGAGGTGGTATGGACATGTGATGCGAAGGGGGAGGAGGCGCTCACGTGGTATATTATGAGGCAGCAGGTGGAGGGTAGCATCAGGAGTAGGGGGAGACCAAAGCGGACGTGGGAGCATGCAGGGTGGATGAAAGCCTTGTTGGAGATAGACGAGAGTGAAGTATTAGAACCCGCAGACCCGATCCTGCCATAGGCGTGATAAGGGTATGATGATGATGAAGCGTAATACACTGTGTATGAGAGTTGTACAACAAGTCTCAAAAAAGCAAGTTGTACAACGAGTCTCGGTGTAACAAACGAGTGATTAGCATAGTGTTTTAAGTAAACGAGCCGAGAGTGAGTCTCGGCTCACACTGTGGGCGAGAATGCAAGCGAGAGTCAGCATGTCAAAAATACAGGACTCGCTCCTGTTCAGCAAAATCCTGCCTTGATATTGCAATAGGTAGTGTGCTCAATTTACTACACCAGTGGTTCCAGGTTTGATACCGGATCATGGAGGCTGAACTCCATTCAAGCGAGAGAGATGCCTTCCTTCAGATAAGTTCCATGTGGTGTGCGATGGCATTTGAAATAAAAGAACTGCATTGGGTGGCTGAATTGCGTTGGACAAACCAGTTCTCGTAAGATCAATGAAGTTAAGCAACGCACCCCAAGTTAGTACCGGAATGGGTGGTTAGTTGGGAACGCTGGGTGCTGCTAATTTCCCCTCTCCTATATCCCCCACTCTTACCTCCCCCTCATCCGTGAGCAGCCTTCACAGGGTCCGGTCCGTTATGGCTGCTTGGCCAAATCCCCAACCCATTGGCATAACATACAGTGGACTGACAAGTGGCAGCTTTGGTCGGCTGCTGGCTGTGGAAAAATCCCATTCAATATATCACCCTTGTGGCAAATGAAAGGGACAAGATGGGTACCCAACCCTACCATAGGCGGGAAGAGGATTAGGAGTTACTTGCCTTATTGTTAAGTAAATAGCCATTAAGTACAATGGGCAAAACGTGGCTCACAAACCACATTTGGCTCTTCTATGTTCAAGTTACATTACATTCTATTAGGATCCTAATCCTTTGGTTTAGTGAACACCATAAAAATTAAAGGCATTAAATTTAAGTTGTTTTTATAGATTGAATTAATTTAAAATTTTCATTTATCCTCATAACTTTATGAGGGTTCCATTATTTAATTATTTTGTTTTTCTCAATAAATTCAATACGAGAGCAGCAGAGCCCGAGACTCGATTTTTGTTAATTGGTAATAAGGGTCGGGCGAGACTCGGTCACAAAAAACTCCCCAAGCAAGAGTATTCCTGATAACCCTATTACCATAAAATCTCACGTAATGCCCACGGATTATACGTGAAACATAGGGTCATTTAGTGAGGACTATATGTGAGTGCGGACTATAAATGAAACCAAGGGTTCTCAATGAAAACTGCTCCTCATTTTCTGAACATTTTAGTATACTTAACAACACGACTTTACACAGTACGTTCTTGTTTATATGATAATGCAATATAAAAGCTTTCACATTTCAATTTCATTGTCAGAGCAATCTGACATTTCATGTTCAAATTCATTTGATCCCATTGCCCCTACAAGTTGCGCCACTGGCTACAGTAGGAATTTTAAAGTGCAGACTATACATGAGTGCGGACTATAGAGAGTTAAGGCCGCTTCACAATAGCAATGGGAATGGCAATGGAAAACGTATTTTGTGCAGAGAGGAGGGGCGACAGGTAAGTCATGCGGTGGAGGTGTGCTGCCATTGGTCAAATGGCTTACGTTTAATGGGAAAGTTGAAATTTGGTCAACTTTCCCATCCGTTGCCGTTTGCATTCCCGTTCCCATTGCTATTATGAAGCGGCCTTTAGTGGTGAACGTCGACGAAGATGATACAGAGGCAGCAATGCGATACGAGGTCAAATGAGGCAAATGCAAATGCTCAATTGCTGGTCTGCTTTTCGTGAGCATGCACAGTTGCCTCATTTGGCCTCGTATCGTAATTCTGCCTCTGTATTGTCTTTGTCGACGTTCACCACTAACTGTCTTACATATACCGTATTTAAAACATACCCATCACTAATGCAGACTATAGACTGGTGTGGACTATATTTGAGATGCAGACTTGATGTGAGATTTTATGGTATGCTTTGAGCGAGCAAGCTTCGGCCATACATTTATGACTAACAGTTTCTCTGAATGCTGCTGAGAGGACACTAAAACGGGTGAGGAAAACGAAGTGCAACAGTTTGCCAATGAAATCCCTAGGTCTCGCCCTCTCTGATCCTTTGATACTGCTTTTCTATTTCCCTTTATCACCAAAGATATCATCTCCATTGTTTTCCCCTTCTGTCTCTTTGGTCTCCAAATCCTAAAGTTAACCTATTATATTATATATTTAAAAATTACATCAATAATAGAGTTTAAAGGTCAAACTTTCTCATTCTGGACCTTTGCTTGGGAGCCTCCAGTATTTCTCCAAGCAGTCCTTACCCAGGTTATGGAAGCATCATATATATATCCTGTGTTATCCTAAGGATCTTCTTACTGCTTTTCCCTTAATACCTCCCTCACTACCTTTTGTGGAACAATATCATAAGCCTTCTCCAAATCAATGAAGATTTCATGCCCCATGTTTTTCTATCATCCGCCTCAGAATGAAAATTGGCTCAATTATATGCCTACTAGGCATGAACCCGAATTGGTTTCGCAGACACTAGTTCTATCCCAAAGGCGACATTCTATTACTTTCCCAGAGCGTCATTGAATGGCTAATAAGTTTAATGCCTCTATATTTCAGGAGGTGACGAACAGAATGAATTTAGTCACAAAAATAAAAATTTTGAGTTAAGGATATTTTTTTCGTTAGGTTGCTTCTTCCTACAATGTGTTCACATTCAAATTCGTCCGAAATAATTGCATCCCATAAGAAATTGGGATAATGTCAACAGTTAGTGTATTCAAAGCCATGTTAACGATAACGGTTTTTTGTCTCTCTTGAAAATTCTTATTTCTGTGACTAAACCTTTTTTGTTCGCCACCTCCTGATTTACCACAATACTGGACATTACCTTTGACCCGGCTTGGCGGCGTAGTGGGTAGCACGATCGGTAACTGCGCCATGCAACGGGTAGATGAGGCAAAATTTCCAGGTTAGGAGTTCGCGCCCTAGCGTCGGTGGAATGTCCCAACGAACAGTTAGGCGATAAATAAGCATAGGGGTTGGAGCTTTGGTCGGCAACCAGCTGCGGAAAAACAATGCCCAATATATCTCCCTTCTGTCCATTCAGAGGGACAAGATTGGTACCCAACCTTACCAAACGCGGAAACAGGATTACGAGTTGCTTTCCCAGGACATCAGTTTGTCCTTGAAGAGTGATGCCATCCAACTCTCGCCATGTAGAAGATTGTCTCTAACTTTTCGCAGAAAACCTCATACGTCTGGTGTTTGGCCCTCCTAGTTGTGTTCTTGGCCTGTATGTAGTTCATTCTAGACCCGTTGTCTAGAATGACCGTTCATTCTAGACCAGTGGTTTCCAACCTTAATGCTACTATGCCTCCCTAATAAAATTTTTTTTCAACGTGCCTCACTGTTTTTAATAGATGACGTGTATGTCGTCGAACATGCATATTTATTTCTATATCAAATTTGTAATTTAACTACATATAATGCATCAAAATTTAATGCGTGGGTTGTTTATTGGCAAAGTTTAACAAATCTTGGGGGCAATGTGGAGAGTGCCACCCGTAACTCTTTTTGGGCTATTAACCTGGTTCGATATTTGGTTTACATTGTAGCCAGTGCCGAAAAGCCTGTTTCACATAAATAAGATGTTACAAACGTTAGAAGGACTTTCACTGGCCGTTTTGGTTTCGTTGGTGTTTTAGGGTCCTTCAACTACAAGGTCATTAGAGGCCCGTCCACTGCATAGTTCTAGTGCAGAAACAGCACAGACACTACACTAATGCGACGATTATTAGGATCTGGAGTTGCATTGCTTAACTCCCTCTCCAATGGCGCCTCTGCTGGCAATAGCCCGAGGCTAGAACCCACGGTTCTAGATCCATTAGCAGTCTCTTCCCAATCCCAGTCTGCTTCAATGTATTGTTATCCTGCAATAACCTTCAGTTGTGGTGCTTTGATCTAGGGATGCACTTTTTTTATATCACTTTTTTTTATGCACTGCTTTTATATCAGTATCGGTCAATTTTTAGCCGATACTTTTCACAATATTATAACATGGATATTCAACATGGGTTTTCCAACAAACCAACGCCAGGGGTGACATGATTTAAAAGAATTTCGGCCTTGTAGAGAAAGCTATATTAGGGAATCATCATTATCATCACACCCTGATCCCGCCTATGGCAGGGTTGGGTCTCTGGATTGTCATCCTCCACTCTCACCTATCCCTCACCACGTCCTCGCTCACACCGCACGCCTCCATGTCCTTTCGTAAAATCTGCTACCACGTCCGCCTGGGTCTTCCCCTCTTGAGGTGCCTCCGACAACCTACATCCCCATAATGTACCTAACAAATTCTTCCTCTCTTCTCCTCACATGCCCTCAATCTACTAAGGTATCTTAGCCAATCATGGTCCAGTAATTAAGGTTCTCGTTTGTAAGTGTAACTATCTATGCACTTCAACCTGCATTCCAAAACATGAAATCACATCATGATGGCATTGTTGTGATTAAATTTGAGGGTCGTGGTAGGCATTCCACGAAAAATGTCTGGCTTTATCGTGGAGCGATAAGCCAATGTAATCCTGGGCTAAAACTTTTAATATCGTCGGCCAGACCCATATCGGCACATCCCTAATTTGCACTTAATGAAAGTATAGCAGGGTGTTATTTTATTAATACTTGCATGTAACAAATAAGTGCTTAACAGGCAACAGCTTAGGCTCTTGAAGCACCATGTTCAATAGTAGTCAGTTAATAACATCCTTAAAAATTCCCAATATTAATCAGCATTACAAAGGTTTAGGCACGTTATGAGGTCTTTAATATGGAATCATTCTTTTTCTCGTGCTTCATAGTTTTCCAATAATGGCACAAATTTGTAAATACAGTACCTAAACAACCAACTTAACTCAGTAAGTGGTTTTAAATCGATTGATTCATAGACATATGGCATTTAGCTAAATCTACAGTTTATTTAAATAATAATAGACGACTGTGAGAACTTTCTTCAGTGTTTCAATAACGGCCAGGTTTTCTTATATTCAACCCAGCTGTTGGACTAAAATTTTGTTTACTATGGTCATCCTAGAATGAGTATGGAACTATCAGCTGGTAAATATATCTATTTTTTTTGCGAAAACGAGTTTATACTTTTTTTTTACAAATGCTACTCCATAGGCATCACAATACTTTACTTATTATTGAATCTATAAAGTTTTATTGTCAGCAAAACACTATCAAACGTATCACTACTGTATGTGACATGAGTTTCTCTTCCCTTTCAATTGGACACATACGAAGTTGTTTGCTGACAAGCCATCTCCACTCCAAACAGTGGATATTAATCCTGCAGTATTACTGCTCTGAGTGCCATTTACTCGCCAAATGGTGCTTCAAAAACTTCGGTTTCCATATAAATCTTTCACAGTAATCCTTCTGAAAAGTGGATCAAATTATCGTACAGAGTGCTGCTACAGCCAAGGCGAAAGGTTTTTGGTGCAGGTATTTTTGACTGCTACTCCAATCACCCTTCCCCTTTTATTAAATTGAGGTAAATAAAAAATTCGTGCAGTTACATAACAGAAAATTTATGTATACAGTTGCTGGGCGTATGTGACATCTAAATGATACGCATAATTTGAAAGGTCTACGCTGACTTAGGGGCTTCCTAAATCGCTTTTATAGTAAAATGTTCACGGATGTGTCTGATAAATGTAGACTAATAAAGTAAATGTGTCTTTATGTACGAGTAATTAGTCCGTCACGACGTATTGTCATTATCACGAATAAGCGTTAATTGAAAACGTTTATGGAATGTACTCCCTTGATGACTTTCGGTTTGACGCCATGACGAAACAGGCGAATTAGCCATGAAGGAACTGGCGATTATGACCTACCAAAGGAGTCTAAATTCCCTGCCTTTGATGTCGCAGTAGGCACTATATGCACATTCCGCAACATCTCACTTGCTGGGCACATGGTAAAGATTTTTTTGCATGTCGGACAAGAAATATAAACGGGAACAGAGGAAGTGGAGAAATAGATAAAGGAGGCATGGATATCACCTAGCAAAAAAAATTGGAGGAATATTAGTCTGTGACCCACTCCCTATGTGATACTACAATCCTCTTCGCGGTTATTTGCACAGAGATATTGCGAAACTATTCAAATGTGGATATTTTGTCTTTAATTCCTGTTCGTTTTGGCTTTCCACTTTTTTTTTACAATCATAGACCCATGTGCACCGAACACGGGCACGTTGGAAAGCATATCAGATCCTCAAGACAGTTTATGCAGGTCTGTAACCTGCGACGCACTGCCCGTTTGCCACGTAGCCCTTTGGCAAGCCGTCAATGGCTTAGCAAAGTATAACTACCTCGGGTTACCTGCAAAAGCAGGACGTTCAAATCTCCATGTCGAACCCCAGAAGCTCAACAGGCAATTAATTTAAAAACAGTAGCAGAGTATAAATTTGCATTGGAAAAGTAACTCAAATTCTGTTTGAAAGCTCAAAAGTTTATTGGTGGTGGTGGATGGTAAAATTACTTATAAGGGTGTAAGAGAGCTATCCTAAGGTTAGAAATAAGGCAGAGTACCCAGTTGGTTAGAGCACTTTATGAATTATTTGAGCACAATGACCACAGAGAGTTAAATGTTCCGAATAAGAAATCAGAGTTTGAAGATAAACGCTAGAACTATGAAGATATGCTACTGCCCTTTTTATCATCTTCACGCCGTTTTCCCACCTACGGTATGATCCGGTCGGTGAGTTCTGGCCCTTCATTTACTTCACGATGAGCCACGTCCAGTCCTCAAAGTCGCCCACAGTGGCGGATCCAGGATTTTCGTCGGGGGGGGGGGGGGCTGAGCAAAACCTCACATATTATGCGAATATAAGTTTATATGTGCATGGGGGGTTGCAACCCCAAAAACCCCATCCTAGATCCGCGCGTGGTCGCCCATCATGCTAAACGTCTTGCAAATGAAAGCTAACTAGGCCCCTATTCAGCTTTCTCTTGGCTAACATTCTAACTACCACCTGCAACAACATACTTTGGGATGTCGAATTCTAACACCAGTAAGCAATTCATTTATTTCGAAAATGAATAGTTAAAGGCTAATGCTGAGCCGTGGTGGTGAGCAGAACTGGGAGTAGTAAAGAGCTCTTCCATGCGCATATACTTTGAGAGCTGCTCACTGCTACCTCATCTTTACATTTTTATTGGACTTTGGAACACAACACGGGAGGATGCGGTTATTTCCATCTTAAGGAATATACTGTACAGCAGGGGTGTCAAACTGGTGGTCCGCGGGCCACATGCGGCCCTTGAGGCCCTCACAATCGATACCATATACTAGTATACATATGCAGTCTGCTCCTCAGAAGCACAACGAGAGGGATAACAGTTGTTCTCGGCGGAATTGGATGAAGGTGCCATGTGCCATATTTTGATTAAAACTATTATTAAATGCCATTTCGGCAATTGTCATATCAAATGAACTTGACATAGTCGGAGCGGGCCTCTTGGTACTTTTAAATACAACTTACTAAAAAGAACTCAGCACTGCATGGCCCTTATGACAACGCACATGCTCCCAATGGGTACTCCCAGTTTGACGAGTCTGCTGTACAGTATTGCTCCGATAGTCATTATTCTTTAGAGATGACGGTGAGTGGATAAAAATTTGTCTGGTTTTAATGCAATCCCAATTAAAATGAGGATGATAATTACAGAGTGCTATTGTTTTGGATGAGAGGGACTGTCCATGGCATTACTAAAGGCTGGAGCCAACGTATGGGCTCCACTGTTGACAGTTGACCCTCAGTAGCCTTCGAGGAAATGCTACTCAAAGAATACTACAGTAGCCGGGGAAGGAAAACGGGCGGCGGCCAGGATAAGTTAAAGATTTTCCATATTTAACATCTGAAAAAGCATTTTGAAAGCGTAGCGTGCTAAATATAAAAGAATTTTTTTCCCGACATGTCGTGATAAATGTTATTCACCCACCATAATCACCACTATCACGATACAAAATCCCCCTGTAGTAGGGCCGGATTTAATACAACAGGATAAGCCGACCTCATCATCATAAAGCCACACGTTTAATTCTCCCCTGCACAATGCAATATCCCTCGAATCCAAGTTTATACCAGGGATCAATTGCAAACTTACTCTAATATACGCACAACGCATTTGGAGCTGTGTTATCTGCAAATCTTGCCGGTTAATCGAGTGCGAGAAACCACTCCCACACATAGTCTGTAAACAATAATAATAATCCATATCATAATCTCTTACAATGGATAAAATAGCGGTCAAAACGATGATGAGTTTCATATGAAATTCATGTCGCCTGTTATCCTGTTATATTAACATTATAAGAATTGCTTCAGGATATCTAAATATTGTAGATTCGCTTTCGATACTGTCGACAGTGCAACTTGTCCTGCAGGTTATAAACCAGGCGTTCTTAGTTGATATTGAAAAGGCCTGGAATAAGGTTAGAGACTCTTATTTCCAGTCGATGAAATGGTTGGCATTTTACAAAGTAAACCGTGAGAATATAAGTGAACCTTTATTATTAGGCGTCTAAAAATGATCAATTTTGAGGGCTCGCTATCGGTAGCGAAGTTCAACGAGTTGCTTGAGAAACTGCTGACTTCAATCTCTAACTGATAATATAAAATGGATGTGATATATATTTATATTTAAAAACAAAGATAGTTATGATAACAATTATTAGAAACTAACCAATTCCAATGCCAACGATGATACGTCCAACTAACAGAACTTCTTTAACCGCACTCACACCCATAACAACAGCTCCGCACGTGAAGACGAAACTCGCCAAAATGATAACTGGTTTGCGTCCGAAGTATTCATTCAAAATACCTCCAACTAAAGAAAATATCCAAGCAGCTGCAATGGTCACACTAACTATAGCTTCATACCAAATATCACTTAATTTAAATTGATCTTGAATTAGTAGCATAGCTCCAGAAACAACTCCGGTGTCATATCCGAATAGAAAACCACCGACAGCTGACAGCAAAGTCAACACATAGACGAAGGGCTTAGTCTTGGCACGTTTCGACGGCCTATTCAACCTCAATTCATCTTCCGATTCACTTTCCATGATTCTAGGTTCGATCATATTCCGATCACTTGTCACCTATGACAAAGATACATCCTAACAATACCAGAAGTCAGTATAAATAACACAGTTCGTATCTTCTCATCTAAACAGTGTAGATGCCATATTGTTACGTCACCACGCCATGACGTCACACGCCTATTGTGAGAGAGATGAACCGTCAGAAGTGCTTTTAGCAATGTAGTAGACGATGACGTCACCACTCCCTATTCGTTCCTGGCAAGGGCATTGCCAACATAATACTGTCATGGCAAATTTGTAAACATCAAATGCACCCCGTAGGGCTTCGGTCTACCCTGCCAATGTTTTTACTCATTATAGATTGCTTGATTTACGAGTAATACGGTATGTATTGTATGTAATGCAGTAGAGCCTCGCAATTTCGATTTTTGGTTTTGTTATGTTGGTTTTTCAATGGTCATCAGAGCCCCTGAAATTTCGAACTACAGTACTTGGGACTGAGCCCTGTTCGGATTAGCGAAAACTCTTGTAATGTCCCTGAAATGTAAATTTCCATGGAACAATTTAGTTGTAATCATGGAAGCATAGAAATGATACAGTATTTATGATATCCTCGCTTAACATTGCATAGTCCAGCAGCAGGTTCAGTTTGTTTGTTGGAGTTTAAGGTCCCATCAACTACAAGGTCATTAGAGACCCTTCCACTGTATAGTTCTAATGCATATACTGCACAGACACTACACTAATGCGACGATTATTGGGTATTAGCAGTACCCAGCTTTTCCGAGCGACCACCCATGTCAGTACTAACTGGGCTTGCATTGCTTAACTTCAGTGATCAGACGAGAACTGGTGTGTCCAACGCAACTCGCCGCTCCCAGCAGGTTCAGGTCGTCATACAAAAAAAAACTAATGGACTTCTGGAAAATCAGTCAATGCAATGAGTGATTTTCGTGATGTTTTTCGCGTTCATATTAAAAATAAAATATTTTCGTCAATGAATGCATTTTTTTTACTTATAGCGTCCTCTCATACTTTTAACTTCTTGTGCGGATGAACCGGAGTTCCGTATTAGAGAGGTTCTAGTATATGCATATTATACAGTATTATGTAGTGCTGGGTCCTTCATCACAACCTCCAGATTCATCATTACAGTCATAACATCGTATTCCCAACTGGACTCTTATCCACTTCTGCATGTTATCATATCCCAGTTTTCAATTAGTAGGCTACTTCACCTTCGATCTCATGATGTAAAGGTTAGATTAAGACAGGTGGGGTTTTTGGACGGGTGAGAAGGAAGCATCAAAACACCTTCAGTTAGGTTAGATAACAGTCATGGAGAAATGGGGCACGTAGGACGTCACTTGAACGATAAAGCAATATGCAGAGAAGGGAAATTTCCAGTTGAAGGAACTCTTTCCTGGAGTCCGTTTCTTGGTTCCGGAGTAGAATACAAGGATGCCGTCTTGTATCTGGTCCCTGAAGTTAAGCAAAGCAAACCGCTTGGGAACACTGAGTACTGCTAATCAGACCAGGAATCGTCATAATAGCGTAGTGTCTGTGCAGACTCTGCATCAGAACTAAGCAATGGACGGCGCTCTAATGACTGTTGTAGTTGAAGAGTCCTAAAACACCATCATCATCATCACACCCTCATCCCGCTTGCGGCAGGATCGGGTCTGCGGATTCTTATCCTCCACCTCAGCCTGTCCCCCACAAAGTTCCTCTCCACCCCACACGTCTCCATGTCCTTCTGGACCACCTGCTCCCACGTCCGTTTTGGTCTTCCCCTACCCCTGGTGCCCCCAATCACATGCATACCCGTAATGGACCTAATAAGTTCCTCCTCCTCTCTCCTCATCACATGCCCATACCATCTCAACCGCTTCTCCTTCATCTTTTCCGCGATGTCTCCCACCCCCAAGCTACCGCTAACGTAATCATTCCGGACCCTGTCGGCTCGTGACACCCGCAGCATTCGCATCTCAGCCACTTGCACTCTCCATTCATGGTTCTTCCTAACTGCCCTAAGAGTCCTAAAACACCAACGAAACAAAATGTATCCTTGTGCTGACAAGGGTAAGATAATCGTCCCACATGTTGCCCTTGAGTTTCCAATGTCTTCATTCTTTTCTTCCATCTATCAGTTTCTTTCTCAGTAGGTCTATATCTGCCAAACTAATTTTGGTCTCGCCGTTGCTGTTATCAGTTTTATTCTCACTCTTGTTTTATGCATGGAATCTCAAACTCATACTGGTCTCGCCTCTTGCCATAGGCAGAAAATGGGATATATTAAAAAAAAGAGAACAGGAAAAGAGGTTGATCGTGGGGATCAAGTCATGATTTGGGACTCGGGCTTAGGCGGCAGAGGCAAGTTTTATAGGAGGGGTGGGGTATCTCGGAATGAAATTATCCAGGCGGAATTAGGTCTATATAAAGGCATAAACTCACAAACTGGAATGAAGTATACATTCAGCAATGTAGTGGGTGAGTAAAACGCAGCTTAGCAAAAAAAGCCGCAATTCAAGAAAAGAAATGGAAACTAAAACCTATCCTGCAAAATGAAGGAAATGGTTCATAAAGTAACAGTTAATATGTGGCGCCATGAAGCAACATTTCAACAACTGTCTTCGTAGTAATATATTTAAGACACGCTATTTACATTTCCAACAATTTTTATGTACTTAAGTAATGGCTGGATTCAGATTTGAGTGACAACCTTTTGAGCTTCAGCATGCTGGAGATCACCAAGTCTTTTATGGCATTCGATTCTGTTGGCATTTTCGCATTGATCCTTTCAGTCGATAAATAGTACCTGTTAGAAGAACCCAAAGACAATATCGATAAGACGAAATGCTCTAAAAGCTTTGCGATGTATAAACGGACTCTAGGGCCCACTGACTTATGAGGATCATATGTACCATGAAAATTGATTGACTGTCTTTGTACTGCTTGGGCCAGTTACAGCTACTAGTCTAGCTGAGAATTTTTTGTTTTACTTGTTGTGTCAAGTACCTATTTTAGGTTCCAGATTATAATGCAGGCTGCCATTAGCTATATCCCTGCCATACCGTAAGAAGTGACTAAAATTATATTACCACTGTCCAATAGATCAGTGCGCCTACATTTCTATGATTCCACATTCTGCTTATATCTAACTCCCTCTTTGTACTATTATATTTCTGATTTGAAATCTTAGAATCATGGATACCCGCCCGACCGTGCATCTTGTGTAGATTCAGGGGTAAAATATTTAAGTCTATTATATTACCGAAAGATATCCTCTTTCTTTCTGCTCGTCCCATATGGGACAGTCTGAATGTTTCCTTACTTCTTCCAGTTTTCTTTTCGCTGTTATCTAGCAATCGGTGCGCCAAAAAGTCTTCTGCCCATCGATTGCTTCTCATGCATTGCATAGTAAGGCAACTTTGCTGTTCCTTTTCTAGTTCGGCAAAAGGCTGCCAAAAGAATCGCGCAGTAGAATTTGTTCCTCTATATGCAAACTTATAAGGCTTACCCAGTTTCATTCAGGATAGCCTGTGCAACATATCCAACATATTCGATTTCAGCTAAATGCTTTGGCCTTATCAGCTTGAGCTATGATCGCTACAAATAATCGCAACTGTATGAGCTCAGCTATTTTTATGGTCAAGTTAACTCGGTATGCACTTAATAACCTTCTGTCTCAGAGAGCAGTTGCACCTATTGCACCCAGAAGGCTATTGGTTGATTGGAGTCTTAGGGCCCTTCAACTACAAGGTCATTAGAACCCCGTCCACTGCGTAGTTCTAATGCAGAGACTGCACAAACATTGCACTAATGCGACGATTTTTGGGTATTAGCGTTACCCAGTATTCCCAAGCGACCACCCATGTCAGTACTAACTGGGGTTGCGTTGCTTAACTGCAGTGATCAGACGAGAACTGGTGTGTCCAACGCAATAAGCCGCTCCCACACTCAGAAGTCAGTGCGTATGGAAAGAAACTACAGAACTACAGATTTGCCCATATATTATGTTCAAGTTCCTGTTTGAAACTAAAGGCTAAAGAGCAAACACATAATCAGTTTAATATCGAATTTGATAAAATATCTGACACTTCGAGAATAAAAGAATGTAAGATAAAATTTAGGTGGTTTTGAATCATTTTGAATATCCTCAAATTCGTGGCATCATTAAAAGCTAAATTTACCGAAGGATCGAGCGCAGTACTAGTCAAGGGCGTGCTTGCGTATGGGTTAACCTCCCTCCCTCCATCACCGAAAGCATCAGCTGACCCATGAGAGACGCAGATAGTTGCTAGAGAAGCGTATTGTGAACTGAAAATTGCCGATGTGGGAATAACGTTTGGGGACTACCCTCACCAAATATTTTTCCTGAGTACGCCCCTTGTATTAGTGGCAATAACTTCAGACAAAGCTGTATCTAGGAGGTTAATTGGGTTAAACAAACTCCCGCTTTGTTGATATGACAGTAAGTTTTCCAAAGCAAACAACGTTTTTCAACTAACACTGCAGTTATAAAGGTATGGGGAAACTAATTACGTAAATTAATATTGGCCTCAACGATCTATCAGTCCTTTAAAACGGAAAATAGTGTCACTACCTTTTGAGTCCTACTTAAGAGAAGGCAAGTAATCCATCTGTGATATTTTATTTTGTATAGCTATGTATGTCAGAACAAACATGATGCAGTAGCAAAATATTAAGACAGTGGTTGAAGAAACCAAGATCATTATTGATTGCTACCGGTGAGAGTCGAAACATCTAGCTCGCATCATTCCTAGCACTTCCCGCCCGTAGCAGGACCACACAGGCTCCGGCTTTACTTCCCATCCTACCAGGATCAACTCCCTAATCATGGATTCACGAAGTCAAGCACGCTAACCATTGAATCATCGTGACTATCTTGCATAAAGACATTTTCTTTTTGTGTATGTTACTCAAGGGGGGAGGGCTATCTCCACAAAATGGAGTTTCTTCCACATTTGGATGTACAGGTAAAATGGTACACTAACAGAAAGTAACAAGTCACCCCAGGCATAGTAAATGTAATTATCAAGAGGTTTACCTGAATTCTTCCGAATAATGAAAATTTATAAAGTTAAGAAGATTTTCTTCGGTAGTGTTCTCTAAGAATGATGCAACCAATTGAAATATTTTGAATAGTTGTCCTACTTCAGTAGCTAGAAATACTGAGTCTGCTTTTAAAATAGAGAAACACCGATCAAGCCAAAGCGTCACTATGGTAACCTGAAACAAAAATCAATTAGCAATATGAGTTGTAGTTGCTGGTAGTTTCTGAATCTATCCCGCGATGTACTAATGTGATACTCTTCTTTCTGAATGTCTCATGGCACATTTTTTGTTTTCTGATAGTCTTCAGCAGCTCCACTAATTGGTAGAAACGAAACATTTCGGATAATATGTTTGTATGATGGGTTGAACATTCAATTGGTATGTAGTTATCCCGAATTAAATTCCCCTGTGACAAACTGGAGTCTGTAGGATACCGAGTGATATTCCAATTAAAAAGATGAGATGAGTATTTTGTGAGAAGAAGACAAAAAGCATGCCGTCCATACGGTTGCCCGTTTTCGAAATTAGAAGGCTAAACAAAAGTGGCAGTAGGTTGTACGGCGGGACTTGGCACTGTGTTAGGTGAACAGGGACTTAGTGAGAAATAGGGATTGAATAGTGTCAAAATTCACAGCCTGACCCTGCCAGGGTGGGATAAAGTCATGATGGCGTCAGGAAACAATTTAATATATATTTCATATGAAATACTTAGTACATGTAATTAGGAAGGTAATTCGCTTTCAAATATACTGTATACAGTAATACGCCGCACACCAAGTGTGTTAAAAATCTAAAGTATGAATAATACCAAGTTCCTATTGCTTTCTTTCACAAGTGACTCGCTTTCAAATTCCGCGAATCACCGCAGTTTATAGTCTGAAATGTAAAGTACAGTAGTTGATGGAGAATAAAACTTAGACTTATTGTTTTTCAAGCATCAATCATACTTTTGAAAATACGGAAGGCTGGCGACAGATGTTTCGTTGCGTCATTATAAATGCATATGCATATCAACTCCATTACCTTGAAAAATGCGTATTACTTTATGTAAAGTAGAAAACAATTTATTTTCAAAACTGCTTCTTTGTAGCATACAAACTCCACCTCGGTAACGAGGTGGACTCGTGCACTAGTATTGCGGATTCGGTGGGAGCGGCGAATTGCGTTGGATACACCAGTTCTCATCTGATCACTGAAGTTAAGCAGCGAAACCCCAGCTAGTGCTGACATGGGTGGCCGCTTGGGAAAACTGGGTACCGCTAGTATCCAAAAATCATCGCATTAGTGTAGTGTCTGTGCAGTCTCTGCATAAGAACTATGCTGTGGACGGGGCGCTAATGGCCTTGTAGTTGAAGGGCCCTAAAACACCAACAACAAATCCAGATTCGGACTAACCGAGGCCCAGGGACTATATCTGGTTAGATGGAGGATGGTAGTGTTTCTTGGCTGAGAGTAGTGTGTAGGATGTACCCTACACGTAAAATAACTCTATTCTACATTGATCGTGTTGATCCTCAAATTCCTAAGGTGTAGGGGTTCAACACCTAGCGTCGGGGGAGGAAAATTGCATAAACGAAGAAATATAAACCCATAATAAATAAGCGAAGGAATTTCCGCATCTGGTCTGTAGTTAGGTGCCATGCTGTGTGACCGCAGAGTCCCAATGAGGTGCTGTATGACCGCAGAGTCCCAAT
>JAAFCE010001036.1:41133493-41337485 GCA_013389805.1 Trigoniulus corallinus | reverse complement strand
GCAGAGTCCCAATGAGGTGCTGTATGACCGCAGAGTCCCAATGAGGTTGAAAGGCAAGGTTTACAAAACTGTGGTTAGGCCCGCTATGCTATATGGATCGGAGTGCTGGGCAGTGAGGAAGAACCACGAGAGGAGAATGCAAGTGGCTGAGATGCGAATGCTGCGTTACATGAGTGCATGAGTGGGGTGTCCCGTGCTGACAGAGTCCGCAACGAGTATGTGAGAGACAGCTTCGGGGTGGGAGACATTGCGGAGAAGATGAGGGAGGGTAGGCTGAGGTGGTATGGGCATGCGATGGGAAGGGGAGAGGAGGAGCTCACGCGGTATATTATGGGGCAGCAGGTGGTGGGTGGCATCAGGAGCAGGGGGAGACCCAAGCAGACGTGGGAGCAGGTTATACAAAGGGACATGAGTGTATGCGGGGTGGATGAGAGCCTGGTTGGGGATAGACGGGAGTGGAGGATTAGAACCCGAAGACCCGACCCTGCCATAGGCCGGATAAGGGTGTGATGATGATGATGGTCTGTAGATAGGTGCCAGAAATGCCATTATCTCGATGGGACTAAATGGGCACCCTGTCATAGGCAGTCAGTGCCGTAACGAGGGCGGGGTGAAAAAGCTTTGGGGCGCAAAACAAAAGATACCGACCCGGTTGAGTTTCACGTGGTTTTTATTTTACCTGACCATTGTCATCTACACGAATCAAAACCAACTGTCACATAGCATTTAGTAAAATTTAACATGTTACATTAGAAGCTTTAATTTTATTAATAATATTATTGGGTTAAGGGAGGCGCAAGTAAGACACTTGCCACAGGCGCTTCATACCCTCGTTACGGGACTGTAGGCAGAAGAAGGACTAACAGTGATACGACGTTGACTCTTCTTAACATACAATGAACTGCATAACATCATCATTCATGAGAGTCAAACCTTAACGGAATTTAGTCGGATACCCGGAAGTGTCCGGAACTGAATCGAACGGTAGTGAGGGTGTGATAAAAACTGGCAGAATAGAAAAGAAGCGATCATGAGGCAGAAAGATTGTCATGCCGCGTTTGCAGTCATCTCTTAATACATGTAGTAGAATTATTATATTCCAGTAGCCTCTTCCCCAGAATTCATAGCAGGAATTTTCCAGAACTGCAAATTTCCCCTCTCCTACATCCCCTACACCTACTTCCTCCTCTCCCGCGAGCAGCCTCCTAAGAGTTCGGCCTGTTATGGCTTCTTGGCTTACTCCCCAGCCGGTTAATGCAACATATAATAATAACGCGAAATGATGCTAAATGATAAACTTATAGCTGATTTCGGGAGATGGACTGTTTCAGAGCAGTAGTTTACGCTACGAGTTCATGTCAGGATTGATACTGGTAGGCCCTAATTACTTTTTACAATGCATAAAACTGGCCGTACTTTGTCACAATTGACACTCACCCAAGTAGGACTTGAACATACAATTTCACTCGTGGCATTGGCTGGTGACATTAATCCTCCCTTATAAGGTAGAGAAAGAATACTATGCCATAAAGCAATACATCCATCAAAACCACCCTGATAGCAAAAAAAAAACCACAGGCAAAAAAAGCTATTTCAATCTTCATTCACATTTATACTTTAGACCCATTATAGGAAAGAGCGTGGCACTTACTGGAATATTCACGGTTTCAATAGTAATTATAGAGATGGATTCTAAATGTGGCTTGAGCACCATCCACGTTATGTCACTGTCAGCATCATATAGTAGTGCTGATAATGCATTTACTATCTTCACTAATTCGTCGTCCACATATCGACGTCCTAGAAGTTGCTTTAAAACTTTTGAATCTTGCCATAACATAGCACGAAAGATGGAATCTTGTCTGGACCAACTTACAGCTCTATCAATGGCGAGTTGGAACAGGGCTGCACTTGAAGATGAACGTGCCACTGATCGTAACAACCACTGGTATCGACTAGTGCCATCAAATCTAAAAAAGTAGATTATAAAGCCCATATGAACAAAATGACAGATAAGGCACATAAAACTCAAATTCTGAAAATTGAACTTCTATATTTCTGATACTTACAAAGAAAGGCAACTGATTTTACAATTCTGTAATGCACCATTGGAATCTCTTGATGCTGAATTCTAAAACAATATATTGATTCAATTGAATAACTCCATTCTTCAACTCATCTAGTATCATATTGCAAAATTGAATTCACTCCTTACGAATGTCTGCCTACCCTGAGAAGTGCCTCCCACTCTACCAATGCCAAACAGTGCCTCCCCACATCTCCTAATTTTCCTAGCCATCCTGTCCCACATGGCGTTGGCTGACCCATCCCAGTCCCAGTCGACCTGACTTAGAGCCTCCTGCCTGAATTCCTCTGCCTTGGTGGGCAAATTCCACCACCTAATAACGGATTCTCCTTTCCAGGTATGTTTCCTAACTACCCCTGTCATTAGGACTTCTGCCATGAGCAGCTTATGGCCACTCTCCTTCTGAAAATCCTCACTGGGTAGTGCCCAGCAGTCTTGTATCTCTGCCCTGTGCTGCTCCCTAACAATGAAGAAGTCTATTTGGGACCTCCCCTGTGGGGACTGGAATGTGATTAGGTGCTTCTCCCTCTTCTTGAACCATGTATTGGCTAATGCAAGGCCATGTGCTCTTGCTGTCTCAAGGACCTTCTGCCCCTCAGGGTTGATTGTCCCATAACCCCATCCTCCATGCAACTCCTCATATCCTGAACCATCCATGCCCACATGGGCATTAAAATCACCCCCAATAATTAAGCACTCATTCCCCTTGCCCTGTCTAATTGTACTGGTTACTGAGTGTACTACTTCATCAAAGTCACTCCAAAAATCTGCTTTAGCTGTTTCACCTAGGCCTGCTTGGGGGCATAGGCACTTATGAGGTGAAGCCCTATACCCTGCCAGACTACTGTGACTACCATTATCCTGCTACTAATTCTATTGACTGATGTGATTCCCTGTTGCAGTTCCCTACTCAATACAATGCCCACCCCCTTACATCCCTCTTCACTACCTGAGTATATAAGTTTATATCTTTCTCCCAGAATCCGTGATCTATTCCCCTTCCACCTAATCTCCTGGAGGAACGCAATGCTAATGTGTCTGTGCTTGAGGGTGTCCACCATTTCCCCAGTTTTCCCTGTGAGGGTCCCCACATTCCATGTCCCTAATCTGAGCCTGACTTCTTTAATTTGTTTGACAGCTCTGACTGGGGGCACCCCAGCCAGATGCCCAGAACCCACAGCAACAGTAGCTGGGCTACCTGTGGGGGGTGCCTACCCCACAGGAGACACTCATGAGAGGTTGTATCATTGCCAGGTGAGTAAAGGTTTAACACTCACTTGGCAGTATACTATTCACAGGCTACAAAAAGGGGAATAGTCCTAGGACTTCATCCCATCTGCAAAGATGGCAAAGGAAAACGACAGCAGTGAGAAAATAAAAATATATAGATATAAATAATTAAAGAAACAGAAATAGAAATAGATATAGAAGTTGGAAATAAATATATAAATTTTCCTGCTGCAGGGAAATTGGGCACCCAGCTGCCACACTGCACGTTGTCTGTCTATGCAGACGACTGCAATGAGGCATGATGGGAGACAATGCCTTTTAGCTTCTACAATTAAAGGCCTGAAAATTACACTGCAAAATTCTATATGGTAAAACGGGGCAATACACCCCAGCAGGTAATATGCCCCAGTTGTAACAGGACAGCCATTTTTGACGAGATGGTGTTAAAAGCACTATAAGGCAATAGATTATGTGTATGGCACATCGTGCATGCGTTTCTAGAAGAATTGTTGTCATTTGGTTTGGTGAAAATAAATAAATACTGCAGTCAGCTGCAAAAGTAAATCTCCACTATTTATTGGAATGCATCTGGTAAAAGTAAATGCTCATAAACGTACTGAGATATTTTAAATTTGAAAACGGTGTATTAAGTTAAGATCCTTAATCTAAAATTTGGCCTAGTTTTCAACTCTGTACCATGTCCATAAAATATGTTATGATGGTGGAGCACATTGCACCTGTTTTGGGGAAAAACGCCACATTTGGGGTAATATGCCCCACTAACATTTATGTGTTTTGCTTCAGAAAATGGGTAAAACCTATGTGGCCCACCAGTCGATTTTTTCTGGCCTGCAGAAGGATTCCATAAAACAGTGTTGAGCCATAGAGAAAGAACAATAAAATATTTTTCTATAAATATTTTTCTTATCAAGGAAAGTATACAGTTTGTCATAACTTCTTCCAATAAAATGAAATACAGAATTAAGCACACACAATACAGAATTAAACATACAGAATTAATTCTATATTCCATTTTAATTGAATAAAGGATAGAGAAGCCTGCATGTGATTTATGATTTACAATTTTTACAATTTGTGGATTTTTTTTAAAATAACACCATAAATCAGGTTGTGGCCAACCAGCCTTTGAAAAAAATCCTATTCCAGCCTACCAATCACAAATTTTGGAGACCTATGCCTTACCAGAAGCTTGTTAGATGGAAAATGAAAATTTTTGTTATGAATGTCATGAGTATTACTATTCTACTAAGTCAAAAGTTGACTGGATACAATGCAGTTATTGTTTTGGTTGACTTCGTTAGACATGCAACAGCCACAAAGACATTTGCAATGAATGTGCCACATAAGAGAGGCATAATTAAGTAATATTTGGGAGTGGGGCGTTTTACCCCCAGTACTGGGTAAAACGCCCCAGTTCACAATATGTCAAAACTTTGTTTTATTTCCTAGTCGAAGTTAAATTGTAACATTTCATTTATAGGTTTTATGAATGACTAATGTCACCTTATTAAAATTATAAAATAACTTTGAGATTCACATTTCATTATTTCTAGTTATAGCGATTTTTTCGAAATGTGGGGCGTATTACCCCGTTTTACCATATATTGAAAAAATATTGTATTTATTCAGTTTCAAATCCTGGTTGTGCGCAAAACGAATGTTCGGGCCATGTAAGCGTCAAGTATCATCGACTGCTCTTAGGTAGGAATATTACGTCTCATATGACGGAAGGAGCACTTCAGGTATTCTCCCTTTTCAGTGTAAACCAGTTATCTCGGTCAGTAGAGAGCTACGTATTGTGAGCTACAGGCGAATGTACTCTACCAATTGAATTACGAGTTTTGAGGTTGGCAACAACGTCTAATTGAAAGGCGTGTTTCGCACAATTAAAACTGGTTGTTGTTTGTTGATGTCAACTGCAAGGTCATTAGAGACCCGTCCACTGCATGGTTCTAATGCATATACTGCACAGATACTACACTAATGCAACGATTATTGGGTATTAGCAGTACACAGCTTTCCCGAGCGACCACCCATGTCAGTACTAACTGGGCTTGCGTTGCTTAACTTCAGTGATCAGACGAGAACTGGTGTGTCCAACGCAACTCGCCGCTCCCATTAAAACTGGTAAGGGCATTTAGACCCCTAAAAACTTCCCTAAAAATATATTGTCCAAACACTGGAAGTAATGGAATCATATTTGGATACGTGAGGATCTTTTTCTACCTTTGGAAGGGTGGAGTTTGTGACTTCTGACTCTCCTCTACGTTCTTATTCCAACCAGATCCGATTCTAGTCTTACGCAGTGCTATGTGATGTGACTGACTTAAAACATAACTTTATACTCTTTTGGTATGCCGAAAAGGAGCAGGAGTAAATTAGCGTTGTTCTACACTAGAACTCACGTATGACACGGACATATCGTATGCCACAGTATCACATATTACTTCCAATTTCATATGCGATTGTTGCACGACATTTTTAAGTAGCCAATAACCGACGAACTGCCACAACCACTGCATAGCTAACATCGGCCTAATTTCCTTCTTCTGGAATAATTTCTTTTACCGTTGCTAAGGGACGAGCCTACTCCTGGAAATATTTCCTATCTATAGGTATATTTTACTCTATGGATATTTTACTTGCAGGTGAGTGTGCGATTTCACTTGCCATCCGCGAAAGGAGAGCATCGGTGTCAGGTATAATCAGGATCTAAGGATGATGAGATTCATGTTGAAAGAACCAAGAAGATCATAAACATTGATCTCAAAATGAGGACGTTTAATGCAAAATTCTTACGGAATAAATTTGCATACTAACTGCAGTTGCTTGAATAGATATAGTTAATACAACGAATAAAAATGCATACAAATTTAATTTAGTGATCTTTTTAACTCTCTTGGAGAAAATAAGATTACTGCAGCGTTATTTCTGCAATCTCCATTGCCGCTTTTATGACACATACAGTAAATCTGTGGTAGGATTAACTACGGATCTTATAAGTTGCAATAATACAGTCCTCACACGCAAATGTTTCATTCGTTCTGTGTAAGACTATTAAAACGGCTATACTGTAATTGCATTGCAGTAGTGATAATCCAACACAAATCCATCTTAGAAGCCATTGTATTTTGAAAGCATTATTGCGCATTATTAAACACAGAAAAGTAAGCCTCTCTTCAGACATTTAGCATCTCCGGAAGCTATAATTCTTTTGTTGTCGTTCATACATTCATAATTAATAAAGTAAATGGTATATTAATATTTTAAGGCAATATTAAAAAAAATTAAATATATTTAAAAAAAGTATTTTAATTTAAACAATGTAGGCCCTATATTCTTGAATGAAAGAGTTGCAATACTGGCGTTACAAACGTGAAGTACTTCAACTAGGATTTATTTAACACTTCATTTTCTCCTCACATAAACACGTTTTCGTGAACTAGTCAACTTAAAACAAACGTGGTGTAATAAACACGAAATCTGAGCACCTGATGTGCAGAACATTAAAAAAAAAGAAAGTAGGAAATGCATTCAAGATATTCAGAAAGACCTCTGTATAAAGTCAGAGATGTCTTTCTGTGAGAAGTATTAACCTTCTGTCCACAAGGTGGGGTCTCGGCAAACCCCAGACCTACAAAATTGTGTCCACACATGTACCACTTTCTCCAGTCTTCACCAACCTTTGAGCACCTGTTCTCCGATGTTTTCTTTACCTATCTAGGGAAGTTGGCAGGTCTCCTAAGTAATTAGCATATTTTATTTCTGGTTAAGCAATGCAACCGAAGTTAGTACCAACATGGTTGGCTGGTCAGAAACACTGGTTACTAAGGCAGAAATGGGAGCAGGATGTCCATAAGGATATGGTAATGTCTGGGGTGGATGGGGATCTGGTGGGAGATAAGCAGGAGTGGAGGACTAGACCCCGTCATAGGTGGGATAAGGGTATGGTGATGATGATGTCTTGTCTTCTTGGATAATATAGAATTTTTACAGCATGTTTCCAAATTATTTTCATTGCTAAAGCTTTATATGGATGGTATTTAACTTACTATCTATAATAATGCCCTTAATCTGAATATTTAAGCCTTCAAAATCAAAAAGTTTTTTGGGGTAATGACAGACGCCACCTTGTAGTGCGGGCCAGAAATCGTCACCTTGTGGACGGAAGGTTAATTGTAAAGATTTCTGGTAGTTATTGATACATTCATTTTTATTAGATGGAGATCGGAAGTTATCGATGGAGGACCTTGTTTAAATATATTGGGTGCCGGGAGACAAAGGGGGCAGACCCACTGCTATAAGCCATAACATATTGTCAAATTTTAAGGGGGTCCACTTGCCATTGGGCAAACTGACACCCCGACCAGTCCACCACTGTATGCGAGTCTTCTTTCCTAAGAAATGTAATAACTGCGGTGGGTGTCATTGCACAGTCATTTACATGTAAAATAACCTTGAACATCCTACCCGGGTATAACTCGGTGTTACTATGCTAGATTATGCCCCTTTTTCTGTTGATATTAATTTTTCGGTTTCCCAGCTGAAGGAAATGACAAGTACTCAACGAAAAGACCATTCTCATCTGAGTAATATTCTGCATCATTTTTATATTCTTTACTTGTAATTTATTATTCATTGCAGCCATATGCATATATACCTTATTTAAATTTAATGAGCGCTTGGTTCAAAAACTCATATTTAAGATGCATATATACTCACCGCAGTTCATCGGAAGCTGAAATATACTCACCATTAAAGTTAAAATCCATTTCCGACGTAGAATGAAGAAAAACAGATAATCTGAGCATGAATGTAATACAAAAACGTCAATAGCAGTGCTCTCTTTCTCTAATTGCCCATTTAGATAATGGATCCTCACTTGCTGAGCTGTTGTCTTATGTGGCTCGAATAAAAAGTTGGGAGCTTCACTTGCAACCTAATGTAGTTTAAAGAAAATACCAAGAAGCCGGAAATGTGACGGCATTAAAATAACATGGTCTAAGATCATTGCTGTCTTTTTATTGCTGTATATTTAGTGTTAACTAACTAGGAGTACAGTACAGCCTATTTGAACAATGTAGAAGGTAGAGCAATCAAGTAAATGCTAGAAATGAAAATAAAACTTTCAGGGAATTTGTGAGTCGCCTGAGACAATGTTAAGTTTAACTACGGTTTAGTTTTTAAAGAGGCAATAAAATACTTTATATTCAGGCGAATGCACACATAACATCTTTTAGTGTTATGCAGGGCCCACACCGGCCGCGCCATGCAACAGTGCTCCGATCAAAATAGAGCTGAACTGCGCAAAACAGCAGTGAACAGTATAGAACAGAGAATTATATTTGCTGTTGAGCAGTCTGTTCTGTGTTGAACGTTTGCAAGTGTCTTTTTGTTGTATTGGAAAACCATTTTATTATTAATTAAATTAATAGATGAGATCTAATGGTATGAGTTTTCACATTTTTTTTAATTTTTAACTACATTAATACAATTGAACAATGCACACCAGTGCAAAATTCAAATTTTCCACTGTCCAAATAGCATGCGCACGAACGAGCAGATTCCTTTGATGTACCGATATCAACTGGATCGTGTTAATCAGTGCGCGACTTTTTGCGCGGTTTGCCGTTCAAACTGGCCACTCGACGCAGCTCCACGCGGCTATTTCTTGTTTGGCGCAGCGCGGCCCCGGTCGGTGTGGACCTAGCAATAGCAACACCATTAACCACGAGCAATCTCTGAAAACAGTTAAAATAAGCCAATGTTGCTGAAGTGAGGAACTGAACTGAGCCAAATACCAGGAAAAGTGTTTTACTGAAGTGAAAACTGAATACGAGATAGAAACATGATACAGGAAACCCTCTGTAGAAACACGCGTATTATTACACTAAGTGTTATATGATTAATTGAAATTAATAACAAGTGGAAAATGGGGTCTTTGGTGCACAACCCTTTTGACAATTATTTAAAGTGGAGTGAGAATCGATGATAAAATACGATATGTGTCAATAGTTTATGATGCATGAGGTCAGGTAACCGCATAATTGTGTATGAGCTGGTCTTAATTGACATTATAGTAATTTTTGCTTTCTTGTTAAAGAAAGTTAACAGCTGTGGCTCAGTGTGGTGTGTGGGATGCCACCTTCACTTCAAATAACCCCTTTTTTATACTGTGTAAAATATGTGTAGACTGGTAAAATCTCCAGGATCTCACTATCTAACCGACATAGAATGACTAAATAAACCAAGCAAATCCATTTACTGATGCCAGTGGGCGAGGTTTAACACCTGGGGGCCATTTATTAGAATGATTGTCGTTCGGAGACCCTCTCTGGTGAACTCATCGATTACTAAATGCGGTCCGAAAAAGAAGTTGTTAGGAGCAACTGTCGCCGCCAACAACCAACACTTGACAATTCAAAACAAGTGTAGTAGTTCATTCAACACAGTAAAAACTTTGAAATCCTTGTCATGAAGGTCAATCAGTATTTGTATAAATTTCTGTCATAGATAAAATGGGCCCAGGAGGAGAACACCATGTTCTGACAAGAAATCTCGCCTTTATACTGCCTATTCGACAGTTCAATAGCTAGTGGTGTTTAAATCTTGAGTCCATGGGTAGCGGGTTCTGGCGGGAAACCTACCCCAAGTGTACCATCCTACGAATGGGGCGTAAAACTATATAAAAAGCATCTTTCAACAGTTTCCCAATCTGTTTTTTTTGTGTGTATCCTGAGAACATGATATTGTCTGCGATTTGGGCAATACTTCAACTTACCCGGGAAAGTGTTATCAATTACAGCGCAGTCAGGTGATTTTGAATCCAATGTTATATTCACCATAATCTACCTCTGACCTAGAACTGAGGCAAAATGAGGATCTCAGTTACAGAGATTAGGGGCAGCAGATTTTATATTCTTCCTGTTCGAAGGGCTATTGTCCGGAGCAAGAAGGGTAGCTTTCCTGTTTAAATGGGTGTCTTTGCAGATAGGTGACACACCGTATTTGTAAACAGTTACCATGCTGCTCGAAAGAAGGCATTCAAGCGTGCTACCGACTCAGCTTCAAGACATAGGCGGGTGTAAGGGTCCATACTACCTTTCTCGAATTTTACTTTGCCGTCCCTCCAACAAAATGTAATTTCAATTTTCCAATTTTGTACCCGTAGCTTTAGGAGTAGGGCCTATGCTTGAGTTACCTAATACATTACGGCCACCCTGGATCCATGGCCAAGCCCAAACCACTCAATACAGCTCCCATTTGGCGACGATAGGGAACTCTATGTGTTGGCGAAATTCGGATTCGCCAGTCGAATGCAATCATCATAAAAAAATAAATAATTTTTAATCTCCCACACTTACCGCCCTTAAATCGGTGATCATGTCGAAGGTCACCAAGGAAGTGGCAATCTTCGATGGCCATCGCACAGCTAGTACACCTTCATGGGTCAAAACGAGATAGGCAAAATATGGCATAGGGCCCATTCCTTGTGAAGGATGGACTCCACACACGACACATGCCTCATAATGAACGGGAAAGCGTCCTGGTGCACCAGCATCCTTTAAAAAACGTCTCAAGAGAGTTTCCAAACGGGCATGACGATTTCGAGGCATGGACGTTATCTCCAAGGCCATTATGTAGAATAAAAGGTAACCAAGTATGTTGCCACGTGTTGGGCCTAGAATCAATATTACGACGCTACGATGGTCGCCATGGAGATCTGTGAGCAGCTGCAAGGGCGCAAACGCGGGAATTAATGGATAGTGCCGGAAATACATTTCGTGATAATATGGTTATAAAGAAGACTGAAAGGCGTGGATTCTGCAATGGACCTTTGTCACGCACAATACTGAGAAACAGAGTTCTAATGATGAGCAGCAAAGGGCCTTTATGCTACTGTTGTTTTATTTTACGTCTATACACATGGATCTTTTTGTTAACAAAATAACTTCCCGCCTACGTCAGGATAAGCAAAAGTTTGGGAGAAAAAATAATCATAATCATACCTTTGCCCCGCCTATGGCAAGGTCAGGTCTGTGAGTTCTGGCTCTCCATTCCAGCTTATCTCCCTACAGGCTCTTCCTCCTATCTTCTCATAACATGCCCATAACACCTCAATCAATTTTCTCTCTTTTTTCTGCAATATTCCCAACTCTCAAACTAGCCTAATGCACTCATTCCTAATTCTGTTTGCCCTTGACACTCCACACATGTACAGCAGCCCAACACTGAAAAGTGGTTATGCTAATTATTACACGATGGTTTCATATAGCTCGAGAGAGAAGTGGATAACGTAGCAGTCAAATTTTACTTTTATTATAACCATCGCCATTAGTAGCTTCCATAATCTGGAAAGACATTTTAGAAACATAGTCACTTGTGTTGTAACTCAGTTCGTCGCCAGCTTCCACCAATCCTTATTAACAGACAAAGATATTCCAAGTCGGTCTTTGAAATAGATAGCTGCACCAACAATTGCAGTCAAACCTACTCCTATGAAGAGGTAGCATGTGCCAGTTCTGTTATCCGTTTTGGTGAACGATTTAATAGTTTTCCTTGTTTTCATGGGCGCTAATGTACGTTCCATTACTGTGAGGATAGCATTTCGAGCACCATGCCATGAATTTGGACCTTGAAGGCGAAATTGATAAGCGACCATTGGTCCTAACATCAAATGACGAAAGAGGACAATATCTGTGAACAATATCTTCCAAAGATTGGGCTTACATCCGACATATGATGCCAACATATTGGAATAGGCAGCAGCATTCACCATAATTGCATTACTCTCAGAATGTAAATATCTCCCCTTCAAGAATTTGTCAAAAGCATGAATTTCTTTCCACATTTCCGCTTTTGACGGGATGTGCTTCTTACGTTTAAATATCTGACAAGCCCATCGTGCCTGAAGTTCACATATCGGCATATGACTACCATTACCATTAAAGAAACCAATGACAGCAAGAGTAGCATGCTTCCATTCTGGTGGAAACATTCGAGCATAGAGATGTGGTCCACGTTCACCAAATGAGACGATATCATTAAGAATAGGTAAGTGGAAGTCATAACCAGTACCCAACACTACAGCATCAATAGGATACTCGTCATTCATTTCGCCTTGGAAAACTACACCTTTAGATGAAAATTTCTCCACAGCACCCTTAAGGACAACAGTACCACACAGTAAATTAACTGGTAAAGAATCATTGATAGTTAAATGATGGCTAAGAATCCCATGTGATGGTTTCATGTTGTAAAGGGCATGATTGAAACGTTGATTGAGCTGTAATAATAAGAGTTCCAGGAATGAGTTGGTGCAAGAGTTTGAGATATGAACTATTAACAATAGTAGAGAACAAACCATATGTTCCATTATCTTACTGTACAAGGTTGGAGTTAAAGCTTGGAGCATGTTAGTAACTTTATTAACTGCATACTCAAAAGGTAACCCATCAGGCCCCATTCGTGGAAGGATCCAGGTTCCTCTACGAGTGCTGATATAAACCTAGAAGAATTTGACAGAGAAAAATCAAGATAAAGACGAATTCAGGGTGCCCTCACTTTAAAGCCTGATTCTGTGGCATGCGACACTGGTTAGAATAGAGCTCAAGGAGACTAAGTGTCACAAACTGGTGACGTAGGAGCTCCACTTTGTTGGTGGTGATGATAATACTACCCAATCAGTCATGTCCAACTCTTTGGCGATTCTATGGGCGAGCTCTCTCCAATATGATGATGATGAATGATTTGGAGGCCTTTCCATAGAATTTTCTTGGCGGATTTTTTTACAGAGTAGGTCGCCGGGTCTTTTTCCAACCCTCCCATTTTATCCGGGCTAAAAAAACCGGCACACGGCTGCGAACAACCGTGCGACTGGGTATTAATAGCACCGAACGTTCCCTACCAACACCCAAGTTACTACTAACTTCGGTGATCTGACGAGAACTGGTGTGTCAATGCAACTTGGCCGCATATACTTCGTTGATAGGGAAGCGCAAAATCAACCAAAAAGTGGAGTTGAGAGGTAGTAAACTGCAATTATCACTCCCAAGTGTCACACACATCTGATTGGCCATCACTTTTTTAACAACGCCTGCTCTTTGAATTCTTTGATTAGTTTGTGGGTTGGGGTGTAAGCCAGGCAGCCATAACAGGTTAACCCCTTAGGAGGCTGCCCGCGGGAGATGAGGAGGTAGGTGAAAGGAGGAGGAAGAGGGTTAATTTGCAGCACCCAACGTTCTTTACCAACCACCCAAGTTGGTATTGACGTGGGCGTGCGCTGCTTAACTTCAGTGATCTAACGGGAACTGGTGTGTCCAACGCAACTTGGCCGCATTCCATTGGCAATTAGGTTTTGTGCTCTGCGCACCACCTCACAGGCATTTTTAGAAACATTAAAGCCTTGGAATCACAACAGGCACAATTTCCCTTAGCGCCTGTGGTTTACATCATAATTTTGCCATCTGCTTGAGCGGAATTCTTGCCAATGTCAGGTGCCATGGAACCAGGCTTAACTTGTGTGAAAACACCTGATGACACTCATTTCACTCTTATGTACCCTTGACACTTTGGTAACCTGCACTTTAAAGCTCATGCGTACTCTGCTTAACGATCAGGCATTTTTTTCAAATTTCTCTTTGAGAATTATATTACAAGTAGGAGTGTTGATCATCTTGACAGCATCCTTAACTTACTTGAAATTGTCAAATCTTAAGTTACTGATCATGCTTAAACTTTTCTTACCTTTCTTGCCGCATGTTGAAGATCATCAGCTACGTCCAATGCAGAATTTCCCGTTCCTACAACCAAAACACGAAGCCCTTCAAAATCTTTGAAATCTTTATATTGATGAGAATGAAGTACTCGTCCTGTGAACGTCGAAAGTCCAGGTATTAGTGGTATTGTGGGATATCCATGATGTCCAACACCTACCAGAATATTGGATGCCACAAGGTCAAACGTGATTCCTCCCTATTATAATTAGAATGAAGTTTCGGTTATCATGCAACTATGTATCATTATCTTCAAACTCCAAATTTTGCACCTGAGTGCCTCTGAATTAAGCCTTCCCCACTCAGAGATTAGTAGGCCTACGCTTAGAGTATCATGTGGTAAGTGACGTGCAATAAAAACAAAAAAACAACAATTTCTCACCATGTTTCGAACTCTGACGACCCAATTTCCAGTCTCATCGTAATCGGGAGCAGGATTTAAGCTCGTGACTTCATGTCCAAAGCGAATGTGTTTCTCAAGACCAAAATGCCGAACATACGAGTCCAAATATTCAATATATTGGGAGTTGCTCATGAAGTTCGGATACATGGAGTCTGGAGGGAAATCAGAAAATCCACTGGTTTCTTTAGTAGTATTCATCTGGGTCGATCGCTGAACGGACCCCACTCCCCGTATTACTTCTGTGCTGAAAAAACACGCAAATTTCATGCATTTCATGCTTATTCTAAAGCCTTAAATGTGCTGGCTGTGTGATGCCATTTCATTTTTTCTAGGTACGTCTTTATGCTTGCTATTCTAATGAACATTATATGTAGGTAAAGCCATTTCTGAGTTTTAGAATGGTTCTTACCTTTGCTTATTAAGATCATGACATGAGGCGCAAGAAGCGTCACAATTACAATAAATCGCACTCATACCACAGTTAGCTGAACATGTATGAGAACAATGTTCAGAAGATACCAAGTTGTAAATTTTCTGAATTTCACGAGTCACCAATACCACAGTTATTAACAAACCGGTTGTTGTTGCTTGTTGGTGTTTTAGGGCCCTTCAACTACAAAGGTCATTAGAGCCCCGTCCACGGCATAGTTCTGATGCAAAGACTGCACAGACACTCCACTAATGCGACGATTTTTGGGTATTAGCAGTACCCAGTTTTCCCAAGCGGCCACCCATGTCAGTACTAGCTGGGGTTGCGCTGCTTGACTTCAGTGATCAGACGAGAACTTGTGTGTCCAACGCAATTCGCCGCTCCCTTAACAAACCAGATTACTAATCAGAAGAAAATAATTTTATAGTATTATTAGCACAACCCTCAGTCAGAATTTTAGGACCATTCAGAGTGGCGTCACTAGGGGGGGGGGTGTGGGCCGCACCGGATGACACCACTCGCACCATGAGAAATGGGGTGACACCAAAGCAGAAGAAGCGGCTTTTTTCGGGAGAGGGGGTGACACCATGGTGTCACCGCACCGGGTGACGCCAACCCTAGTGACGCCACTGAGTCCACTCTAAAGGAGATCAGACAGTAGGATACTTTCAATTAGTATGGGGGAAATGGGCATTGTAACCTGGGTGGTGCACTCTGCTGTAAACAACTTTCCAGGTCCAAACTTCATGAGATCAATTATTTGATTGGTGTTCCAATTTGATCCTGTTATTTTTCATTTTTAATCAAACACAACTACTGCACCAGAGCCTCAAGTGCATTTTTGGGCATCACCACTACACTCAGGTTATGTCTATGCAGAATTTTCTAAACTGGCTTCAGCACATCCAGTAATAGGGTGCCTTAAATGCCTAGGTTATCATACGAGTATCTAGGCCCTACCTTCCATCAATGGCCCCTTCCTCAAATTTGCGTGGGGAGGCTCTCACTTTCCGAAATGTAATTCAATGAAGGAAGCACTCACCCGTCCTCTCCAGCCACAGCTGGTCCCCGATAATGCGTATCGTCTAAATACAATTTTACACTCCTTTGTGGGTATTTCCACGGCCTGCCATTGCTATTTTAGAAACATGGCCTACGCTGCCTACACTTACCGAAATCTCCAGAGGCCTCCATAGTTGTCGGTTTTCTCGAAACAGACAACGTCCAGATCGTTTTCTAGACATGTCTTCAATGACGTGAGACCAGAAACGCCACTACCGATAACAACCACCAGATTTTTCGTCATATTTTGTTGATGCTGAGCATTCAGTAGCGAATGGTGCGATAGGTCGTCCAAAACAGTAGGCAGAGGTGGAATTTATTGTTAAGATGTCAGGCCAGCACTTGCTTAGTTTCTTGACCTTTAATATTAACAAATGAAAATCACATTGAGTGACAAATGTAGTATAACATCTGCATAATGCAACAGTTTTACATCAGCAACAATTTGCATGCAGTGAGCGAAAAAGTATCAGGCCGAAAGGCTTATTTTGATCATGTATTTCATCTGTACTCAGAAGATGACCAGTGCACCTCAATTTTTGAATTTTTCATCCTCATTAAATGTCTATACTGTACTGTAGTTACTGTTAATGTAAATACAAACAGCCCTCAAATTATAAGCGAGATGGATATTAATGCTGCTGCTGCCCTTATGCGAATTCTGGCGCACCTGCACGTTTCAACCTTCCACTCCTCCTAGTCAGACGTTATAGTACAACCTACCCCTTTTGCTCCCTATTATAATCCGCGTCCACTAGTTTTTCAATGCTTCAAAATATCTATTAATTTCATTGAGTTGACTTCATAGGGGCAGTTCATAAGTTTTTGAACCATTTCTGCTCCAAAAATAGGAGTATGCAACTACGCCAGTAGTTCTAGGTTCGATACTGGACCGCGGTGGGTCGGCTTCTTTCGGGCGAGAGAGAGGCCGCGAGTGTGCCTTCTTTCGGATGAGAAGTAAAACCGAGGTCCCGTGTTGGTGTACGACGGCACTTGCACGTAAAAGAACCCTCTGTACTACGCAACGGGTAGATGAGGCAAAATTTCCAGGTGTAGGAGCTCGCCCCCTGGCGTCGGTAGCATTCCCCAACGAACACTAGACCGACGATAAATAAGCGTAGGGGTGCGGCTTTGGCCGGCAACCGGCTGCAGAAAAAAATTATGACCAATATATCACCCAGTGTCCATTCAGAGTGATAAATGGGTACCCAACCTTGCCATAGGCGGGAAAAGGCTTAGGAGTTGCTTTTTGCAGTGGCGGATTAAGTACAATAGATGGTCGAAACAATCGAAGGTTTTATTAAAAAGAAATCGTTTCCTGTCATGTCTGCTTCATATTTATTTTTCTGCAAATCTTGGACTTATTTCGAATTGCAGGCCCCTAAATTCTAAGGGTCCCAGGCTGCTCCCTCCTGTTAATTTTGAAGTTATAAGATTCACAAATTTACTGTATATGCATATGTAGCCAAGGTTCCCCTCAAGGAGGGTAAGATTAACGCCTACTCCCACCTGAATCTCTATTGCAATAATACAAACACTATGAACAATAAAAGTTTTAACACATGTATAAAGAAAGTTTTAAAAAATATTTTAGGTACAACTATAACACATCTTAACTGGAACGACTGGATGACATGAATGTTGAGCTCCTGAAATCTTTCAAGAGTACTTTAAAAGAACCCCCATTGCAAAGGTGCTAGCATTCAATTTTGAATAATGATTTTCTCTTCCTTTGTTTATTGAGAGTAGAATAATAAATAATCGATCTAATTCTAATTGAATACACTGCAAGCGCCCCTGTTTGCCCAAATTAACAGTGGAGAGAATAACTCTTAGTCCTAAGTTTTAAATCATTAAAATCCCCAAAGAACGTAAAGCATGGCGCCTACTCTGTCATCCATTTCCTACCTACTATAATGGCTTCTCCTTTCAGGAAGCTCTCCACGTTGTCCTCTCCAAGAGCATTCCATTGACAAATTATCCTTGGGATAAAAGTAATAATTTCCGTACCCTGATCTCCGTCAATTTAAAGAAATGATCATTTCTACCCCTATAATCTGCTAGGGGTAAACTACCACCTGGAGGGCCGTCATGCCCTATTTTCAATAGTCTGTTCGAGACTAGTGCTCTGAGATACTCACCTCTGACTTAGTGAGTCCCACCCTAATTCTCTAACCATGATTGTCACACACTTTCCACAACAGAAATGATGTAGCACAAGTTCTGCCTAAAGGGAAACCAAATTGGACTACAGTACTCCACAATTGACCCTACCAGAGATAAATACCGTTAAGCTCTTTCTTTTCCTTTTTTTTGTGCTGTCCCCTAGGACCCTTCTAATCAAACGGAGGGCTTTCCCAGTCTCCCCAATCAATTTGTTAGTGTTATCTTTCCAGGTAACCTGACTGCTTAGAGTCATTCCACGGTTCTGATGGGTATCATCCATATCGACCCTCACAACACCTATGCAATACATAAAATCAGCTTTCTTCCTACATCTACACTTGTGCAGGTTTAATGGCAACTCCCATCTTCTACTTATTAATAAATCTTATTTAGGCCTGTTGCAATTCTGCACATGAAGATAACCCCTCTTCTACCACCCTTGCAACGAAGGATCTACAGTAGAACTCCAATTATCCGAATCAATTGGGACCGGACCCCATTCGGATAATTGGATTTTTTTCCTGAAAAGAGGGTCTAAATGGGAGGAAAAACTTATTTTTAAATAAAAAGAGCTTTTAATTAATTAAATGAAAGACAACACTTTTACATATTAAGCGTACTTAAAAGGGCTGTACATTAGTACAG
The DNA here is from genome assembly GCA_013389805.1 of Trigoniulus corallinus. NCBI lineage: Eukaryota > Metazoa > Arthropoda > Diplopoda > Spirobolida > Trigoniulidae > Trigoniulus > Trigoniulus corallinus. The sequence goes on along the minus strand of JAAFCE010001036.1, from coordinate 41,318,667 downwards.
TATGTACGTGTACCATACTGGAAATGAAAGTCATTGCTTGCTGAACATCTCGGTCAAAGTAAGCTGTTTGACTGTCAGGATCCGTTTTCAGGCAGCCAATTCCCGCATTATTTTGAAAATCGCAGTACGTTTCCTCATAATGTTTTTTTCTGAAATTCTGAAATCGATTCGGATAATAGGAGTTCGGAAAATTGGAGTTCTATTGTAATACCAAGTCCTATATCATTAACATACAATATATACAATAAAGGTCCCAATATACTTCCCTGAGGGGCCCCTGACGTGGCAGGCAGCCATTCCGATGCCATACCATTAAAAATGACTCTGCTGCCTACCATGCAGTTAGACCCTTATCAACTGAGTAACGCTGCTCAACGTCCAGACCTGCTCGAAGTCCAGGAAATCAACATCAACCTGTTTACCTTTATCTAGTGCTTTTTGAATGTAATCCATTAGACAAGCCAGTTGAGTATCACATGACCTCCCTTTCATAAGCCATGCTGATTATTGCTGAGGATGTCATTCATCTCCAAATAGCCCATAATATGTGCTCAAATATCCTGCATGCAGCACTTGTAAAAGAAACTGGTCTTTAGCACTTAGGATTGACAGTATCCCTGACTTGAAAACTGGCACAACGCTTGCCAGCCTTCAGGAGGAGCAATGCCAGATTTACCACTAGGCGAAGTAGGCTGAAGCCTAGGGTCTCAACATTTAGCAGGCTTCAAAACTTAAGAAAACGGTCTCAAAATTGAAATTGCCTAGGACCTCTCAATATCTACCGTAAAATCTCACGTAAAGTCCGCATCTCAAATATAGTCCGCACCCGTCTATAGTTCGCATTAGTGATGGGTATGTTTCAAATATAGTCCGCACTCATGTACAGTCCGCACTTTAAAATTCCTACTGTAGCCAGTGGTGCAACTTGTAGGGGCAATGGGATGAAATGAATTTGAACATGAAATGTCAATTGCTCTGACGATGAAATTGAAATGTGAAAGATTTTATATTGCAATATCATATAAATAAGAACGTACTGTGTAAAGTCGTGTTGTTAAGTGTAATAAAATGTTCAGAAACTGAGGAGCAGTTTTCATTGAGAACCCTTGGTTTCATTTATAGTCCGCACTCATATATAGTCCGCACTAAATGACCCTATGTTTCGCGTATAATCCGCGGGCACTACGTGAGATTTTACGGTAAATCCAGCACTGAGGAGCAGAGAACGATTTTTTTAAAAATTTCCACCAAATAGTAGCTGACAATGCCAGAGAGTCTTTGTAGAATAAATGGAGAAACGTTATCAGATCCTAAAGCCTTATGGACAATTAATTTATTCAAAAGCTGCTGAATTCCCTACCTTGTGATGATAACGTTCTCCATTTCCCCTGGGGCTTTCCAGGGTCCCCTGGAGGTCAATCATCCCTACTACCTCCAAATGATTTTGCAAATGTATCGTTAAAAATATTGGCTGCTATAAGGCTATCTTTAACTCAATTTCCTAACCCCCTTCCCTACTTCTTAGATAGCCCCAGAATACCTTTGGGTCGTTCTTGAGCCTTTCCCCAAATATTACCTTGCCCAAAATGTTTTCATGGAAACTCCTTTCATTACTACTTTAAAAAGGCCTACAACAATTTTTCTTGATAATTCTTGAGTGATGCTTCCTTTAATTTCACAAGTTCTGCATAGATGCCGTTATCTGCCTAGCTGTACAGTCAACTAAAATATTAGAACTATTAGGGACGATTACGGGATAATTTTAGATCTGCAGTATGCCATACTGTAATTAAAGCATGCCCTCATCATAATATGAGTAACTTTTCTGTTTCAACCGCTAGATGGCGCTAATGTCTCCTAATGCTGAGAAAAGGAGATTCAATTTTTTTTAATTCTAGGACGTTACCTGTAAAACGTAAAATCTCACCTCGATTGCGCTGACTATACGCGAAACATGTAGGTTCTTTTAATGCGGAATATATGTGAGTGCAGACTATAATAAAACCAAGGGTTCTCAATGAAAACTGCTCCTCGTATTCTGAACGTTTTATTAGACTGAACAACACGACTTTACACAGTACGTTCTTATTTATATGATATTGGAATATAAAAATCTTTCATACTTCAATTTCATCGTCAGAGCAATCTCACATTTCATGTTCAAATTCATTATTCACGCTATTGTTACACCACTGACTACAGTAGGAATTTTAAAGTGCGGACTATACAGTGGAACCTTGGTATACGTCTGCTTTCGAATACATCCAATTCGGGGTAAAAGTGTAGTTTAACCCAAGGAATTATTTCGTCATTCGTAGCAGATGAAATGTGGCGCTTCGGTCGGTATAACGTCGTCAAAATACTCGTTCCAGGGCCTGCTGCACATGCTATTGTTTTGAAATAGTTTGGACATAACGAAAGTGATTCGCGAAATATTAGGCGTGTTGAAATCAAGGTAAAGAACTTAATGAATTTATTTAATGAATATCTTTCTCGTTATTTCAACTGGAAGCTTTCGATTGCATAAATCGAAAGCTTCATAAATTCATGAAGTTCTTTACCTTGAAGTTCTTGGCTCTGGAACGAGTATTTGACGAAGTTATACCGACCGAAGCGCCACATTTCATCTGCTACGAATGACGAAATAATTCCTTGGGTTAAACTACACTTTTACCCAATTCGGTATACGTCTTGTGCAAATTTTACATCATTTTTAAATAATGATCTCAGAGGAAAAATTAAATTAATAATCAATTGCATTCGGAGATAGACTCCGATGTGACCCACAGAATCAGTGGGGGATGATGCAAGATGGAGGCAGGCAAGTAGAGGCCTGTGTGATAGGAGGGTCCAAATCAAGTTGAGAGGGAAGTTTTACAGGGCAGTGGTTAGGCCCACTACGCTATACTGATCAGAGTGTTGGGCAGTGAGAAATCATCATCATCATCATCATCTCACCCTTCTCCCGCCTGTGGCGGGGTCGGGTCTGCAGGTTCTCATCCTCCACTCCCTCCTATCCCCCACAATGTCCCCCTCCACCCAACACTTCTCCATGTCCTTCAGCACCACCTGCTCCCACGTCCGCTTCGGCCTTCCCCTACCTCTGGTGCCCCCAACCACATGCCCACCCATAATGGATCTAATAAGCTCCTCCTCCTCTCTCCTCATCACATGCCCATACCACCTCAACCGCCTCTCCCTCATCTTCTCTGCAATGTCCCCCACCCCCAGGCTCCCTCTAACATAATCATTTCTTACTCTGTCGGCTCGTGACACCCCAGTCATGTAGCGCAGCATACGCATCTCAGCCACTTGCATTCTCCTTTCATGGTTCTTCCGAGCCGCCCAACACTCTGAGCCATACAGCATGGCAGGCCTGACGACCGTTCTGTACACTTTGCCTTTCAACTTTATCGGGACCCGGCGGTCGCACAGGACTTCACTAGCCTGCCTCCACTTCAGCCATCCTGCATTAATCCTATTGGTCACGTCGTTGGGCAGTGAGAAAGAGCCACGTAAATAGAACGAAAGTAGCCGAGATGTCAAAGCTGCGGTATATGAAGATAACAACGGATATCAACATGATAACAAAGAAGATAGGCATAACACTGCACCCTAAGGAGGGGAGGGCGGCAAAAAAAAAAAAAAAAAAAAAAAAGGGGGGGGGGAAGAAAAAAAGGGGGGGGGGGGGGAAAAAAAAAAAAAAAAAAAAAAAACGCTGAGGGTGTATGAAAACAAGCTTAAGATAGAGATGGAGGTAATCTATTATAATACGTGGGAGAGATCACTTCTGTTTCGGGCATGAGCTGGGTTACTGGAGACGAAACAGAGGATGGCAAAGATCACAGTGGAGAGCGGTGGCGTCACTACGGAGTGCGGAGGGTGCGGGCCGCACCGGGTGACACCACTCGCACCATGAGAAATGGGGTGACACCAAAGCAGAAGAAGCAGCTTTTTTCGGGAGAGAGGGGGTGACGCCAACCCTAGCGACGCCACTGGTGGAGAGGAGGGCTGTGGATTATGCAGGGATCAAGTAGAGGATGTCAGGCATGTGATGCTGGCATGTCCAGTGTTGGATCACTGCAGGAGGGGATGGGGAACCCCCACATTGGAAGAGGTTCTGGGGTGGAGTGGCAAGAGGACACTTTTTCCACATAATAAAATATCAACACACTGATGTACCTGTTTAAACGTATCAAACGGATCACTCAAGCTCTCTATTGTGGGTACAGTTGGGACTCTAATGAATAAATAAATGCATAATTTAGATTAAGCAGAGTTTAATTGTTAAAATCTATAGTAAAATCTCATTTTGTATTTATGTGTTGAAATTATTTTAAAATCTAATTAATGTAGGTGTAATATCAATAGGAGTGAAAGAACATGAAAGTTTTAACATACCCACTGTGGTGTAGATGAAATGACCTCGTATTTAGACGTCAATTCAAACTCAACATCGTATTATTCTAACAGCGACAACAGTAACCATTCACACACGTTTCAAGACTAGAAATTAACCTACTTTAACGTTTTCCTCTCACATCACGAAATGATTTTCAAACTTCTTGGCCCTCCAAATTATCATCTATGACGCGTTAACCATTTCAACCTCTCCAATGACGTCATGCCATAGAAACAGAAGATACAATCCTACAGTATTGTAGCGAAAACCTAGAGGCAATACGGAATTTCGGTGCAACATCAATATACAGTACAGTATTTTACTAATCGAGAAATAATTATTAAACGACGTCGTATTTTCTACTATTATTATATGACACTGACCCAAACAACGGAGCTATCAGCTTATTCGGAACCTTTGTTCTTTGGCAACTATGCCACCAGTCACGTGATGATCTCTCTCTCACTCTCTCCCTCCATCACTCTCTCTCGAAGTCTATATTTGAAGTCTATTTTAGAACATAAAATTGTTATTAAATACCAGTATATAGCGTAATATGGCTCAGTGTGTACAGCGCCTGCTCTAGCACTTATGCCGCCCCGGACAAAAGGACAAATTGCCGCCCCTTGAAGCTGCGCTCTGTTCGCATGCTCTGTTCTCACACTTACAGCCAAAATGGCGCCCCTAAATTTTTGAGCCCCGGACAAATGCCCGGGTTGGCCCCCCTTAGAGCGTGCCCTGGTGTGTAGCACGCTCGATAACTGCATCAGTGGTTCTAGGGTCGCTGCGGGACCGAGGCGGGTTGGCGTCTTTCGGGTGAGCGAGGCCCCGAGTGCGCCTTCTTTCGGATGAGAAATAAAACCTGGGTAACGTGTGGTGTACGATGGAATTTGCACGTAAAAGAACTCTCTCTGCTATGCAACAGGTAGATGAGGCATAAAATTCCAGGAGTCCGCCCCCTGACGTCGGTGGAATGCTACAACAGACAGTAGACCGACGACAAATAAGCATAGGGGCTGCAGCTATGGCCAGCAACCGGCTGCGGAAAAACGCCCCTGAGTACTTTTCGCCCCCCCATGCTTCCCCCCCCGGACGTTTCGCCCCCAAACATTTCACCCCTGGGAGGACAAATAGACATTTATTTCTTTTTTCCCTGCTTATATAAAGCAAGACTCACATAAAAAAACCCAAACGTTAACTGAAATTCAAAATTGTAGGCTATGCCCTTGATTTTTACCTTACCTATTCCTTGAAACACTCAGAAAAAAGTCCGAAAGAACAATGCTGTTTTTCTAGATAAAAACAGAATAACCAAACAAACCGGCCATTTGCCCTCCCAGGGGCGAAACATCCGAGGGGCGAAATGTGTGGGGGGAAATCTCCGGGGGCAAAAAGTACTGAGGGGTGAAATTCGGGGGCGAAATGTTTGGGTCGAAACTTCTGGAATCGCGGAAAAACAATGTCCAATATATCGCTCTTGTGTCCATTCAGAGGTACAAGATGGGTATGCGACCCTGCCATAGGCGGGAGAAGGGTTTAGGAGTTGTTTTTTTTACCAGTAGGCCTATATAGCGTAATAGTACAGGGTGTGATCTAACTCGAATAGAATATCTCGAATATTCAGTTCTGCTTCTCTCCTAGTTTGTTTTCGTACCTTAATAACGAGCATCTTTGAATGAAAAGCTCCTAACTGCAGGTTCGATCCTAGCTGAGGTTGGCGGCTTCATTCTGACAAGGAAAACAACAAATGGGTCGCTCGTTGGGTGGCAAGTAAACGGAATGTGTCGCGTGATGTAAGTATATGGTGCAGCATGCACACAAAATAATACTGTAATGTATGGTGCACATTTATCACGATCGAAGCTATGTTTTACCAGCGGTGATTTGGTAAAAGCTATAAAATAGTCAAATTAGCTATTGTTTTATTTGAATAAAAACGTATTACAAGCCACTACTTCTAGCCGGCTTTATCCCTGAATGAGTTCTAAATACATATTTTTAATGTACAATAAGCAGATGGTAGTGAAAATTGTTTCAACGGCATAAGACGCTTTTTTTAGTATCCAAATTTGAAATTCTTCAAAAGTGTTAGGAATTTGAGGTCCTCTTATTTGCATTTACTGCAAATAATAAGGAGCTCAGAAGAAGTCGTTATAGATAATAAAAGATCGAGATAAACGTAACCACTGCAGTCAGAAAAAGAACATGTCGTATTATAATTTCATATAATGGATTTTTCACCTCGTCAATGTCTCTTGGAAACCGAGTGTTGAGAGGGGCTACAAATCTGCTTTGCAAATTCATGATGGCTTCTCTGGCATCTTCCCATTGGTGAGAACCAGTCAGTCGATATTGATAGGCCACACTTGGCCCAAACATTACTTTCATAAATAATTGAGGATCCGTAAAAAACATTTTGGTCAAATTGGGCTTACAACCAATGTGTTCGGCAATGGAGTCCAAGTATGGGATGAGGTCAACTTGTACTGTGTGACGTTGACTGTTCACATAACGAGACTGCACCTCTTTGTTGAAATTGTCGATTTCTTTCAGTCGTTCTGAAACTGGTGGTAGTTGCACTTCACCTTTAATGAGTTTGGCCATCCAACGAGCTTGCATTTCTGCCAATGGAAAAATGGGTCCAATAGGCTGCGTTAAAGCTACGATACCCAATGTTGGATGGGGGAGTTTTGGAGGGAACATCCGCATGTAAAGGGACACTTGATTGTGATGAACTGGAACTAAATCACCCAAAAATGGGAACTGAATGTTATAACCGGTGCAGAAGATGACGGTATCAATGGGATACTCGATATCTTCTTCTCCTTTGAAGACAACACTTTGTGAAGTAAAGCGACCAACGTCACCCTTTACTATAATGGCCCCACTAATTATCCTCGCTGATAAAGCGTCATTCATCGAAGGGTGTTGAGCGTTATATCGATGGCGCGGCTTCAGATTGTAGAGGGCATGATCAAAATCTTTGTTAAGCTGTAAAAAATGATAAGTGCATTTCGATTAGAAGTCATAGTCAACATTTTCTGTATAAAATGCGAAAGTCACTGTCCCGGTCCTTCACCACCTCTTATTTTCAATAGCTTCCTGTCAAGCCCCACAGAGCGGCGAATTGCGTTGGACACACCAGTTCTCGTCTGATCACTGAAGTTAAGTAGCGCAACCCCAGCTAGTACTGACATGGCTGACTGCTTGGGAAAACTGGGTAATGCTAATACCCGAAAATCGTCGCATTAGTGTAGTGTCTCGCATAAGAAATGCTGTGGACGGGGCTCTAATGACCTTTGTAGTTGAAGGGCCCTAAAACAACAACAATTCAAGCCCTACAAAGACTCCTGTCCTACAGTGCACCCTGCTTAAATATTTTCTTTAACCAAACTCGATCCCATCTGCTGCGATAATCTGTATTCAGGGTCGCGTCGAGCAATTTTGGCACCCAAGGCTTGGCATGTTATTATTTTCTTCATGAAGAAGATTATTACAAACATTATGCATCAATCTACTAACCTGGTACCCACTTTGCCCCATTGGGACACCTGGACAATGTATTGAACGACTTTTGTACGCACCGGCTGTCGACTTAATGGTACAACCCCCATGCTTATAATCATCGACCTATTGGTCGTTGTGGCCCGAATCCATCACACGTACCGTAATATGCTCATCTCTGCAACTCGCACCCCATTTTGATAATTTTATACCTTCCAGAAATAAATCATTCTGACCTGTTTTTCAATACGATCCAATGAAACGTTTGGAAACATATTAGACAACTTGGCATTAAAACGACTTATGCCAAAATCGAAAGGGACTCCATTTTCTCCAGTTCGTCTGATGATCCATGCTCCTCGACGAGTGCTTAAGTAAACCTATAAGCACAACCATATTCACGAACAAAACAAACGAATGCCAACAGGAAATTTTAGAGTGTCAATTTGTGTTTACCTGTTTAGCAACGTAACTCAACTCCACAGCTACATCCAAAGCAGAATTACCAATACCTACTACTAGAATTCGTTTCTGTTCCAGTCCATGAGGTTCTTTATAAGCGTGGGAATGCATGACGGTTCCAGAGAATTCAACCAGTCCTGGAAATTTTGGTACGTTCGGGAAAACATGATGGCCAATGCATACCATAACTGCTGATGCCAATATTTCAGTTTCGTCACCATCCTATAAAATTTATTTTTAATATTAGAGATGCTCTTGTATAGCTTCAGATCTAAAATGTGCAGTGTAAGGGCCACTGTAGCCTTGCATGTTGCATAAGGCGGATAAAAAATTATGGATTCGGTCGGCAGTCCGGGGTTGGATTTACCCAACGGTTTACCCATCACTAAGTTTGACTGACACTACGAGGTACTGCGTCCAGGATGACTTCTGAGTTCCTTTCAGCCAACTGGCTCTAGGCAACAATGTGATTACTGATACAAGTTCATCAGGTGCTCATTGATGCTAGTGTGACTAAACACTTCGTTTGCCAAGTTTGGATAATTCTTCATTACGGCTGAAGACTCACCTCATTTTCAATTAGAACTTTCCATCGTCCAGTCTGGTCATAATCGTCACTTTTTATTACATGAACAACTTCCTGCTTGTATCGTATGTAAGGTTCCAAGTGAAAGTGACGGATATAGCTTTCGAGGTATCCTAGCATCTTGGTGTTGTGCATAAAATTGGCACATTCTGCTGGTGGTGGAAAGTCGGAAATGGCACTCATTTCTTTACTGGTATTGATGATTGTCGAACGCTGAACGGAAGCAACCCCATACTGGTCATCCGGTCTGAAATAGAAATGGTAATTTTCATTCTTCTAGTCTAAATATAATTGTGCAATGTAGAAAATGGAATCAATGACTCGAATGTCGCGTGGAAAGGTTCAATTTCAAGCACAAAAAAAGCATCTTTGTAAAGGAGGATCCTTCACATTGCGATCTAGATCAGGATAATTTTGCAGTTAGTGATCGCAAACGAATGCATTTGACCTTGTTGAAAATCAGTACCACAATAACATAAACTCTTTCTAGCACTTAGTATAGTACTCCTTGCCAACAGATTTTGTTGAACTCCACGCAGTTAAAAGGTTAAGTAGCAATAAAAAGGACATTAGTTGTTTAAAGTTATCCTCACATTAACAAGAACTATAAATGTTATCACTAAGGGTTAGGGGCATCAACCACGATTTTAGGTTCAGCCATTCACCCTACCATAGAAATGATAAACAGTGTAGAACAGGCACAATAAGTGCTCGATTGGGACCACCGAAAGCTAGTAGAGTCATATCTTTTGCTCTGAAAGATTACATTACGTACCGTAATATTTTGAACATGGAGGTCTCAAAACAAGGCTGCGTTTGCGGCCCTCCAATTGGCGCAGATTCATGTCGATGTGAGTGATTGGAGAACCAGGAAGCACTCTCATTGTGCTTCTTCAGTCAAGTTGGAAGTACACCCAGGGCCGGACTGAATAATTTTTGCCACCCGGGTAACTACTTGGAAGCACCGCCTAAGTCTTTATATATTTTAATACCGGTATCCGACAGAATCCGAAACAATTATGTTAGAGGTAGCTTGGGGGTGGGGGACATTGCAGAGAAGATGAGAGAAAAGCGTTTGAGGTGGTATGGGCATGTCATGAGGAGGGGAGAGGAGGAACTTATTAGGTCCATGATGGGACTGCAGGTAGTTGGGGGCAGTAGGGGTAGAGGACGACCAAAACGGACGTGGGAACAGGTGGTGCAAAGGGACATGGAGGCGTGTGGGGTGGAGGGGGACTTGGTGGGGGATAGACGGGAGTGGAGGATTAGAACCCGCAGACCCGACCCTGCCTCGGGCGGGAGAAGGGTGAGATGATGATGATGATTGCCTTTGACATAAACCTTCAAAACTGTTAGTGACTTAAGAGGATAAGCGATGTTTGTCACCTCGGGCGGTGAGCGAACAGCCAGTGACTTAAACCGACACAGTAAACCCATGTCTCCGTGTGGCAAGTTGAATCTACAGTGGATTGGCAAAATTGTCAGTGAAGCAGCCTGCCCCTTTAATCAGTAAATAGCTCTTAGAACAGGTACACCGGTGCCGAACATCAACCGGCTCCGTGAACAGTCTTCAAACTTGGTCGACTGCAAGCACTCTAATGTTATAACATTTTTTTGCAGAACTCCTACCATATGTATTCATACAGTTGCACTACATAATAATACCTAGAAAATATTTTTAGATAAAAAAGGAACTATTATGAATTAAAGTTTCTTTGAAAATTCTTTCGGGTTTTAGTTTTGACTCAAGGAACCAAGATTCCACGAAACATTTTGAAGACCACTGCATAAGACAAAGGGAGAGGTTATTGCATTGGACACATTAGTTCTCGTCTGATCACTGAAATTAAGCAACGCAAACCCAGCTAGTATTAACATGGGTGCTGCTAATACCTAAAAATCGTTGCATTAGCGTAGTGTCTGTGCAGTCTCTGCATTAGGACCATGCAGTGGACGGGGCTCTAATGACTTTTTAGTCGAAGGGCCCTAAAAACCGACAAAACAAAAAAAGTACGTTAGACAAACTCTCAATAAATCAATTAGTTGGGCGCTTGACAAGAGACTATGAATGCCGGTTTGATTCGGATGGAAAACACCTAAAAAGTCATCAGTCGAAGGGGATGGAGCTGGACATAACTTTGATACTAAAGTATCAAAAGCGTTTTTGTTATGATTGTGATTATCCTGGAATGCTGTAGACTTGTGCAGCACACGCAATATCCATCGACAGGCTAATCAGCGATGTTTTTTCTAACTGCAAAAAACCATAACGTCTTAAAAGCAACAGAGAACTCACCTAAATCTCCACAGTCCGCCAAATTGATCAGTTTTTTCGATGCATATAGCGTCTAATTCATTTTCCAAGCAGATTTTCAATGAAATAATGCCACAGTATCCTGCACCTATTATCACCACTGGGGGTTTTCCAGTGGTTGCCGCCATTTTTTCCAATGAAGTATGGCAATAACGTAATTGAAAGTCAGAGAATCAGTACAGCAGTCGTCAAATTGCCTAGTATTTCAACTTTGTCATAAAAAGCTCCATTGTTACCCTTTGACTCATTGATGAAATTTGTAACGAGGATGAATACGACGTTGAAGCAAATCTTTATTGGTTACTGACAGAACCTACCAACCTCTTTAAGACACTATTTGAGTTCAAATAAATCGTACTAATATTGGCGTATCATATTACGATGAACTCAAAATTTTGAGCTAGTTTAGTTCCACAGGTCAAAGGAACTCACTTGATAAGTTGTCGATTATCGTCGAGAGTAAAGTTTCTAGCAAAACGACGATAAGTCAAGTGTCAGAACAACAAGTGAAGCACTGTATTCAAAAACAGTCGGTGACGCCATGGCAAAATCGGTAAAGGGCATTTGAAGCCCAAGGACACAAATTTACAACTAACTGAGGTCCCGTATATTTTCCTGATAAGATGCGACTCCGCTTGCAAGTACTTAATGTAACCTGCTCTCTTGTGAACCCTGAATACCTTACTCGTTTACAATAACGATCTACAAATGGATGCATGTCTCTCATATACATATACTTCCATTGAAAACTGTATACAGTATAGGGGAAGGTGGGGCTAATTGATGCATGGGGCATGTTGATATTTACCTTGATGCCATCAAATGGCACAAAATGCAACCACTTTGAATATAGCCTCTTAAACAAGTCCCTATATGAAGCTAATGTACAACTTTCCATGTGGTTTTAACTTTTGGACCATCATTTATTCGTTTTAATAAGTTTTTGGTCTTCATAAGTAACTTTTTATCTAGGCTATTGTAACTTTTTTAATGAGGACAGCTTATAGTGATAACTATTCAACGTATTTGTTAAATAGCAGGGATATTACGAGTAATTTACAACTAGTTGTTGGTTGCATATGCACAATGGCTAACTTCTATGACATGAATTTATAAATTCTTAGGGCCCCACAAAGTATATCAACCTGCCCCAACCCTGGGGTATGTTGATACATGTGGTGGCCTTCCTCATTTTATTTTTTTGCGTTTTTTCTACTTGTTCTTTCTTAATAGCAATTGTCGAAAAATATAGCTCTGTAACATACTTTTCATGTGAATTAAATGAAATGAATTTGCATTTATAATTTCAGATTTCTTTAAAAAAAACTGAAAAGGTGCATCAAGTAGCCCCACCTTCCGCTATCAAGTGGTACTTGCAGCCAGCACAGGGTCATATTAAAATTTGGTGCATTTATTGCATGAAGATCACAGAGCTCAAGTCTGGTTTCATTTGGCAATGAACCCATTTTTGATGAGAAACAATATTTGGACAACATTTCAATAACAAACGGTTCTTATCCTAGATATACATTATTTAATCTTTTTATATTATCTCTTGGTAGAACTGCTCTCAACCTAATATATTATATATAGAACTGTTGTATATGGGAGAATAAAGAAAACCATAAGCGGGTGTTAAGCGAGGGTTACACGCTCAGTCTGGCATCAGTTCAGTCCATGACTGTGGTCAGAATGACGCTAGACTGATTGTATAATGTGATGACTGACGGACTGACGGAATGGCGGATTTTTAAATATTTTGATAATTTTCGTCAGTCTGTGCGTGACTGACGTCAGATTGATCGTGTGAGCGCCTATCATCAGTATGGTGTCAGTCACTGGTTGGACAGCAATGGAGACAAATGCGTTTTAACCCCTCCCCAGCATCTGGGAGAGGGGTCTCAACATTTAGTGGACTTCAAAACTTAAGAAACGGGTTTGAAAAAGGCCTGAAAATTGAAATAGCCTAGGGCCTCTCAATATCTAAATCCAGCACTGCCTGCAACAATGCCTGTACAACCATTGGAACCAGAGAAAGACTTCTACGAGTACAATACATGTGAAACAATATGTGGCAGGGCTCCCTTCTGTTTCGGGCAAAACCTGGGTCACCGGAGAAGAAACAGAGGATGGCAAAGATCACAGGTGGAGAGGAGGGCTGTGGGGATCAAGTGGAGGACGTCAGGCATGTGATGCTGGCATGTCCAGCGCTGGATCACTGCAGGGGAGGGTTGTGGAACCACCACATTGGAAGAGGTTCAGGGGTGGTGGGTGTTGGGGTGGAGCGGTCAACGTTGCCTGGGTGCTGGTGGAGATCTAGGCTTATGGGTCTAGCATGAAAAATCTCACTAGCAAGATATCTTCTTCATGCATGTATCTTGCTTTGTCAAAAATGGCTTCACCCCAGTTGGGGCATTGAGGGTGGAGTAATTGCTGCATTGCTCCCCATATGGATCCGCACCTGTTCCAACGTTGCCTTTTACCACTTGTTGCTAACCCTATTATAATTGCAATACATGCTTTTTCCTTATTGCAATCCATGATTTCTTTTGCGCAATCAGGGTTTTTTTAGGAGACTGATAGTCAGTCTGACTGATGGTGTAATGTCATCCATCAATCCATCAGTTTGGCATCAGTCTATTCTTGATCAAGATCATGGACTGAACTGATGCCAAACTGAGCGTGTAACCCCCGCTATACACAGACTAAAAATATTATACTGTTGTTGATAGTTTATTAAAAGGGAGCGTGGTGGAGAGGAATTCCTTGTTTGTGGACAGGAAGAGCATTTTATTCATACAACATCCGGCCCAAATATCGCCCACTTAAGTAATACAACTTATCATGGGCAAATGAAGAATGTTATTTAATCAAAACTGGATAAACGGATGTTGTCATATCTCCTATTAATATTCCATGGGTGATTTTGGGTTATTTTTTTATTTTTAAAACTATAATACCCAAAATTTGAACATACTTCAATTTCCCGTTTTACAGAAAAGTGTTCCTAATATCGACCATAACAGAACTCAATGATCCAAATATCTCCAATATCAATAACGGTAAATAAATGAGTCAAAGAATGCACAAATGAAATTTAATTAGTTGTTTGCATAAAAATGATGAATCCCAAATTGGTGGAGCAGTGCGCAGAACGCTCAGTAACTGCATCAACCATTCTAGATTCGAAACTGGACGAGGGTGGGTTGGCTTCTTTCAGGCGAGAAGTAAAACCAAGGCCCCGTGTGGTAATGATGACATTTGCATGTAAAACCCAAGACCCTTTTCTTCTAAACAATGGGTAGAGGCGGCAAAGATTTCCAGGTGTAGGAGCCCGTCCCCAGGAGGTGGTGGAGTGCCTCAATGAACAGTAGACCGGCGATCAATAAGCATAGGAGTTGCAGCATTGGTCGGGAACCAGCAGTGGGAAAATGCTGTCCAATTTAATGCCCTTGTGCCCAATGAGAGGGACAAGCTGGGTATCCGACCCTGCCATAGGCGGGAAAAGAGTTAGGAGTTGCTAGTTGCTTTGCTGCTGGTTTTCTAACATAATCAGTTGAGATCTTGGCACATTAAATGTCTTTGAAGTAATCAGCAAGCAAATTTGCCTGTTTTTCATAGGTACCACTGCCTCCCTCATTTTCAATTTGTCCTATCTTTTCCTCCGTGACATCTGATAGAAGTAACAAAGAAGTATTAGACATTGTGGGCGATATTATGAACATACAAGTGGGCGATATTGGGAATATCACAACCTACAAGCATGGTGGACGCCACAGCCATAGCTAGCTAGGCAAACCAAGTAAAATTTAGATCAAAAGAACCCTTATTTTTATGCATAACTTAATGCACATGTTGCTTAAATACTTTGCTAGTATGAATATGACAAGTGTGATAAATCACCAGGCACAAATATCTTCAAAGTTCCTCAAAATGAAAACGAACGCGTGCAACCAAGTGCAAATACTGTCGTATTGTAGAGGAACATAATGGATAAACTGGCCACATGGTAGCACCATAGTACAGGGAGAAACTAGACTAGGCGGTATTAGGAGCATGGGCGATATTTGGGTCGATAACCTTAAATGTTTATGTTTCCACGTCACCCTGAATAAAATATCAACCTTTTCAACTAATCTGAATAGGCCTACTATATGCACGTTATTCTACGTATGACAGACCTGCCTTGCCTGTCGTCTCCTAAGCTTAGGAGCAGTTCAGCACTTGGCTTCATGTTATGCATTTACTGCAGGCATACAGGAAACCTATTCAATGTTCTTCTGGGATGGCGTGGGGTGGCGAAAGTAAATTCAAGTACGCAACTAACCATCAGTCTTTCAAACGGTCAGAATGTTGTGCAAGTAAACGTCCACTATTGAAATTGAAGTAGAGTTGCAAAACATCCTAAAGTGCAAATCAAAAAAATTATTACTGGGCTGGAAGGCCTCAAGATACGATGGGAAACGGCGTAGAGAGATGGGGTTAGCAGGCCTGACTCCGCCGTGGACGGAAGTTAACAATTAAAGCAAACGACGGCTAATATAAGAACGACAACAGCAAAAATTGTTAATAAAGTTAACAAAGAGTTGTGCTGATCGACTGTCTTACTTTGATTTCGAGTACTAAAAGGAATACAAGTTCGTTCCATGACAGTCATAATGGCCTTTCGGGCGCCGGCCCATTGATATGGTCCGGAAAGACGATAGTGATAAGCTACTGGTGGCCCAAATGCAAGGTGATAAAATAGTCGAGGATCAGTAAAGAATGTTTTGAGAAGATTTGGTTTGCATCCAACCGCTTCCGCTAACATGTCCGTGTAGGGTAAATAGTCAACCTGGATAGTATGACGAGGTGACTCCACGTAACGCTCCCTAAGTGAATTCTTATATACCCTAATCTCTTCCAATCGTTCAGAGACTGGTGGTAACTTAACTTCTCCCTTTAACAACCGGCAAAACCACCGGGCCTGTAGCTCGGCTATTGGAAATATACAACCTAGTGGTTGAATGAGACCAATGACGCATAGAGTGGGATGCTTGAGTTCTGGCGGGAAAGCTCTAGCATATAGGCTCACATCGTTGCGTTTGACGGGTATAATGCCTTCCAAGATAGGCATCAAAATGTCATAGCCCGTAGCTGTAATAACGACATCTACAGGCACCACTTTATCTTCTTCGCCTTTGAAAACAACGCCTTCTGTTGTAAAATGACTTATATCGCCCTTGACTATCACAGCACCACTCAGGATGCGACTGGGTATAGCATCAGAAACGGTAGGATGTTGGGATGTAAAACGGTGGGCTGGCTTCAGATTGTAGAGAGCATGGTCGAAGTTCCTGTTGACCTGGTACAATAGACACAGAATTAAAATTTTTCTTTTGGTGTTATACAGAAAGACATAGGGCCTACTGGGGGTGTTTGCTGACTTACCATGTATTCCAAAACTAGATTGGCTATTTTGGGCGATAACTGACCTATACAGCTGTTGAAGCGGCTATTAAAGTAGTCAAAAGGTAGGCCATTTGGACCCATTCTTCCGACTATCCATGATCCTCGACGAGTGCTCAGGAAAACCTCAAATTTTATTGCATATAAAAATTATACCTTCTCATTGGCAGATGTAAACAACCGATACTTTTACTTTAAAATACCTGTGAAGATACGTTGCTGAGTTCAACTGCGATGTCCATGGCAGAGTTCCCAATTCCTATAACTAGAATCCTCTTTTTATCCAGGCCTGTGAAGTCCTTATATGAATGAGAGTGAAAAACTTTTCCTTGAAATTCAGACAGTCCTTTAAAAGATGGTTGATTAGGATATACATGATGTCCAACCGCTATCATCACCCCAGAAGCGACCACTTCCGTTTGTTCGCCATCCTTAAAGATTAATCAGTAAATTTATCAAATTACTCTGCATCTACCACCTACCGTTCGGTGAACTTCGTTCAAATAGCTAAACTAACCTTATTTTGAACACGTACAATCCAATACCCTGTGTCGTCGTAGTCCGCACTCTTGGACACCTTTAGAACTTCGTGACCATAATGGATGTGAGGCTCCAGATTAAAATGGCGGATGTAAGACGAAAGATATTCCAGTAAATTGGTATTGTGCATGTAATTGGCGTACTTAGGGTCTGGCGGGAAATCTGAAAAGGCACTAGTCTCTTTGCTAGTGTTAATAATTGTGGATCGTTGCACTGAGGCCATTCCATGTTGGTCTTCTTCTCTATAAAAATAAAATGTAACAAATATTTCGTCTATGTTCATCCCTCTACCGAAAGGGAAGATCAGTTGGTAGCTCTAGAGGACGAGGTCATTTACGCCCACTTCGGTGGCCAAATTATGATCACACGGAGGTGTCATCATAAGCAACTTGTTGTTTGTTTGTTGGTGTTTTAGGGCCCTTCAACTACAAAGGTCATTAAAGCCCCGTCAACAGCATAGTTCTTATGCAGAGACTGCACAGACACTACACTAATGCGACGATTTTTTGGGCATAACAGTACCCAGTTTTCCCAAGCGGCCACCCATGTCAGTACTAGCTGGGGTTGCGCTGCTTAACTTCAATGATCAGACGAGAACTGGTGTGTCCAACGCAATTCGCAGCTCCCATCATAAGCAGCACAATGGACTAATGGACATGTGACAATAGTCGAACATGTGACTTATGTAAATCTTGGAGCTATTGGATGTCGAGCTAGTCAGCTTGCATCTTGAACTCAGAGTACATACTGTAGGTTAACCACTGGCCAACATGGGCAGTTTTCAATCTAATGATGGAAAGGCTACATCTGAGCAACAGGGCAGCGTTCAACCTGCGACCCATAAAGGCTTCCAATGCGGCCCGCGGTCGGCCGACAAAAAAAAAAATGAAAAAAAAATTGTATGACACTTCATCATATCTTCATAAGCACCAGGTTCAAAAGTCTCATTAATATGGTGCGTTGTTTGCACGATACCACGACTTAAAATTACATACTTGCATAGAAGTTCTATATAAGGGTAAATCATAGCGCCCTCGGACCCTGGCGTGGGACGTTGGAAGGCGTTAGCTGCACTCAGTCAGTTGCAGTTTTAGCATCTTGGAGAAGGGCTGCAACTGCACAACGTCTCCACTACAGTTGTAGACTTTACAGATGAAAGAATTCGTCTCTTTCTATGCTATTAGCGTGTAGGGAGACTGGTCACTTTTCTCGAAATACAGAAAAACATGCTAAGCTGGGATCAGCCGGCTCCAAATATGAACGGGTCTGGTTGTTGTTGTTTGTTGGTGTTTTAGGGCCCCGTCCACAGTGAAGTTCTGATGCAGGAACTGCACAGACACTACACTAATGCGACGATTTTTTTTTATACTAGCGGTGCCCAGTTTTCCCAAGTGACCCCCCCCATGTTGGTACTAACTGGGGTTGCGTTGCTTAACTTCAGTGATCAGACGAGAACTGGTGTGTCCAACGCAATTATCCGCTCCCCCAACGGGTCCGGGGACGATTGCCCCCATCTCGACGAGCCTGATCGGAGCACACATAGGAATGGCACGACTGCCACTCTTGGGATGGGCATTAAATTCGTGGTATCGTGCGGTGTGCACGATGTCACCCTTACTTACTGGCATAACATATTCTGTTGTACGATAACATTCCGAAATGTAGGGTCTCCCCTGGCTTCTATCAAACACTTCATAGAAAGATAAGCCGAAACTAAATGACCAAATATCTTCATAGAGCTTTTGACCTGGTTCGGCTGTTTAACACCGTACTTACCTAAATCGCCACAAACCTCCATATTCATCCGTTTTCTCGTAACATACGGCTTCCAAACCGTTCTCAAGACATTGCTTCAGGCATGTGACTCCGCTGAACCCTGCACCAATAATAACAACAGGATGCTTAACCATTTTGCCTTCTTATTCAAAACCACGTCCTAAAAATATGGCAGCATACACGAATATTATCAACTAAAAGAGTAGTTTTCAAGCTGACATTCAGTTAATGATAATGTAATTTAAGCCTTGATTATCGATAAGTACGTAACTTGATAATCTGAGAGTGCGAAGTGCATCGTGATATTTTAACTGAGAGTCCTCTTGACGAAGAGCTTTAGTGATATAATATCTGGGTGAAAACTGTATTGTACAGTACTTCCTTCCTCTTCGAGGAACAACTGCACACTAATATAATGGTGAGACAGCATGCAGCATGTGAATGATTCATTTGGATTGTTTAATCTATATATCCTGCATTATTTGTGCAATATGCTCTCATGCAAACATCAATGGCCATTATACTAATCACAAATGTGTGATACTTCAAACAGTTTTTCCATTCTGTGTTAAACCCACAAAAGGGCTCAAATTTCTTCTTTCAAAGCTAGGATTACACTCCATGTCAATTGACAAGGTCAAGCATAATCAGTGTACTTGCATACGAGTATTATACTGTCAGCCTCATGCAGGCACTAATGTACATACTGTAGAATATAAACGATGTCCAGACCCGTGTATGGCCGGCGTTGAATAACTACACGGCACTTTCCTCCAGTGCATGTCGTAAAAGGCGACTAGACGGGGCAGACCCAGTGAAGGCCAATCTACAATATCATAATTGACCCTGGTCGATGAAGACAAGGTCGATGGTGACCGTAAGAAATGCATACCCCGTGTTTGCCCTGCGTGGAGACCCGAATCCCTGGGGGAAGCGGATCCTGGTTGTTGACGGGCCCATCCCCTACAACGTCTCTGGCCCGCCCTACACTAACAGGACTCCTCCGACACGTCGATGGGTAGGGTTGTTATCCTAAGTCTCCAACACTCCACTTTGGCCACAGTTTCCAATGGAAAACGGGCGGTCAGACGGATACTCGGTCTGATCTATCGGATGGAGGGGGCGCGGCGCCCTTTAGGGTTACTTTAAGAAATGACATGTTTGCCCCTGATGCCTATTGGTCCTGGTACTCGGGGGTCATGCCTCTCTGGCGGTTACCTGTCTGAGCAACCCTGGCGACCCGAATGGGCGTTCCCTTGATGGGCTTCTTGGTAGGTAGGAACTGCGGGCAGGGAATAGAAAGTTTTGCACACATATGATGCAAAATTCACAAGTCTTCAAACCTACAGGGCAGGAGATTAAAACCCCAGTGCCGGCGGCCGTCAGGGGTGAGCAAGTGGGCCCCGAGCCATCGTTATCATGCATCCGCAATGTCATGGGGGTGGAGACCTCGGCTCCCATGGCAGATAATGCATCGAGCTCTTCTGTGGAGTAGGCCGGCATCCCCTGACATACAACCAGTCCAATATTCTTGCGGGTTCCAGACGACTGGCTGGGATGGCCCCAGTCAGACCATTTTCATCAAGAATAGGGGCTAATCTTAGATTAGGAACGTAAAATGTGGGGACCCTTACAGGAAAGACGGGAGAATTAGTATTCTAAAGCATAGGAGGATTAGTGTAGATTTTTGCAAGAAACACGGTGGAAAGGGGCGGGGTGCAGGGGGAGAGCGAAGCAGACTTGGGAGCAGATTGTCCGTAAGGATATGGTAGTGTGTGACGGTTATGTAGACGGTTACCTGTTGGGAGACTGACGGGAATGGATGGCTAGAACTCGCAGACCCGTCCGTGCAACAGGCGGAATAAGGGTATGATGATGATAATTGTATTTCTGCTTTGAAAGCTTGAACTAGTTTCGTGAGCTCTACACAAATAAATAGGCTATTATAATTGCCTTAATTCGGATTAATATTTCTTTGTTTAAATAATTTTAAAAGAAGTTGCGTCGCTTAATAAAGTGGGTGCATATTTTGGCATGCAGCCACTATAATTCGATATCGTAAGGCCTACTTCATTTTTAAGTTATAGCTAAATTGGCCTAAATAGCCAGGACTAATAGCGTTCCACATCTGAAATTTCTTATTTTTTCCGTTTTTGTCATGAATGAAGAGTGGATGCAGCATTTATGATTAGCAGGCTTGATTCTGGCCGAGATGAGTGGCTTGTTTGGGGAAAGTGCACTAAGCAACAAAATATGAAGGTGGAACTCTTTTTGGTATGAATACTTAAGACACTAAGATGTGTTGTGAATCCATAATGGGTGTAAAAAGTGGAGGACAAAATACTAAGGGCATCCCCCAAACAACATTGTACGCATAGATATAAAAAGTCAAAACCGTCTACATTTACAATTTATAAACGCATTTATTAAAATAGATTGTATTAGAACTTTGTGACAAGACAAACCCTGTTCCAAGAAGGTACATTATCCATTAATTATTCATGTACAACCATAGCATTTCTGGGATGGAATCTTTTTACAAAAATATACCCAAATGTCCCAAGCCGTTTTTTACATAATTAGCTAATAATATAAAATTATTTCCATATTTAGCCAGCTAATGATGTTGTTAGCATTGCTCCTGAAGTAGAGAAGTTAGGAGCTGGGGATATTATAACTCATTGATTATAGCTCCCATGTCATAATCCCGTTAGAATTAGTTCCCGAAATGCGATACTCTTATCCAGACCGAAATTATTAGGTGAATTGCATTAAAATTCCGTCATAAAGTAATTAGAGCTGATCATGAAAGTTACTAGCATTAATTAAATGAGCAATAAATTTCTGGTTACACACGACTCAAAAATGGTTGTTTTGAACTCACGATTGTTGAATAAACTTCTGCAAATATGGATATCGTTAGTTTTACACGAGAGGTAATCAATGTCGAATCGCGTTATATTAAAACATGTCAGATAGCATGCTATGTATTTGTGGCACAGTAGTGCTTATTACAACAAGAGCAGTTACTACCACAGAAGTAGTAATCATTGGAAGTGTTAAACCGGACTTGCGCTTTGCAGGAACTGCACTTTCATATCGAGTGTTCAAAGGAGCACAAGTACGGTCGGTGACAGTCATAATGGCCTTTCGAGCCTCAGGCCACGAATGTGGCCCACAAAGTCGAAATTGATAGGCCACCGGAGGCCCAAACATCAATTTATAGAAGAGAGCTGGGTCAGTAAATAGCTTCTTAAGAAGGTTTGGTTTGCAACCCACTGCTTCTGCCAACATGTCCATATAAGGCAAATAATCAACCTGGATAGTATGGCGAGGCGACTCTACATAACGCTCCTCAAGGGTCTTTTTATATAATCTAACCTCTTCTAGTCGTTTAGAGACGGGTGGCAACTTAACTTCTTTCTTTAACAATCGGCAAAACCATCGGGCCTGTAATTCAGCTATCGGAAATATACTACCTACTGGTTGAATAAGACCAATGATGGCAAGTGTGGGATGTTTGAGTTCCGGAGGGAAAACTCTATAATAGAGGTTTACATGGTTGCGTTTGACGGGTATAATGCCTTCCAATATGGGCATCAAGATGTCATAGCCTGTGGCTGTAATAACAACATCTATAGGGACCACCTTGTCTTCTTCGCCTTTGAAAACGACGCCTTCTGGTGTAAAGTGACTGATATCCCCTTTTACTACCACTAAACCACTGATGATACATTTAGGTATAGCATCAGAAATGGTAGGATGTTGAGAAAAAAATGCGTGAGCTGGTTGCAGGTTGTACAACGCGTGGTCAAATTCGTTGTTGGCCTGAAACCAAAATCCATCTTTAGAATGAGGCTACATGTCTCACAAAGAATACAGATAATGGATTGTGATGATAGGTGTTCTAACTTACAATTTTCTCCAGTCGTTGGTCGATTGAATTTGGAAAGTATTTGTATGCCATATTAAGATACCGGTTAATGGCGTAATCGAAAGGCATTCCCTTTGGTCCTACCCGTCTGAGAAACCATGCTCCTCTGCGAGTGCTTAGAAAAACCTAAAATAAAAAAGTAGAGAATACAGTCAGACATTATAGTGAGACACGGGTATCTAACATTAACAGATGATTCCTGGCACTTTGAGATAAAATTTAGTAATTGGAAGCAGTACACAGCTGCTGAGGTAGAAAAGCGTTCTTTTACTTGCAAATGGCATAGTACACCACACGGGGCCACAGCTTTCCTTCCCATCCGACGGAAGGCGCCCTCACCCAAAAGAAGCCAACACATCTCGATGCAGTATCGAACCTGAATCCATTGAAGCAGTAATCGAGCACTCTACTACCTGCGCCACTGACGCAGGTCAAAATTTCCGGGTGTACGACCTCGCCCCTGGCATCGGTGGAGTGCTCCGACGAACAGTAGGCCGACAATAAATAAGCATAGGGGTTGTAGCTTTGGGCGGCAACCGGATTCGTAAAACAATCCCGTCCAACAGATTAGATCACCCATGTGTCCATTCCAGACGGACATAGATGGGTGCCCGACTCTGCCATAGGCGGGAAAAGTGTTAGTAGTCGTTTTTAATCATAAGTTGCTATCGAAAATTAATTTATAATAGTATACATAATGCAGAGTTATAACCATTGCAACTACCCACCAAAGTTTCCAATAACCTCAATACTTAGTTATATTACCTTTGAAGAAATTTGGCTCAGTTCCACAGCGACGTCCACTGCAGAATTTCCAATTCCTACGACCAGAGCCGTAGAGTTCTCGTAGCCCTTGTAGTCCTTAAATGAATGCGAATGTAAAACTTTACCACGAAATTCTGATAAACCTTTGAAGGATGGTTGGTTGGGATAGACATGATGTCCAATAGCAACGATCACTCCTGAGGCTACTACTTCCGTCTCAGTGCCTTCCTGAAAGTTATATAACTTTGTGAAAGAAAGTGGTCTACATTTTTGTTCTAAAATCTCTTGTGTTAACCTTATTTTTCACTTTCACAACCCAGTTTCCGGTGTCATCATAATCGTTAGCCTGGCGTACTTTAAGAACTTCATAACCGTACTTGATATGTCGCTCCAGGTCAAAATGACGCATGTATGACGTTAGGTATTCTATTAAATCCCTGTTGTGCATGAAATTTGCGTATTTCGGATCAGGTGGAAAATCAGAAAATGCACTGGCTTCTTTGCTGGTGTTAATTACCGTCGATCTCATCACAGATGCTAAGCCATGATCATCGCTTTCTCTTTAAATCAAAATAGACAAACAATTAACCTGTATTAATAACAGTGTACAAAACGGTAGCCAAATAACTAGAGATTTTTCATGTGCAATGCTGGCATTGGTCATATAAGGTGTAAGCATTAAGTCTATTGGTAAGCGGACACTGGTGCAACTGATAGAGTATGCCCAGCTTGATGAAAAAGATTGAAGAAATTGGTGAACAATCCGCAGGAGGTGCGATAGCATCCACGGTATAGGCGGCATTTTCACCGATAGCGTCATCAAGTGTCCGATTAGACTCGGCGGTCTGGTAGCTGACGATGACACATGTAACTACACTAATGGGTGGCTTGAGTACATAGAGGCGGGTAGAGGCTATTGTTCAAGCCAAAACCGCGGTTTTGGTAACACCGTAGTCCCGAGCGAGTGGGGGGTTAGTTGGTGTTTTAGGGCCCTTCAACTACGAAGGTCATTAGAGCCCCGTCGTCCACAGCATAGTTCTTATGCAGGGACAGCACAGACACTACACTAATACGACGATTTTGGGTATTAGCAGTACCCAGTTTTCGAAAGCGGCCACCCATGTCAGTACTAGCTGGGGTTGCGCTGCTTACTTCAGTGATTAGACGAGAACTGGTGTGTCCAACGCAATTCGCCGCTCCCAGCGAGTGGCGGAATTGATACAGCAACCACCAGTGTGCAGACGGGCTGAGTTCGATTTCAACTTGTGGAGACGTAACAATGTTATCAAAAATAATTGGAGGAGCCCCACGGGCACATGTAGAGGAGCCTAGCCTTAAGGAACGTGACAAACGGTTCCAGGTTTGTGCTCAGGCGATGGTGTCGATGCATGATCTTAATCATACCCTTATCTCGCCTGTGACAGGGTCGGGTTTGCGGGTTCTAGTCCTCCACTCCCGTCTATCTTCCACCAGGTCCCTGTCCACCCCACACACTACCATATCCTTATGGACAACCTGCTTCCACGTCTGCTTTGGCCTTCCTCTTCCCCGGGTGCTTCCTACCCCCTATATTCCTGAAATGGACCTAGCGAGCTCCTCCTCCCCTCTTCTCATTATGTGTCCATATCACCTCAACTTATTCTCATTTTCTGGCGATCTCCACCACCCCCAGGTTACCCTAGTATACAGTACTCAGTTTTAATTCTATCGGTTGTCGGCACGCCACTCATGTACCGCAGCATTCGCATCTCGGCCACTTGCATTCAATTGACGTGGCTGTTCCTCACTATCCAACAACGATCCATATGGCATAGCTAGTATAACCACAGCCCTGCGAAACTTCTCTTTCAACTTGATTGGGACCCTCCTATCACACAGGACTCCTCTTGCCCGTCTCCACTTCAACCATCCCCCATTGATTCTATGAGTCACATTACAGTCTATTTCCATTTCTTTGGAACGTTGATCCTAAGTACTTTACCTTTTGCACCTTCATCACCAGTTCGCCCCTAGAGAGCGCGTCACCACTATTTTCCTGTCCTTCTCAATTGAAAGCTAAATACTCTGTCTTCTTAACGTTTGTCTTTAGCCCTCCCTTTCCTATCGCTTCTCTAATATCGTTTGGGCCCTTTTCTACTTGTTCTCTGCAGTCACAAAGTTTTCTGATATCGTCGGCAAATGCCTTGCATTCAGCTCTCGAGGGGTCGCAAACCCCCCCCCCCCCGGTGTGTCGAACTCGTCCCGTCAGTGCGGGGTGGCTCAGAGACGTCGTAAGGAATGTGCCCCCTCAGCCACCAGGATCCGCCTTTCCCAGGTGCTCGGGTCTCCACGTACGGTAAGAACACGTGGCTAGGCGTCTTTTTACGGTCGTCTCTCAGAGGACCCTACGTGATATAGAACCAATTTTGATGTTCTAGGTTGGCCTCCTCTGCAGCTTGTTCCAGCACCGCATTATACAACCAAAAATAGAAATTTTGGCAGGTAAATTAATGCTTTGCTGGTTATAATATTGCTGCACCTAATATTGGTGATTGATGCATCGCCTTAAAAAATCTTTTTTACTATTGTACCATGACCTTGACATCCTCATACATATTTCCTTTTTCTTGATGAACTGGGGTTAACTACAGTATGTCGACTTCAAGTGCTTGCTTGAAATCTACAATGCTGACTGGCAATCTATTAAAAAGTCAAGGTCTCTCAGCATCCAATTGCGTAAGTTCCTGGTTTACAGCCTCCTCAAACACAGAAAAAGGATTTTTAAACACTCGGTTAGACTTTCAAAATGGGGTGGAACACAGATCAACCACATAAGAACTAACGTAATAAATGACATCGGAAAGAACAGAGGTGGACACTAACTTACGCGACTGACAAACACTGGATGAAATTCTAGTGTGGCGATGGCGTACTCGGGACCTCTCTCTCGCCCGAAAAAAGCCAACCCACCTCGATCCAGCATCGAAACTGGAACCACTGATGCAATAATTGAGCACGCTACGTCCTGCTCCACCAAAGCGTGGGCTATAGCAATCTTGAAAGAGAGCCTATTTTTGTCTCGAGAAACAGGATTGAAACGAACAGTGCCGGTGTCATTAAGCGCATACCTCAAAGTGTCCGCTTTTACGTCAAAGTGTCCGGGCCGTTTTCCATTTTACCCGGTTAGGTTTTTTTGGTTCGTTGGTGTTTTAGGGCAAAATTATTGCCAAAAACAAGTATTTTTATGAATAAACAATGTTGTTGTAATGACAGAATTGCAACTTGAATGTGGTGACGTTGAGGCCAGGCAGAAGGAAAGCAGAATTGAGATTTTTCTGTGTCTAGAAAAATGAGATTCGTAGAAATGGAATATTCGTGGCTACACGAAATCATTCCCAGAATCGATATGTATCTTGTTCGCGGGGAGAAGGGCGGGGGACCGAAAATAGAGATCATTGTAATGGTATATACCAAAGACAATACATCACCTTCATCTTTCACCTCAATCGCTAGGTAATATTAATAACCAGGTAAAATGGAAAGCGTACACCAAAAATGGAAGAGCATTGCATCATCTACGACAGTGGTTCTCAATGCGTGTTCTGCAAACAAATTAAATGCAGAAATAAAGGCGTTGGAAAACAATAGGTACAATTTAAAATAATTTTTGGATGGGATTGTAATCAGCAAACGACATAGTTGTTCGTTTTATTGTTATAAGAAGTGGTAATAAGTACCATGTGTAGAAAGTGTACAAGCTGACTTAAAGTTTAAGTTGAATTGTAAATGTTCCATGCAAGTAAAATTCACGGTGTAGCGTTCCCTGGCTTCAAAAGAATTGAGAACTACTGATCTACGAGATGATAAGTTAACATTTGATATAAATTACGCCTTAATTCACGTTGCATATCTTCTCTGTAGTGCATATATGCTATGCATATATGCATATACCAGTAGAGAAGGCATTAGGAGGGTATTGAAGGAATATGGATGTGGGTTCTCCACTACAGGTGGAAAGGTGGTGGAAGGGCCACACAGAATAACAACCAGCCAGGGATCATCAGCTGGAGAGGCTTGCTTTACTAGGGTAGAATTAGATAATGAGATAAATGCATTGAAGTTGGGAAAAGCTTGTGGGGAGGACAAGGTACCAAATGAGTTTCTCAAAGCACTAGGGAGTAAAGGCAGAGAACTGCTCTTAAAGATATTTAATGAGTATTTAGGGGATGGAAAAATACCAGATGACTGGGGCATCACACGGGTAGTGATGCTGTACAAGGGCAAGGGAAAGAGCAAGGAATGTTTGGATAGCTACCGGCCAGTAGCTATAAACAGTTGCATGTATAAGTTATTTGCTGGGCTAGTAAGGAGGCGATTAGGTACAACAATAGAAGAGTCAGGGAAATTAGTGGAGTTCCAAAATGGGTTCCGAAGGGGGCGCAGAACAGGTGATAGCCTGTACATAATTACTCAGATTATGGAGGTAGTTCAAAGAAAGAAATGGAAGGCATACCTCTGTTTTTTGGATGCTAAGGGTGCATATGATAAAGTGGATAGAGAGAAGCTATGGACAGTTCTTCCCAAGTATGGGGTTAATAAGGTGCTAGTGGAACTGCTCCGGAAGCTATATATGGGTACTAGGTACGATTTCCATTGGGAGGGAATAAATACAGGACAGATAGGTGTGGACAAGGGGTTGCGACAGGGCTGTCCATTATCGCCAATTCTGTTCCTAGTGTACATCAATGAACTGGGGATTAGGCTCCAAGATAGAGGGCTGGGGTTTTCTCTGGGGGATGGTATCAAGTTGCCTGCCATCTTCCAATGTGATGATATAGTGCTGCTGACAGAGACAGAGGGAGAACTCCAGGAAGAACTGGATATCTGTGAACAGTACAGTAGGGATTTTCAGTTAGAGTTTGGTCAGGACAAAACAAAGCTGATGATCATAGGAGAGGATAATGTGCTGCCTAGCAATCAGGTACCAATCAAGCTTGGGGAGAGGGAGACAGAGGTAGTGTCAGAGGTTACATACTTGGGGGTTAAACTTACAAATGATAGGGGATACCTGAAAGCAATGGAAGAAAACATCGTTTGTAAGCTGAAAACCAAAGAAGGATTAATAAGGAAACTGGCATTCGATTTATTCTCAAGGTATGAATTGGTTAGGGGCCTATGGAAAGCGGTAGCAGTACCAGGGTTAACATATGGAAACGAGGTCCTATGCATTAGTAAAAAGGTAATGGACTGCATGGAAATAGCCCCGAGAAGGTTAGGTAGGATGGCCTTAGGGGGAAATAGGTTTACAGCAGTGGAGGCAATACAGGGAGACATGGGGTGGTCTACATTTGAACAGAGGGAAATGATTAGTAAGTTGGTATACCTATGCAGGATATGGGAACTAGAGAAGGAAAATCCAGTAAGGCAGGTAAATGCATGGGTAAACAACATGAGGGTATCTACCAACTGGGAGAGGAGGGTAAACAGGATGTCAAAGAAGATAGGCATAACACTGCACCCCAGGGAGGGCAAGGAGGGGGCAGTAATGCTGCAAAGACTCGTACAGGACAAAGTGAAGGAATGGGGGTTAGGGCAGTGGCGACAGAGTATGGAGGGAAGGGCTGCAAAGAAAACGCTGAGGGTGTATGGAAACAAGCTTAACATAGAGAGGGAGGTAATCTACGACAATACGTGGGAGAGCTCACTTCTGTTTCGGGCAAGAGCTGGGTCACTGGAGACGAAACAGAGGATGGCAAAGATCACAGGTGGAGAGGAGGGCTGTGGATTGTGCAGGGATCAGGTGGAGGACGTCAGGCATGTGATACTGGTCTGCCCAGCACTGGATCACTGCAGAAGGGGTTGGGGAACCCCCACATTGGAAGAGGTTCTGGGGGTGGTGGGTTCTGGGGTGGAGCGGCTGGAATGGGTGCGAAAGGCAAAGGTGTTGCTGGGGTGCTGGTGGAGATCTGGGCATATGGGTCTAGCATGAAAAGATCTCGCCAGCAAGGTATCCGTCACAAAGGATTACATATTCATATTCATATGCAGAAAAGAGACTAAATCGGGCAACTGGGATCTAATTGGTGGACACTTTGAGGTAGACCCCGGACACTTTGACGTATCTCAAAGTGTCACCCCGGACACTTTGACGTACCAGACACATTGACGCGTGACACCGGATTTAGATATTGAGAGGCTTTAGGCTATTTAAATTTTGATGCCCTTTTCAAGCCCTTTTGAACTCCTTTTCTTAAGTTTTGAAGCCCGCTAAATATTGAGGCCCTAGGCCTCAGCCTAATTAGCCTAATTGTAAACCCGGCACTGACCACGAAGCATAATTAATTAACACTTCTTAACAATTGCAGTTTTCTATTGCGTCTAATGCTGATTAGATTATGCTTACCTGAATCGCCACAAGCCTCCATAATTTTCAGTTTTCTCATAACAAATAGCATTCAGACCATTCTCGAGACACTGCTTTAAAGATGTAATTCCACTGAACCCTGCTCCAATGATAACAACTGGGTGCTCAACCATTTTGCGACTCAAATCCAAGTGCTGATTTAGGCGCTGTTGCCACAATCAATGCTAGTTCCACTTAAAGCACCTTACTTCTGAAAAAGTTTTTGTTATTGAATGAATTTGGTAAGGAATTCAATTTAGTCGTTATGTCAAGGACGACATTTAACACTTGGCCTTGGTTGAACAGTCGCGTTGGCTGTCCTATTTATTCATTTCATCATAAAAGAAATCAAAAGTCATTACAGCTATCAGATTTGTTGTTTTTATACTCTCACGTCGCTATCAGCAAGGTATGGTCCTCAAGTTAGTTTTGTTTCGTGGGTTGGGGAGTAAGCCAGGCAGCCATAACAGCTCAAACCCTTAGGAGGCTGCCCGCGGGAGATGAGGAGGTAGGTGAAAGGACGAAGGAGAGGGTTAATTTGCAGCACCCAACGTTCTTTACCAACCACCCAAATTGGTATTGAGGTGGGCTTGCGCTGCTTAACTTCAGTGATCTCACGGGAACTGGTGTGCCCTACGCAACTTGGTTGCAAGTTCACAATGATCATCATTATTTGCTCCATATAAAGTGCTTTCATGTCCTCCAACTGTTTAATTACGTAGGCCTACTGCTACAGTATGTTTGTCCCAGTTTCCGGTAAACCCAATTCCTTTACATATCGCGTTGTGCATTCACAAAATAATTAACATTACCTAAATTTTCACGTTGTCTCTGAACTATTTGACCTTTCTCCACTTCGATTTTTATTGTTAGAGTTTAGCGCGACAATTTTCAACCTAAGTTTCGAACCAAGAACTACTATAGTGTTCGCCACGAAAGATGACAAATGGGAGGTAGAAGGTAGGAAAGTTCACTGCAAAAATTAGGGAGTTTGAAAAAGGTCAAATGGCAGGCTTCATTCAGTAATGGCAAACAGAACTTCAATACTTTCCCTATTTTTTGAAGAGGACTCATCCTTAGCCTCCCACCAATGTGTCAACTTTCGTGGCGAGCACTATAGGGAGTTTTATTATAACGTCGACGCACGCACGCAATAACATTCACAGACCACGTGATTAGCGTACGATTTTTAAAAAAAATTAAAGTTTTAATGCAGCGTTTCTGCAACGGCCCATACATTAGCGCCACCTACGAGAGACCTCCTCCACCGGTGCGCAACACTGGCACTTGCGGGAATAATGGATTACCCCTAAAAGCACGTTTGCTCTGCATGACACCTATACTTCGTGGTGCAGCATTATATAAGGGGCAGCCTATGCTTTCACAGAATGTTGAATCATTGATAAATTTCTGTTTGGAGACAGCCTCAAATTTCTAAATATCTGTTAATTCATTATACCATCTAATTAAAAAAATGATATTAAATAAATCTGTTTACCCTCCTCTCCCAGTTGGTAGATACCCTCATGTTGTTTACCCATGCATTTACCTGCCATACTGGATTTTCCTTCTCTAGTCCCCATATCCTGCATAGGTATACCAACTTACTAATCATTTCTCTCTGTTCAAATGTAGACCACCCCATGTCCCCCCTGTACTGCTTCCGGTTAGGCCCATTATGCTATATGGAGCCTATATGGCCCCTAGGCCCATAATGCTATATGGCCCCCAGGCCCATTATGCTATATGGCCATTAGGGCGATTTCAAGAATGCAAGTGGTTGAAAGCACCCAGGGCAAGGGGAGACCGAAACAGACGTAGGAACAGGTTGGCTGTAAGGATATGGTAGTGGGTGATGTGGACGGGGACCTCGTTGGAGATAGACGGGAGTGGAGGGCTAGAACCCGTAGACCCGACCATGCCACTGGTGGGATAGGGGTATAATGATGATGATTTTTGGGGCGCGGCAAATTGCGTTGGACACACCAGTTCTCGTCTGATCACTTTAGTTAAGCAACGCAACCCCAGCTAGTACTGACATGGGTGGCTGCTTGGGAAAACTGGGCACCGCTAATACCCAAAAATCGTCGCATTAGTGTGGTGTCTGTGCAGTTTCTGCATTAGAACTATACAGTGGACGGGTCTCTAATGACCTTGTAGTTGATGGGACCTTAAACTCCAACAAACAAAACAAAACAAATGCGTTAGAACTACGCAGTAAACGGGACTATAATGGCCTATTAGTTGAAGGGCTCTAAAACACCAATGAACAAACAACAAACAAACGTGATTATATTTCTGAAACCGTGTTATACAAATATATATCCCGACTCATCAAACGTGTTAATGCATATCGAAACCGTGTTGCAGAGGTACCTGTATACAAGGCGCGAGTGCATATAATGTATCCTTGGCTTTTTAAAACTGGGGTTACACTGAGGGTCACTTCTTAACATATGCGCTGTCATGAGAGCCACCCTAACACTAATGGCACTTGGTGTTGGCGTTTATTTTGCTTATAGGGCGTGGAGCAACTAATGGTGCGCTTCTGCAGCAGCAGCAGAGTCATATGCTGGTTTGCATTTTGTTTTCAACTGTAGGCTCGGACCCTGTATTTGGAACGTTTCGCTATGCCCCTGCGCCCGGGGACCACTGTCGTCGCGCCCCACATTATGGAATCCGCAACTCTAGTCCTCAAAGACCGTAAGTTTGATACCCCTGCTGTATCCTTATCGTTTGAAGGGTTAACTCCATGAAAACTGGATCTTGCTGGAGCCATTGAGAGTTGACAATTACCAGGGTAGTTTTGGAGTTTCTGACACATCAATAGATTACTGCCATTTGTTGACAATTCGGTAATGGCATAGTATCCCAATATGTTAATATGAATTTCTCAAAAGTTGAATGATGGTTGCATCCGGAGCCTCAGTTTAATTTGTCTCGTCAAAATTACTATATTGCTGCCACTTGTAGTAACAGTCATGCAAATGTCAGATAACAAGTCGTAAAGTTGTTGAAAATCTGGTTATGTTAAATGTTGTAAACCCAGCTGTGATAGCAACCAACTATATTTTACTCGCAAGCTTAGATCATACTTACAAATGCAGTAAACACACCGAATTAATTCACCGTCAAACGCCTTGCTCCTCTCCGTCTTCTTTCGAGTACCTCACACTGTGGCTCACCTTGGTGGCCCAATGATTATGCTTGACTCTTGGCTTCATATCCACAGATTCATTGCTCGCCCGAGTGGGCCATCCGTCGAATAGAAAGTACAATCGTGGTTCCATGGATACCTGGACTCAAAAGACCTCTTTCTACATTGAGTAAAATTTAGATGTAGATTAGCAATAATCACGCATGCAGTGAGTAGACTACATGAGTGACACACTTTTATTTTCGTCAGAATCAAAAAGAGATCAAAGCTCAATAGTGGACTTGTAAGAAATTAGGCAAAACTCATAATATTCTTCCTAGTACTAGTTCCTATGTTGTTACTATTAAAAAGCAAAAGTAACTATGTAGGGTCGGGTACCCATCTTGCCCCTCTGGATGGAAACATCGGCGGGTAGTTTGACGGGGTATTATTACGCAGCCGGCTGCCGACAAAAGCTGCAATCCCTATGCTGATTTATCGTCAGCCTAATGTTTGTTGGGGCACCCCACCTACGCCAGGGGACGAGCTCCTACACCTGGAAATTTTGCCTCATCTACCTGTTGCATAGTAGAGATGGTTCTTTTACGTGTAAATGCCATCGTACACCACACCGGACCTCGGTTTTGCATCTCATCCAAAGGAAGGCGCCCCCCCCCGGTGCTTCTCTCAAGTTTGAAAAACGCCAACCCACTTCGATCCAGTATCGAACTGGCGCTGTAAATTGAGCACGTTACCTATTGGGCCCCTGAGGCAGGTCATACTATACACTGCTACTACTCATTTATAAAAATTAATGACAAGACTTACCCTTTTTCTTTTGGCGATGGAAATCACCCAACTCTCCACTAGGCTGGCACCCCGTCCTCATTAACAATTATAGTAGGCCCACATCGGAGCAGACGTGAGGCGTGTTCGCCAGAACCCGGCCCCACGTCTACTAAGGCTCCACGCGTGGGCCTCTATATAGCAAAATTTAAAATTATTTTCCTACAAAAGGCCCTGCAAAAGCTCGCGTCGGCTCTGGCCCACACCGCCACATTTCATCTCGATCAGTTCACGGCTCATCATTTTCTAATCATGGATGTGCAGATGTCATGGCACATCAACGCACGAAGTCACAAATTTTGTTTCTAATTTACGAAAGAAGTAAGCAGATATTCAGATACTAGGTCAGGGATGAGCCTGTTGCTTGGCATCCAGAGGAAAGTTACCGAGGTCAGCTAACATTTCAAGCGCCACCTTAAACCATTTCCGTCGAATAAATAACAGATATTAGCTTGATGCAATTCTGTTGGTGTATAATGATTGAAAATATGTATTTAACTTCGACTGATTTATTTTGTTTCAATAAATCTAGCGAGACGAAAGCATTTGTAGGAAATACCCATCCTCGATCCCTTACGATGTGCACGTCACTTCCGTTTAGAACACTAATTCTTGGTCAAACTACAGAATTCTGAGCTTTGTAGAACCCTGGAAATTGTGAAATCTCTCTTCAGTTTAGTGACGTGGAGCAATTGAAATATCTTAGAATTCATCATCTCATCAATAAACTCCATCTGGGGAATTCCAATTGTGAGAATAGCGCTGCCAAAAGTTTCCACTTCGCGGAAAAAGTGCTATATCTTCCCAGTTACCCTAATTGAATAAAAACATTTCCAGAGCGTAGACCTAAATGGTATAGTTTGTAAACATAATTAAAGTAGGCCATGGGGCAGTATTATTAATTGTATTAAATGGATTAACCCATTGCGAAACGAAGGACACTATACGATGTAAAAATTCACAGAAAGATATAGGTTGTTAGTCAGAAAATCCTTTCTCGTTTCATCCAGAGTGGTCTAGCTCATCAAGTTACCAAAAAGATCACCAATCAGACTGCCAGTCACAGTTTCCGTAATTTAATTTGATAAATTAATTTGACAATTATGATAGCGAAGTTCAAGTTGACGTCATGGCAGAGCATCTGAAGGAAACACGATGGTCCACTATATATAGGCACACGACTTCATCTAAGCATCTAGACATCAATAGGCGCTTTTAAAAATTGTTTGTTGAAATATCTTTGAAAGTATTCAAGTGACTTCAAAATTTACAATGAAGATCCAATTTGTTATTGCTGTAACAATTTTAGCAGCGGTGTCAACGGTAAGTAACAGTCTCAACGTTTGTAATTTATTCATATATGAAATTAATTCTTGTTAGATTCTGAGTGTGTCCTAATTGGGTAAATCGCACGCATTTCTGACTGTAGGCCAACTTAAATCAAGAAGTGCTTTTTTTTTATCAATTAAACTACTGCAAATTATAATGTAAAATTATTAGTGATAAAACATCGAGCAGGCAATTTGGTACAACTTAATTGCTTGGTTCGCTCCTAGTTGAGGTTAGTTGCTTGCTCTTTATTATTGATGGAGAGACGAAAACATGTGTCTATCACATAAGAAGTGAAGAGCCGTGGTTTCATGTGTAAGTGTTCGAAGTCACCTCTAGAATCAGGCTTGTTGGTGTGCAGAAAGGGTCCTACTTCCTTTGTTTCGCTCCCGTTGTCATAGAGTATTATTTTAAGGGCATGAACATTGTTACCAAGTGGCAATTTAACTCTCTCCCTTCCACATAAATTTCTGTACGTGGAACTGCATAGAAATCCAATTCGGCATTCCAATTCGTCTGCATCGTCTCAATTCGTGGGGTAGGCCGGCCACTATTTACTGCGAGTTCCAGACGTTTGGTTGGGCTGCCCCCAGTCAGAGAATGTTCAGTGGACCCGCAGACTCAAACGCATGCAACCGCTTATCGTATGCTAATATCGTGCAGCCAAGTTGCGTTGGACACACCAGTTCCCGTGAGATCACTGAAGTTAAGCAGCGCAAGCCCCCGTCAATACCAACAAGGGTGTTTGGCAAAGAACGTTGGGTGCTACAAGTTAACCCTCTCCTTTGTCCTTTCATCTACCTCCCCATCTTATGGCTGCCTGGCTTACTCCCCAACCCACGAAACTAATCCAGTAATCATTATACACTGGCACTCTGAACTGATCGAGGAGTGAATTGTTTGCAGGTGTATTCAGATGAAGATGACTGGTATCCATGCATATCAGATGACCACTGTGAATATGATGACTGTTGCGTGGAGAACATCTACACCGCTGATGGAACCAAGACGTAAGTTCTACCAACAATAGTAACACAGGATCTAAATCATTTAGTTCATCCCACCTCTCCACTTGGCTGATTTAACAATCAGCAAACATTTTTAGTACCGTGAAGTCCATCAGTTCCAATTCACTATTGTTTTATTACAGGTGTCGCGATCTCTCCGAATTCATGAGACCCTGTGGTGGACGTTTCTTTTGCCCTTGTGAATATCCTCTTGAATGCAAGCCGTACACAGTAAGTAGCGTCAACCCTGCATTTATTAATGCTTAGATCAGTTATTTAATTT
Source organism: Trigoniulus corallinus (assembly GCA_013389805.1). Classification (NCBI taxonomy): domain Eukaryota; kingdom Metazoa; phylum Arthropoda; class Diplopoda; order Spirobolida; family Trigoniulidae; genus Trigoniulus; species Trigoniulus corallinus. The sequence continues at coordinate 41,281,953 of JAAFCE010001036.1, read as the reverse complement.
CTTGAACTCTTTCAGGAGACCTCCCGTCGAATTCAAGGATCTAATGGCACCTGTCAATATCCAGATAATTTCGAACCTCGCCGAAGGCGACCATACTATTGATGATTACCTGCGTTAAACTACCAAAGGAAAGAAATAAAATATTACAGAAATATATCAACAATACATTTGTCATAAAAACTCAGACAAAAGACTCAAACAAAGAACCAAAACCCAGAAGACTCCAAAAGACCAACAACATTTTGGGTGCTTTTAGCCCATTTCTCTATTCAACAGTTTCTTAATAATTACTTGAATGTGCTTTGTATATAAATGTTATCGTCGCACAGTGTGTACTTATTTCATAAATAAAATATTTTAAAATTATATTTGGCTATTCTAGTAATTCAGATTCAAGATAGGGCAGCAGTCAAGGGGAACAATACACAGTAGTGCATGTCCTCTTGTAACCATCATCTCATTGGAAAGTCCAAGTTAGTCTAACCTGAAATGATAAATACTTGTCAACAAATTTGGTAGTAATACTAGTCAGTTTACAGATATCTTCATTTCTATAACACCTGGTGGATGCATAGACTGCAGTTGGTCTGTTCATTCTGTTTATGGGTGACCTGCTGACGGGAGTAGAACAATGGGCCCCTCAGAGCAGGCATGTCAAACTCGTTATACCCCGACGGCCGCATCGTAACATGTGAGTTATCATGAGGGCCATGCAGTGTTGACTTTTCTCTTTTTTGGGAAATTTGTTTTTAAAAGTACCAACACAATTGTCGAAATGCTATTTAAAAATAGTTTGAATCAAAATATAGCACATGGCACCCTATTCCAAATATGCCGGGGAGGGGGCAACTGTTACCCTCTCGTTACGCCTCTGAGCAGCAGACTGTATATGTACACTACATGATATCGGTTGTGAGGGCCGCAACTCTAGGCTTCTAGGGCCGCATGCGGCCCGCGGACCGCCACTTTGACACCCCTGCCTCAGAGCATGATAATTGCTGACGATGTAGGAAGACGTATTGATTTCAGGGAACACGTAGAGAAGTGCATAAATGACTTTAGAGCAACAATAGAAAAGGGAGGCCTGGAAACAGAAATATGAAGAAGATAGAGTATTTAACTTTCAATTGGGAATTACAGGAAAATAGTGGTGACGTACTCACTGAGGTGTGTTGGGGACAAAGGTGCAAGAGGTTAAGTACTTAGGATCAGTGTTTCAGAGCAATGGAGATAGACTCGGATGGGACCCATAAAAACAATGGTTGAAGTGAGGAACAGCCACTTAAATAGAATGAAAGTAGCATAAATGTCAATCCTGTAGTACATGAACGGGGTGTAGACAGCTGACAGAATTAGGAATGAGTATATTAGGGGTAGCTTGGGGGTGGGGGACATCGCGGAAAAAATACGGGAGAGTAGATCGAGGTGGTATGGACATGTAATGAGAAGAGGGAAGGAGGAGTTCGTCAGGTCCATTACAGAAATGGAGGTGGGTAAGGCCTTGTTTCTTATTGTTGAGTAATTTATTACCAGGAGAGAAAATCGTATGGAGCTGGTATGTTAACTACCCGGGGCAGGGGGAGACCAAAGCAGATGTGGAAGCAGGCATATGGTAGTGAGTGGGGTGGACGGGGACGTGGTGGGAGATATGCGTGAGTGGTGGGGTAGAACCCTCAGACCCTACCCTGTCACAGGCAGGATTCTAATTCTAATTGAATACACTGCAAGCAGTCCTGATAGGCCAAATTGGCAGTGGAGAGTATGACTCTGTCATTCCTAATTTAGAACCCATTGACCCCCTTCCCCCCCCCAAGGAACCTGAAGCATAGCTTAAGGTATGATGGTGATGACGACGTGTAGTACAGTGTGTAGTGTATAAGAAAGAAATTGTCTCAAGGAGGATTTATATTGCTTGCATTTTGGTTATGTTGAATGATTTTTAAAATACTTTACTGTATTTATTTGCCATTTTCACAAATTTGCCAAATCAAAGATTGCTTAGAATTGGCAGATTAGAGCTTTAGAGCTAATAATGACAAGTTCTCCTGTCAATTCAAATAATAATTTGCCGACAATCAAGTGACCAATACAATCTTGAAAGATTTATATCCAAACATATGAATCATTATGTGAATTTTACTGATGCTGCCAGTGATTGTAGCGAATGGAGAATGTAGTTCTTCAAATCTGAAATTAAAAACTTATTTGAGGTCTACAGTGTCACAAAACCTACTTTCTACCTTGAGAACCAAAACTTACCTGATGTTATGTATTTGAGACTGTGTAGATAAAAAAGTTCAAAGAATTTTAATTATTATAATAATGTAAAGAAATAATTTATTTACATGTTGCTAAATTAATTAGATAATTTGTTTTTCAAAATGATAGCCTAAGGCTAACGGCGTGGAAAAGAGTTTGCCCAAGGATGCCTCAGACCAAAGGCCTGCACTGAAAGTGACGGAAAATGTCAGCCTTGAGAATTTACAATAGACATCCTCGGCATTTTCTTACATCTGTCGATCCCTTTCTGTCAGTCCGTTTATTAGGAAAACTTTGATTGTAGAAAAAAAAGTCAGTACTAAACAGTATCCATTTTTGTGAAGTTCTTTAAAACATCTTATTTTATTGTATTTGAGATTACATTTTCATACACTACCCGGAGTTTAAACCTCCCACCTTGGAATATTTTAAGCATATACATAATGTTACATTAGGCTAAAATAGGTTACACTTTTAACATACGGTACCTACCAAGAACTTCAATCAATAATACAGAATCATAAAAATGGATGAATGAGCACTTAAATATAATGCCATGAACTGACATATATTTTCCACTCTGTAGTGCTGCTTGCGCATATTTTTATGCTGTTTTACAAATACCTACACTGAGGTGGGTTAAGGAGGGGTATTGGAACAATTTCTCTCCCCCCCAGTGTCTTTATGGGGCGCATATTTCAACTTATGTATGATTCACCTTTGCAACTGATGAGGCATTTTTGCATTACTATCCCCATTTCTATACTGCTAGTCCAATAGCTGCAATCCAATCTGCAGTTGGCTAAACCACTTAAGATAGGACATTAAGGGGCAGTAGAGGACCTATTGTAATTCCTAGCTAGATTTAGAGGGGAGGCGGCGAGTTGCGTTGGACACACCAGTTCTCGTCTGATCACTGAAGTTAAGCAACGCAAGCCCAGTTAGTACTGACATGGGTGGTCGCTCGGGAAAGCTGGGTACCGCTAATACCCAATAATCGTCGCATTGGTGTAGTGTCTGTGCAGTCTATGCATTAGAACTATGCAGTGGACGGGTCTCTAATGACCTTGTAGTTGACGGGACCTTAAACACCAAGAAAGAAAGAAAAGCTAGATTTAGGCTAGCCTCACACTGGAGCCGACTGCATACGAACGATCCCCTCCTTTCTTCCTTATGCATCCTCTCATGTGTTGGCGACTGTCTTCCGACTAAGTGAGTACACTTCCTACTTGCGCTTAGATCCCATCTGGTTGGGAAAATCGTCCGACTTTGTGCGACTTGAGTGGGTTTCTTGCTGAAACGCATCGACATTTTGCTTGTACAGTACCAGTTTGTTGTGCCAGTGGCGTACCGAGGGTATTCTGCGCCCGGGGACAAAGACCGAAATCTGCACCCGCTAAGCGCATTTTTGTTGTACATTTTTACGCCCCCTGTCTTCTGCGCCCGGGGACATCTGTCCCCCTTCGCTCCCCCCCCCCCCCTAGTTACGCCACTGTGTTGTGCTTGTTGTGAATGCTGCGATGCACGAGTGGAGTTTCCAGAACAGATAGTAATACAAGTACATTAGCAGGGGGCATGGCTTAAAAGTTGAAAATAAATTTAGGTGGTATTCATATACCATGACGGGGGAAGAGCTTCCAAGTCCATTACAGGGATGCAGGTTGTTGGATGAACCCAGGGTCCGGGGGTAGGGGAAGACCAAAGTAGACGACGTGGTAGTGTGCCGGATGGTGGGGAAACTGGTGAGAGATAGGCGGGAGTGGAGGGCTAGAACCCGCAAACCCGACCCTGCCACAGGAGGGATAAAACGTATCGTGATGATGATACACTTCTCTTTGGGTATATCTGAATTCCCCAGTCAAGCCTTCTTTGTCATCTTCGGTGTCGCCTCCCCGGCAGGCTGCATTCAGCGAAATATAACAGAGATAACTGGAGACAGACAGAGAAAAGAGCAACTGGCTGCTACGAATTTCTTAACAAATGTGACGAAGTCGGACTCAATGTGAGAACTCAAGTCGCGCGTAGTCTAAGTCACACATAGTCGACTCCAGTGTTAGGCTAGCCTTATACTACGGGATTCTGTATACAGCATTTAAAAGTATTCCCCCCTGATCCGCCACTGTAACTACATACCGCAATATCTTCCATTTTCTCTCTTGACACTCAAAGCTGTAAAATATTATTATCTGATCTCTGATGAAAAGCTATTCAATAGTTCGTCATAAATATCAATATGACAATTTTCAAAGTGTTCTCCAATATTGTTAATAATTACAGTACAAATATTGACGAGGACTTTTCTGAGACTTTTGAATCGTTTTAAAAACAACAAAGTGATGACAACGAAGAAAACTATGAAGCTTTAAATCATTGACTACTAAAGTGGAACATTGTTAAAATCAATAAACAGTGGTAAAAATAAAGGGATAAAAATCGCCACTCCTTCCAGGAGCAACGTTATTCCTTTAATCTGAAAGTATTTAACCTGACAGATCTGTATGAATGACTGTTAACACCCTTGACTTAGACCTACACAGATGGCTTCCTTCGGGCGAGAGAGACCCTAAATGTGCCTTCCGTCGGACGAGAAGCGATAGCCTATGAAGTAATAGCCTATATGCGTGTGATCTGGAAAAATTTACAGGTACAAAGTACTTGGCAATTTGTCAATCTTTAAATGACCACAGAGGTGTACGGTATTGGGTCGGCAGCCAGCTGCTTAAAAATACCACCTAACAGGTCTTCATATGATACCTAGATATCCAAGCCTGCCATAGGCGGGAAAAGGTTTGGAGTGGTGATGAAATTAAAGTATCAGTCTAATAGGATTTTACCATGCAAAAGATTGACCTGAAGTACACAATTTCAGAATGCCTTTGCTATTTTCAACAAAAATTACATGCCGTATATTGTTGAATGCATAATTTTTAGAAGTTGGAGAAATAAATGCCTAGGGTATAATACAACTTAACACAGTCATAGCAATGATGCCTGATAGCATAACAAATGCCATCGTCATGTTGATGCTATACTGATGGTTAGACGCTACACGAGTGTTTCTTGTGTGTAGAGGAAGCATGGTACGATCAATAACTGTCAGGATTGCTTTGCGAGCTCCATCCCATGAGTGTGGGCCATCTAATCTGTAATGGTAAGGCACAAACGGGCCGAACAACAACTTATAAAAAAGGCGAGGATCAGTTAGAAATGCTTTTATCAATCTAGGCTTACAACCCAATTTTCCTGCAAGTTCCTCCAAGTACAGTGCTTGATTTACCAATTTGGAATTGCTATGCGAGTCAACGATTGACAATTTCAACTGGTTATAGTAGTTTTGAACCTCTTTCATCATTTCATTAGTTGGAGGTAAAATACTTTTACCTTTAAAAACCATGGCGACCCAACGTGACTGAAGTTCCATTATTGGTAACATACTACCAGTGGAATCAAACAGACCAATAATGGCCAATGTTGGATGTGGCATTTCTGGTGGAAATACTCTGCAATACAGGTCCAATCTGCTATTTCTCTGCTTTAGAACATTATCCAGAAATGGCATACAAACTTTATATCCAGTTGCAAGCACTACTGCATCAAGGTCATACGCAATGCTTCCCTCTCCTTCGAAGACTACACCTTCAGGTTTAAAATGACTAACAGGTCCTTTTACTATGACACGTCCACAGAGAATGTTGGCTGGTAAGTCATCGTTAATGGTGAGGTGGTGTGAAAAGATGTCATGATTAGGTTTTAGATTGTAAGTAGCATGGTCAAAATGATGGTTCGCCTGCAGATAGAATTTCGTCTTTACAAAAATTCTTTACGGGTCATAAATGAAGAGCATAAATAACTCACCAATTCTTCAAATTTTCGTTTGCTAAACGCTGGAAACATCTTGTGGAGTGCAAATGAGAATCTAGTAAATGCATATTCTACAGGTAATCCTTGTTTGCCAACTCTTGACAAGATCCAGGCACCTCTTCGAGTACAGAGATAAACCTGCAATCATAGGCATAAATTGTAGAGTGATAACATATCTGTAAGAAAAACAAATATCTCTGTAGAGTGATGGGGTTACGTTACTTAAACTTTAACAAATCAATTTCCGCCTACGGTAGGGTTATGTAACGGTGAATACGGGGGCACCTTGCGGAAACACAAGGGATCAATATGAGAGATTGAAGAAGACAAATGGAAAGACAAAGTAGAGAGAAACTGGCAAGTTAAAAGATAATCGGTGCATAACTGACCGCTGACTTGGTACCATATCCACTTTAGCAACCTTTTAGTGTTGTCCTTATGATTTTTATAGAATCAGAGGCCAAGTTCTTATGTGATCCTTTGTTGTAAAATGAAGACTATTAGGAGCCCATTGACAACGGTTAAAATGAGTCTTTCCACTTCGGCCACCAAAACGTTTTATGAAAAATGGTAAAATTGGAAAAAGTATAGATTTTATCTTTTTTACAGAAAAAAAACCTGTTTGTGGTCTATAAGGTCATTTCCTCATTCTTTAACTAGCCAGCTCAGCAGGACTGATCGTCCGTTGCATCGCAAGACAACCGTGACATGAATAAAATATGTAAAGTGCCATCAAGAAGTTAGGGAAGGAAAATATCAGTCTTATCCAGAAAAATTGGACAGTGGTTTTCACAAGACAGTCCGATTGTCGATCAAATATCGCCACCCATTTAATTGTTCAACAGTATAAGAAGGTGACTGCCGTAAATTTCACCAGCATTTGTTCGATCACAGTCGATCAAATATTATTAAAATGCTCATAATGAATAAATTTGGAATAAATAGCGACTAGGCCAAATGACCAGTTTCCCCCTCCTTGTATACGACCTTATCTACAATTTCTGCATATCTGAAAGTCATAACCGTGAAATAATGTCACATACGAGTAAATGGTTAAGCAATCGTCACAGCTGTACCTTCTTACAAACGTGGGTAAGTTCATTGGCAATGTCCATTCCAGAGTTTCCGGTACCAATGACTAGAACTTTCATTTTCTCCATACCGGTGCAGTCCTTAAAGTTATGAGAATGCAACACTTTTCCACGAAATTCCGATAGACCAGAAAAGTGTGGAATTTCAGGATAGGTATTATGACCAACAGCTACTATAACCCCCGCCGATTCCACGTCAGAAATGTTTCCATCCTGAAATATACAGCATATCATCTTTGACTTTACAAATTTCCAGGAGTTTTATGTTGACAGGATTAAGTATTATCTACCTACCTTCTTCTTGACAGTTACTATCCAATGACCCGTAGTTTCATAGTTGTCGCTCTTCCTTATCTCCACAACTTCATGATTATAAAAGATTCGGGAATCCATTTTAAAATTACGTATATATAATCCAAGATAGTCCAAAAATTCCGCATGATCCATGTAATTAGGACTTTTGGGGTTCGGTGGGAAATCTGAGAAGGCACTCGCTTCTTTTGAAGTGTTCAGCACAGTACAACGAGGAATTGATGGAACACCCTCAATATCATCTTCTCTGTAAAGATCGTTAGATAACGTGTTTTAATCTTGATGTACAACTATTATGCTTGTGCCTGGTATTTGCTGATGATGTGGGACGGCTAGAGGAGTCCAAAGAGGATGCACAAAAGGGCCTACAGGACATTAAGACAGCAGTGGAAAGTGGGGGTCTCAAGGTGAACATGAAGAAGACAGAGTACCTAGCTTTCAATTTTAGTGACCAGGGGCAAGGGGGTGAGCTTCACTGTGGGGGAGACAGGATTCCAGTGGTACAAAAGTTTAGGTATTTAGGATCAGTTTTCCAGAGCAATGGGGAAATAGATTCTGATGTGACCCATAGAATTAATGCAGGGTGGCTGAAATGGAGGCAGGCAAGTGGGGTCCTGTGTGACCGCCGGGTCCCAATAAAGTTGAAGGGTAAGGTCTACAGAACCGTCGTTAGGCCAGCTATGCTGTATGGGTCAGAGTGTTGGGCAGTTAGGAAGAACCATGAACGGCAAATGCAAGTGGCCGAGATGCGAATGCTGCGCTACATGAGTGGGGTGACGCGATTGGACAGAATTAGAAACGATTACATTAGAGGTAGCCTGGGGGTGGGAGATATTGCGGAGAAGATGAGAGGGAACCGGTTGAGGTGGTATGGGTATGTGATGCGAAGGGGAGAGGAGGTGCTTATTAGGTCCATTATGGGACTGCAGGTGGTTGGGGGCACCAGAGGTAGAGGAAGACCGAAGCGGACATGGGAGCAGGTGGTGCAAAGGGACATGGAGGTGTGTGGGGTGGAGGGGGACTTGGTGGGAAATAGGCGAGAATGGAGGATTAGAACCCACAGACCCGACCCTGCCTCAGGCGGGAGAAGGGTGAGATGATGATGATGATGAATCTTGATGTACAACTGCTAACGGTATACTAAGCTTAGGTTGTGATTCTTTTGGACGGTGTTTTATGCAGCCGGCTACCCACCGAATGTTGCAACCTCTTACTTATTTTACCGTCGAGCACAGATACCTGGAGAGCGGCTGTATTCCGTTGGACACACCAGTCCTTGTCTGATCACTGAAGTAAAGCAACGCAACCCCAGCTAATAATAGTATGAGTGACCGCTTGGGAACACTGGGTAGGCCTACTACTACTACTCAAATCGTGCATTAGAACTGCACTGTGAACGGGCTCTAGTGACCGGTGTAGTTGAAAGGCTCTAAAACACCAACAAAACAACCGACACCTAGAGCGAATTCTTACAATTGGAACTTTTACCAATCTACACGTGCAGTATATTTTACTCCATGTGGTCCAAGCTCGAGTAATGAGAAAATAGGTTTTAATGTGACTGGCAGGATCAATGTATTGTGGATGAAGTGGAGGCTTTTGTGCAGTTCTACGGGGCAGTGGTTAGGCCATGAAATAGAGTAGAAGAGCCGAGATGTGCATGGTGCGGTACAAGATGAGAGCAAATAGCTTGAGGTGGTATGGTTCTGTCCATAGAATGGATACAGGTAATTGGAAATCTCAGAAATAGAGGAAGGCCAAAGCAGATACGGGAACAGGTTGTAAGAAAGGATATGATATTGTAGTTTGTCAAACTATTTGCGCCATGGAACCCTTTTGTTCTTGAAAACTTTCGGAGGAACCCCGATCAATTCTACTGTTGAAACTGCATGCTTGCGTTGCATACCACTTATTCATATTTAACAGATACACCACGTTATTTTTCCTGATAAATACTTTGACGCAAACGTAGCTACCGGTATGTTCAGCTCGCCGTCAAAAATGACTAATACGGGTTGTATAGAATTATAGAATATAATATATTGAATCAATAACTTTTCAGTTTTCTGCAAAACTCCTGTACTGTATCGTGCAACCTTTATTTGCATCACAGAACCCTGGGGTACTGCGGAACACACTTAGAGATAGTGTGATTTTGTGTGAGGTTACTAAAACCTAGTGGAAGATATGGAGAGTCGCATGCATCACACGTAGCTAAAGCTTTATTTCTCATTAGAAACTTGTAACCAAGGGCGCACGACACAAGCACCACATCAAGGTAGACTGAATAGGCCTACTCAAGCAATTAATTCTGGAAAATGTCTTCTGGAAAGATTCAAGAGATTTTTTTAAATATAACGCCACATTATGCTGCCTATTTGCATAATGGGGCGTTATATTGAGAAAATCTCAGTTCATCTAGACTCAGATGCTTCAACTTATCACGCACCAGATACAGACATGTTACTTTAAAATGTCGAATATCGAAATGACGGTGTGAGTTTCATGGTAGAAAATTCAGACGATGTTTATACAGTATCTGCACGTCACGTCAGTCAAATAAAAACGTTTCAACTTAACATTCTGGAATTTACCTCTATACCTTTCGATCATTTTCTCTTCCTACCATTAACATAAAAATACCCTCATCCCGCTTGTGGCTGGGTCGAGTCTGCGAGTTCTAGCCCTCGTTCCCGCCTACCTCCCACCAGGTCTCCGTCCACCCAGGTCTTCCCGTACCCTAAGCACTTCCGAACAACCTGCATTCCCGCAGTGGACCTAACGAGCTCCTGTCGTCTTATCACATGCCATACCACTTAATCTACAGTATTCTCCTCATCTCTTCCATGATGTTCCCCACCCATAAAGCAACTCAACTCCTAACCCTTTTCCCGCCAATGGCAGGGTTGGGTAACCATTTGTCCCTCTGAGTGGACACAGGGTGATCTATTGGTCATAGTTTTTTTCTGCAGCCGGTTGCCGGCCAAAGCTGCACCCCTACGCTTATTTATCGTCGGTCCAGTGTTCGTTCGGGAATGCTACCGACGCCTGGGGGCGAGCTCCTACACGTGGAAATTTTGCCTCATCTACTCGTTGCGTAGTAGAGAGGGTTCTTTTAAGTGCAAGTGCCATCGTATACCGACACGGGACCTCGGTTTTACTTCTCATCCGAAAGAAGGCACACTCGCGGCTTCTCTCTGTCCCTCCACCCTTAAAATGTCTTTAATATACTCATTCCTAACTCTCTCAGTTCTCGACACTCCACGCATATGCTGCAGCATTTGCATTTCAGCAACTGCTCAACACTCTGATCCATATTCTGCAGAATAGCCGGCCTGCCCACTGCCCTGTAGAACTTTCGTTTCAAATTTATTGGGACCCTCCGATCACACACGACCCCATCTACCTGTCTTCACTTCAACCACCCCATATTGAAATTAAAATAATAATAATTGATCTTATGGGTCCCATCCGAATCAATCAACCACTTGTTCTGGAACACTGATCCCAGGTACTTAAAGTCTTGCACCTTTGTCACCACCACGCCACCGTTATGTCCCCGTCCTTCCGAATTGAAAGCTAGTTCATTTCTTGATCACTCTCTGCTTCCATCACTGCATAAATGCATTTCAATATCTTGAACTTAACTTGAGATGTTTCATGTACAGTATTATAGCATTGTGCTATTCCGTTGATTTATATTTCAGAACGAGTTCTGAATTGGGGATTTCTCTAAATCAACTCTAAAATCATTTGTTCCATAGCAACAAACTTTACATGACCGGGGGCTATACTGGTCGTTTCTCTTGAGTAAGTTTTTGGCTCAGTTGCAAGATGGGGGATGACACTGCAGTCTTCAAGGTTGTCATATTTTCAAAATTAGAAAACTACACCATTAAGTACCACTTAACAAAGTTCACAAAATATGCCTAAATATTCTATGGGAATTTTGCAGTAGGTTAGAAAATTCTCACTCAGTACATCCAATAAGGATAAGTGTGCCTAGGGAAAGGACGAGTTTGGACGGATTCGAATCTGTCTAATCTAGTTTATGTAATAAACCGCGAGAAATATTTCAAGCATATTTGTTTTTATGTTATCGTTATAAAGTTGACTCCCATTATAAGAACCACTCGTTACAATTAGTTCCTTATAAGAGATGAATTTCGTTTCGTTGCGTTGGTGTTTTAGAGCACTTCAACTACAATGGTCATTACAGCTCCGTTCACTGCGTAGTTCTAATGCAGAGCCAGCCGATACACTAGGCTGTTACGACAATTTTCGGGTATTAGCAGTACCCAGTGTTCCCAAGCGGTCACCCATGTCAGTACTAGCTGGGGTTGTGTCCAACGCAATTCAGCCGCTTCCATAACATATGAAACGGTCTATTCCCCAGCCAGCAGTATATGTGGCATGTGCTGTCAGCCTTCCGTTATATGAACTTTCTCTGTTCGCTATGCGATAAGATTCTTAAGACACTTTGACTCCCGCTATAATATTAGCAAATGAGCAAACGTAACATCATCATCATCTCACCCTTCTCCCGCCTGAGGCAGGGTCGGGTCTGCGGGTTCTAATCCTTCAATACCCCACTAAAGCCCCCTCCACGCCCCCATGTCTCTTTGCACCACGTCCGCTTTGGTCTTCCTCTTCCTCTGGTGTCCCCCAATCACCTGGAGTCCCACAATGGACCTAATAAGCTCCTCTTCCCCCTCCTCATCACATGCCCATACCATCTCAACTGATTCTCTCAAATGAGCAAATGTAACATGTTACATAGTTTAAAAAATTACTCCGTTTTGCTCCGTTTTCAAAGATAAAATGTCTGTCCTATGGTTTGTCATTGTGTTTGAACATTTTGCAAGAGAATGAGGAAAAACGAATTTGTCGTTCCAAAATTTTGGTAAGAAATTCCAGGCTAGCAAGCCAGTAGTTCAACGCGTTTGAGCCTCAAAAGGACAAACTGGAACTGCTGCAAAGGAACTTCAAGTTGGAAATTATACCAATAGGATTTTACGCATATTGATTGGATACCGATATTGGGCATGAACCTGACTCTTGATGCATTGTAGTTATTCTGAAAAAGGTCAGACACCATGCAATATTATAACCAACAAAGTATTAATTTACCTGCCAAAAATTTCTATTTTGGTTTTGTAATGCGGCGTTGGAGCAGTGGGGTAGGCCGGCATCCCCCCACAGAAGGTTCAGCCAATGTTTCCTGCGGGCTCCAGACGCCCGGCTGGGATGCCCCCAGTCAGAGCATGTTCATTAGACCCGCAGACCCGACCCTGTCACAGGCGTGATAAGGGTGTGATGATGATTATGATGATAATTGGATACCGATATTCCACTCAGTCTAAATTCAACACCGATTTGGGATAATTTTCAAACATTTTTGACAATTTGAAAGTGACTGGATTGATCAATCCTTCGACTTCCTTACAATATTACACAAATTGTGAGTCTATCGTTTGCTGATACTATTGAAAAAGTTAAGAATCAACAGCAAGTTTCAGCTGAAATGATCCTGCTAATGAGTTAAGTTAGCAAAGTGATAATGAGTTAGGTTCTCCAAGTAAAGTTAGCAAAGTTTTGCCAAAGATTAGTCAATACGTTTTACGACGAGAAAATGCTAAAAAAAGCTCTGGAGAGCATTAAGAATACTGAAGTATTGAATGCTTCGTGGACGACTGCAAGCACAAAAGATTGCCAAATAAGCATCAATGATTGTTTAAAAATAAAACTCTAAAGCTCATTTTGTCTAACATTTGCAATAAAATTCTGATTGCTATTCCATTCGATGGGGAAGGGGGCTCACTAACCGATTCTTATAGCAGGAGTCAACTGTATTTAAATTCAAACCTGTCTGAGGAAATGCGGGGTACCCAAGAGCTTTCCAGGCGGTCCCTTGACAAGTCAGTTGCCTTTTTTCTTTAACCTTACACATTTAACGTATTCTCAGCTGTAATTTTTCCCTCGAAATATTTATTGATGGCCGTACAGTATTTAATAACTTGTTGATGCGGCTTCAGCAAATGCTTCGCTTCTCAAGTCAAAAAAAATTGGGAACCACTAACTTAATAAGCCACCTTCAGGCCCGGTTCGTAAGTTTCAGGCGCCCTAGGCAAGTGGGTCCATCGCCGCCCCCATTAATTTAATGCAGTTCGAAATTGTCCGAGCGCTCTTCACACCCTTGGCATTTGTCCCATCGCCAATGCATTGCTATGCCTCTGCAACAGGGCGCCTTGAGAAAGCCAACATTTAGAAAAGGCCCCACCAATCAGAGAAGTTTGGGTACCCCAGGACTATGGACATTTTAAATGACCGATAGACTGCATGGCAAGGAAGTACCTCTGAAATTAGCCGCCCCTTTGAAACTTGCTGTCTGTGGCCACCTGACATTACAGATCACTACTCTTTAACTGAGCACTGAGGCCCTTTGGACGTTTAATGTTCTGCAATCGGTAGGAAAAGATTACTTTGTCCATTAAAAGTGGGTCTATCGCGAGGTAATATATCGCCAGGGTACAAGTTCATTTCCCGTTGAAATTTTGTCGATCTACAGTACAATTATAGTTTTTCCGAGGTATAAAGGATTCTTTTGCGTGCAGGCAACAGTACACATCAAATAAGGTCACGACTTGAGCAAATGATTTTGCTAGCCCTGGTATAAAATAGCCTAAGCAACTTACCTATATTTCCACAGTCCGCCGTAATGATCAGTTTTCTCAAAGCAGATAGTGTCAAGACCAACTTCGAGACATGACTTGAGTGCTGCAATTCCAGAAACTCCACAGCCGATTACTACCACTGGAAAGTTAGACATATCTAACAAAGGCTGTCTACAAAATTATGACAAGTGTGTGTCACTCATATACAGTATATCACTGTCTAATCTTCACGAGGTTTACGCAGGGTACAAAAACTTTAAATACCTCGCGCACTTTCCGGTTGGTTTATTACTTTACAGTCTTATTATCATTGGTGTTTTATAAATTGCGGACGTCTGCCCTCTTAAACATCCACGTTGGCATTAGTCTGAAGGCTTTAGGACACAGTCATGGGTGGTCATCCATACAATGAATTTGCAGCAGATCTCGTCTATCATTCAAGGCCGACAGAACAAGGACAGACAGCAAGCACAGTGGGTACCACTTAAACTAGTTGTATGACTAATTTTAATTAAATTTACATAATGAGGCCTTATGAAAAATTTATGTGCGGTCAGAAATACAAGTTGTAGGCAGTAACATCTGTTCAAGAGTCATCCAATAGCAACAGGACATGGGTAGACCTTGAGGGTCACCCCAAAACTAGTTAGGATTATGGAAAACATAAAAAAACCATCATATTAATGCTAATTTGACCTACAAGCAGTTGTATTCTTCCGTATAAGATAAAGAACTCATTCATATTATTCAAGGAGCCATTATATTAAAAATTCTTGCCCTTGAAATTACATTGATTAAATAAGTTGCTAAATCAACTGCTAAAGTCGGCGGGCTACCGCTGGGCATCCCAGAAACATTTTCTCGTTGCCTACAGAGGGAGAGGGAGGAGAAGGATGATCAGGGTAATTTCACATTCCACAATTCTATTTCAAATACTGGTATGTTATCTGTAGCATACATAAGTACACGTAGAGTCCCATCATTATTTAGGATTTATAAAAACCACAACTTATCATAGCTACTGTATATCCTGCCTACGGTTGCAAGGTCGAGTTTACGAGCCCTCCACCTCCACTCCCATTTACCACTAGGGATTTATTCCACCTTACAAACTCATATTCCGTAGTGTACTGTAATCGATTCTTGCCCACGTTTCCTTATGTCAACCTCTAAGCTGTCTTTCGCCTATGACAGTGGCCGACAGTTGGCTCTTTCCATGGGAGTTATCCTCCACTCCCGCCTATCCCCCACCAGGTCCCCCTCCACCCCGCACGCCTCCATGTCCCTTTGCATCACCTGCTCCCACGTCCGTTTTGGTCTTCCCCTACTCCTGGTGCTCTTAATGAGTTTGCAGCTCCTTCAGCTCATCAAATCAAATTCCATTTCTACTAGAGAATAAGCCAGAGAATTCGCCAGGCATAACAAAGCTGTCAAAAGCAATGGAAGACTACCGTTCTAACTAAATTTTAAATAAAAATCTTGAACTTATCACACTTTTTACTCTAAAAATCCATATACCATATTTATTTTAATAAACGGCACGCCATTTATTTTTTCAAAGGCTTTTTTTGTTGCACCGTTTATTGGAGGGCACTGTTTATATTTCAGTACCTTCAAAAAGCACCCCATAGACAATCATCATCTCACCCTTCTCCCACCTGAGGCAGGGTCGGGTCTGCAGGTTCTAATCCTCCACTCCCGCCTACCCCTCTCCACCCCACATGCCACTATGTCCCTTTGCACCACCTGCTCCCACGTCCGTTTTGGTCTGCCTCTACCTCTGGTGCCCCCAATTACCTGCAGTCCCACAATGGAGTTAATAAGCTCTTCCTCTCCCCTCCTCATCACATGCCCATACACCTTAAATGATTCTCATCTTTTCTGCAATGCCCCACACCCCATAGTCGTTTCTAAAGGCACCCCCATAGACAATCCAGCCAATATTCCTGTGGGTTCCAGATGCCTGGCTGGGGTGCCCCCAGTCAGAGCATGTTCAGTGGACCCACAGACCCGACCCTGTCACAGGTAGGATAAGGGTATGATGATGATGAATTCAGTATCTTTAATAAACAGTGCACCATTTATTAGAGGGTGCTGTTTATTATCTTTTCACCTTGAAGGTGCGCTGGTTATTGGAGGGCGCCATTTATTAGAGTTCACTGTTAATTAGAATAAATATGGTGTATGGCTCTGATACCTCCAATAGCCTCTTTTCTTGACAACTTGGCTCTTCTCACTTGAAAGTCTGCCAAACCACTGGATGAGGGGCATAACATTAGAGTGGGTGGCCCAACAATTAATACATTGTCAATGAAATAAATGAGTTTTTCCAATGTTTGTAATTTTTGCTTCTAAGCCAAGGTATTATACTTTCTACTAACAATACAATTCAACTTTTTACACCTATTACAATTTACAATTCAACCTAGGAATTTCAATACAAATTCACTTAATAGCATAATTTCTGTACTTTTTCCAATAAATTCAGTGAAATTATCTGAAGGGCAAATCAGGGTTATTTCTTCCTTATATTATTTCATCATCATCATCACACCCTTGTCCCACCTGTGGTGGGGTCGGGTCTGCAGGTTCTAGCCCTCAGCTCCCGTCTGTCTCCCACCAGGCCCCCGTCCACCCCACACACTGCCATGTCCCTCCGGACAACCTGTTCCCACGTCTGCTTTGGTCTCCCCCTACCCCAGATGCTGCCGACCACCTGCATTCCTGAGATGCACCAAATGAGCTCCTCCTCCCCTCTTCTCATAACGTGTCCATACCATCTCAGACAATTCTACCTCATCTTTTCAGCAATGCCCACCACCCTCAGGCTACCTCTAATGTATGCATTCCTAATTCTATCTGCTCTTGACACGCCACATGTGTACCGCAGCATTCGCATCTCAGCTACTTGCATTCTATTTACATGGCTTTTCTTCACTGCCCAACACTCTGATCCATATAACAAAATTACCCCAGGAAGGGGAAGGAAGGGGCAATAACACTGCAAAGACTTGTACAAGTCAAAGTGAGCAAATGGGGGTTAGGGCAGTGGCGACAGAGTATGGAGGGAAGGGCTGCAAAGAAAACGCTAAGGGGGTAATCTTGTCCTTCAAGTGTGCAAATGGTTGCATGGTTTTTAGCAGACGATTCCATGGACGAAATTGTAAGATATACATGGTGTGGGGCTGCTGTCACACGCGAAATCACAAGCGGACACAACAAATGAACGAAGTCGTCAATCGGAATAACTATACGGAAAAACTTTATAACTTTATGAAAGACATTACCGTAAGAAATATCGTAAATACAATAAAATTGCATTGACGGCTACATTTCATACAGTAAATCTTTTTAAATCAAAAAATTCATAAATATTTCGAAATTCTTTCGGAATTACCGTGCCACACATGGAAATTTGTTTCTATGTGACTAATCGTGACTTCCGATATTTCTTTTGGTAACGTCTTTCATGAAGTTATACCATATTAAAGAGTTGGTGGTGAACGTCGATGATGACGATACAAACGATACGAGGTCAAATGAGGTAAATGCGCAAGCTCAATTGTTGGTCTGTTTTTCATGAACATGCACAGTTGCCTCATTTGACCTCGTATCTGTATCTTCATCGTCGACGTTCAGCACTAACTCTCTAATGTCTTTCGTATAGTTATTCCGATTTACGACTTCGTTCATTTGTTGTGCCCGCTGGTGTTTCGCATGGCGACCGCTTTTGATTTCGCGTCTAACAACGGCCCCGCACCATGTACATCTTACTATTTCGTCCATGGAATCGTCTGCTAAAAACTACGCAACCATTTGCACACTTGAAGGACAAGATTACCCGCTAAGGGTGTATGGGAACGAGCTTAACATAGAGAGGGAGATAATCTATGACAATACGTGGGAGAGCTCACTTCTGTTTCGGGCAAGAGCTGGGTCACTGGAGACGAAACAGAGGATGGCAAAGATCACAGGTGGAGAGGAGGGCTGTGGATTATGAGGGGATCAAGTGGAGGATGTCAGGCATGTGATACTGGCCTGCCCGGCAATGGATCACTGCAGGAGGGGTTTGGGAACCCCCACATTGGAAGAGGTTCTGGGGGTGGTGGGGTCTGGGGTGGAGCGGCTGGAATGGGAGTGAAAGGCAAAGGTGTTGCTATGGTGCTGGTGGAGATCTAGGCATATGGGTCTAGCATGAAAAAAATCTCGCTAGCAAGGTAACCGTCACAAATGATTACATATTCATATTCTGTTATCTTGTGGTCATACCCACAAGATGAACTAACCTAAAAATAGAAGAAAGGGGTGTTACACAGGCAGGAGATAAATTTTGAAATAAAAAAATACTTACCCTAAAAATCCCTCAAGAGTCTCCCCTTTCCACTTTCTGTGGGAAGAATGGGCGAAGAAGCAATACCCTGAAGGTTCCTTTCACCTTTGACCTAAAACTAAGAAAAAAGAAATAAACAATTAAAACAAAGAAATAGAGGTACTTACTGAGCATGCCCAAGATGATGCGATAATGATGATCCCTTTAAAGATGACTCATTGGTCCTACAAACCTTTCAAAGTCCCAGGACCTGTCACCTGAAAGGCAATTAATTATCTGGTAGAGTGACATTTGGTTCAAGAAAAGCTATTAAAAAAGAAATTAAAACAAAATTTTATTACCCTCCAGAGAATTGAAAAGGAATAGTAAAACAAAAATAACCCCTTTCTCCCTTCCTTATAAAATAAACAAAAAACGCGCATGCACATTACCAGAAATTAAAAAGGGACCAAAAAATTATAAAGTGACCCAGACCACCCCAAAAGGGACTGTCAAGAAATTCTTAGTCATGTGAAAAGGTTATATAAGGAGTAACAAGAACAAAGAAAGGCAGAACAACAGCAAAGGAGAGAAAAGACACATCGGAGCAGTGAATAATAATTCAAAATCAAAAAGAAATTGATGCCATAAACGAACTCTATGAACACCATCTACAAACTCTTTTGGACAGTGTATGAATGCAAGGACTAAATAGATTATATCTACTCACCGATAATACAAGTGGTGCTGTTATTCTCTGTGTGTGTGTGTGACTACAAGAACAGAACAAAAATCTTTGGATTCTTTTTAAATATATAACAAGAAAAGACAGATAAATTAAAAGAACAAAAAAATTCAAGAAAAATCGACAGACAGTACCTGTCAAAAAGCAGCCATCGCTTGCATCAAACAAGTGGCGCCATCTAACGGAGGACCAACAACAGTATTGCTGTAAAGGTAGGGAAAATGGCAAAATTTAATACATGTTTTTTGAGAAAAATCCCTAACCCACGAAAAAAGAAGAAAAGAAAAGAGAAGATCAAGAGATGTAACCTGGAAAACGGAAAACCCAAAAGAGGAAGGCCCTGTTAAGATAATGTTTACAAATTTCTCTTTTTAGCTGGCCCTAGAGTAAGAGGGAAGCTAGTTCACCGCTTTTATATGATAATCAAAGTTAACGGAATGCTATAACCTAGTGGATGAATCAAGTGTTTTAAAATACCATAAGTCAAGTAGATTACCAATTCAATTGCACATACTGCAGATAAATGAAATTAACACCCTTAAGAGAAGGGAATCTGTCAGTTGTAAGTAAATTGCCTATCAAATTGTCTATCAGTCACAATTAAATTGTAGTGCAATTTTTTTTTATTATTATCATTATCTTATTATATATATAAACATATATAAATTCTTTTACTATCATTTTTTTTTTGAACCTATAATTAAGCATTAATGGAATATAAAATCGATATCTTGGATCCAAGAATTTATAATTAGTGAATTGAGTTTATGCTACCTTATTGTTGCATCCCAAACAATTCGAAGTTGAATTTATGCTCATTAAAGAAGAAGAAGGATTTTATAATTTTGAATTGTTGTATGCCTAAATAAAGATTCATGTGATTAAGAATTAATTGTTTGACAGTCAGTGATATTCTAATTGGGAAAATAAAAGTAGAAATCATAACCCTTCTTGAACTGAAATTAATTGTTATCGCATCCAACTCCTATAACCGGGTACAACCCCGCAACGAACCTAAATCAATCATCGTTAAATTCGGGTTAATAAATACCAATATAACCAGAAGATAACAATTCGATATACCGTGTATTCTGCATAAGTGCTGTTATTTGTAATTTATTTTAATTATAAATGCATTCAATTACCCCTACCTTTCTTCATCCTTTACTGGAAATAGAAATTTAAATCGCTTCTCTGATGTCCCTTGGCAACTTTTTACAACACATTTTTTTCCAGGAGCCATTTTTTTGAGATGTTATTTTAGAAAATAAGCAAAATAGCACGTGGTTTTAATGCTTTGCAAGCATTTTTTAAACTTTGGCGGTGTTGACGTAATTGCAAATACGTTACACTATTCATTCAGGGGCGATCAGATGCTATAATGATCACAGCGCCACCACATTTGAAAATATCAACTACAAATCAGGGGCTCCCATTGAAGTGACGCTGTATGTCCGGCTACACCAGGGCATGTCCTGGTTTTGAGGTTGTGTCCCTCTCGGACAGTCATTTGTCCCGGTCGATTTAAAATTTTTTCATGTTAGACAATTATTTTCCGATAATATCAATGCATTCAGTACTGCGCATGTAGTACATGCCAAGATTTGGTACAGACGCGCCAACGATAACATCACATTTTGCCAGTGAAACTGACTGTTGGGTCACCATTGATCTATTATGCATTTTTTTAATCATAAAGTTGTGATAAAACTCTTATTTTGTTGAAAAAATATTTTTAAGGAGTGTTTTTGGTCTGACAATTATGGCAACCCTACTCTATATGCCTAATTGTTCGTCTGCTTAGATTGCGTTCGTTAACTGTCGACAGCTTTCACTCCGTTTACTCCACCTAAAACGGAACGCGGGGCTTTCGGAGTAAACCATTTAGGAACGCTTTGGAGTGACTCCGGAGTAACTCTAGCTTGACTCCAGTAATTTAGAAACTCGGCCTTTGACTGAGTTTGAGTAATCTGAACTCGGCCTTTGACTGAGTTTGAGTAATCTGAACTCAGCCTTTGACAAGGAGTCTATATCCTTGGCCTTTGACTCAGGCAGTTTGACTCGGAACTCCCATGTGACCAACGGCGATATCCTAATTTTTGTAGCGATTATGGTATTTGCTTCTAAATGAAAATTACACACATATATATGTATACCTTACCTCAGGTACCAATATGCCTTTACTCTCTAAGAAAGAATAACTATTTGTTCTATACGATGTAATTCAAAATAATTTGTGATAATTTGTAATAATTTGTGAATATACAAGGAATTTCATGCCGCGTACGTTGCCAGCGCTGCATACCGCTCTTGAAAGGTTTTGGCTCCAAATGTGAAATGAACTTGGCTGAATGACATAATATTGTAAATGGTAAGTGAAATTAGTAATATCAGAAATCAAACGTTTCATCTCCTAAGTAACATTATATTAATTATAATCTTAAAGTTATTGTTAGTGACGATTGTTAGCAGCCCTTTGCAAGCCGAGCATGACTGAAGTGAGTGTTTTCTTTCGGACGACAGGGTAGCCCAATTGTAATGAACGTTGAATTGCAAGTAAAGTCGTTCCGTTTGATGTGGCACAAACACATAAAGAACCATGTTTACATTGACATACCTCTAGATCACCAAAATTCCCAGATGTAATAGCTAGGTAGATAGGCAACGTGACCAAATTAACCAAATCAAATCTTGCAATTAGCTTTGATTTGTATAAAACATGAAAGCTGTACGCAAGATTTGAAAAGCCATTATAAATGTGAACCTACACTGTCATGAATGCTCATTTCAGGTTAAAACATGAGTGCTAAGGAATTTCACGAGAAGCTGATTGAACTTGGATATCCTGATGCCGAGCAGTTGGATCAAAGATCATTTGAATGGCTAACGGAGGATCCATCTTTAAGCCAGTTCTTTAAGTGGTTTATTAACGAAATTGATTCTTCAAATGTCGTTACGGAACAAGAAATGATCATGTTTGTATTTTAATATTGTTATATGAACGGTCTACAACCAATAAGGAGGATGATATTTTTGAAATCCCTTTCTTTTGCGCCCACAAAATTCACTTAAAATTAAGGTTCTCCCTAATATTTGCCTTTACATGTTTAATGGTGTTTTTCAAAATCGCAGTCTTCTAATTAAATCTTATCGTTATCAAAATATAGCCGTAGCCTTATTGGTGCACTGGATATTTTGATATTAATTAAGTTTTATTATTAATGTTTGTACGCGAAGTATGCCACGATAAAAATAATTCGGGAATAGCAGAGATGTTGAAGAGGTCATTGCATTGTTCAAGATGGAGAAAATGGTTAAAGGCATCGTTCCATCTTTGAGATTTGAGAATCAACAGAATTCCCAAGTACGGAACCTACTCTGTTATCCTACATTATAGCAAAAGATTCTACCAAGAAAAGAAATCCTTATGCAATCTCTAAATATGCGTTACCATGTTTACATTTTGGCAATAAGAATAAATCGGATAACCCTGAATGTAACAACAGACGATGATTTTGGTCACTCTACAGTTATATAGTTTGAGGATGTTTTCATTATTCATTTTTCTGTCCTTTATTACAGGTATGAGAAACTAGTAGCGTCAGGTGATATTCTGTGTGATGATGAACTAGACATTGAAAGCCATATTCTTGCTCTAGAAGATGACACAGGCATCGATTTGAAGTAAAGGCTCAAATATTTTATGGTCAGCATAAAATCCATAATGGTAACAACTGTATTGTTCTGATAGGGAGAACGTTGATGCCTTGAAAGACGAGCTGAGCAACATAAAGGATGAGTTTGAGATGCTGCGGGCCTTACAAGCTAGATTAATGTTAGTTAGAGATATCAAATTGTCGCATGTCTGCACACCTCATACATAATACGTGCTTTTTTTCAGGGACAAAGCAGTTTCCTCAGCAACCATTGTTGATATCAAAGCTCTTAAAGAAGCCGAGGATGATGTTTTAAAAAAATGTTTAGCAAGGTGTCATGACATCAATAATGAGGTGTGAAACTTTCCTATTTATGTAGTACTTTAATGATGGTTGTCATTATAAATTTCTGTCTAGGTGAATGTTTCACTTGATGAGTTAAGGAATGTATTAATAGTGATTCAAAATATAGTGAAACACGCTAGCAACTCTTCGCACAACTCACACTTCTTATCATTTTTGCCACTGGAAGATTTAAACAGCCAGCACGTTGAATATTCCAAGAATTTGCAAGAGTTGTTCTCAATATTTGGAAATGATATGGTTAGTGTGGTTGATCTGTGTGGATATTTTTCATGTAAAGCAAACTATGGAATTCAAAATAATCATGAAGAATGTTAAATGTTTTTGAATATGTTGGTATATGGTCTGATGCAATAACAATTTTACTAACGACACTGCACACCTTTAATGTGCATCACAGGATGGGGAAAGTAAAGTTAATTCTTTGGACTATTCTTTACCTAATAATCGGCTCCAGTTTGACAATGACGTCAAACTGCTTCATGCAAGGTGCACCTTACGAATACCTATTTTGTCAAAATAACATATTTTATTCATCGGAATAACTTGATTATTTTTGAATCTTGCAGCCTCATTAAAGTTTATAAACAGTGGATCTCTACACTGACTCAAGAAAAGTGTTTAGTAGCAGAAATTCACGCTTCTGAAATGTTTCTTCAAACACTAAAAGATGACGGCCATAACCAATGGACAAGGTAATGCTTGAAAAGTAGATTGCTTTTGTTACCTAAAGTGCATTGATTGAAATAATGTCAATGGCTATAAATTTAGAGGAAGAATATCTAGGAATATTTCTGTTGCAACAGAGTGCACTGCGATATCTACACCTATTAGAGATGTTGTTATTCCCAAACTTATTCATGATATTGCTGACCTACATACAGGAACGGCCATCATTAGTAGTTACGACATGGAACTTAAGAGGCAGAGTGAGCAGATTTCTAAATTAGATAAGGTTCGTAAACTGAAACTACTAACATATTGGATTTACACGTTGAATTATAATTATGAAACGTTTTGAAAGGTTGTAGATTTTGTTGTTCAACAACTTTCGGTGTTTGAATTTTTGACTGGTGCCGTCAGCCAAGAATATAAAGTTTTTGAAAAAATTGCCAAACTAGTTGCTCATCTCTATGACATTCTTCAGTACCAAGACTATGGAGTAAAAAAGAGAAAGGTAAGGAGTAACCAATTACAGTACCATTGACTTCAGTGCTTCCCAGCTCAGAACCACTCTATAACTAATATAATTGTAGTCATTAGCACTGTAGTTTTTATTCGTAGTTTATTGAATTCATCGATACATGGTTTTTCAAATTTTGATTTGACTTCGTTTTTGGTGACACCTATTATGACTGATAGAGGAATTTCAGTATTATTTATATCTGTTGGTGTTTGTGTGTTAGGCCCCTTCAATTGCAATGGTCATTAGAGCCCCGTTAACAGCGTAGTCTGCAGAGTCTGCACATAACACCAATTTTGGGTATTAGCAATGTTCCTAAGCGGTCACTCGTGCAAGTACACTGTACTAGCGTTGCTTAACTTCAGCTTATCTCCCACACACATTTATTTTCAGTGAGGCACGCGTAAATTTCAAGAATTTTTCGCAACATTCCAGAAAATCCCCGATTAATAATGTCACCGTCCTACTACTTCTGCTGCTCATT
Source organism: Trigoniulus corallinus (assembly GCA_013389805.1). Taxonomy (NCBI): domain Eukaryota; kingdom Metazoa; phylum Arthropoda; class Diplopoda; order Spirobolida; family Trigoniulidae; genus Trigoniulus; species Trigoniulus corallinus. Next base: position 41,257,016 of record JAAFCE010001036.1, on the reverse strand, counting down.
TTTCATTCATATTGTAGATTGCAACGCAGCATTTAGCCCATTGCGTCGCTGATCTCGAGCAAAATCAAAGTGGATGCGAGAGTTTCCTGAAGATAATTGATAAAATATTCAGTGAGTTAAATTATCAGTAATTAAAGTTTACTCTTTTTTGTTTTGAACGGTGTTGTAGTTTTCTGAAGTTTTCTAAGACTAATTTATCTTTGAACGATAATTTGAAAATCGGAGCACATTTGAAAATTCAAAAAGTTGAATATCACAACTAGAAATTTCCCATTAGTATTTTAATTCCATGAAAGTTGATCCTGAACATGCACTTATAATATCGTGCCATCATATTAATTATGTTAGTATTTAATCTGTAGGTTCATCTGAAAAGGATACGGTGCTTAGTGTTCTGAATGATAAGTCGGAGGCTTTGAAGTCGCAGAGAGAGAGTACAATCTCAAAATATGAATTGGAAAGTCGGAAATTGGCAAGCATGTAAGTAACAGGGAATATAAATGGACTTGTTTATTTCCGTTTCTTTAGAATTTGCTTCCGTTTATTTTAGTAATACAAGCTTGAAAAATCTGCGAGAAATTATATGGATGGAGTGCTCAACTAAATGGGGACCTCCGTTATTAACACCAAAAATAGTTCAAGAAAAAATGGAAGACTTGGGAACAAAAATTAAAAATGCTAAACTGGCCCTAATGTCCATAAGTGGCTCCTATAAACACAAAGTGAAAGTATGTATAAATGAAAGTAACAGTGTTTTATTGGTTTTATGAGATATATGTGTGCTATGATTACCAATATTTCAGATATTGAAGACCAATCCAAAGCTTCAAAAGCAAAGGGGGTTGTACTTGGAGTTCTGTAAGAACATTGCAGAATAGGCTGACCCATCTTTTATAAATAAGCTAGTTAATTATATGTCGAAATTCACAATTTTAATCCTTGTATTTTGAAGAACAAAGGTTAAATATGTTACTGATGTATGCGAAAACTATTCTCTGCCTAATCATTTCACTTCAGATCAAACTACCGCAAATCTTTGGAATGCATATTTTATATTGTTATAATTAATATTTAATGGCCTGCAGATTGGTGTGTGAAGGTATAAGTGAATGAACTATAAATTAAAATGCCTTCAACCACCGTCATCCAACATTTCGCCTATTGTTTTTGGTGTCGTCCCTTGGATTTATAATTTTACTAACCGTGGTAAGTGAAAACGGTTTCAAACACTATACAGGGTGTCCGTGAACTTGGCAAGAAAAAGAACCTATTGTAGAGGGTGCCAAACTAACCATTTTTAGCATAGGAATGTAGGGTCCAAAGTCAAGCCTTAAATGGCAAGCAAAAGAAGATGTTGTATTTGATGTGGCCATACTTGCTTCCGCATCAATTAACAGGCCACATGAATCACGTTTTTGTACAAGAACAGTTGCCAGAACTTATGGCAAACATTCCGCCTCAAATTTGCCAACAGATGGGTTTTCAGCACGATGGAGCCCCAGCACGTTTTACCTTGAATGTGCGAGCGCATCTTAATGCCACCTTTGGGGACTGCTGGATTGGTAAAGGAGGACCTGTTCCTTGGCCAGCATGATCACCTGATTTCACACCAATTGATTATTTTCTGTGGGGACACATTAAAAGCCAAGTTTATGCAACCCCTGTCGACTCTGCTGAGGATCTTATGGCCAGAATTGCAGTTGCTGCTGGAGATGTACAGGCCATGGCAGGGATGTTTGAAAGTTTGACAATCACTGAATAGACGTTGTGCAGCATGCATAACTGCAAATGGTGACCACTTTGAACATTTATGGTGAAAACTTTACATGAAAATTGACTATGTCTACCAACACCTTATTTTGCTTGCCATTTTTAAAGGCTTGACTTTGGACCCTACATTCCTATGCTAAAAATGGTTAGTTTGGCACCCTCTACAATACGTATTTTTTTTCTTGCCGAGTTCACGGACACCCTGTATAGTAGGTGGAGACATGGTTTAGTTTGGAAAAAAATGTGCTGGAGAAGAAATTATTAATGCCACTTCACTCTGAACTTTAAAGCCACAGAATTAATTACAGTAATGGCTTTATTTGAAGGTGATGATTCATTTCTTCACACATTAGCTCGTTTTACGAATGTATGGGATAGCTGATTTTTAAAGGACTGGTAATTATAATTCCCATTGAAATAAAATGAAATTAATGGTTAATTTTTCTGATGATCCATTTTGGAACAGTATCTTTCACCAATCAAGGAAACTATCCATTTCCGCTTGCAATACAGTTGTAGTTATCTTAAATTTATGTAAATAATTACAGATTATTAATTGATCTAAATAAAAACATGAGATTGCAATGAAAATTAGTACTACAAGATGTCCAAAAGTAAGACGCTAGCATTATTAATATGCAGGTTCTTGCTGGTGAGATGGTCCAGTGAAATAGTGCCCAGTCAACAACAGAATTATTCCAAAAATGCTTGTCAAGGCCACCCTGGTGATGACAGCGTCTTTGGACATTGATTTACTATGCATAGGTAAAGAGTGGCAAGATGCAGTAGTCGTCAACGGCCAAGCTTAGAACTAGTGCTACTTCCAATCAGGGGACTTAGATGTCTATGCTTGGATGTGTGGACTGTCCACCCACAAATGAACGTTTAATATAGGAAGCTAGGGCGAAAAATAGACAAACGGTTAAAATTTTGTAAAATTCTTACAGAAGTAGTCTCGTTTTCTTGTTTTGTCTGGGGTTCGTTCAGCGCAGTAGCTGCACGGCCATTCTTCTTCAACTTCGAAGCTGCTGTTAGTCACATCACGGCCCCTAAGGTCAGTTGTTATCTGAAAAAAGTCACGTGATTAGTAACAAGCTAACATTAAGAATGTGGTGGACAATGGCACAGAAGGGAGCCGACAAGGACTGACAGCGATAAGTCTTGTAAAAGACTTATGGTATAGCATATGCTAGCAAAAGCAACTCCTAACCCTTTTCCCGCCTATGGCACGGTCTGGGAACCATCTTGTCCCTCTCAATGGACACAAAGGCGGGATATTGGACAGTGTTTTTCCACAGCCGGCTGCCGACCAAAGCTGCAACTCCTATGCTTATCGTCGGTCTATTGTTCGTTGGGAATTCCACCGACGCATCGGTGGAGATCCCCAACGTCGCGACGCCAGGGGGCGAGTTCCTACACCTGAAAATTTGGCCTCATGTATCCATTGCATAGTAGAGAGTGAATTTAACAGAAGTCATAAAGTTCCCTAGTTTGCCATTTACTTGTTCGCTCAGAAAATGTCCCACAAGCTGGAAAGAGATTTCAGCAAATTACAACGTACAGTTTTCGGCCTTTATAACGACATTTTGAAACTACTGACTAAGAGCACAGGTTCTCTGGTGTGTGTGAAGGTGTTTTGCCAAAGCCTTCTAAGCATTTAATTTTTCCCAGTTACATCTCAACACTCGAGAACATGAGGGAAGTAAGGATTTTAGCCAAAAAAATTCTTGGTTCTAGTAACTGGTCGTTCACATGTAAAGCAAAAGAAGGACCACTTACCATAACATTATCGGAAATTCTGACTTTCTACAAGGGCTTCTGCCACTTCAGAATCACTGCTCTGATATCCGGAGTCATCATATATTACAATCTGTTTATTTATATCTTGTTGTCCGTTTTCAATATTTGACCCCATACACATATGTCCCCTTACTGTCGCAGAAATGTTAGGCGCAAACATTGCTGACTGTTGGCCTTGCGTAGTCTTTCGGTTAAAACATTCCACCAGTGATTTGACTGGAACACGCAATTGGACACCTGGTTGTAAATTTTTAGCAGGCACCTCCTTAATACAAAAGCTCCCATTCTGTACCAGTATTGGTCTGCTCATGTTAACGCTTTCTCGAACTGATCTAGTTCTTTTCATTACGTCAGTTAACTCCATGTGTTGAATGTCACTGGTAAGGCCTGCAGCTTTAAGATCATCACTAGATTTTGTCCTCTTCAAAATTGATGTCAATTGACGTCCTGTACTGAGAACTTCTTCATTTAACGGGAAAGATGTGTCGTTACTACTATTTGCACTTAATTCTGGTGGATTGTTCCCAAAGTGTTTACGCTTGTTGGCATGACAATGGCTATGGCTTCTCAGGCTTGCAAAACTTGTGAGTCTGTATGGTACTGGTGATGTCCTACTGGTCTGTTCCATATGATTCGTTATGCTTGGAAACGGTGTATCTTGAGTATTCTTCACGTCTGTAAGGGAATCTTTGCTGCCTAATATGAAAGTCTCCGTTGGATCAAATGAAACGCTTTTTCGTTTGCTGTCCACAGTGGCACGAGAAATTCGAGCAGGCAGCGTCATGCTTGAATGGGAATCTTGAGATGAATGCCGGCATTCACGACATGATGCTCTGTCATGGGGTGCATATGAGCGATGTTTTTGTGCTTTTACTTGTTGACTTATATATGAACCCTGATCCACGTTAGAATGATGAACCCTCTTAGATTTTCTCACACTTCTTGGCTCTCCCTCTCCTCCAACTTTGGTGGTATTCTGATGAAATGATGGTGACTTAATTTGCATGTCCTGATGAAAGTCAGAGGAGTCTGAAATTCTTTTAGAAAGTTTTATAGTTCTTGGTTTCTTCTCTGTAACGGTGGCACTGTTTGGGTGGCATGTTGGTAATTGTTCTTCCGGAATGGGATTCAGTGACGGCGAGAAGCTAATAGACGCAGTATTATGTCGACGGAATCTTGGAAAGATGGAAGTAACTGCTATCCACGCATGACGCATTCGTGAAAGGATTTTCTGACGGCTTTCGACCGTGTTTTGTTTAGGAATGTCTTGGGCGGTGGTCTCAGATTCTACCTTCAAATGGCAAAAAATATCATATTGTCATTTCTGATTTACATTGATATAATTGGGTTGACAGGAGCATTCATTACAGAATGGAAGGGACTGGGAGACGCATGTAGGCCTATTAAAAGCCTGTGACCGTTGGCTGAGCCAATTAATGAATTCCCCTGAAGGTTACGGAATGGTATTGGTGTGATTAGCCACATTAGACGGATGACGACTAGAAATGATTATAAAGCGAGATAGGTGAGATATCGGAAAGTGAAAGGCAAAGGGGTTTTTGTTGTTGTTTGTTGGTGTTTATGGTCCCGTCAACTACAAGGTCATTAGAGACCCGTCCACTGCATAGTTCTAATGCATACACTGCACAGACACTACACTACACTAATGCGACGATTATTGGGTATTTGCAGTACCCAGCTTTCCCGAGCGACCACCCATGTCAGTACTAACTGGGCTTGCGTTGCTTAACTTCAGTGATCGGACGAGAACTGGTGTGTCCAACACAACTCGCCGCTCCCAAAGCAAAGGGGCCATTTTGGCTAATATCAGGGATCTTTGAGACTCACTAGACTGGCAGAAGTATCTCATGGCCGAAATATGATTTAGTTTGATTGTTCAATAGAAACATTCAAATTTTAAAGTTCAGTTGAAAAGGAAAACATTGCTTAGACAGTTGTCCCCGGGTGCAGTTGCAAGGGGGCGCCATTGGGCATAATTTGATTAAAATTTTTAAAATACGATTTAAAATGCGATTGTATGAAAGCAGGGGTTCCCAAAGTGTTAGCCGACTCTCCAACAGTATGCAGTCGAAGTACTGTTATTAGATAATGGAGGGGGGGCTAGTTGTATAGCCTGTAGTCGGGCACCAAATAACCTAGGCACGCACAACCCATCACTAAGTGTTACCTGTGCTGCAGGAACTGACGTAGACCTCTGAACTTCATTGATACTGCGTACTACATTCATTTTCTTTTTGTGTTTCTGACGTACCATGAGATAAATCATGATAGCCAGCACATACGTAACTCCCAGAAGTCCAGCACCAAATGCGATAAAGACCCATGTCCGCCATCTGCACAGAGAATCGGAATCATCTACAACTTCCAATTCCAAAAAATCCTCTGAAATGAAGAATATTTTGTACTTATGCTAAAAAACAGATTAGGAAATAATAAATAGTCGTAATTATTTACCATATGTCCCAGCAACTCTAAAAGCAGCACACGGTCGTGGAACTACATTGGCCCGATTTCCAGTTTTGCAAGACAATTCTACGATGATGACATGGCCATTCAGAAGAGGTCGGAGATCCTCACTTCCAACAAACTACAATCAAGAAGCAGGACACTTGTAAGAAACTGTCAGTATTGTAAAGTTTTGTCAATTTCCGATAATTGACAACTTTTTGAACTAATGTATGGAAATTCACCTGCAGAAATATTTTCTCCTCATTCTGCACTAGTTGGAATGCAAGTTCAGTGGTAGTCAAATTTTCCAATGGCGTCCAACCATTCTTACTTAGGTAACTTGCTGCATACACGTGACATGATACATCCCGAAAATTGGCAATTTCTAATCAGAAAACCAAACGGATAAACATTCTGCCATTGTAATTTTAATTTGTAAACATATTTGAAAACCTGTGTACGTATTCGTAAAGACAAATGGCGGCTGAAAGTAGACCCAACCCACAATAGGAGCAGTAACTGCATTTTGCTTTCAAGTGCTGATGATAATGTACTTTCCGATCTACAAGAGCAGGTGACGCACACACCACACGGGGTCACGACTTCAGTTCTCTATCACCTTTTCACTTTAATGACACTACTCACCTCGGCCAGAATCGAATTTCCAACTACAGACTCACAAATCAAGCACACAAGCATTGAGCCATCAAGTTGGCTCAAGTATCTTACTTTAAGCTCAAGCGTTGATTACCAGCTGCACTACCCAGGATTGCTACTTTAATGAACTCCTAACCCTTTTGCCCCCTATAGCAGGGTAGGGAACCAATCTCCCCCCCATGGACACACGGGTGATATATTAGACGGTATTTTTCCGCACCCGGCTCGCCGACCAAAGCTGCACCTCTCCATGCCTATTTGTCATCAGTCTACTGTTCGTTGGGGCACTCCACCGACGCCAAGGGACGAGCTCCTACACGTGGGAATTTTGCCTCAGCAACCCTTTGCATAACAGAGTAAGAAAAATTAGAAAATTTGTGGAAGCCATTTTAGGCCAGCCTAGAGTAGGAAGTACTTTCCATGGCAGGCAGATTGGTGGTGGATTGCCCCGTCCACTGCATAGTTCTAATGCAGAGACTGCACAGACACTACACTAATGCGACGATTTTTGGGTATTAGCAGTACCCAGTTTTCCCAAGCGGCCACCCATGTCAGTATTAACTGGGGTTGCGTTGCTTAATTCAATGATCAGACGAGAACTGGTGTGTCCAACGCAATTCGCTGCTCCCTCTTGCCTTGGCACTCATTAAAATATGTCTGGTTTAAGATTTGCAGTGGTGACAAGAAACATCTACAGTATTTTCGTGGATGTAGCTTGAAGGCGTCAATAAGGATGAATGTTACCAAAAACAAAGCTCTATTTTATTATACATTACAATCTTCAGGGTCATGTCCCATCAGGTTTTTTTTTGTATCACTGGGGTAAGAAGATATTTCTTATTTCTACCTAGGAATGCGGAGGTCTTACATTAAGACACTGTTTAGTCAAATACTGGTTTGCTGTTACTTACCATCAAGAGCAACTTCCGATTCGGGGTAAATCATTTGACCATGTGTTGGTATGGACACCAGAGGCACTTTCTCGGTCGTCACTGCATTTTTGAAAGGTACAACCTTGCAATCTGAAAATATACCATTTATATACATTCTTCAGAACCTGTACAACACCAAATTAACAAAATTTGGACACTGATAGTGTCTCAATTACGGATTTGCCAAAATACAACCCATAAGTACCATATATCAAATTTTACAAAATGTTTAAGACCAAACATATTTCCCATGGGGTCAAATATTTCCAGATCCTAATTTTATACAATGTCAAAGCTCATAGATTGACAAGTGACAGTCCACGACCTCAAACACACCACAACCGTCATGACGTATCAGGTGGGAGCCACATTACACTTTAATCCTGATCACCAGGAGCGAACGGCACCTCAACCAGGAGCGAACGGCAAGAGGTACGTGTTCTCTACCAATTTGGCAACTGAGGTCAATCTATGAATTATATGCATAATCTAATTCTAATTAAACACACTACAAGCAGCCCTTATAGGCCAAGTTGGAAGTGGAAAGAATAACTCTCATTCCTAATCCAAAACTCCAAGGAACCTTAAGCGTAGAATCTATTCTGCCATACATTGTCTACTTCCTACATTGGCCCCTTCCTTCAGAAAATTCCTCAAATTATCCTCATCAAGGGCATGCCACTGCTGAATGGGCCTTGGGAAAAACGACCAGTAATATGAGTTTGTTGGGGCCCAAGGGATAACCCCTCAACTAGAAGAACCTCGTATCCTATTTTCAACAGTCTGATAAACAGCTTGATGCTGTCAGATACCCGCCTCTGACGTAGTGAGTCCAGTGGGTCACTAGGGGGGGTGCGGGCCGCACCGGGTGACATCACTCGCACCATGAGAAATGGGGTGACACCAACCCTAGCGACGCCACTGAGTGAGTCCCACCTTAATTCTGTGATCATGTCTGACACACTCAACATAAGAGAGAAGCGATTTAGCACAATTCACATGTACAGCGATTGTCGCACTGAAAGGTACCAATGAGCAGAAACTAAGAGGGAAGGTTCCGTAACCATATCCTGCATGACTATCTTTTTAATAAATATTTGGGACAGCAGTAAAGAAATTTATTAGTTTACAATATGATTTATATTAAATTTATTTCATCTTCTCAGTCTGTATCATACAACCCTTGCAATACCTGTTGTGATTATTTATGATTTAGAGGATACACTTCTTGAGGTAATTTTCCAACCCTAGTTAACAGTGTAGGTCACACATCATGCACATTCCACGGAATACACACCGGTCCCTCCTATCTGAGAGCAAGCAACAAATTAGGATCAAGCCTGTTAACGTGAGTTCAAGACAATCACAAATCGCACTGCCATTTGAACTCCCAAACAGGGCCCGCTCTAAGGGGGGGGGGGGCAACCCGGATATTTGTCCGGGGCGCCATTTTCGCTGTAAGTGTGAGGACAGAGTGCTACTTCAAAGGGCGGCAATTTGTCTTTTTGTCCGGGGCGGCATAAGTGCTAGAGCAGGCGCTGTCCCAAGGCAAGACTTAGTATAATTTGGACTAATGTAAGAGCAGGGGCGGATCAAGGTTTTCCCGGGCCTAGGGCTTATTGAAGTCCAATAATATAGCACTTATTAAAATGGAACAAATAATGCTACAAATTATAATTATTATTACATTATTAATATTAACTATTTTTTACTTTATGATAAGTGCTTATAATTAATGAAAAAGTATTAACAATTTATGACAATTCAATTTTTGTGGGTCCTTGATACTTGGGGGCCTATTAGCCCCTATGTAGATCCGCCCTTGTGTAAGAGGGGTTTCTAGGTACACTAACACGTTTTTTATCCTTACCTACACATCATTTTGCATTCATGAGTCGGAGATGTTGATAGAGAAATAGAAGAGTGAAGGGTGGAAGACAAAGACCTAGCTGAGGTGAGAAAAAAGAAAGAGAGAGAGGAACTCGTGGGGCAAACTGATGTTCGGCGGCTTGTGAGCCAGCGTAATTCTGGTGTTGACAGTTCTCAAACATTTACCCCTCCCTCCCAAAAAAAAAATTAAGAAGGAAGAGTCGTGAGTTGCTCTGACCTTATAATATGGCAACAGTTTTAAGTGAAAGAGTACTTACCATAGAGACTTTCCACGCAGCGTCCTGTATCATCCCGAAAAACTGGGCTTGAAGGTAAACACTGGCATTTACAAGGATTCCATGGAACCACTGCTGCTTGACGGTTATCCATTTTACAAAAGTCTTTAGAACAAACTTCAGATTTGTTTGTGCGTTTGGCAATGAATTGGTCACCATTATAATGACGATTTATCAGTGACGTACTGGAAGATTCAACTATGAGTCTTGCATTCCAAAAGTTATTTGGGAGGATCCCTAAAAGAAGGGTAGCAATGACGTAGCCCACGTACATATCTGAAAAAAAAGCCGATATACTGTATTAGCTTTTGTGACAATTGTAAAACGTATTTGACTGCTATACTAGACTACTGCCGACATCAAGGAAGACTTCCGTTCTGCATCATACTTAAAACTGGTAGCTAAATGTCTACGCCACTATTTTTAATCTGTAGTTTCCATATTGTACCCCACAGGTATGCCTGTATACAGTATATGCTTTCATGGCCCCCTCATCTCCCCAGAGAACATAAGCCAAAATTTACTACGTGCATCGTCGTCAACAGCACCTGTATTGACAGACAAATTTTTGGAAATTGCCGTTGTAGTCCGGAGAAGGAGATGTTACACGTCTCTACAAACGGAAAGGGAGGTCTTTAGGTCTTTATCTAGCTGTCAGAATTCCGTGGCCCCAGTGACGCTGTCACACAATATTCTCATGTCTTTATTTACTATTGGATATAATTTTTTACTTTCTTCTTAGTAGTACAATTCTTACTATATAATGTTCATAAGAGGCCACGTTATCAATGAGCAGCCAACACTGGCCTTGGATATTTTTTTAAAAATATTTTGTAAGACACGACTATAGGTCGGGGTGCAAAGAAGTAGAATTATGGTCATTATGGCACCTGCTGACACGAAGTGTCACGCGATGTCTCCCAGCAATCAAACACCCGGAAAAGAAACGTGTAATGTAAAACCGCTAACTTCTTGCAAGCGCCTGTGGTCGCCGACCCTTTAGACCATGCCTTTAGTTCAAGAAAGCCCTTAGGGCATCTTACAGAAGGTATTCACTCCACAGTCTAGAAAACATGAGCCCACAAGCTAGAATTGAAGTAAACAAATTACCACAGAATTTGAAAAATCACAGCTGTCATTACCTCTAATGTTTCACTCGCTTCCTGAATAATTAGAGCAGTTGCCTGTCCCATGCGTCACTTCAAGGACCTCATGACCTTATCAATAAAGGCAACGACATCACGGTTCAGGGATGATTTAGAATTCAATTTGTAGGCAAGCAAACCCAAGGAATAACGGATCGTTTTATTACTAGTTATTTAGGTCATCTCATTAACTTAAAGTGAGCTTTAATGACGTAATTATAGTCGCATTTCAACAATGGGCCACAACCAAGTGTGCTTAACAGGAGCAACCAACTTAACATGGTCTCTCCGACCTTAAGGCTATTTACGAATGCCAACTGGAAAGTTTCAACCCTTGGGGGAATAGATGATCTGTCAAAGAATTCCTTGTTTAAAAAATTAACTGACAGACCACGCAGAACGCGTAACGTAGTGCACGACTTTAGCTCTTATTCAAATTCCTCTTCTTTCTCTAGCCTTCTTCCTATGACATCGTCAGTTGCACAGGGGCGGATCAAGGGGCGAGCACTTCAAAAAAATGGGAGTCTCAAATATTTTTAACAATTCAGAATCCCTTGTGTGGGGTAGGCCGACATCCCCCACAGACAACTTTGCCAATATTCCTGCGGGTTCCAGACTCCTGACTCCAGTCGGAGTACGTTCAGTTTGCTTGTTTGTTGGAGTTTAAGGTCCCGTCAACTACGAGGTCATTAGAGACCCGTCCACTGTATAGTTCTAATGCATATACTGCACAGACACTACACTAATGCAACGATTATTGGGTATTAGCAGTACCCAGCTTTCCCGAGCGACCACCCATGTCAGTACTAACTGGGCGTGCGTTGCTTAACTTCAGTGATCAGACGAGGACTGGTGTGTCCAACGCAACTCGCCGCTCCCTAGTACGTTCAGTTGTTTGTTGGTGTTTAAGGTCCCATCAACTACGAGGTCATTAGAGACCCGTCCACTGCATAGTTCTAGTGCATAGACTGCACAGACACTACACCAATGCGACGATTATTGGGTATTAGCAGTACCCAGCTTTCCCGAGCGACCACCCATGTCAGTACTAACTGGGCTTGCGTTGCTTAACTTCAGTGATCAGACGAGAACTGGTGTGTCCAAACCACAGGCGGGATAAGGGGATGAGGATGATGCTGATTCAGAATCTCTTGTATATTTCTAGCTCGCAATTGCAATAGGTCCTCCCTCTACTGCTATGTCCCACGTTTAGTGGTTGAGCCAACTGCAGATTGCACTGCAACTGGACTGTTGTTTATGTTTCACTATCGGGTTGGGGAGTAAGCCAAGCAGCCATAACAGGCCGAACCCTTAGGAGACTGCTCACGGGGGATGAGGAGGTAGGGAGGCTGCTCACAGGAGATGAGGAGGTAGTGACTGGCAGTACAGAAATGGGGGTAGCAATGCAAAAATGTCTCATTAGTTCCAAAATTGAATCATGCATCAGTTGAAATATGCGCCCGATTGAGGCACTGAAGGGGGAGCAATTGCTGCATTGCTCCCCCTCTGGATCCGCCCTTGCAGTTGCAATTGATGCCGGTAATTTGAAGCAGAGGAGTGGAGAACAGAAATAACAGTAAAAGACGTAGGGACTCATTGCTGAACTGTTACTGGTAAATTATCCTAAATGGCACCAATTGAGTGTTCAGTACAGTACGGGAATTCATCAACACACCCTAATCCCGCCTGTGGCAGGGTCGGGTTTGTGGGTTCTAGCCCTCCATTCCTGCCCATCTCCCACCCCACACGCAGCCAACCGAAAAAATCGTTCAAAATTCCGCCAATGAACTTTCTGTTTTTGTCTTGCAATTTCTTTCCCTCCATCTCTTTCTAGTTCCCCTTCCCCCTTCATTTTTTGCTCGGCTCTTCCTCACTCACGGGCTCCTGAAAAAATGGAACAGATTTTTTTCTCACAAAACTGACATTGTATACATACCGTAAAATCTTACGTAAAGTCCGCATCTCAGATATAGTCCGCATTTTAAAATTCCTACTGTAGCCAGTGGCGCAACTTGTAGGGGCAATGGGATCAAATGAATTTGAACAAGAAATGTCAGATTGCTCTGACGATGAAATTGAAATGTGAAAGATTTTATATTGCATTATCATATAAATATGGCCGTACTGTGTAAAGTCGTGTTGTTAAGTGTAATACAATGTTCAGAAAATGGGGAGCAGTTTTCATTGAGAACTCTTGGTTTCATTTATAGTCCGCACTCATATATAGTCCGCCCTGGCATATAGTCCACACTAAATGACCCTATGTTTCGCATATAATCCGCGGGCACTACGTCAGATTTTACGGTACCTATACTCACCAAACCGGGCTTCTCATTGCACAACCATAAATTCACGCGTTAAGTATGCTACTTAATTGTTGTTGTCACAATCCTAATTCTCTTAAATGTCCTGGCACTTCAATGGCTAGTTTCGGTAGTCAAGATTGCAGCGTGGTAGCCAAACGAGTATACATTAAAAGTTACGAGAGGGAAATTTTTTAATATGCCTCCTGTAGTTCCTAGGGGAAATAAAGCGCCATGTGATGTGCCCGACGCTCTATGCACGTAAAACAACCCCTCATACACGGAAAGAAAAGTATAGATTGGAATATTTGCCTAATGTCGCCAAACAATCAACCCAACCAATCTGATCTAGGAAGATTCTGCTACTGGGACACTTATGTCTCATTATAAGAAGAAATTTAGAGAAAGTGTGTCATACAGAACGTAAATAACACGCTACTAATTTCTTACCTCCTGAAAAAGTTCCACATGCATCCGACGAACTCCAGTTTTGTCTTTCAGAAGTAAATAAATATCAGTGCTTCTGTCATGATTAACAGACTACTTCTTGATCTACACCAGCCTTCATAAACCATAAAAAGAAGATGACTCCCAAGACAATGGAGAAAACAAACGATTACAACAACTAATAAGGGCCCTAATGACATTAGACCGCTATGTGATCCTCCCTCTTCTGTCCTCGAAGAGCCTTCACCTTCCAGGTAACTTGTCTCTGTAATATGGAATATAGAGTACATCAAAAAGTGTATTCATCTCTATACCTGCTTAAGGCACTATTTCAAGCAAAAAAAAATCGGGTCAAACAAACGGCCTCAAAAGTAAAATATTGTAAACAAGGTTAGGAGAGATCACTATATAGCCTCCAGCAACTTGGACCTTACCGCTTATTATTGCTCTAGTCATGGTTCTACGATACGCTCTCAAAGACGTGTAGCGAACGTTTGACTGTTGGTTCAACCTTTGGTTAAACAACATTCCCTCCCCTCATGACCGTATGACAATCACGGTTGTCATTGTGCACTGTCTTGAGGAATGTAAACTTGTAGCCTGTAGTGGTGTGACCCGTGCTCACAAAAGAACCCTTTCTATAAGAAAGTTTATAATATGGTCAATTTTCCTTGTACATATACACGCACACACTATGAGCACACCACGAGAGGTGGAAGGAACACTTGGGCGTTCCCCTGTCAATCCGAACGACTCGGTCCGCCTCAGCGTCGAACCTGCAGTCATGATCTCAAGCATGCTACTTGCTGTTCGGATTGCGATCACAAAAACTTACAGTATGAATGCTTATGACCACCATTTCCCTATAAAGAACTTAGTATTGTTCAAATGACTTCGACGACAAGATAAATACTAAAGGGATAATTTACCACGCAGTCACATGGACGCGCAAGCAAATGTCAGACAAACTAAGTGAATTTTGTGGATCCTCCTGCTATGTACATTTTGGTAAATCTTTAAATTCCCCCACTTCAAATCCTGCGTCCCTTTATAGAGGGTGTCAAAGTCCTTTTCGGGCAAGAGCTGGGTCACTGGAGACGAAACAGAGGATGGCAAAGATCATAGATGGAGAGGAGGGCTGTGGATTATGTGAGGATCAAGTGGAGGATGTCAGGCATGTGATACTGGCTTGTCCAGTGCTGGATCGCTGCAGGAGGGGTTGGGGAACCCACACATTGGAAAGGCAAAGGTGTTGCTAGGGGGATCACGTCAATTTGGCGCATGACAATTTGGCGTATGGCAATTTGGCGTACATACACATTCGGCGTATGACAATTTGGCGTACGGAAAATTTGGCGTACATACAAATTTGGCGTACATACCGATCTCTTGGGTGCACACATTTGTAACCCGTATAACACAGTTGGGTTTGTTTGTGTTTTAGGGCCCATCGACTTCAAAGGTCATTAGGGCCCTATAACACAGTTATGGTAGGCATTCATTGTTCTATTACCTTGCAATGACTGTTGAAATATGTTGTTATGACCGTTGCAATTTTGAACAAATTTGGGCACCCAAGAGATCGGTATGTACGCCAAATTGACGTAGACCCGTTGCTAGGGTGCTGGTGGATATCTAGGCATATGGGTCTAGCATGAAAAATCTCACTAGCAAGGCATCCGTCGCAATGGATTACATATTCATGAGTATGTAATAGTAACTATGAATATATAGTTACTTGAAAATAAAACGTTTCAAATAGTGCCTTTTCAATTTGACACCCTGATTAGATCCCCTTTGTGTTCCTTCCTTCGAATGACAAGTAAGACCGAGGTCCCCTTTGGTGTACGATAGCATTTGCATGTAAAAGAACCCTCTCTACTATAAGGCAAAATTTCCAGGGGTAGGAGCACGCCTCTTGACGTCGGCGGGGTGCCCCAGCGAACAGTAGACCGACAATAAATAAGCCTGGAGGCTGCATCTTTGGTCGGCAACCGGCTGCGGAGAAACGCTGTCCAATATATCACCCTTGTGTCCACGCGGAGGGATAAGATGGGTGCCCGACCCTGATATAGGCGGGAAGTGTTAGAAATGGCTTTTGAGGCAAGTGCCTCTACCTCGCCTATCGATACGTCCCTGGAGGTCAGTTTATCAGGAAAGAAAGGAAAACGGATTTCCGCAATACAGAAATACAACGCTGAGTGCCATTAATTTCATTTATTTCAAAAGCAGCGAAGTAAGTAGATAATGAAGAGATTGTTAATACTGTAAGGAATTATTAATACTTGGCGATGAAGCACATGAACGCAACAACAATTTGTTCAAAAAATGACTGTTTACAGTCTCTCTCCCCTATGTCTATGCCAGGGATAACAAAAGCAATTATGAGAAATGACTGAAAGAAGTTGTACATCAAACATGTAATAACATTTATAAAATAACTATACAATATAAACCATGAAACGCTTATAAAATTTCAAACGGTCCAACAACGGCCATTAAAAATAAAATGTCTTAAAAATACAAATAATGTATTAAAGTGTTTGCTCATTATGGCACAAGAGCGTAATTGTGCTCCAACCCTGACTCAAACGTAAATGTTCAATGTAATGACCACAAATGAGAATATGCCTCAAAAAACAACGAGGGCACAATTCGCATCGTAATATCACAAGAATTGCACTGGTTGTAGCATGTGGTCGATGTACTAAAGACGTTTATGTATATAGCATTAGAGTGCTTCTGGATCAGGAGGTAAGATTGAAGTGATAGTTTTTGGTGGATTGGGTTTGAGTTTCCGCATTTTCATATATGTAAGAAACTGATGTGGAATCTCGGCTAAAACCGCTTTTGCAAGATGAGCACGTCCAACAATTTCTGAATCTCTCTCAAATTCACGAAATGGTACAAACTGGAATTGCATAACGATCACCCCAATTTTTAAAACCAGAATTACGACAAGTTAGTTGTAATAGCAGTGCAAAAGACAGCCTACTTGGACAATATCTCGCTGAGCCACTTTGCCGCGATGATTTAGTCGAACGATGTCACCATCCAACTCGTCCATGGCTGCCAAACGCACCAAAAAATAGTTCATGCTTACGAGACAACGAAGTACAAGAGCAAATCAAATGCACTAATCTACAAGTAATACGCCTTACCTTCAAAATCGGCAGTCCCGACGCCAACGATAATAATGGACAATGGCAATAATGAAGCCTGTAATACGATGTTCAGATGGAAATTACACATATAGGGAATGAAAAACAAGTTTGAACGCCCCCAGTCCCTCTTCCGATGGCAAAATTAATTACGATGCCACGAAAAAACATTAAAAAGTGATATATTTCTAAGGAATAACACTTGGGAATCACGAATACGTTCATGCCTTGGGTCAATCACGAAACGCGCATAAGCAAATCACATCAATGGTTTTACATCACCAAAATCTATAACGTCTCTATAACCAAAATATTCCTACATGTATAGAGCAATCATTAATAACTTACACTAATGATGGCATCTTTGGTCTGTGGCATATCAGTGATGATTCCATCCGTCACAATCAGAAGTATAAAGTATTGTGATCCATCTTGAACGGCAGAGGCAAATCTGTGGAGAAAGTGATTAACACGCTTAAAACATATTTAATTTAAGATTATGAATCCAATCTTGAAATTTTCTCTACCCACCTAGCCACGTGATTAATAATGGGCGCAAAATTAGTTGGTCCATAGAGTTGTACAGAGGTGATACACTGCTGATATGCTGCAATGACGCCATCAACCATGTAACAATATGGATCAGTAGCACTGCCATTCTGAAACACCATTATTCAGTAAGTGACAAGCGAAATAGCCTAACGCCAGGAAAGGAGCATACCACAAAAAATTCGTGAGACACTCGACCATCTGGTGGTAGTCTGGCTCCAAATCCAAGGACAGGTAGCATCTTATCACTATGAATAAATTATTCCATGCAAAGTTATTTAGTTAATAAGCGATTTAAAACAATCGTGAGACTCGTATTTATAAAAGTCTTATTATTAGTGACACCATTGCACTGCCGTCACATGTAAGGGTTTCTCGACGTCTAACGTGACAGTTGCTGCTTAGCGTAAAACCTTACCTGTCATAATCCTGAATTATCTCTCCAACGGCTCTGAGTGCTCTTACATATGGGTTTGGAATATGGGGATTGAAGTAATGTAGTGATGTCGGAGATGAAGGATTTCCATTAGACGCTGTGAAATCGATGGCAATAGTACAATTAAGCTCTGTCCTAAAATCGATAACTGGATTAGTTTCCTCTAAGAAGTACTAGCTCTCAAGCACTTTATTACTACTTAAGGAGCATCAACGCACCCACCACGGATGTAGTCTAAAAACGTGTGCCGCTGCTCTCTGGAGAATACTCTCAAGGATATCTGAAATGCAAATGATGCTTTAATTTTAAATAGTCATAAATCGCTTTCTGGCCAGGATTAAATGGATAACAAACCTGCCCAGAATTCCGGTAGCCTTTCTTTCGTTGTTTTTTTTCTGGGTTAATAAGCTACGAAAAATACTAGCTTTTTAAAGCCTATTTAACAATCAGATTATTCATTATTTCCGGGGACAATGAGAAGATCTCAAACCTCATAGTCGTTATCTGAACAAACTCCTTTCGATAACAAGCGAGCTGTAGTGCTGAATTCTCCAATCAAACTGTGATTCCCACTTGAATTCCAATCATAGCATTGGAATAACAAAGAACGGTCTTCATCTCCATTACAAAGCTTTCCCAACGAAATGTTAAATGACTTCCAATTAGGATTTAGAGTCCTCTTCAAATACTCTGTCCGATGAACAACTGTGAATCTAAAAATACTGAAGAGTTAGTAAAGACCTCTTGCACAATTAAAGGGCGTACTCTTCAGCAACGCCATTAAAAGCTAGAGTGTACGACAACAATCCTACCTAGAATTTTCATTTGCCTTTAGAATGCTCAAAAAGGGGTCAGATTTACCAAAGAAGTCCTTCTTATCGAGATGCCGCCCACTGAATTGCAGAACAAAATCAACCTATGTCAATAGCATCAAAAGATTATATTATTTCCGCATTAAAAGCAACATCGGTGAATTCGGACTAATTTAATCTCCCATACCTTGCAGTGCGCCAGCTCCTCAGCAGTCACTGCAAACATGATAAACGATTAATTTACTTGATAAATAAAATGTTTTATTCCTAAACTGCAATCACTGAGGTATAAGGCAATTGGAATAACTTGATCGCCCTCTCACAAATGCAACTTTAAATGGGACTAAAATGTTGCAAATATACGTTATTTTTCTACCGCATTAAAGAAGTCTTGGGTAGATAAAACAAATTCCTATGCGCTAGGAATACGAATGATTTTCATCAGTCGTCATACCCTAATAATGCATTACTTAGCAGCAAGAACAGTATTCCAAAAACCTGCATAATTTCAAAACACCATAAGGCAAAAAAATAACACTGCACCTAGAATAATTCCCTTATTTTGTCTTTGATCGCTGAAAAAGACATCCATCATTAATATTTCGAATTTAACTAACTGTTGATGAGGCGTACTTATATCTCACTTAAGGCGAAGATTGCGTTGTAAAGTGCCAGCAGATACGATCTCACCCAAGCTGCATTCCATATACCCCAAGAAATCCTAAAAAGACAGTGACTATCGATATCACACCAAAGATGAGATCAATCTAGATTAATAAGAAATGAAAGTCTCAAACTAATGCTTTCAGCTTACGTGATCTTGAACTCTAGGAGATAGACTATCCACGTCATATCTTGAAATATAGAATCTCTAGATTAATCTCGTCTTGCTAACGAAATTGTTGCTGAACGCATTTTGGTCATCATTTTCAGAAATCATCAATGTTCTCATAAGAACTCACACTTCGAATCTCATTTTCTGATGCTCTTCAAACATATACTTGACAATGAATTTGTGAGCAAAATCCGGGTTCAACGTGTTCTGTATTGTTTCTGTGCGATCTACTTCTGTCCACTGTCCACCTACAAACTGCTGCATGTACAATACCACCACTGAAAGAAACGATGTTTATACTATTTTCGAACACTCTCCTCACGGCCCAAGTTATGACAAAGTCCACTTACTAGGGTCTGACTTGGAGAATACATCTGTATCCATTAGATTCCTGGAATAACAAAATCAAATTATTGGAATAGTGACTGATTTGAAGTATGCCATCTGAAAATGTTAAAGGGTTAACTTCCAATTTTATTCATCATCATATCCGACAACGTAATTGACAAAACGTCAAAGTAATAAAAGAAACTACTTTCAAGAACCAAACGAGGGCTATTAAAAACTCTCGAGTCGTTAAGAAGTATATAATGTATTTCAAATAGAAATCGAAAGTAGCGCTCGCTATCTTTTGATATCATCTCGACCATAGCTGGTTAGTATTACTCAATGCGGAGTATTTCAACAACCCAACTTCTTTACCTGCATGATATAGCCAATTCTATCGTAGCTGACAATCCCGAATCTGGGGTAGTATCGAAACTACACCCTTTTGTCGCCATTATCTCTTTCTATATTCGATAATTTGAAACTCGAACTCGTTTCTCAGTAGCAGCTTCTCACACCCTTCACCCTAATTAAATTACAGTACGTCGCATCACAAATTACGTCACCAGAGTTGTATAACAAGTCAGTGACGTCACCAAAACACATTGTGCATCGATCAGGTTTATTGTGTAAACATCTCATAAATAAAATATCAACCGTCATAAAAATTACAACTATTTTAACGACGTTTTGCTTAGAGATTGTTAAACTTACCTTATACCAACTGACAATTCCACAACACTATGAGGAGAACTTGAAGTGCCTATTTGAAAATCAGACGTTACAGAGCCATTGTCGAAAGATGCCATTTCCTTGTCAAATAAAGTGAACTTTAACTGAAAGATTGGCAAATCCAAATATGCTGAAGCTTTAATTCATCACTGTTTAAAAAAAAAGATAATAAAATTCCGATGCAATAGTATAGAGATAAGCGCCTTCAGCAATCCGGTAACCCAGTAATCCTTCTATAGCTAAACCAGATTACTATACTATCGCCACCTATTGTCGAACTTATTAGGCGTGTACTATTAATAACTTGGTAGTTGGATCGTATTCGTGATGGGTGCTCGTTTAGCCCCGAATTCAGGATTTTTATGCTCTCAGTCATAACTTTCCCGAGGTCATATCGTTTTCTTAAGTGGGTAGTGAGTTTTATATGTTTTAAGGCCTGGCTTAATCGCCTGCTTCCCCTCCTTCTGGTGCCCCCAATCACCTGCAGTCCCATAATGGACCTAATAAGTTCCTCCTCCCCCTCCTCATCACATGCCCATACCACCTAAACCGATTTCCTTCATTTTTTGTGATGTTTCCCACTCCCAAGCTGCCTCTAATGCAATCAATCGGACTCTGTTGGCTCGCAACACCCCAGTCATGTAGTGCAGCTTTCCCATCTCAGCTACTTGCATTCTCCTTTCATGGTTCTTCCTAACTGCCCAACACTGAGCCATACAACATAGCGGGCCTAACGACAGTTCTGTAAACTTGCCTTACAACTTTAGTGGGACCCAGCATTCGCACAGGACTCCAATTCAGCCATCCTGTATTAATCCTATGGGTCACGTCAGAGTCTATCTCCCAATTGCTTTGGAAAACGGATCCTAAATAACGTGGCCCATAGGATTAAACAGTTCAAATCTTGTAATTATTGTTTTCTATACTTTTCTGAGTCAGATATGTTTTGAATTACAGGCTTTCTCGTGGATGTGCAAATAGTTTCTGGGGCCTCTGTAGTTGTTAATGGTAAAGGTCTGACATTTGTAGGACCTCCAGAAAATTTTTCCTTGACCAGAGCCAATGTAGTCTTTGAGTTCGCCCAGTTTATACATAAATCTTGGACTATTGGATTACTTGGCATTCCTAGAGTATGCATCCACATCAGTCATTGTTCTTCAAATGGTGGGTACAAATAGGATTTTTTTCTGAGGTGAAAGATACATGCAATGAATTATCTCTGGTAAAGAAACTTTACAATGATCTCTACTTTCGGTTCTCCGGCCCGCGAACAAGATACATATCGTTTCTGTGAATGATCTCGTGTAGCCAGGAATATCCCGTTTGAACGAATCTCGCTTTTCTAGGCACAGAAAAATCTCTGCACTATGGACTTTCGCCGGGAGTACCTACTACGTTACCAAAATACAGTATTTAAAGTCGATACATGCTGTGGCGATGTGGATACATACTCTAGGAATGCCGGATTACTACCTGCAGAACACTACCAATAAGTACATTATTAGAGGACAACTTAGAGGTTCAGGCAGACTCGAGGTAGAAATAATAAGTAGGGTCAGAACCCTGACCCCATATACAGGGTGTTTCTTTTAAAGTAACCAATGCCTTTTTTAAAAAATCTATGAGATATGGGATAAAATGGTTAGGAAAAAGTTATAGTTGATGGAGGGGGACATTCACTTCCCAAAACAGTTCAGAAATTTTGGCAGTAGTTTTTTCAGGACAATTCAAAGTTACGTTTTTTTCAATAGATAGGGGTAGTTTTAACTATCGCATCGCATAGCTCTAAAAAAATGTGAAATTTTGATATAACATGTTCCTATACCTAAAATTAAAAATACACCCTCAAAACTGCATTAATGAGTGCGCACCAATGGCCCAGGGCTATAGAATGTTGTCTCAGGTATGGAGCTCAGCAAATTGTCGCTTTTAACCGCTAAAGCTAGGTTGACACGGTCAAAGTGCCCTTGGATCGTTACTTGAACCAAGTGTAGTTGTACAAGTGCACTTGGTCCAAGCTGGTTTACACGGCAAGTGACTTGGACAGCGAGCTGGAGACAAGAAAGCCTTATCCCGCCTGCAGCAGGGTCGGGTCTATGGGTTCTAGCCCTTAACTCTCGCGTATCTCCCAACAGGTCCCTCATTTTCTCCGTCATGTCCACACACCCAGACTACTCATTCCTGACTATCACATCTTGACACCCCGCTCATATACCACAGCAGGGCCGGCGCTATATTTTGCGGGGCCCTGTGCAAACTAATTATGCGGGGCCCCGTGAAAACATGAAGTGGGGCCCTTCTATCAATAGGTTCATTAATCCGAATGCACGGGGCCCTGTTCGCATACTCATCACGCCGGCCCTGACCACAGCATTCGGATGTCGGCTAGTTACATTCTATTTACGTGGCTCTTCCTCACAACCCAACACTAATCCATATAGCATAGTAGTTCTAACCACTGCCCTGTAAAACTTCCCTTTCAATTTGTTTGGTACCCTCCTATTACACAGGACTCCACTCACCCTCACTAAAATCAGGAATCTAATTTTCCACTCACCCTTCGCCAAATCATGTTATTCGTAATCCATTCAATTGCAGCATATTTTACACCTTTGCATTTGTAGTTTGGACAGCTTTCTATTCCACAACACTTCCTCAGCGTCATATAATTCTATAAATTATATGTTTTCTCTGTCAGTCCAATTCCTAGTTGGTTTTCTAATTTTTTTATTATTATTATTCAAATCACCTTCCGCGTGTTACATGTTGGTAGCCATTTTAAATTATTTCCAAGTGACACTTGGATCAAAGTAAGTTGGCAGCTGTCCTACTCAACTTGGATGGGTCCTAGCTGTCCAAGTGAACTTTGATCAAGTGTACACATAGTCAAAGTTGCATCCAAGTGACGCATCAATAGCGTCCAAGTGTACCGTATCCAAGTGCACATTGACCGTGTCAACCTAGCTTAAAACAAATTAGAACCAACTGCTCCAACTAGCTAACTTGGAGCGCAAGTCAAGGTGTCACGATCCACGTTAGCTTAATGCTAGTTGGAGCGGTTAAGAGCGACAATTTGCTGAGCTCCATTCCTGAGACATCATTCTGTAGCCCTGGGCCATTGGTGCACACTCATTAATGCAGTTTTGAGGGTGTATTTTTAATTTTAGGTATAGGAACATGTTATATCAAAATTTCACTTTTTTTTAGAGCTATGCGATGTCATAGTTAAAACTACCGCTATCTATTGAAAAAAAACGTAACTTTGCATTATCCTGAAAAAACTACTACCAAAATTTCTGAACTGTTTTGGGAAGTGAATAGAGAGTTAGTGGTGAACGTCGACGAAGACGAAACGAACGATACGAGGTCAAATGAGGCAACTGTGCATGCTCACGAAAAGCCGACCAGCAATTGAGCATGCGTATTTGCCTCATTTGACCTCGTATCGTTTGTTTCGTCTTCGTCGACATTCACCACTAACTCTCTATTGTCCCCCTCCATCAACTATAACTTTTTCCAAACCATTTTATCCCATATCTCATAGATTTTTTTAAAAAAGGCATTGGTTACTTTAAAAGAAAACACCCTGTATACAATGCCATCTGCTTGTAAAACTTCTTGGGCATGAATTATGTAGTCTACTAAGATGTAAAAATGAAGTAAACGGTCTCAAGAAAATAAAACAAACTTCACAAGAGCTTTATTAACACTTTATGTTACAAATAAAAGCTAGCAGCAATTCACTTGATATGTTCATAGATAAAAAGCAATGGGAACGTGGGAAGAAGGACATCATGGAAAGAAACTGAGTAACGTCAACTCGGTCCTTCGATGACAATGATAGATCAGGATTGCTCCACAAATGCCACGATGCTTCAGAAGACTCAGGCGTACGATAAAATGCCAATGAATAATAAATTACATCTGAATATGAAAGAAACCAGAAAAGCTATTTAAATAGTCAGTTTAGTTACGTGAAGTAACTCAAAAGCATGTAAAACTCGTTTGGCAACCAATTATGCATAACCACTGCCAATCACTCCCTTGGTAATACCACACTATTTCCCGCCTCTCTCTCTTTCCCGTTATAGACTTTACGATCTCCCAGGTCTATCTTGCCAGGCTAAAATTTAAGTGACCGAGTACTTAGTGGCTAATACCTTTTCTTAATACTTAGGGATGTCTGCTTAACATTTACAATACGCAGGCCGATTATGACTAATACCAATGCACAGAAAAATCCCTTCGAAATCTGAATGAAGCACTTGCTCAAAAATCATAACACACTTCTAATGTGATTAATTATATGAGAACAATTATCACATGCTTCTATACCTCCGTGGTTCTTGTTCGTTTGTGTTTTATGGCCCTTCAACTACAAGGTCATTAGAGCCCCATCCACAGCACAGTTCTTATGCAGAGACTGCAGACACAGTGGCGTAACCAAGGGGGGGATTTAACCCCTCCCCCTCGAATATAGCGAAGCGCTATACACCCTATCAAGTCATATTTCCCCCCTCAGAAAATCGTGGTTCACCCTATTGAAAGTCATATCCCCCTTCAGAAATCCTGGCTACGCCACTGCACAGACACTACACCAATGCGACGATTTTTGGGTATTAGCAGTCCCCAGTTTTCCCAAGCGGTCACCCATGTCAGTACTAGCTGGGGTTGTGTTGCTTAAATTCAGTGATCAGACGAGAACTGGTGTGTCCAAAACTTCCCTATCCCCTGGGTGTTTGGGAGGGTCGTGATATCAAAGAAAAACAACTCTTAGCCCTTTTCCCGCCTATGGCAGAGTCTGGTGCCCATCTTGTCCCTCAGAATGGACTCAAAGGTGATATTTTGGACAGTGTTTTTCCGCAGCCGGTTGCCGACCACAACTGCAACCCCTATACATTTATTGTCCGTCTATTGTTCGTTGGGAAATTCCACCAACACCTGCAATTTTGCCTCATCTACCTGTTGCATAGCAGACAGGGTACATTTACGTTCAAATGCCATCGTACCCCACAGGTGACCTCGTTTTACTTCTCATGTAATGGGCGTTAGAGGACGATCTACAAGCTATATATCTGTTGAGTTTACGTGTGTAGTTTGGGTTGGTTTATGGACAAATGCCAAATGACATAATACACACTGACATAGCTTTACTTGTGGCGTAAAGAAGGAAGTACTGGACGGTTCCTTTGGGATAGGCCAATTCAGTGAAGTCTCCCAAATGACCTCCTCACATTCGCAGGAAATACAAGTTGGGGAGTCGGCAAAGCAGCCATAACGGGTCGAACCTTGTGGAGGCTGCTCACGAGTGAGAGGGAGGTAGGAGTGGGGGATGTAGGAGAGGGGAAATGAGTAGCATCCAATGTTCCATCAACCACCCATGTCGGTACTAACTTGGGCTGCGTTGCTTAACTTCAGTGATCTGACGAAAACTGATGTGTCCAATGCAACTCAGCCGCTCTGATTGGAATCTCTAACTAGAACTATTATCTAATTATTCCCAGAAACGTTTGCTAAATATCTTGCACCATACCTTTGCTGAAAAATGATGTTCCATGACGAGAAAACAAATCGAAAAAAATTTAGGACGGAGAAAGGGTAGGGGATTCATTTTCTTCACGGAGACAACGTTTCTGCTTTGGATGCCTTGTCCAAAGAGGCGACCCACCTGACGAAACAATTAAGTTAAAATTAACGTCATGAAGAGTTGATGCTGAAGTACTCCACCTCAGATTCTAGATTTTACAACTACCTCAGCATATCTTCAGAAGTGGCCGCTTGGAAGAAATAAACTTTCTTTTTATGGAACAACTTGAACACGTGGTCCCGATCCATCCCTTCAGATCTTTCGCAAGGCGCCACCTGAAAGCCTGGAACAGGCGTTGATGTCATTGCACGAACATCCTACACAATTAACAAAAACTTCTATTAGTATATTCCTAAACATCTGCTGAAGAAATTAAATAAGTGAAAAGGTGTCAAGATTAAAGGAAAGTTCAAAATGTCTTTAGGACATACACAAGGAGTATCAAAAATGGCCTGAGAGCTTTGGAAAATGGATGTTCTTCACCTACAACAATCTCGAGTAACGATTCTAAATTTTTAAACATAAATTTTAATCTTTAACGGTCTATTATTCGCACGTCATTAAATGTTTTCATGTGCAACTAGTTACGAAACGTTTTAAACTGTTTTACGGACTGAACTTTCAATCTTACACCTCGTAGCAAGAATTCACGTGAGAAGCTGATAATTCCTATGACTTACTTCGCGACCAGCAAATGAGTAAAGAACAAAATCTTTTTTGAGCAAGAACCATCTTTCCGTCCATGTTTTACCACGGGTCCTCAGATGTAAAAATCCACTTAAAACCCCAGTATCTGAGGCTTTTACTTCCAGGACACCTCGTCTCAGCACTACTAATGACGATCTGTCTCCATATCCACTGCAATGTGGTGAGGTTGGAGTGGAAGCACTAGTAGATGACGATGAATTCGGAGGACCGCCAGTAGAACCATCCGCAATCAGCGATGGAGTTGATCCATTAAAAATCTCGAGACATGTCTTACAGACGCGTTGTGGGCGCCCTCCATTATCAGTGGGCAGTTGAACTTTCTGTCCAGAACATTTACTGCAAACCATCTGTGCAATCACCAAAACTCGTTTTTTACCAATTGCGCCTTAAATATTTAAAGGATAGCACAGAACTCACCTTAGTGCATGCCCGACATACTTGCTTACGACGGAAAGTGCCAAATTGAGACTTGCAAACATGGCACATTTCAGTAGATGCCTTACCAGCAGTTCCAGCAGCTGGAAATTGTGGGGGTGGAGATGGTACCATATTCCACAATGCAGTACAACCTACGTACTAGAAGACATAATAAAATCCTATCAATGCCAAGACCATGAATTTATAGAAACAAATATTTCGAGAATTCTGGGAATAAAATAGGCAGACTGATGAACTGATATTATTGCAATAAATTTCGAAGGGTTGATAGCAATTTCCATTATGTTTACTGGACATCGTGCACAAAGAAACGCTATGCGGTACACTAGCTACCAAAAATTGACTATCAGAGAAAACGTGCTCTTACGCCTTCATCTTCTTCCATCCCAATCTTCAACGAACTTTTCTTCTTGCGTAATTCTTCCACAGCGTGTTCGAGGGCCTATTTGAAATTATTAAACCTCACAATCTTTAATCAAATTAATTACAAAAGGTATTAATTAGCTTACTTACCCTGATCCAATCATCTCGTTCCTCAGGGGTTCTATAAATGACAAATCATAGTGAAAATGTTACTGAGTTTTCATTATCTACCACAAATAAGTGAACCGTGCAACTCACTGAGTATACAATTCGATGGATTTGTTCTTATTACGAATATAAAACGTATTGGCAGTGACGAGGTTATCCCCTTCAATAACCTGAAGAAAAAAAAATCAATTAATATTAACCAATGGCTAATCTCATGGATTCTATAAAGGGCTATGATCGGTGACTCACTTCGAGGCCCTCAACAGGTAATTTGGCACGAACTCGAAATGTGGGTCCTGAAGACGAGACCCTGTTGGCAATTCGTCTGTTGATGGAACATAGCAATAACAGATCTGTAAACTGAACAATACCAACTAAAATTAGAAATGAATGATATTGTGGTATCAATTATTTACCGTATTTGAGGGCATATAAGACCCACCCTCATTTCATTAGGGCACGCGCAAGAAAAAAGTCAGTAGTGAACATTAACCCATGGAGTTCGAACCCTCACATATAAGACGCGGGTGATGTTTTAGCCATAATTTTGGAAAAAAAGGTGCGTTTTATACGCCGTCAATTACGGTATTTCGTTATAACAATCTCACCAAAAAGAGATGACGCTCCTGATGATCCCCACTGCGAGCAGAAATTTTGAACAGTCTCTCAGACCGCAGAAGTTCGCGAGTGGGACTGACTAGATCGACGCTTCCACCCAGAGAATCCTGAACTTCCAGTAGTTTTTTAAACATGTCCTAAAAAAAGGGTGTATACATTCAAGTACAGCATAAATATAATGTTCCTACACGCAAATCTCATGTTAAGTACATTTTGCACTAATTATGAAAATTTTTCGACGGTTGTTGTTGTTTAGAATATTTTTCATAGAGGTAGTTTAAAGAATTACATTTGAAACAACTCCATCCGTATTTGCTGCAGAGATCAAACAGTAGATCTGGATTAATGAATATTGAATATCAATGGATCCTGTTATTAAAATGTGCCTTTTTATCAAAATTTATTGTCCTCAGTCAGGCTTGACTTTTATAGGGAAGACTGTACTATAAGTTCTCACATATCAAGTGTTTCTACTTGACAAATGAGGTACTGTACAATTGGCAAATAATGTAAAATCACGTTCGACTGTGTATGTTATAAGTGTAGTGAGAGACTGACTACCCGGGTGTTGACCTTTTGTGTCCTTTGGAACCAAAAGCAGTACTCTAAATAGTAAGATTTAAAAAAAAATTACCATTAATAGAAAATGACCTCAGGCTATCTTTATCCATTTAAAAGTAGCACACTGAATTTGTCTTTAGAAGGCTGAGAACGGTAAGTAATACATAGAGTTGTACTGTGCATCATTATGTATGTGTCCTTTGTTTAGTTCCCCACTCCACCATGTCTAAATACATTTAACCCATAGCTGTCCATAAGTTAGGCTCAATATGTTTAGTGCAGGGGTACAATCACTGTACATAATATCACAAGTGCAAAACATAAGCTACATATTAAAAACATATTTTACTCCTATAAAATATTAAAAACAATTTAATCTAGAGAAATTACTTACGATTTTCTTTGCAGCTTCGTTAGACTGGTTAGCAGCAGACGCGACCAGCCTTAAAGCCTCTGAAAACGACAAGATCATTAAATTATGAGCACGTGTATTTACAACGTTATTTGATGCCACACACCTTCAGTATCAGCACGGTCTGCTGCATCATCTGACAACTTCCGTAGATAATCTGCAAACAAAAAATTGGCAATGCCAAAGAAAACGCTGTCAGATATCGTTTTCATTAAAATTCATTTTCGGTTGACTGAAAGGTTAGGTACCTATAAGTCTGGCAGGACCAATCAGAAACTGAACGTGAGAGTAAGGAAAATACAATTGCAGGTTAGGAAAATGTCGGAAAGTATAAAGCAAAAGAAAACGTCACCATTAAGGTTAAAGTGAGAGAAACAAAGTACGGGAACAAGTGTAAAATGTTGGACGATGTTTTACATGACTGACTGTCGACAAAATGCCACC
This sequence comes from Trigoniulus corallinus, assembly GCA_013389805.1. Classification (NCBI taxonomy): domain Eukaryota; kingdom Metazoa; phylum Arthropoda; class Diplopoda; order Spirobolida; family Trigoniulidae; genus Trigoniulus; species Trigoniulus corallinus. Next base: position 41,227,177 of record JAAFCE010001036.1, on the reverse strand, counting down.
CAGAACTCACACAAGAGAAAGTTATCAAACATCTTGCTGAACAAAATCCTAAGAATTATTCTTCCACAGCTGGCAGTTGAGCTAGGGTCACAGTACAACAGGTGGACGCGCAGCTCATCACTCTACACTCATCTTATGCAAGCAACTCTTAACCCTTTTCCCGCCTATGGCAGGGTCGGGTACCCATGACAGCTTTTTTCCACAGCCGGTTGCTGACCAAAGCTGCAACGCCTATGCGTTTTATCTTCGGTCTACTGTTCCTTGAGGCATTCCACTGACACCGGAGGGCGAGCCCCTACACCAGGAATTGTCTGTCTCATTCACCCGTTGCATAGTAGTGAGGATTCTTTTACGTGCAAATGCCATCGTACACCACACGGGACCTCGGTTTTATTTCTCATCCGAAAGAAGGCGCACTCGGGGCCTCTCTCTCGCCCGAAACAAGCCAACCCACCTCGGTCCAGCATCGCACCTAGAACTACTGACGCAGTTAACGAGCGCGCTACCCACTGCGCCACCGAGGCGGGTGTAATTACTATTCATATGATCACATATATTAAGCGGGGATGAATTCGGATTGTAATAATTCTAATTGCTTTATAAAACAGATTTAACATCCTGAAGAATATAGTATCACAAAATGATTAACAGGTTGTTAAGGATTCATTTTAGATCCTCTTTCAAAGAAAGTGTCTTAGTATATTGCAAATTGAAAAAAAATAAAATTATACAGAAACAAAAAGAGGAAATTCGGTATAAAAACTTTCAAGTCACATAATGGTTTTCTAACCTTTGAGAAGTAGTTCATAACGTGGAACACGTTGAACTGGTGCCAACATGTGATGTTGCAAGGTCAGACTACCACAAACAGGAAGTTTCTGTAAAAAATATGTCGAATAATAAGGACACTTCCTAAATATCAGTTGTGAAACTAAGAATTAAATAATTTTATCTCCTACTTGAATTTCATCAATAATGGCAGCAAACCGTGGTGACTTAGCTAGCCAAAATGAAATTGTGGTATTGGCTTCATCAAAATTCTTTACATATTCAGTGTACATCTTGAGGAATGGAGCGAAATTCTTCATAATGTCACCGATTTTCGAACTTTCTTCCCTAGGACAAAAACAGATACCGGTATTCACCCAACACTATTGCTAGATTTGCAGAGAAAAAGAAATGTTTTACCAGGAAGCAATCCTCAGCTCGAGTTGAGGGAGGAGAAAATCATTATGCAATTTGAATATACTCTTGACATTAGTAAACATTCGAGTGATCACCTCTCGCTGAAACATGGGCCGAGCACGATTTTCTTGATCGATACGGAACTGAAATACCTAACATTGCAAAAATATGAGTTTTAGGGTCAAGGCGCTGATGAAGGTTAACTGAAGAGCCCAATCATTAAATAGACTAAACCATTTCTAAAAACAACAAAAAAAGCTTTCCCTACTTGATCAATGAGATGTAAAACGCCTACGTAAGTTCGTTCAGAAGTAAGCAATTCTTGAGCTACTAAAAATGCTGCTAAACCTGGGCTTAACTCTGGCTTTTCGATCGCTGATGCTACCTGTGATAGAATATACACTTCAATGATGTCTGCTAACAGTAACGTAATAAGCTACATACACAAAGAACGCAAAGAATTTTATACGAACTGATGGCAAGACTTTAGATTCGCCTCCTTCCACTGAAGGACCGTCTTCTTCTCGAGATGAGCAAGAAGTTGTGGACATTCCTTCATCTTCATCTTCACTCTCTGAGAATTCAAAAGATTGTTCGTAACTCTGGGTCATCCTTTCAGTACTGAACCTGAAATATTTCGATCCGTTTAAAAAAATAATATGTGCGAGACTGTTATAATAAAAATAAAGAGGTTGATTGAGCGATCACCTGTATGTATTGGTGTCAGCACAGAACTCAAACACACTTTTAGATGTGGTCATGTGGTAGGTCTGTTTGGAATTAGAGGATGCCGATGAATTAGATGATGCTTTTGAGGAGCTGGAACCACAAGAAGTTGACGATTGGCGAGCTGATGAGGCAGGATCATGGTTATGAGTATTGGCCGGTTCAAGATCACGAGTAGGAGATGGTGGGGCACTGCGGTCAGTTGACGGACGTGGAGGTAAAAGATGATGATGAGTGCAATTTTCCAACATTCGTACAAAATGGTCTTCATTGTCACGTACGAATTTTTCCAGGAATTCCCGATCATGTTCTTTGGAGTTGATTTTATGTTGGTCAAGCCACTCTCTGGCTTCTGCTTTAAGACGTGCCAATCGTTGTTTAGCTGTAGGCTCGTCTGGTAAGTGAAGACCCCGGTTCCGAGTCTTGCCGTTGGCATCACCACGTCCAAGACTAGAGCTGCGGGTGAAACCCACCAGTCGGACACCAACATCTGGTTCTCGAGTGGCTGTAGAACCAACCACCGACGGATCATTGACCACCGACCCATTGATTGCATATGTAACTGCCGGCTCCTGGTCACTTGGTGTTGAAGGTGCAGAACGGCTCAACTCAAGCCCATCAATCACTTTTGGCACTTTGAAGCCCACCAACTGGACAGGGTTTTCTGTGACGGAGCTCTTCAAATCCATAACGTGACGTCATCATCAGATCCTTTAGTTATAGACAGGTTATTGATGCCATCATCTTCTGTTCACCATATCGAAGACTGCACCCAAATGAATTAAAAAATCAATAAGTTTTGCCTGTTGGGTGGATAAATGCTAACCGAAATTAGATCACAGCACAAAAAGAAATCTAAAATTAGCAAAAGTTTGTCATTGCTTTTTTTGGGCGCTTTGCCATCCGAATTCATTTGACGTCAATAGTCCAACTTTACTCTTAAAATCAAAGAATATGACTCTCAATTCCTTGTAGCTGATAAATTTCAAACAATAAAATCAAACTTAACAAGATGGAGAATGAATAATATTCTTCATACAGCCACCGATAAATAACATTAAAGTGACAGTAACCTGCACTGAATTCATAACCAGTCATTCGTTTCTTTGAATAATGTATCCGTTTTTAAGATTGCATGAGTATTATAACTTTCAGAGGTTAGTAAGTAGAAGCACATACATTCTGAATAAGTTCATAAAATCCTTTCAAAGATTTTGACCATCTAAACGTGAAAATTGTCACCATTTTCACCACAAGCTTTTACTCCATGCGTAACACCTACCTCACCATTTTGTGACATCAGCGAACGAACATTTTTCTCCATTTCCAACAAAGGCCGCTTCATTGTAAGCAGGCAAGATGATAGGCCACAAGACGATGACGTCATTAACAGACCACTATTCTTACTTTTTTTTTCTTTTCCTTTTTTTTAATGACATCCACAGTGGTGGTCATTCAAAAGCACTTATCCCGCCTGTGGCAGTGTGGGATCTGCGGGTTCTGCCCTTCACTCCCGCCTATCTCCCAACAGATCCCCGTCCATCCCACACTAAGATTAGCCCCTATTCTTGATGAAACTGCTCTGCCTGGGGGCACCCCAACCCCAGCCGGGTGTCTTGACTCTGCAGGAATATTGGACGGATTGTCTGTGGGGGCAGGGCCGGCGTGATGGGTGTGCGAACAGTACGATGGCACAGGACCCCGCGCATTCGGATTAAGGAACCTATTGATAGAAAGGCCCCGCAAAATATAGCGCCGGCCTTGGTGGGGGGACAATCACCCCCATGACATTGCCAGAACATGATTCCAAAGAAGTTCCCCGTTGGAACCGGGGACTTAGGGGCTAAATTGCTGCGCGGTATATTTACAAAGCCGGCTGCCGACTTACTGCCGTAGCCCTTACTTCTTTAACGTTGGCCTCCGATGCCAGGAGTTGAGTTCCCATACCGGCATAATTGTTATAAGGGCGGCCCAGCAGACGGGTTTTACGCTGAGCGTGGCTATGAATACGCCGACCGCTAGTATTGGCCAAAGCATATTATGGCAGCATATTCAAGCCCGTATTATACAGGGTGTCAGTGAACTCGGAAAGAAAAGAAAAACGTATTTTAGAAGGTTTCAAACTAAGCATTTTTAGCATAGGAATGTAGAGTCCAAAGTCAAGCCTTAACAAATGGCAAGCAAATGAAGGTGTTGTATTTGATGTGGCCATACTTGCTTCCACAGGACCACATCAATTAACAGGCCACATGAATCACGTTTTTCTACAAGAACAGTTGCCAGAACGTATGGCACAAATTCCACCTCAAATTCGCCAAAAGATGTGGTTTCAGCACGATGGAGCCCCAGCAAATTTTACTTGAATGTGCAAGCGCATCTTAATGCCACTTTAACAAATGGCCAGAATCAGGATTGCAGTTGCTGCTGGAGATGTACAGGCCATGGCAGGGATGTTTGAAAGTTTGACAATCACTGAATAGACGTTGTGCAGCATGCATAACTGCAAATGGTAACCACTTTGAACATTTATGGTGAAAACGTTACATGAAAATTGATTATGTCTACCAAAACCTTATTTTGCTTGCAATTTTTTAAGGCTTGACTTTGGACCCTACATTCCTATGCTAAAAATGGTTAGTTTGGCACCCTCTACAATACGTTTTTTTTTCTTGCCGAGTTCACGGACACCGTGTATACTTTGTATTCGCGTTTGTTTTAATGCAAATTTTTGATGAAAATGCTTCAGTATTTTTGGTGAATAAGCGGTTTTCTTTAAATTCTTTCCATGATAATGATATCAATTTTCATATTCATTTAAAGAATTTGCAATATTATATAAATTTAACAACATTTCAAAACATTTAAATATTGAACAGTAGTGTCAACAATTTCATTTCATAGCATTTCTGCATTTCATCAGCATCACACCCTTCTAATGCCCGAGGCAGGGTCGGGTCTGTGGGTAGTGATCCTCCACTCCCGCCTATCTTCCACTACCCCGCATTCCTCCATGTCCCTTTGCACCACCTGTTCCTACGTCCGTTTTGGTCTTCCTCAACTCCTAGTGCCCCCAATTACCTGAAGTCCCATAATGGACGTGACAAGTTCCTCCTCTCCCTTCCTCATCACATGCCCATACCACCTCAACCGATATTTTGAGAGTAATTAAAAAAATTAAAGCTATGAAACATGGGAAAAGGAAATTCTATTTACAACAGGCATCTGAAATATGCAGCCCGTGATGGTCTCAGACTCACGTGGCCCATGGAAAATTTTGAGAATTATAGGTAAATTACAAAAATAGAGGACATGTAAGTAAATCTCATACACAGTGTAGGTAAACGTATGAATATTAAATATACATATATTACATCATAGAGAAAATGTTACTGCATTTCATAAATTTTAAAAATTCACATAACACTTATACTGTATAGGTAGTTTATTAGGATATCTATGTTGATTCCATACCCAGGGTAAGAACACTGGAGAAATACTGGGGGCTTCCCAGTGAAGGTTGCCGACGAAATAGGAAAACAGTGACTCCAGAGAACAAGTAGAGAAGGACCTAAACGATATTAGAGGAGCGATAGAAAAGGGAGCTCTAAAGATAAACATGAAGAAGTAGAAGTAGGTTGAGGTGGCTACTTGCATTCCATTGATGTGGCTCTTCCTTGATTGGGACCCTCCTATCACACAGGACTCTGTTTGCCTGTCTCCACTCAACCATCCCCCGTTGATTCTATTGGTCCCATCTTCCCATTGCTTTGAAACGTTGATCCTAAGTACTTTACCTATTGCACCTTTTTAAGCAGCTCACCCCTAGAACGTATGCCACCATTATTTTCATGTCCTCCCCAATTCAAAGCCAAGTACTCTGTCTTCGTGTTTATCTTTAGCCCTCCCTCTCCTATTACTTCTCTAATATCATTTAGGTCCTTCTCTACCTGTTCTCTGCAATCACTAAGATTTCCAATATCATCAGTAAATGCCATGGCAAGTGGATGCCATTTTCGTTGCGCTACTTTAAAGTGCATTTTTTCAACAAATTTAATTAATATACTGCAGTGGCGTTCCTGTAGTGTCTGTCGCCTGTGTACAAATCTTTATTTGGCGCCCCTATCCCAATCCTCACGCCTAATAAAAATTGCTATATAAAACAAAAGTAACACTAATAATTTGAAGAACTGTACTTGCTTAATTCACGTACTGCATCATCATCATCATACCCTTATCCCGCCTGTGGCAGGAGTCGGGTCTGCGGGTTCTAGCCCTCCACTTCGTCTATATCCCACCAGGTCTCTGTTCACACCACACACAGTCATGTCCTTATGGACAACCCATTTCCACGTCTGCTTCGGTCTCCCCCTGCCCCGGGTGCTTCTGACCACCTGCATTCCTAGAATGGACCTAACGAGCTCCTCTTCTCATGACATGTCCATACCACCTCAACCTATTTTCCGGCATTTTTTCGGCGATGTCCACCACCCACAGGATAACTCTAATAATCGCATTCCTAATTCCATCACTCTCGACACACCACTCATGTACTGAAGCATTCGCATCTTGGCTACTTGCATTTCATTGACGTGGCCCTTCCTTACCGTTCAACACTCTGAGCCATATAGCATAGCTGGCCTAACCACTGCCCTGTAGAACTTCCCTTTCAGCTTGATTGAGACCCTCCTATCACACAGGACTCCACTTACCTGTCTCCACTTCAACCATCCACCATTGATTCTATGGGTCACATCAGAGTTATCTTGACATTGCTTTGGAACGTTGATCCTAAGTACTTTACCTCTTGGACCCTTTTCACAAGTTCGAACCTCGATTGTATGTAACCAGTATTGTCCTGTGGTTCCCAATTGAAAGCTAAATGCTCTGTCTTCTTCATGTTTATCTCTAGCTCGCCATTTTCTATCCCCCATCTAATATCGTTTAGCCCTTTCTCTATCTGTTCTCTGCAGTCACTACGTTTTCTGACATCATCTACACAGTGTTTGGGTTAACCACCCTACTTGGTCCACCACTCTGATGGGTCCACTTTTGTATATCCACAGGGGTGGACCGATTAGGGAAGTTTCACTGGACAGTATGCTGTACTACACACCTCTAACAGCACAGCATGTAGAATAAAGTGGAAAATCTGCAGTTTCCAATAGACGTCTAGAGATAATGAAAATATTTTCTTCTCCCCTGACATCTTTGGCGCCTTTCATATATGGGCGCCTGTGTGCAACGCACACATTGCACACTATGCCAGCACGCCAGTGATATACTGTACTGTACACGTACCACGTACATTACCCTATCAAAAGTCATGGGACACCACCACTTTAATAGAAACACTTACAAATATGCATATTTTAGTATCTTGTTGGTCCACCTTTTGCTGCTATCACAGCGTCTACTCTCTGGGGCATACTGTCCACAAGGTTTTGATATGTTGCGACAGATAATTTACGCCATTCTGCCATAAGTGTCTTGGACAGTTCGGTCATAGATGTCGGGCGTTCTGCACAAGTGCGCAATCGACGTTCCAGACGTCCCACAGATGTTTGACGGAGTTCAGATCGGGACTCTGTGCAGGCCAGTCAAGTTCTCGAACCCCCATTTCATCAAACCATGTGCCTACAGCCCGTGCTTTATGGCAAGGTGCATTATCGTGCTGAAACAGAAAAGGGCCATTGTGCAGCCAAATCGCGTTGGACACACCAGTTCCTGTGAGATCACTGAAGTTAAGCAGCGCAAGCCCACGTCAATACCAACAAGGGTGGTTGGTAACGAACGTTGGGTGATGCAAATTTCCCCTCTCCTTCCAGTGGCGGATCCACGGGGGGGGGGTGATCGGGGTGATCACCCCCCGTGTGGCTGGGCCGAAGGCCTGGCTACTTTGGGAATTCAGACTGGCTGAAACTTGGAATTTGCTTCAGAATCATAATCAGCCCCCCCCCCCCCCGAGCCAGCCTCTGGATCCGCCCTTGTCTCCTTCATCATCTTCATCTCCCACGAGCAGCCTCCTAAGAGTTCGTCCTGTTATGGCTGCAGTCAGGGTGCTCACAGTTGTTCCCGTCAACTCTATGAATGATCTTGTCAGTTCATCAAGCGATGTGTGACGGTTTGCAGTGAACATTTTATGAAGAGCTCTTTGGTCTCTAGCCGACATGATCTTGGGTCTTCCAGTCCTAGGTGGAACACTTGTGGTGCCTTTCTTTTTCCAGGACCGGATGACGTTGTGAACGGTCGATTTTGGGATGTTTAGGAGGGTTGACGTTTCCCTAACAGTGTTGTCTGCGAGATGACACCCGACAATTGTACCTCTTTGGAAGTCTGAAAGCTCTTTTCTTTGAGTCATTCTTTCAGCATTCACGGAAGTATCATCTCATAATAGCGTACTCTGTTATATAGTGCTGGGATGAATGTCACCTATGATATTGCAAATAAGGGTTGTCCAATGACTTTTGATAGCGTAGTGTATATGGGATGTTGCTGGCACTTGACAAAACAAACATTGGATTCAAAATAGTGCAAAATAACTGACGAATTTCAGTTGACAGAACTACATTGCGTATTTTAAATTGAGTGATATTCAACTGGTAATATATAAATTTTTATTCGGTACGGGTTAAATTTTTTTATATATAATATTGCGAATTTTTTAAATGAATATGAAAATTTATATCATTATTATGGAAAGAATTTAAAGAAAACCGCTCATTCACCAAAAATACTGAAGAATTTTCATCAAAAACTTGCATTAAAACAAACGCAAACACAAAGTATATAGTACGGGCTTGAATACGCTGCTGGGCCACCCTTATAACAATTATGCCGAAATCTTTTTGTTAAGAGTACAGTACCAATTTTGAATCATTAGTTGCCTTAGCTGTTTCTCATTTTACATAATGGTTGCATGCCTTCAGAAAAAGGAGGGACAACAGGTTTAATAGTCCATTCAGAATTCTTATCATTGCTGAAAGTACCTTTGAAACTGGCTTTTTTTAATTATGTCTTAAAATTTTCCTAAGATCCACTTTGAACTGGTGGATGAGCCAAATAGCAACCTCTTGTGCAGTTATACGAGTATTTACAAACCTGGCAGTCATACTTGTGGCCCAGTTCCCTTATACAACAGAGTTGGGTAGGCCTACTGTGTGCATTTTTACACGTTTAATGATGGCCAAGGTGAGTGGTTTCTTTCGAGTGTGGGGAAAATCCGAAGTTCATTCTTCGTTGGATCCATACTGGTAAACGACCTGTCACCCAACAGAATGTGTGGATTGGAAATATGTCAAGGTTTAGAATCTTAGTACTGTACAAGATAATAAATAGCATCAAAAGTAGGGATTTGGTCATTGGTAATGAATAAGAAACCTTTAAGTTGTGATAGTAGCATCGCCAAATTTTTTGCGGCAGAATTTAAAATATTCTTATTATTTTATTAAATTAAAAAATTTTCACAGCTCATCCTCAAATAGTACAAAGTATTTGTTCATCAAGGCGCCTCTCCAGCCACTACTATCCATCACACAAGTATCACTTTAAAATTATTTTAATAAACTGCTTCGTTGCTGTGATTATGTCTTCTCTATGTGGCAAGGCCGAGTTCTCATCTGAGCTTTTTCCCGGATCCATTTGTTGGCAACTGTAAGAATATAATGCAACATACTCGGTAGTGTAAAGGCTGTCCGTAAGGATATGGTAGTGTGTGGGGTGGACGGGACCTGGTGGGAGATAGGCGGGAGTGGAGGGCTAGAACTTATCCTACCACAGGTGGAATAAGGGTATGATGATGATACTCGGTAGTGTAAAAATTGAAAGAGAAGTGCTTCTAAATACAAAAAGAAATGGACTTTCTAAATAGGTACCTTAATTAACATACAGTATGTACTGTGCCTATTAGGAACATTTTTCACTCCAACAGCCGCATGGACGGTTGAAGAGTGAAAGAACTTAGTCAGTACCCACCTAGTAGGCAAATGAACTGAGTTCAATTTCCAGCCGTGAACCATACTGAAGGATTTTAGTCGGTTTTTTATATTATTAAAACCTTAACAACACAATTAAGGTGCTCGTTCACTGTAGTCATTGTCACTGCAGTCACTATAGCCATTTGTTGGTTGTTGATTAATGGAGTGATTGAGTGCCAATTGCTGATTGATAGATTTCTAGTTTCTGGTATGTCTTACTAATGAAACGCGTAACGGGGCCTTTTTCCTCACCACAGAACTTGTGCCTTTAGCTATTATAATTCTTACCCCATTTTGAACCATGCAAGACAGGGCATGCACCATGTAGTGTAGTTCTGTCTCCTTCTCCACTGCTCTTCAGGTTGTACCAAAAAACGGCAGAACCCTGAGGAAAGAAAATAGAATAATTCCTGTTGTGACCATTGAAAAAACGGGTACAATAGAAATATCTAATTATTAAAGTTACCTTTCTAGGCCAAACTGCTGCTCCCAATTTGGGAAACACAGTGGCTCCGCCTCGTGACACATCACTTAACTATGGTTCAGTCGTGAATGAAATTGTTATACAGTATTAGATTAGCAAAAAATAATCAACATCAAAAGAAAGACGTCAACATATTGAACCTTACATAAAACATCAAGGTTGCGATGCGATCACCCAAACTAAGATCTCTCACGTCTACTCCTACCATCTGAAATTTCATTTTAATGATATTAAGTTGGAGAAAAGAGTTTGCAATTCTTCTACATGACACTTACCTCCTCTGGAGTTTTGTCCTGGAACAAATAGTCAAAGTGCGGAACGTAATGTCCTCCGACACCATAATTGGCTACCTAACATTTACAAATCCCAGGAAACATTATAAATAAAACTTTGTGTTGTCAAATAATATAACAGTAAATTACCCCATATTTAATGGGAACTATTAGTCATTTTTATAGCACTAGATAAGTACTAGGTCAATTCACTGCCTTTAGTAGTTTAGTGATTATGAAACACAAGTCAGGATTCCTGATGTAGGTTCGAGTTTCTGGAAGGTTAATGATCTTTTGGAACTTTTCCAATAGGTAATTCTGTTCATGGGTACCTTTCGGACTAATGTTCCATCTGGTAGTTGGCATGGCTATATCAGTTTGGGACGTCGTTGGCTGCTCACCGATGTGAGGGAGGGATGACCTAATGATGGCAACTACCCATAACTGCAATTTATAACAAGTGACGAATACACCCGATTACTACTGATTACTATCTGGTCGCCGGCCTCTCACCTGTGATGGCTTCTTAATTTTACAAATTTTTCTGACCGAACAATTCATAGAGTCATGGTTAAAATTCCCAAACCGACTACGAAGCCTTTGTCGGGATCAAACAGTCACAACATAATCTCAAGAGAGAAACACGATCTTAATTGAGTCATCGACACCTGGAATAACATCCTTCAAGGATTTAAATCTGTATGCTAGGACATCTAAGCACCGAGAGAATTTCAGGGTAGAATACATGGTCCACTGTATTCCTGCATGTTCTAAGAGGCATGTTAGCACAGTAGTAAACCATTGTTCAACAGTTTGCCTGATTTCAGTCCCTCTTTTCTCTATATACAGTATATGTTTATTTCGTGCCTGTTCAGTTCCCTGGGAAATGGATCTGTTATCCATACGCTGATTAAATAGATTTCTATCACACTTTTAGACCCGTGAGGTCTAATCTATTGGTGCAGTACCTGAAGTGCTTCTGCTGCTTCATCACCATGGACTTTAAGGCCAGTTATTGCTTGAATGCGGTCATAAATAGCTTGCAGAATAGGTTGTTCTTGAACAGTGCTGTCATAAATCCAAGTGTTTTGGCTTGTTCTAGTGTCTGATACTTGACGCCAGACTCCATTTGTTCCAACCACCGTCGAACGTTGAAGCTACATCAAAGAAATATAATTTTTTTTTGAAAAATTACCTTAATGACAGTAATGGTTTTGAGATTTTGGGCAGTCTGAAATGATGGGTCATAAAACCGTCAAAAGTTAAGGTAAGCCAAAAAGCTGTTATTAATATGCAGTATTCTCTAGCCTCTACGAAAGAGATACTGTATGCATATTTTATTTATCTGTATTTCAGCACATGTACAGTATGTACTTCATTCTGCATTGTGAGTGGTCCTGCACTAGCCTTTAGCTGAAAGTTTTGGAACGGTGGTACACAAAGAGAACACAAGCATCTTGGGAATTAATACTACAGACCACTTAAGGATTCCGACATAGTTTCATAGCTGTTAAACTCCCCGCCAAGTCTCAATCTATATAATAATGCATTTAACAATTGTAGCTCACCGTTGGTCGGGCTAACATTTGAATTAGTTGAATTTCATTGTCATAGATGATGTCATGAAATGTGTATATTATAGGATCCATATGTTGCTCTTCAACTTTGACCCGTCGAAGTCGAAGATACGGATGTGGTCCAGTTTTATAAAAACATTTTAATTTCGCCTCGTATATTGGTGTCTGAAAGAAAAATCCCATCCATGTTACAAAACTCTACACCTGATATGTTGCCCCCCCCCCCTTTAACATGAAGATGCGGCCAAAAACTCTGTCCTAAGACTATATTGCATCAAGGACTTACCCTAAGACGCTGCCCTCTACAAAGTGCTTCATATCTTTGAATATCATCTTGTTGACTGTATACATTTGGACTTAAGTTGGCCTTTTGTACATTTAATTCTCCAACATCAGTCAGAGTCTCTATTTATAAATTAAAAATCTATATATGTGATGTTGATATCACTGTTAATGACAACCCTCTGATTTCATTAGCCTTGAATATATTCACCTCCTACTGTTGCTCCACTAAGAGCTTGTATTTGATGAATTGTTTGGTCGTGCTAAAAAGTGGAAGTTCCAACTAGCGACTAACAATTTGAATATGCAATAATGAAGAGACGCAGTTTTAAACTTACTACAGTAACAGCTTCCTCTAAATACGGTCTGATCTCGTCCTGCCCAGCAGTTCGGTTTCCTTCCAAACTAGCCAAGATCATAGCGTGTTCCAGCCATTCAATAGCATGGTCTGGAAATCCAAGGGTCATAGTATTCCGTCCAAGAAACAAACAGTCACGAGCTAGAAAAATAACAGTAACTAATAAGTGATACTGCGTTTATTGAGATGCACGCATTTTTGAATGAAAAAAATGATAGATTAATTGATGAAAATTTAAAATATAAGAACCTGCCTCGAATAAAACATCCCTTCATAGTATAAGTAAATATAATTTACAATAAAACCCAAAATACTAGGACATGCCCGCATATGCTTTAGGGACCCATCAAATGTTGGGTAGTCTAAGAATGAGAGAAATTGTGGAATAGACGAGTAAAGTGAGATTGTATGGGAATGTTATGAGAACATTAATAAGGAACTGTTTATGATCATCCGAGGGATGTACAGTACATTCAAAGGTTGCCGATGTAGTATAGACAGGACCGGCCTTGGGCCCCGCGCTGGTGAATTTAAACAAAAAAACCTTGGTACTGGGGCTCCGATATCGCCTACTGCCTTGCCCCCCCCCCCCAACTATAAGGCCGGCCCTAAGTATAGGTATGCCTAACCAAAGCCATGAACATAATGATTGGCAAGGTAGTTCCATGACACAACTTCAGGGTTTCTCTTCTAAGTGGCAACAGCGATTATTATACTGTATATTCCCAAACCTTAAGAGGGAGCGGCGAGTTGCGTTGGACACACCAGTTCTCGTCTGATCACTGAAGTTAAGCAACGCAAGCCCAGTTAGTACTGACATGGGTGGTCGCTCGGGAAAGCTGGGTACTGCTAATACCCAATAATCGTCGCATTAGTGTAGTGTCTGTGCAGTCTCTGCATCAGAACTATACAGTGGACGGGTCTCTAATGACCTCGTAGTTGACGGGACCTTAAACTCCAACAAACAAACAAACCCAAACCTTAAAGGCGACGACAATAGTGTCTTGAAGTGCGGATTTTTAGACCATGTTCATCGAAGACGAATTATCCTCCGTTTTTCCCCTCTGCACAGACTAGTAGTCGGTGTCAGGATTAGTAAAATACTACAGAGGATCGGATTGTTCGGAAGTGATACTCTTACAGAACTGTAGAATATGGGTCGTTAGGTGCGTCAGTAAGTGACATCAATGGCCCAACATAGTATTTGGGTCCATACTCTTGGGGAAATCAAATTATTACAGGAGAATGAGAGTTTTTACAGTAGGTACAGTATGTGCGCAAGTAATGCAATTATGGAACCGCAACTAGTATAGCAAATAATTATTTGTGAGGAGTTGGAAGTGTGTTTCAACTAGACCATCCTATGCCCTCAAGCCAACATACTTCTAAACTATCTCTCATCCATTTTATCATACTCTGCAGTACAAAAAATTCATACATTGCCCCACCTCACCCCCTGTTTAGCATGACCCTAGGGGGTACTACTAATCGATATAAATACATCGTTATTAAATAGTTTGGCCCCAGGAAGTTTAATCTCTACTACCTGTAGCCTTGACAGAAATAAGCTTGGCCCAAAAATGGTAGAGCTAGTAGGTCAACCTTAATTCCACTAAATGTGAGATAAGTGAAATCATTACTTTTACTGTACATACTATGAATCTCGATACTCCAAACAATTATCAGGTAATTGCATCATTCTGGTAAAAGTCAAGAAGTATTAAGAAAGTCCCTGACACATCATTAACACCAATAACCCTTCTCCAGCTTTTGGCAGGATCGGATGCCAATTGGGACAGGCGGGAGTGTATTAAACGATAGTTTTACGCCGGCTGCCGACCTAATGCCGCAACCTCTTCTCTTATTTATTGCCGGTCCAGTTATCAAGAAAATCCAGAAAACTGAAGCTCAACTTAGGTTACTAACATCAGCCTCTCACTTCTGAAAGATTTCTAATAATGTCTATAGGGCAAGTTCCTTCACTTAGGATTTTGTAAATCAACTCAACTTTCTTGAACAAATCCGGCAACGCATTCACTTTCTGAGAAGTACACTAGTACATCTCCACGTTCACTCGCCACGTAGTCAACCGCCCATTCTGATGGAGGATCCTAATGCCATTTAACACCAAGTAACTTCAGGAATTCTACGTTGACTTTTTTGGTGATCTCTCTCTATTTAATTTTCTTGAATGTTAAAGTTACCTGTCATTTGAACATGAGATACAATTCCCTCTAAGTTGCCACGTGAAAGTTCGGTGACATTCAAACGATAGGTTCTTTTGAGACGAATCAGTGCTTGTGCAGCGCCGTGCAGATCTGTCTCTTCCGGCATTGCGAGGGTTGAACGGCGTTGTCGTATATCCGTCAAAGCATCTGTGTTTATGGCAAAAGAAAAAAAAAACATAGGAAAATTAAACAAACCTACAGCAGTTTAAAAGCACCTGGAGGACCCCGTGCAAATTGAGGGTCCTTTGTTCTAAATACTAACTAATGTTATGAAATTAACTTATTAATGAAAAATACCGATCAATCAATCGATTCCTTAAAACCCAATCTATTTTTAGCCTTTTGTATTCACAGATACGGCCTATGAAGCTGCTAACTTTCGGAGATCCTAGCACCAGTGCGAGGATGCGTCACTGACCTACAGAGAGAGTGGTTAATGTCTTGACAAGAGAGCAATTCGTTTGCCTCCGGGCCCTTATTTGTCATAAGCAACTTGTGAAAGTGTGGTCAAATTTAGGGTGCATTAAGGTGGATTTGTTAACAAGCAATTATAAACATTTTATATACTGTATTGAGAGATGTAGTTTTCCCAATTTCTACGAAAGTATGACCTAAATAAAATCTCTTGTCCCTAACCTAACTGACCGTCATTGTTCTCAGCCGGTAAAAGTAACGGTGAAATAAAAAAAAAACTAGTTTCAAAACTAATCCAATTCCTTCACAGCTTGACAGATCTTTCCCAAGGGTATGTCTACTGATCCCTGACTGTCTGAAAGTCAAGAAATAGAAATCCGGTTTTCATATTGCTTCACATTATTCCAACGGTATTAATTCCACGAAGGACATATGATTCAACTGCTTCAACTGGTCTAGAAAAATATAATAACGTGACGCAGTTGCGATGTTTTTTTTGTAGCCCTAAGTAGACATTCCATTGAGGCAACACAATAAATTCAATAAGCAGCTCTGTCGTAATATAACAAATTATTTTAAGAAAGGCATTAAATTCAATACGATACATAAAAGGGACACTTAATTTGTAATTTAACTAAATGAAAACAAAATCACTGTATGTATATGAAATTACAGTTTGGTTGTAACGAACCAGGAAAATGTGCTAAAAACAGTTCGTTATAACGGGTGAAAGATTTCATTGGGAAAGATTTCACTGGAAAACTTTCATTGTTGAAATACAGTACGGTATAACCAAGAGTTCGTTATTAACGGGTTCGCTATAGCCGAACTCTGCTGTATTTAATAATTTACATTGGCAGTCATCCTCGTGCGAATACGTGCCTTAGGTGAGTTCCAGGTAGAGTATAGGGCCCCCCTGCATCCTTGAATTTCATAAAAGGTGACTAACAGGGCTATGGCATTTCGCCAGTAGCCAGGTATACAAAATAACCTTTCTACATTTCGGTAATGAGTTCCCTTGCTTTCCTCCCCTGTATCTCTTTCTATCCTACCTTTACCTTTCTTTAAGTTTCTTACATCTTGCCTCCTGACAATTCCTGCACTCGTCTCACCACCTTACTCTCCCTCACCACTGTTTCAGTCATAAGTCATGTACTACATATGCGCCAACGAACCAGCCGGCTAATTGTATATGACCATTAATTATAAACTGAGAGCAGGTGAACCCTGTCCTTTTCAAAATCCCCTTCCAACCTCTTCTTGCTTTACGTGTGCAACGGCACCCATGCTCACTGGTCTAACTATTAATTACCGCTTGAAAAGTTATCCGAAATGGAGTCATGAACTTTTTGGCGATTAAAATTGTGCATTTTGTAAACAATAAAAATGTAGACAGAATTTTGTACTGTAACACAAGTACTTCAAATGAATACAAGTCTAAGGAGATTATCACTGCTAGATTCCTAGGCCACTAACAGCTGACCGGTCTCTAGTTACTCGTTGGTCTATAGTTAGGAAGGAACCTGCATTTTGTGGACCGACTTCCACCTAAGTATTTATTCAATCCTCACTTGCTTTGCAAAAGTAATCAATTAATAATTTATTTCAAAGCTGATAAGCTGTTCATACCAAACCATTCATTCTGGCTGATTTCTTTTTCGACGTAGGTCCAATCGATGGCGAGTCTTTTCATTAAATGATAAGCCTGCAGAGGATTTTCCATAGTGTGTGGGGTATCATCGGACACAATCCTTTCGTAGTCCTCTATATATCTAAAAAAACAACGAAAAAAAAAACGTTACGAGGAAATATCGCATTGTACAGGTATATTCCTATGCACCATCCACCACCAATGATTTCTTTCATGGCTTACAGCGGGGTGACGAGAGATGTCACAATGGTCGGGGGAATTCTGTGGTCAATTACAAACTGCAGGATAATGTCCAAACCAATGTGAATTCCGGGCCCGGGAAGTTTTACCAGACCACTCCCTCTGGTTGATATCTTGAGAAGATGTAAGCGATGTCATATCAGTGCTCACAATCGTGGAGAGTAACCGAACTAGTTGTTTATTTTTAGAAGTCTTTCAGCTTAAGTTGGTCCCAACACCCAAACACCCTGATGCCAGTAGGAGCTGGCTGGCAATGCAGAAGATATGGGACTTTTTACATGGCCAATAATTTTTTCAACAACAATGCTAAGTTACGTAATTTTTTCTAATTTTCTCTAAGTACACCCCGACTTATTTTCGTTCTAAGTCAGAGGGCAAGTCAGTAAAACGCAGGATTTCTCTTTAAATTTCTATTAGCATCGCCAAGGATGGAGCTGGTGTCCACATTTGCCAGCCTTGTTCTCATTTTGCAAAGGTATGAATCAACGGTCGGCATGATTATGGGATCAAGGTATTGCTAGTTACTGCCGTCGTGTCGTCCATTCACAGCTTGTTTATCAAGCATATCTCAAATTTCCTATGTAAATTCATACTTTTGAAAATGTGTTTATAGTGCAGCATTGTACCTCCATGTAGTGCAAATCATAATGGAATTTGGTGCCGTCAGAGAGAAGTTTCGGGCAAGAGTTAAAAGTGCAAGAAAGAGCTAAATCATATTACAGAATCCGAAACAATTACATTAGAGGTGGGAGACATTGCGGAAAAGATGAGAGGGAATCGGTTGAGGTGGTATGAGCATGTGATGAGGAGGGGAGAGAAGGAACTTATAAGGTCCAATGTGGGACTGAAGGTGATTGGGGCACCTGAGGTAGAGGAAGACCAAAGAGGACGTGGGAGCAGGTGGTGCAAAGGGACATGGAGGCGTGCGGGGTGGAGGGGGGCTTAGTGGGGGATAGGTGGGAGTGGAGGATTAGAATCCGCAGACCCTACCCTGCCTCAGGCGGGAGAAGGGTGAGATGATGGAGATGATGATGATGATGATGATGATGTGGATCATATTAACAATGCCCTCCCTTTGGTGCCTTGTCAAACAATTTAGATCTTTTAAATTTTCTGCCTTCTCAATCTGGCCTCCTAAGGATAGAGTCTCAAAGATGATTTGCAGGGCAATGAACTAATTGAAGATACAGCTCGTAGTACAACCTTAGGAATAAACCTTGATATGAGTTTAATAAAGTTAACAAAACTCACCCTCTTATTAACTCTAACTTGGTTTCAGCTCTCTGGAGATAGTGTTCTAAGACAGCAACCACTTCACGTTCTACTCTCAGAACTTGCTCCAAATGAGCTGTAGAAGTGTATACTTCACATCGACCAAGCTGGCACATGGTAGCAAAGAAGAATAACCAAATTCCAACAAAGACGACTAGTTTCTTTACTCCACAGGATGATGTCTTTAATCGCAAACTGGTAGCATCTCGTCCAGGATAATGAAGGAAATGTGCAGATGAATCTATTAGCAGCGAAGCACCGTCCATCTTTATTTCAGTACTGCAAAATAATAATATAATAATATACCACAACATTAATTTATAGAAGGTTTGTTTTTCTTGCAAAGGTAAAAATTTCGTTTTTTCTTTTAATTTGTCTTTTGCAAACTTATTTTCTGGGTCCAGGGAAGTAAGCAGAAACAGTAGACAGCAATAATGGAGTTAACTGATACAATGGAAAGAAAAAATCTGGGTGGACTATAAAGAAAGACACAACAGGCGGCAGCAGAATAAAGGCTCCCTCACACCAAAGCGAAACAATCGCAGTCGCAGCGGAATTTTCGCCTCAGGAACACGCGCCGAACAGGAGCACGCACTGCGACGCGGTGGATTCGCCTTTATATTCACACCAACGCGTCAGTTTAGTTGGATACATTCTTATTAATTCTATTAGTTTTTCTGTGAACGCCATCTTGTTCTATCGGAATTCCAACAACGATGAGGACTGAAGCCGTGCCATGCAGCGATTGTAAATAATTTAAATAATTCGCTGCACTTTCGCAACCGCGGGCGCGATACATTCGCTGCGGTGTACACATGACCATTGCTCGTCATGGGGTAGCGTTTTGTTGCGAATAATTCGCCACGAAAGATCCGCTGCGACTGCGATGTTTCGCGTTGGTGTGAGGGAGCCTTTAAAAGGGAGAACTCGCGAAATGCTGCCCGATGGCTTTAAGGCTAGGAACACACTATAGTCAAGACTGTCTCACGACTGTCTATGTGCTCAGATAGGGTATTAAATCCAATGGGTAGCCGCACAGTTGATACAAGGCGCCTATTAGACAAAATTCATTGACAACCACAGAGCACCTTTTTTTGTTTGTTTGTGTTTAAGGTCCCATCAACTACAAGGTCATTAGAGACCCGTCCACTGCGTAGTTCTAATGCATATACTGCACAGACACTACACTAATGCGACGATTATAGGGTATTAGCAGTACCCAGCTTTCCCGAGCGACCACCCATGTCAGTACTAACTGGGCTTGCGTTGCTTAACTTCAGTGATCAGACGAGAACTGGTGTGTCCAACGCAACTCGCCGCTCCCCACAGAGCACCACTGACCTTAGTTGTGTGATTCGCTCTATCTTCGCCGATCAGTAAAACTATTGGACTCCTTTTAATGGTGATGCCAACTAACTAATTTGTTTTAATAAAATAGCCACACAAAAATAGTCACATAAGGGAACGATAAACTCGACAAACTACTAACACATTCACTTGTCGCGAAACCAGTACTGAAAAACTTTTGTCCTCTCTCGAAAATTGTTCTTATATTCGAAAGTTTAAAAGTTAAATTCTAATAAATGACGTCGTACAGGCTGATGCTGTAAATTCGAAAAGCCACACTAGTTGATGACGTCAACACGAGTTAGCAGGTAGAAATGACCTGCTACAAAGTCATGCAACGATTTAGGGATAGGGGCAATTATAATTTCTGTAGAATATAATTTGTAATAAGATGCTGACAGAACTTCAACTCTTGATACACTACGCTATTCCTTACCCGGAACAGTGGACAACTGGGCCTGCAAAATTGTACTTTCCCTGAGCCTCCCGCTACATACTGTAGGTTCGGCGCTGAATGACAGTGTCGGTTACCTATATTTGCTACTCAGGATGGACACATGGTCCA
The DNA here is from genome assembly GCA_013389805.1 of Trigoniulus corallinus. Classification (NCBI taxonomy): domain Eukaryota; kingdom Metazoa; phylum Arthropoda; class Diplopoda; order Spirobolida; family Trigoniulidae; genus Trigoniulus; species Trigoniulus corallinus. The sequence goes on along the minus strand of JAAFCE010001036.1, from coordinate 41,206,603 downwards.
TCTGTTGGACGGCATTTTTATTCAACCAGGTGCCGACCGAAATCTGTAACCCCCTATGCAAAATATTATCGTTTGGCTAATGTTCGCTGCCGCCTACACATGGAAATTTTCTGGGAGCGGCTTATTGCGTTGGACACATGAGTTCTCGTCTGATCACTGAAGTTAAGCAACGCAACTCCAGCTAGTAGTAACATGGGTGGCCACTTGGGAAAACTGGGTACTGCTAATACCCAAAAAATCGTCGCATCAGTGTAGTATCTATGCAGCTTCTGCGTTAGAACTAGGCAGTGGACGGGGCTGTAATGACCTTGTAGTTGAAGGACCCTAAAACACCAAAAAAAAAAACTGGAAATTTTTTCTTCTACTTGTTGCAGAGTAGAAAACCTCGGTGGTTTGTCAGTGGTTCTATGTTCGATACTGGATCGAGGTGGTTTGGCTTCTTTCGGGCGAGAGATAGCTCACGAGTGCACCTATAGTCAGATAGGATGTAAACCCGTGGCCACGTTTGGTGTACGATGTCATTTGCACGTAAAAGAGCCCTGTCGACTGTGCAACGGATAGATTAGGCAAAATTCCCAGATGCAGGAGGTCGCCTCCTGGCGTCGTGCCCCAACGAACAATAGGCCGACGATAAATCAGCATAGGGATTGCAATTTTGGTCAGTAGCCAGCTGCGTAAACATACCATCCAACAGGAGCGGTGAATTGCGTTGGACACACCAGTTCTCGTCTTATCACTGAAGTTAAGCAGCGCAACCCCAGCTAGTACTGACATGGGTGGCCGCTTGGGAAAACTGGGAACCGCTAGTATCCAAAAATCGTCGCATTAGTGTAGTGTCTGTGCAGTTTCTGCATCAGAACTACACAGTGGATGGGGCTCTAATGACCTTGTAGTTGAAGGGCCCTAAAACACCAACAAACAAACAAACCATCCAACAGATCACTCAAGTGCCCATCCAGAGGAACAAATTGAGTACCGGACCCTGCCAAAGGCGAGAAAAGGGTTAGTAGTTGCTTTTTTTGCTTTATAACCGACACACAATTTGGAGTGGAAGAGCTCTATTAACAACTAAGTCTTAACATTTCATGCATGATTCCTCAGTTATTTCAAGTGACCTCAATTCAAGGCGCACTTTCAGATTGGAGGGCTTCCACCCCCATTACTACCACTATAACCTCAATATTGCTTGCAACTATCTTTTTCTCAAACTCATTCAAATGTTTTCATAAAGCTATACCATATGAAAGACAACAATGAACTAGCTACAGTGTTGAGACGTCACCCTCCCGCAGAACACGATTTCCAACAAGTCTGTATAATAGCTTAATTATTTCATATCCCTAAGGTTAAAGAAAGTGCATTGATAAAGTCACCTTGTAAAAACATTTTTTTTACCGAATTTGCATAGCTGTTCTCCATCAAAGAAAGGTCCAAAATAACTGTTATGTTGCCTAAGGACGAAGATTATGTGCTTCAAAATCCGGTTCAGCAATATAATAGAATTTAATTTTTTATATATTGTTAGACCAGATAACTTACAGTAAATTCTCACAGGACAACGAACTGATAATGTCAGTTAACAGCACAATTACCCGCTGAATATCTCAAACGTACTATAATTAACTAACAATGAAGCAAATCGAAAGCCTGCCACGCAGAGAGAACTTCAACTCTCTAGTGTAGGTTCTGTGGTAAAATCCGGGGGTATTGTGGAAAGGGTTGGCCTATGTGTGTGCCGGTAGAATAGACACACAACACTTTCCCAGTGCGTGTCGTAAAAGACGAACCAGGGATGGCCAACCTGGTCGATCGCGATTGGCCCTTGTCGACGTAGGTCTATGAGGTGACCCCAACGAAACACCTACCCATGTGGAGGCCGTACATAGAGACTCGAAACTCGGAGGAAAAGTGGATGCTATACCATTCTGATTACGGATTAGCTGCTGACTGGAATAACTTAAGGGAAACCTTAAGGACTACAGAAAGCAAGTAGAAAAGGACCTTAGCGATATTACAGCAGTGATAGAAAAGGGAGGCCTAAAGACAAACATGAAGACAGAATTCAGCTTTCAATTGAGAAGGACAGGAAATAATGACGACGAGCTGGTGATAAAGGTGGAAGAGGTAAAGTGCTTAGAAGCAGTGTTCCAGAGCAATGGGGAAATAGACTCGGATGTAACTCATAGGATTAATGGGGTATGGTTGAAGGGAGACAGGCAAGTGGTAGGAGGGACCTAATCCAGTTGAAGGGGAAGTTTTGCAGGGCTGTGGTTAGGTTAGCTATGCTATATGGAGCAGAGTGCTGGGCAGTGAGGAAGAGCCACGTAAATAGAATGCAAGTAGCTGAGATGCGAATGCTGCGGTCGAAAGCTGATATAATTAGGAATGGGTATATTAGAGGCAGCCTGGGGGTGGTGGACATCTCGGAAAAATTGAGGGAGGGTAGGTTGAGGTGGTATGGACACGTAATGAGAAGAGGGGGGAGAAGCTCGTTAGGTCCATTTCAGGAATGCAGGTGGTTGGAATCGCTCAGGGTAGGGGAAGACCTTAGCAGACGTAGGATCAGATTGTGCTTACGGATATGGTAGTGTGAGGTGGAGGGGAACCTGGTGGAAGATAGGCGGGAGTGGAGGGCTAGAACCCGCAGATCTGACCCTGCGATATGCGGGATATGGGTATGATGATGATGTGGAAAGGAATAGAAGTTTGATGATCCATGATTCCAAAAATCATTTTAATTTACATTATCATTGAAATCTTCGGCAGGCTTCTCCGATATTTAGAAAGACATTGTTGGGTGCTATTGGATAGATCTGTGCCACATAAGGTAGCTTACTGTATCTCATGACTTCCTGACTAAGAACTGAGCAGTTACCACAAATCTCCTCGATTTATGAGCATTGTCGTCGAGCCTCCAGTACTCCAGTGCTTGCAATGAGAAGCTGATTTCTTTTCAGTTATACAGTATTTGCCAGCCTAATTATTAAGTACTGCTGCCGAACTAGAGAGACCGAGCATTTTTCTGTTGTTTGTTTGTTGGAGTTTAAGGTCCCGTCAACTACAAGGTCATTAGAGACCTAGCATTTTTCTGGATTCATGCTATCCAACGAAATTAATGCATTAGCCAAACAGACATACTTTGAGGCTAGGTCATGAAAAAGACCAACTTCAACATAATGAAGAGTGCTGTGATATAAAGGTGATTCAGAGGCGGATCCAGAGGGGGAGCAATGCAGAAATTGCTTCCCCCCTCAGTGCCTCAATGGGGCGCAACTGATGAGACGTTTATATTCGGCCTTGCCTTGGGCCTCGAATATAACGAAGAGGTATACACCCTATCGAGTCATATCCCCCCTCAGAAAATCCTAGTTCATGCTATCGACAGTCATATCCCCCCTTCACAAAATCCTGGCTACGCCACTGCTGCCAGGCCAACAGTTGCAGTCCAGTCTGTAGTTGGCTAAACCACTGAAGATAGGACATTCTGTAGGGAGCAGGACCTATTGTAATTGCTAGCTAGATTTATACTAAGGGATTCTGAATATTTAAAAATATTTGGGGCTCACTCTGTTGTGCTCCCCCTTGATCCGCCACTGAGGTGATTGTTATTCACGAGAAATTAACAAAAATCCTGGTATTACTGCTTTATTTCTTCAACCACGACGCCTACTGTACATCAATTCACATTAATGAATGTTCACGTTTTATGGTTGTCGTATACAAAATTCATTCATTAAGATGCGTAAAATATCTTGGCCTTCAAGACATCCCGTTTGCTTGAGCGATTATTCAGCCCCGCCTACATTTCATGACCACCACATCACCGTCTGAAGTTGATGTCTGTGTTTAGATGCCACTTAAGGTGAGATAAAGCCTGCCTCGGTAGCTCATTTGGCAGTCCGTTTGACTCTTGAACTCATGTTTCGTATATTCAGTTCTTATTCCAGGAATGCCGGAATTCGGTGTTCCGTGTGCTAGGATTTTTGTCAAAACACGGTCAATCCAACCATTAAGCAAATTCTGTAGCAAAGTAGAGAGCCTTGCAATGTCATAAAACGACGTAAGGTTGGTGCAGCAGGGCTGGCTGAATGGAGGGACCTATTCAGTCGCACAGTTTATCGGTATACTGTAAGTTAGTCATCTCAAATTCACTTTATTGGAAGGCCAAATTGGCAAGAGTGAAACTTTTTGCAGGCCACATGCACTATGCCCTATGTGTAAACTAACTACAGTATATACGTGTTATGTACATTTTTAAAATGTATGAAAGGTGAAAAAAATAATAAACAGCGCCCTCCAATAAACTGCGCAAATAGCAAATACAGTAACAATTGCTAAAAGAGATTTTTTTTTCTTACTGTCACTTTTTTCCAATATACCTATCATCATCATCACACCCTTGTCCCGCCTATGGCGGGGTCGGGTCTGCGGGTTCTGATCCTCCACTCCCGTCTATCCCCAACCAGGGTTTCATCTACCCCACACGCAACCATGTCCTTCTGTACCACCTGCTCCCACGTCCGCTTGGGTCTCCCCCTACTCCTGATGCCACCCACCACCTGTTGCCCCATAATATACCGCATTAGCTCCTCCTCCCCCCTTCGCATCACATGCCCATACCACCTCAACCTATATTCTCTCATCTTCTCCGCAATGTCTCCCACCCCGAAGCTGCCTCTAACATACTCGTTGCGGACTCGGTCAGCACGCGACACCCCACTCATGTAACGCAGCATTCGCATCTCGGCCACTTGCATTCTCCTCTCGTGGTTCTTCCTCACTGCCCAGCACTCAGATCCATACAGCATGGCGGGCCTAACTACAGTTTTGTAAACCTTACCTTTCAACTTTATTGGGACTCTGTGGTCACACAGGACACCGCTTGCCTGTCTCCACTTTAGCCATCCCGCATTGATTCTGTTGGTAACATCGGAGTCGATTTCCCCATTACTCTGAACCACCGATCCTAGGTACCTAAACTCTTTCACTGGTGGTAGCACCTCATTTCCACAACGAACTACATCCCCTTGGTCCTGGCCACTCCCATTGAAAGCTAAGTACTCTGTTTTCCTCATGTTCACCTTCAGGCCCCCCTTTGCCATTGCTGTTGTAATGTCCTGTAAGCCCTGTTGAACCTTTTTTCCAATATACCTATAATTCTCAAAATTCTCCGCGGGCCGCACGAGAGACCATCGCAGGCTGAATATTTGAGATGGCTGCTGCAAGTCATTGGTCTTAGGATTAAACCTTCAATCACCCGCTCTTCCACATAACCTACTGCTGCTAGTGTTTACTTTTTGGGAAGAAATAAAGGTGTAACCTTACAGCACATATTATACTTAAGGTTGAATTCCGCGTGTAGTAATTTTGGGAGACAGCTCACTCTTTCGTCTTCAACGCATGACATCGGAGAGAGCAAAGGGGTCAACGTTAACTGAAATGAAACCAACCGTTAGACCGGCACAGGTCAGGTGTTCCGCATGGCCACTCTCGCAATCAAAATCTTCAGGCTAAGCAGACGTACGCAAGGTCACCGCTATACAGTACAAGATTTATGTGGCCTTCAGGTGCAATATGAAACCGGAAATTGTGAGGAACGCCGTTGGGAATCTTTAATTTACTCTTGTTGGTACCCACAAAGCATTGTTAATGTCAATCTAGTTGTTAACAATTAAGTAAGAAATTTTTATTATCATCATTTTATGAATAGCATTGTTAGAAATGTTTTCAAACTTTAATTTTTAACATTAAAGTTGTAATTTTCCAGCTACAAACACAGTTTCCGGTTGTAATCATTTGTGGTGTGTGATGCACGCTCTTCAATTCTCATGTTTCCAACGGTTCATCGCCTCCGTACTCTTGCTGATGTCAATAAAAGTATGTTAATAATCAAAGTGGTGAAAATCCGTTATTTTAATACACGTTACATACTGTAGTTTTTTATTGTGGAAAGGGGTAGAACACTAACGTGAGGTCATCGCCTTGAGATTCGTCTGTTGAACTTAGCCACCCCATTCAAAAATTATTTCTTATTAGTTTAATGACGTCTCAAATAATTATATTACGCCAAGATATCTTGGTTATTGTGGAGTGCTAAGTTTAACAAAGTTTTCAGTCCCATTAAAAAATGCCCCACTTGCCAATTGTGGCCCACCAGAGGACGTATGGATGCTCTTGTTTGTTAGTTTGAATTTTTCCATGGAAATGCACTTTGCATATTGAAAGCCTTCCATAACATTATCTGCATGCATGGATGCCTGAATCTTTTAATTTTGTATGGGAAAGATGGAAATTATAATAATTTTGTGAACGGGATACTGGGCCATTGGGTTCGTGGGTTCCCGGCGCCTGACTGGGGTGCCCCCAGTGAGGGCAGTGCTATCAAAAAGAAGGGCTTAGTCTTGGATTAGCGACGTGGAATGTGGGGACCCTTACAGGAAATGGTAGTGTGTGGGGTGGACAGGGACCTGGTAGGAGATAGGCGTGAGTGGATTTGTTTGTTTGTTGGTGTTTAAGGTCCCGTCAACTACAAGGTCATTAGAGACCCGCCCACTGCATAGTTCTAATGTATATACTGCACAGACACTACACTAATGCGACGATTATTTTGTATTAGCAATACCCAGCTTTCCCGAGCGACCACCCATGTCAGTACTAACTGGGCTTGCGTTGCTTAACTTCAGTGATCAGACGAGAACTTGTGTGTCCAACACAACTCGCCGCTCCCGGCGTGAGTGGAGGGCTAGAACTCGTAGACCCGAATCTGCCATAGGCGGGATAAGGGTATGATGATGATGTAGCTGTATAATATACTGGGAAACCAATATAACGCCAAACCAAACGATGGGTGGAATTTCTATTTCCTGTAACAAATCGGAATGAAGGACACCCTACTATACATTCTTGCAACAAACGTATCTGGCGCCTTAGTACATCAAGAAATGTAGGATCATCATCATCATACCCTTATCCCGCCTGTGGCACGGTCGGGTCTGCGAGTTCTAGCTCTCCACCCACTTCTGTCTTCCCCCAGGTTCCCGTCCACCCCACACACTGCCATGTCCTTACGGACAACCTGTTCTCACGTCTGCTTCGGTCTCCCCCTGTCCCGGGTGCTACCAACTACCTGCATTCCTGGCAAGGACAGGGGGAGCTCCTCCTCCCTCTTCTCATGACGTGTCCATACCACCTCAGCCTATTCTCTCTCATTTTACTGCGATGTCCACCACCCCCAGGCTATCTCTAATATACGCATTTCTAATTCTATCAGCTCTAGACACGCCACTCATGTACCGCAAATCAAGAAATATAGGCTAAATTTTGAAATTTTTGACACGCCAGCAGATTTACCGGTAGGTTCGCCACCCCTGCTATACGGTGTTTCTTTGGCACCCGTGAAAATATCGACTTTGCATTAGGCAATACTTTCAGAAGTTATGATCTCGTAATATAAATCTCATGGCAATACACCACAGACTATGGCCATAGCAGATTCATATCTGACAGCTCAATATATCGCTGACAGAATCAAATTTTGTTGCTCAAGTTTCCCAACATCTAAAACTGGTTGCCACATAGGCACTAGTGATATTTGCAGAATGCAAAACGTCAAAGAAGTTGACAGACAATTCCGACAGTAATTCACAATCAGAATTTTTCAATTTGCATACCGAAAGTGGACGCGTTATACTAACCTCGTTTTAATATCTATCACATCAGACAGTTGTCAGGGTCCCAGAGAAAACACGAGTCATTCCCAATCTTAAATTGATCAATGTTGGTGGTGGGAGAGAAATGAAAGCAAGTATTGAGAGTAATTGAGGGCGGTCTGTGATGCATAAAGTTGGACAGCTTTCGGCAAGCAGCAATGTAAGTGATAGTGAATTTGCCTAGTGACCCCATTCACCGTATAAACTAGACAAAACATTATTTTTTTTGGAATTCCATACGTTTTAAAGTGATTCATATAAGTACAGTACATCTCCTTCTTGTGGCTCCTGTTAACCAATAGCTGTGGGTCATTCTTGTAGCTCATCCCCGGGCCTTTATTGTAATTATTTCACGGACTTTTTCCTGAGTAGAATCATAGACTAGTCGAACAATATGTACCCTGTAAAATGCTTGCTCAATTTGTCCTCCATCAGCCAGCCTATAACTAGAACCCCCCCTCTCTAAAACTAACAACGGCAGTCAAACAAGCTGTGACCTTGCACTACACTCGACTCATTGTATTAGGATATGATACTATAGTAGTACGTGAGCCTACAGGTAATGTTAGGACGGAAAAGAGTTATGTTACACATTAGTTTGATGAAGGCCGCATGCAGGAATATACTGTAATTCAACAAGCAATTTCCTATCCTGTTTTGTAGTTCACCACTTTAAGAAATAAAAACTCTCCTACGCTACCACTTCAATATCTTTGTAGACGGTCAGCTTAAAACCTATTTCGTCACATCACCAATTCAATGCATTACAGCAATCCTTTCGTGAATGCTAGGGTAGAATAATACCACTAAAACCAAGTAACACGCAACTGTCCACTAGGATTTAAGCCATTACATTGCAGGTACTGTAATCAGTGTAATCTTTGAATGTTGCAGGAAATTGTTGCCCAAAATATCTCCATCATCGCATTCTAGACTCATAATTCGGTTTTTGTCTGCTTTGTTGGTGCATTAGGGCCCTTCAACTACAATGGTCATTAAAGCCTCGTCCACTGTGTAGTTCTTATGCAGTCTGCACAGATACTACGTTGTTACGATGATTTGGGTATTAGCAGTATCCATTGTTCCCAAGCGGTCAACCACGCCACTACCATCTGGGGTTGTGTTGCTTAAATTTCAGTGATCAGACGAGAACTGGTGTGTCCAACGCAATACAGCCACTCTCTCATAATTCGGGGTACATATCGATCGTCAATACCAACCAACAGTGAATTTGAGGTACTGTAGGTTTCTGAAGTAAGCCAAAGGCAGCAGGCTTGACCATGGCCTCATATACTACAGGGTGTTTCAAAACGGACGCAACCCACTTTTATAATTATTATACATAACGTAAGATGTGATCTACTCGTAAATCGATAGGGGAAATGTAGGTGGTAGGTAATAAAGAGGGTAGAGGTAATCTTAAACTACCTTAGAGCAGGGATTAAACGGGACAAGGACACCTGTGGGGTGACAGGAATCTGGCTCAAATCAGAAAGGAGTGGAGGGGCGGAACTCGCAGACCCGACCCCCGCCATGGGTCGGATAAGGGTGAGAAGATGATGATGAACGTGAGATTCAGAGGTCCTCCATGGGTTTCCATGACTGTCATTTTTGTCTCCTCATGGTTATAGATTCTTGAGGAATTCCAAATTTATTACTTTCCCACATCCATCAACAACAATTTGGAGAATTTGTATTAACTTAAATTCAAGTCCAACAAATGAACAGATTAATGAATGCTTATCATATACTAGTCATGAAGTGCTCATGCTTACTTTAACCAACAAGCAGGGACCGCTCTAGCACTTATGCCGCCCCGGATAAAAAGACAAATTACCACCCCGGACAACAAACAATTGTCACCCCACACAAAATAATATTACCGCCCGTTCCCCCAGTAATCGGAGTAAAAAAAAAAACCTGAAACAAGACGCCTACCCATTCCCTTCAACAAAATGTCGCCTTTTAGATTTGCCTCCCTGGACAAATGTCCAGGTTGCCGGTGCCTAGAGCGGGGCGATTCCCCCATGTGTCTCCCAATTCCAAGGGGGAAAACAGCTTGACGTCACGGGTTAATGAAACTGCCTTGTAGTTAGTTTAGAAGACCTTGGCTTGAATTACACCGACGTTAAGTGGGTAGTAAATTAACTCCTGCCAATTATATACAGGCAAATGGTTAGGTAGGTTTTACTATCGACCAGTCAACCTCGAAACTTGGTAGGTCAACGCTTATAACAGAGAATTGCTAGATTCTCAACATTTTCCACCTCTTCAAAAATTTCATTATGGCATCTTATAACGAATTTCCAAATATAGATATGAAAAGTGAGATGAATACTCAAATGGAACCTTCTTTTTTGACAACGGAAAACAGGTTATGTTTCCTGTCAAAATGGTGAAAAGTTCACGGAGCAAGGATGAATTGATAAATGCAGATGGCTGGTTCTGCAACACTGCATTTAACTGATGTTGGGGCACTTCTCGCTTATGAATAATTTCAAATGCCGTTTGCTTCGTGGAATTATTAATATTAATGTGATAAATACAATTCGTTGCATCCTTTCCAGTTTGCTGAAGAACAGAGTTGGCAGGATATGACTGCAAGTGCGTGGATCGTGTTAGAGCTCCATAACAATGCAGAGATCATTAAATCCCCGAAAAATCAAATTATGTAGTTCCTTCAGTGACGTATATAAACCGCCGCGATGGCGCAGTGGTAACTGCGTCAGTAGCTCTAGGTTTGATTCTAGACCGAGGTGGGTTTCCTTCTTTCGGGCGAGAGGAAGGTCCCAAGTGCGCCTTCTTTGGGATCGGAAGTAAACCCGAGGAGCCGGACTTAGTGCAGACTATATACGAGTGCGGACTATAAATGAAACCAAGGGTTCTCAATGACAACTGCTCCTCATTTACTGAACATCTTATTACACTTAACAACAAGCACTGAGTGCGCCTTCTTTCGAATGAGAAGTAAAACCGAGGTCCTGTGTGATGTACGATGGCATCTCCACATGAAAGAAACCCCTCTATTATAGAACGGGTAGAGGATCGAAATTTCGAGGTGCAGGATCACGCTCCCAACGAACAGTAGAAAGACGATAAATAGCATAGGAGTTGCAGCTTTCGTCGGCAACCGGCTGTGGGAAAACACTGCCTAATATATCTCCCTTGTGCCCACTCAGAGCGACAAGGTGAGTCCCCGACCCTGCCATAGGCGGGAAGAGGGTTAGAAGTTTCCTGTAATCTAGCCCTATGCTCACATCAACTGAGAACTGTAATATTCATGCCCATTGGTTCAGCCAGGCAGGCAGAACCGATTGAACTACAGTACTTGTCCGACGCCACTTATGTATGGGTATTCCCAGTGGCGGCACATTTCATGAATCTCGCGGCACAGTGGTTGAGAATCGCTGCCCTATTCGATGTAAGGGGTAGATAGGAGTCTTTTTTCACGTGTCTTAGCTCGGTCCCTAACGTCGGTGGAATAGGCCCAGAGAACAGTAGACCTACGATAAATAAGCACAGGGGTTGCGGCTTTGGTCGGCAACCGGCTGTGGAAAAATAATGTCCAATATATCAACCCTGTGTCCATTCAGAGGGACAAGGTGGGTACCCGACCCTGTCATAGGCTGGAAAAGGGTTAGGAGTTGCTTTGTGTTTCAGTGACGTGTCTAATCCCCCTTTTACTAGGCCTCATTCCAGGATTCTACCAGGTTCGTCGCAACCAATCGCTAGCTGTCTCTACACTGTGGTTTGCTGTTCGATTTGTCAAAAAAGATGATTTCTTTCAGATGACAGGGAGCAAAATTTTGCCAAGTGCACTCACTGCATTATTACAGTATTTGCATGTGAAAAAATTTCCAGGTGTAGGTGCTTGCTCTCGGCCAAGGACACCCTTCTGAGATAACGAGAGCAGTTAGTTGACTCTGGATAATTTTAACCGTGGGATTTCATTATATGCCGATTCTGCTGTTCAGGTGTAAACAAGTAAATGGAATATCCATTTTACATCCTTCCTAATGGAAGACACGCTTCATAGACTTTCCCTATAATCAAGACCACCAATTTCGGTTAGTAGTGTACCTGCCTATTTGAACACAAGTGGTAAGCGCGGTCTACTAACTGGGATGATTAGATCAGCGTCCTTGAACATCGCAGCTTAAGTATAAAATGCTAAATGGTTTCTCGATTCAAATTTGATCTGGTTTCCTGCTTTCAAAAAGGCAACAAGGAAACGCCCTAGTCCTTCATCCTCCACGCTCTCTAAGGTCAAATTGATTATTAGATTTCAAACACAGATTTATTAGCAACACTGTCAAGGTTTTAATTCAATGAATTTTTTTTATAAATCTTATTTTATTTAATAACAATTGCATTAAATCAGTGTTTACTTCATCACCATAGAGATCACGTTCCTTCCAGCCCAGTAAAAGCCGACCAAACTCCAGCTTCAGATGTTGTGGGACGCATACCGGAGGACAAAATAGATGAGAACCGAAAGCAGTATGCCCTGATAAGACCCCATCAAAGTGTTACAAAACCCTTCAGCCGAAATTTATTAAATGGTTATGCAACGTGTTTAATAAGAAATGGCTGAGTGCACAGAATGCCGATGGTATGAAAAAGATTGCCCAAGTCTATAGTGGATGCAAATGAGTGCTTTAACTAGACAGTTAAGTCTAAATGACGAGCGGCGTCCATTTAGGTGCAGATAACACTTAAAATATCCCATAATCCTATAATTTGGATAAGGGTATGACTATGATTATATCTGCTGCCTGAACATCCTGACCTCTTCGGTACCTGACACTGATGCAGACTGGGAATGGGTTACTAGATATTTGATTCTATCGGAGTCAAGAGTTTAGGACTATCATTACATACGGCATGAGGGCCAGGACCAGCGGATCCCGAGGTTAAAAGGCGCGGGAATTAGTAGAAGAACGGCAACGACCGATTCATAACAATTTTTAACTCCTTGGACCCAGTGGCGGATCAGGGGGAGCACTTCAAAAAAGTGCGCCCTGATAATTTTAAATATTCAGAAACCCTTAGTATAAAACTAGCTAGCAATTACAATAGGTCCTCTACTGCCCCTTATATAATGTTCTATCTTCAGTGGTTTAGCCAACTACAGATTGGACTGCGACTGTAGGCTTGGCAGTATAGACATGGGGATAGCAATGCAAAAACGCCTCATCAGTTGCGCCCCATTGCGCTTCATTGCCCCTCCCTCTGGATCCGCCCCTGCTAGGACCTACTTGATACCCATTTTCCTTCTACTGAATTTCTGCTTCGCTCCATTTTCATGATAGACAGGTTAGAGACCTACCACATGTGCTGTCCATCGCGTCAGTGTAAATGATGTCACCGGACCGAAAAAGAATTCTTCCTTCACGGATCTGAAAAAATACTCAGATGTGAAATCTGGTATTCTGATAGCCTGATAAAACGGACGACGAGATTGACACCAGTGGTAAAACGTGTTCATTTGATCAATTATACGAATTTCAGTGAACGGTAGCAACTGACTTTCATTGATGTAAGTTATTGTAACTGTCCTGTTGACACATATATTGTTATTAACTGAACATTTTGATATGCTAATAAATATGAACGTTTTAGTCGAGTACGTATATGTGTGTCTTATCATTAATATTAAGACAGTACATATCATTAAAATTAATCATGGTTTATCTAACCTCAATTCATTTCTATCTCCTTTAATCGAAGGTTAGTTTTTACACGTTTCTTTTAATCACTGATATCTAAATTAGTATTTGGTCTACAGAATTTAAATACATCCACATATTCAAAATGAGTGGAAAAATACCTTCTGACATTTGACCCTATTCAATTACGCATTGAGATATGAATAATACAAGATAATTTATGCCAGAAACGAGTTCGTTAAAATTTATTGAACTTGTAAAGTGCGATGAAACCAATCTTATTATCGTGACTTAATTTTTTTATCAACAAAATAAAACCAAGAAATAAAAAATATATATTCAGTGATAAAACATACTGGCATGCTTATTGTTGATAAAAGACACCGAGTAGCACTTCAAATAGCAACCTTTTATTAATTTTGAATACCTAACACTTAGCAGTTGGCCTACTTTTTGAAGATGGCTACGTGTGTCCTAAACGAACTAGCTAGCATGTATACTGACTGACCCCTTTTTAACAATTAGACAAATCGAATAAATATTACATAAAAGAAATATGCGACCAGTCTGATCTGTTGAATTACTTCCTATATGCTACGTTATTTACCATCGTTTTACTACTTCACAATATCTTAATACTTTTTACAAATTCTACCTAGGTGCAGTACTCCATATTAAGGGTCATTGTGATTGTTTGTTTGTTGCTGGGATTCAGATAACGTGCCGACCTACGAAGGAAACAAGTTTCGTTCGCATCTGTTGTCAGAGTGGGCTTTGGGGCACTATTTCGAGACTTATAACAACACAGGCCCTCATCATGGTTTCCTCTAAGTTTTATAACTGCGCACTGTAGAAGTGTGCTTGAGCAAAACAAGAATTTAAAGAAAAATAAATTATTGGTGCGTGCAAAGTACGTAAATGCAACTGAGCAGTTCATTCCGGTGTCACAAAAATCGGTGTGCACCCAACCAGATTAGAGGGAACTATAGCCCTCACAGCTACGCTGCAGGCAGGAGCTGTTTTCAGATTACGATTACCCCTTTACTCGAATTTACAAGGTTTTTTTATATGCAAGTGAAATCGTACCATCATATCTGGCCAACGCTCTCTTTCACAGCCTCCGGAAGTTGCTATTCAGTACTTTCTAGAAATTTCACCTGAATCACCATTATTCCCTTATTTCGCCTGTGGCAGGGTCGGGTCTGCGGGTTCCAGCCGCAGGTCCTCATCCACCCCACACACTATCATATCCCTTCGTACAACGGCGGCACAAGAGTACACAGTCCCTCTAGGCCAGCGGTCTTCAAACTGTGTTCCGCGAGTCAAAATGAAAATTCGTTAGCAGCGGCATGATGTACTTTTCTAAAGGTGGGATGTGGCTCCCCCAAAACATGTATAGTTCTAAGGGTTCCGCGAGTCGACAAAGTTTGAAGACCACTGCTCTAGGCAAAGAAAATTTTATGCGCCCCTTATCAATACTCATGCTCATATTCATAGTCGGACAAAACGGTATTTTCCAACATAATAAGCAGTTAAATATAAAGTAAAAAATGTGGAAATCGAACAGTAAGCAAGCAAATTCGAAACTTCGGCGCCCCTAGGCTGTTGCCTAGGGTCGTCTACCGGTCCTGGTTCACCTGGATCATATGTAAGACTTTGCCTTTTCTTAAAATCTTTCGGTTACGATTTATCTCAAATGACTGAAGTTTTCCAAAACCTTTTATAATACAGGTTCAAAAAGTACTTAATATCAACATTTTCACTGGATAGAAGGTATCTGGAATTTTATCGCATCACGAAAGTAGTGATGGAGATAAAAAGTTTGGCAACACTGATCTGGATGCTCCTCTGTCAGGATCGAATTACTGAATGCCATGAACGAATGGAGAAAGCAGTTAGGAAAGACTCACTAGTTTTCCAAATAAACCAATGATATAATCATTATATTAATATCGTGACAGCCCTTGCAGAACACTGACCGGGTCAGTCTTATCGGTAGGAAAAAAAAAGGGAATGTATTAACTAATCAGTTATTGAACAGATAACCGGCTATTTTTTTCTCTTACTTGTCAAACTTGTAATACGTGTAAGGAAATCAGTTTTGGCTAATTAATAAGGGTGGAGAGGGTGAGGAAGGAGAAGAAATTAAACATTACTATTATGTAGTTAAATTTCTCCAAGATATACCTCGAAATTACTATTTGTTAATTGTACTATTTAACGTAGACAGCTGAGGCTCCAAGATATACCTCGAAATTACTAATTAAGCAGTCTTTATTCCAGGTTTAGTCTTTAGTCCAGTAATAGTTCCAGGGTTGTCAATTGTAATATTTAACGTAGACAGCTGAGGTCTGAAGGACCTGGGGACCATCAGCACCTACACGTAAGAATTGTGCCTGTCTAAAAATATACATCTTTACTTGTAATAGTGACGTAGTACAAGATCTCTTTGCTTTGTGTCCCATCTGAAGAAAAGTGTAAGTCTAAAGAAATGAACCACCTGGGCCAGGATCGAACCAGCACATCATAAGTTCATGGGTCAAGTACGTTACTAATTAAGTTACTGAGGCGCCATCCAGTTACAAACACATTCCCAAATAAAAAAACCACAAGGTAAACAAAGGGTGATAGGAGAAATCATGTACAGTATTTAGGATGGAATCTAACTTGTCAAATGGATAGCAAACTACATGGGAGCGGCGAGTTGCGTTGGACACAGCAGTTCTCGTCTGATCACTGGAGTTAAGCAACGCAAGCCCAGTTAGTACTGACATGGGTGGTCGCTCAGAAAAGCTGGGTACTGCTAATACCCAATAATCGTCGCATTAGTGTAGTGTCTGTGCAGTCTATGCATTAGAACTATACAGTGGACGGGTCTCTAATGGCCTCGTAGTTGACGGGACCTTAAACTCCAACAAGCAAACTACATACGACCGGCTCTCTCTCTCTCATATAGCATTATTAACGACGATTTTCTTATCAACAAATAACTAGAAGAAAAGGAAATCCTCTTACCTCTGCTGAACTTGTGTTTTCGATTAATACTTTTGAAATTTTTAGTTCATAAAATCCGACTTTTTTTCTTGTTTTTCTTCATTTAAAAACAATAAAAACGTTTCAATGAAAGTATTTCAAATTTGACCACGGTAAATAATAAAAAGAACCGGTCTGAATTCCACGTTATACTCGATATACAATTTTCCCGTTAATAATATAATAAAAGAATTACAAGAAAAAGAGAAAAATAGACAACGAGAGGAAAAAACACACAGGTGTCTCTCTGCTTGAACTGAAATGATTTCTCTCCGCAGTCTGGCGTGAAATTCACGGTTTTTAAAGCACTACACAGGGTGCTATCGACAGAAGAACACAATAAAAAAGATGCATCGTAGGCGGTTCACAGTCAACCGAAGGATAACGAGTTTGGTCGTGACGTCGTAATGATCATACCGTCAATCATCAAAATGGCTCATTTTGATTGGTGTTGTTGATTGCTCATATTTGTAGTCCGTTGACTATGAGATAATAATTTATCGCCACAATAATAGCTAGAATTATATAAAAAGTTATTATGGTTTTTTGTTTAATTGTTTAGTTTAGTTTAATTGTTTAGTTTAGTTTAAGTTTAGTTTAATTGTTCTTTTCATTCAAAATATTATCATAGAGCACGATACCATTATTCAAATTGCGGAAGTCTCTCTCAGTGGTACAGTGGGCAGCGCGCTTGACATTATGACTCTGTGATTGCAGGATCAATCCTGACCGAAACAAACGACTTTTTCCGGGTGAGAAAAAAGCACAAAGAGTTAAAGTGCACCTACTGTCCAATGAACAAAAATTAGCTAAGGCTGTGTAGGATACCACTTCTATGCAAAAGGATCCTTCCTAGGGCGAAAGACAGCAGCCGGCTACGTAAACATGAGATGGTGGTGATTCACGTTTAGTGGATGGGCTTTTTACGTCCTGTATGACGAAAGAAGCCGCGAGTGTGCCATCTTTCGGATGAGAAGTAAAACCGAGGTCCCGTGTGGGTGTACGATGGCACTTGCACGTAAAAGAACCCTCTCTACTACGCAACGAGTAGATGAGGCAAAATTTCCAGGGGTAGGAGCTCGCCCCCTGGTGTCGGTAGCATTCCTCAACGAACACTAGACCGACGATAAATAAGCGTAGGGGTGCAGCTTTGGCCGGCAACCGGCTGCAGAAAAGAACTATGACCAATATATCACCCTGTGTCCATTCAGAGGGACAAATGGGTAGGGGAGACTGTTGTACCTAGGGCCACTTTTTTGAAAAATTATTGTAGCTTTAGCCATAATAACATTTTCGTGGGGTCACCTGTCTCAGTTGATGCTTTGATATCTTATTAACATAATTACCATATATATGTAACCCACCAACTCACCTGAAAAAGATTCAGGGAAAAAAGTGAGAGGGTGCAAAGTGGATCATAGTACAATATGCTCATGTACCTTGAAACAGCCACCTTGTACCTTGGGCCATGCTTACAAATATGCTGCTAAAACCATAGTTAACCATAGTTAACTTGACTTTCATTATCAAAATTATGTTTCACATGTATACAACCAAACATTGACAACAAAAATGGCAATTTTTGCCTAATTTGACAAGCAAAAATCATAAACATACGTTTCCCTAGGCTCTGTGGCCCTAGGTACAAGGGTATGCACTTTTCAACAACAATGTCTACTGACACACAAAGATATAAAATAATTGTTAGAGTTTATGCTCATTCTACTCACCAAATAATAGGATATTTAATAGTAACATTGAATGTAATCTGTGTAGATTAGCTTAATGAAAAATCACACTCAAATGGAGGCAAAAATGTTTACTTTTTGTGTCCAAAAATTTCTTTTTGACATAGCACAAGTGGTTGGTTTGCAAGCACGCCAAAACTCACAAGTATAAACCAGTATGTCCCTAAGAATGACATATCTCCATAACAGCTACCTAAATGGCGACATGTGTCTGATATTCAAAGTGGTTCTAGGTACAACAGTCTCCCTTACCCGACCCTGCCATAGGCGGGAAAAGGGTTAGGAGTTGCTTTGTTTATGACGAAAGGCGTAGTTTAGTTCTTCTAGAGCAGTGTTTCCCAAACTTTTTTTTTTGCTATGCCCCACCTAAACCTTTCTGAAATTCTTATGGCCCCCTCCTAACATATGCATAACTTTTCATATTCGAAAATTGAAAAGTTTGCTAAAGAAAAATTTACTACAAAATTATTGAGTAAACACAGTAAGTATATTTAAGTAAGTAAGTATATATTTTAGTAAGTAAGTATATATTTTAGAGGATGCACAAGAGGGCCTACAACACATTAGGACAGCAATGGAAAGAGGGGGTCTTAAAGTAAACATGAAGAAGACAGAGTACCTAGCTTTCAATTTTAGTGGCCAGGGGCAAGGGGGTGAGATATGTACTAGCAGTGAGGGTGTATCAGTGAGGCAAGAGTCTCGTTACTTAGGATCAGTCTTCCAAAGTAATGGGGCCCTAATGACCATTGTTGTCGATGGGCCCTAAAACCCAAACAAACAAATCCAAAGTAATGGGGAGATAGATTCCGACGTGACCCATAAGATTAATGCTGGGTGGCTGAAGTGGAGGCAGGCAAGTGGAGTCCTGTGCGATCGCCGAGTCCCAATAAAGTTAAAAGGCAAAGTTTACAGAACAGTCGTTAGGCCCGCTTTGTTGTATGGTTCAGAGTGCTGGGCAGTTAGGAAGAACCATGAAAGGAGAATGCAAGTGGCTGAGATGCGAATGCTACGCTACATGACTGGGGTGTCACGAGCTGACAGAGTCAGGAATGAATTATGTTAGAGGTAGCTTGAGGGTGGGAGACATCGCGGAAAAGATGAGGGAGAAGCGGTTAAGGTGGTATGGGCATGTGATGAGGCGGGAGGAGGAGGAACTTATTAGGTCCATTATGGGTATGCACGTGATTGGAAGCACCAGGGGGAGGGGAAGACCAAAACGGACGTGGGAGCAGGTGGTGCAGAGGGACATGGAGACGTGTGGGGTGGAGAGGGACTTGGTGGGAGATAGGCGGGAGTGGAGGATAAGAACCCATAGACCCGACCCTGCCACAGGCGGGAGGAGGGTTTGATGATGATGATGACAGTAAGTATATTTTTAAACCATATAAAAAGCAGTGGTTCTCAATCTTTTTGAAGTCGGGGAACACTAAACTGACATTTTACTAGCACAGAACACCTACAATTCAACATAAACTTTAAAGCAGGTTGTACATCTTCTACACTTGGTATTTACTACATCATCATCATACCCTTATCCCGCCTGTGGCAGGGTCGGGTCTGCGGGTTCTAGCCCTCCACTCTCGTCTATCTCCCCCAGTTCCCCGTCCACCCCACACTGTCACATCCTTACGGACAACCTGTTCCCACATCTGCTTTGGTCTCTCCCTGCCCCTGGTGCTACTGGCAATCTGCATTCCTGGAATTAACCTAACAAGCTCCTTATCCCGTCTTCGCATGACGTGTCCATACCACCTCAGCCTATTCTGACTCATTTTTTCGGCGATGTCCACCACCCCAGGTTACCTCTAATATGCTCATTCCTACTTCTGCCAGCTCTCGACACATCACACATGTGCCACAGCATTCGCATCTCGGCTACTCGCATTCTAATTACGTAGCTCGTCCTCATTGCCCAGCACTCTGATCCATATAGCATAGCTGGTCTAACCACTGTCCTGTAGAACTTCCCTTTCAATTAGATTAGGATCCTTCTATCACACAGGACTCCGCTTGCCTGTCTTCACTCCAGTGACCCCCTCCCCTATTGATTCTGCGGGTCACATCAGAGTATCTCTCCATTGCTTTATTTGTGGTTTCACGGAACACGCTTTGAGAACCACTGTAATACAGAACTGAAATTCAAGTGCAAAATAATTTTTAATGAAAGATTTTTCTATATTATTTTAATTAATAGTAATTAGTTATTATTTAAATTCAGTAAGATCTTTACACTTGATGCTTGCAGCAAAGAGATTTTATGTCAGGTTCCAATATAGTTAACTTCAGTACAGGCCCAGCGAGTTTCAGGCGCCCTAGGCAAGTGAGTCAACTACCGCCCCCATTAAATTTAATGCAATTTGAGCGTCCCTCACGCCCTTGGCATTTGTCGCCTTGCCAATGCATTGGTATGACTCTGCAACAAGGCGCCTCAAGAAAGCCAACATTTAGAAAAGACCCCAACAGTCAGAGAAGTTTGGGAACTCAAATGGTCAATAGACTGCATGGCAACGAAATACCTCTGAAATTAGCCACCTCTTTGAAATTTCCGCCTGGGTTTGCCTGCCCCATGAGCCGCCTGTGCTTCAGTCTCAAGTCTCCCCATCCTAAACTCTGGGGAGTCCATTTTCGAATTTCCCCCTTAACAATCAAATTGCCCCCTTGTGGAGCGTGGGCCCCACTTTGGGAATCACTATCTAGAGAGTAAGCCACCTACTTCGGTCATGAGCGAGCCTACTTTCTTTGAGCTGGAGGTCAACGCTCAATTCTATCTCTAGGGCGGGGTGCCAGGGTAGGGTGCCCATTTTGTCGCATTAGGATACATAGTCTATCTGTTGGGCGGTATTTTTATGCAGTCATGTGTGGTACTTTTCCTCAATCGATCCCTGGAGGAGGTCAAGCTCCTGATCATCCTGAGCTTCTAACGAAGTCACTTTTACAAGCAGATGATCTCGTACACACCACACGGGACCAAGACTTCATTTCCCCTCCGACGGAAGCCAAACCGCCTCAGCTCAGGATCGAACTTGGTATCGAAGTGGATTATTCCTTCGTATTAATATTATAAAAGTATTTGTAACACTTTACAGATAACGGGTTAAATACACAAACTACTGACGTGAAAATGTTTTCCATTAACATGCAAATGTCTCTGACAACGAGCCTCTCATCACAGCTACAAAGCTGCCCTGAACAAGGAAACGCTTTAACTTTCCTTTAGATATCCCATGATCAGAAATTTAGAGAAGAGCTGAGCGATTAACACGAACATATATACATTGGAACAACGTGATAAAACTTACATATATTTACCATGATCTTCAAGTGGTCCCAGCATGGCTTTCAGCGAGGGGAGGCCTGTCAAAAATGTAGAGTTGAAATGACAGTTGTACATGAGGACGAGGCAGTGTGTGGGGTGGTTGGGGACCTGGTGAGAGACCCGGCCCTACCACAGGAGAGATAAGGGAATGGTGATAATGATACACTTCTCTTCAGGTCTACTTCAATTCCCCATTCCAGCCTTCTTTGTCATTTCTGGTGTCGCCGCCCCAGCAGGCTGCATTCAGCCAAGTATAACAGATATGGCTAGAGACGGACAGAAAAAAAGCAACTGGCTGTCATTCAATTCTGAACAAGTCTGACGAAGCCGGACTCAATGTGAGAACTCAAGTCATGCGTAGTCGGAGTCACACATAGTCAGCTCCAGTGTGAGGCTAGCCTAACGATGGGAAGAAAGAGAGGAAGGAAATTCAAGGGTTGATCTCTATGACGACAGCCTTACATAGTGTAAGGTAGATAAAGTAGAGACAGGCAAGTGGGACCCCAGGCAAGTGGAGTCCTGTGTGATCGGAAGGTCCCAATACAGCCGAAAGGGAATAAGTCCCTTAGGCCTTATAGGGACCGGTCAGTGGAAAGGGCCATGAAAATTCGTACCGGTTTTACTTCGTAAAAGAACCTCTCAACTTTGCAACGGGTAGATGGGGCAAAATTTCCAGGTGTAGGAGCCCGCCCCCGGACGGCCCCAACGAATAGTAGTAGACCGACGATAAATAAGCATAGGGGAGGTAGCTTTGGTCTGCAACCGGCTGCGGAAAAAACAATACCCAATAGATCGCCCTTGTGTCCATTCAGAGGGACAAGATGGGTACCCGACCCCGCCATAGGCGGGAAAAGGGTTAGGAGTTGCTTATTTTTACCTCGATTAGTCACACTAGTCGAATATAATAAGTTATGGAGTCATTTTATTGTCACATAAAGAGGTTGGGGGATAGGCCAAGTCGCCCAGAGCAGTGACGTAATTTGTTCCTCAAATTTTATTCGTATTTACAATTAATTTCCTTTCTGGGTACAGTCCTCTATCCAGATAGCTAGGTACCTTTGCAATTCAATCATAATTAATTACACTTTGATTTCGAGTGACAACTTGGCAAATTTCGGCAAACTTGACACATGACAAATTTGAAGCAGCCTAATTTTGCATTCACCAGTTTTCATCAGCCTTCATTTTGTATTCGTCAGCTTTAACTAAAATTTCTCAAACTGTTGACTCGCCTAGTTCGTGCTCTAGGCCTAATTTTGATGTTCATCACATCTTCACTCTTTTTTTATGATTTATAATTTTTGTTCTGAAGAAATAACTTTTCAGGTTTTTTTTTTTTTTTGCAACTTCACTTTTATCTTCACTAAGTCTTTTGTTCATTTTAAAGAAATGGTACCACACTGAACCAGTTATTTCTACATTAGACACGTGACTTGGGTAGTTAGGCTAATAGCAGACAACTACTATGTAACACGTGTGCACTACTTGACAAATTTTACTTGAAAACTGTAGAAAATTTTCAATTAATCGTTAGCTGTTGTATAATAATAAAATAAAACTAGTTTCCCTTACTATAGTTTATCATACTGAAGAATAGCTTACCGCACTAACCTAAAACGCATTAATCGATTAATTCCTGTATTAGGGACAGTTCTGGAGTGGAGAGACACATGAAGGAAGGAGGCGCGTATTCTGTTTTCGTTTGTTTCGTTGGTGCTTTAGGGCCCCTTCATCTACAACGTCATTAAAGCCTCTCTACTTCATAGTTCTAATGTAGAGACTGCACAGACACCACACTAATGTGACGATTTTGGGGTATTAGACAGGGTTGCCAGACATCCCGATTAGTCGGGATTGTCCAGGTTTTAAGCCTCGTGTCCTGAACGAACATTTCGGGACGCCCAAAAGTCCCAGTCTTCAAAGTTTCCTATTATACACACGTTTTAGACATTTCCGTTCATCGTACATACAGTTTGTGCATGATGTAGGGTTGCCAGGCGTCCCGATTAATTGGGATTGCCACCGGGTTTAAGCTTCGTGTCCCAGTGTCCCGAACGAACCTTTCGGGACGCACAAAGGTCCCAGTTTTCAAATCCACGGACGTTTCCCAATGTACGGATGTCGGGAAATGCAAATAGGCTTGAGTGAATGAGTGAAATCGACGGTAGCCAGCAGCGGTAGTGCAGCGCTGGAAACATTGGTTCCGGCTACAGAGGCTACATGGCAACCCAAGGGAGGCAGAATCTCGAGGAGATGGAAAACACTAAGCAGTCTAATATTGTTGATTTTTTCGGGGGGAAGGGGGGGTGTCCTGGTTTGACTTGCAAGAAATCTGGCGACTCTCAGATCTCAGAGGTAACCAGTTCAGGTTCATGTCGGGTAGGTCCACCTTTTTTATGAGACAGATGGTTGAGAAACACTGAGCAGCAAAGAGGAAGCTTCCCGAGAGTTTGTTTGGTCCATCACAGGAGATGCAGGTTATTGGAAGCATCCGGGCTAGAGGAAGACCAAAGATGTCGTGTGAGCAGGCTGTACGGAGGGATATGAGAATTTGTTGGATGAATGGGGACCTGGTGGGAGATAGGCGGGAGTGGAGGGCTAGAACTCGGAGACCAGACATTGACACAGGCTGGGCAAGGATATGATGGTGATGCTGATAACATTTACTGTTATGGTATTAGAAGTAAATTTTTAACAGGATCATTTATCACAGTATAAATTGCCACATGTTTGCGAAGATAAGGGATTTCTGCATGAGGAAAAAGGTCAGGAATCATTGTCCTAAAAACTAAGCAATCTTTGTTATTTCTGAGCGTGGACTTCTGTTTCGGTGAAATAATTGAGAATTAGGTTTAACAATTCAGTGATCACTTACTTTGTCTAGACCTAGACAATCAGTAACTAAGTTTCAAACAAATGCAATGTAACAAAACTAGATTATACTCATAAACATGACTTGCATATGATTATTTGATACTATCACAGCTGAATATAACCGGTTAGAAAATGACATTAATACACTGAGGAGATAGAAAATTGGACATATTCAACCGACACAACATTTTCTTCATAATTTGCCCCGTCTTTAGAAAATGCAACATTCATTTCCAGAAAAGAGAGTGCACAACGCTACGTGATTTAGTGATTGGGTTATTGAACTTTGGCTTCTAATCAATGAATATTATTTGAGGACATCGCGAAGGTGAACTTCGAAACTTCAAAAGTTTGCCGATCTACCTGTACGTGTATGTATTTATTATTCCGTTGTAGAAACGGCAGAATGTTTGGGTCTACGATAATTGGTGGGACGTGAACTCGTAAATTGTCGGGTGCTTATTATAAGTTGGGTCCCGCCTTGGTGGCGTAGGATACTCGATACTGCTTCTTTCGGGCGACAGAGAGAAATCGGCCCTGCAATTGTTAGTATGTTACACCAACGGGTTGGGGAGTCGGCCAAGTAGCCATAGCGGGGCGAACCTTGTGGAAGCTACTCGTGGATGAGAAGGAGGTAGGAGTGGGGATATAGGAGAGGGGAATTTAGTAGCACCCAACGTTAAACCAACCACCCATGTCGGTACTAACTTGGGCTGCGTTACTTAACTTCAGTGATCTGAAGAAGAACTGGTGTGTCCAACGCCATGTAGCCCCTCGACTTGTTACCAGGTAAATTGTTTTCTGAATTTTCCTCTAAATCCCTCCCTTAATTATGGTCTATTGCCCACTATTCAGACATTCGGACGAATAGAGAGAACCAGGAAGGATATACGTGCATCCAGCAATCCAGGAGTGTACGGAAGGCATCGATGTCACTGAGACCTCACAACACTATATAAAGTTGCTGCTGCCACTATACAGTCGGATAAAACCAGCACCCGCAACTTTTCGAAGCAGCGCTGGCATGAAATGACGGCTGGAAGAGGTTTGAATCAGCTTAGCAACACGAAAATTAATAGATTGATGGCCCTGGGAAGTACCCTGACGGGTTAAACGTTCATCGACGTGGCTAAGCTGTTGACTAATACACTCCCAACTAAATCAGAACGCTAAAGCAGGGATAAGAGGTGTCGTATGGGGTGCGAAGCACAAGAGTCCTTAAGTCATATACAGTAAGTCAGAAATGCCCCATGGTCCACCAGAATCGTGTCACCCGACACAATGAAATTGTTAGACTGTTAGGGTGATAGCTTTAAGATTAAGGATTCTGGGTGTGGTGTTATAGTGGAGTCACGGCTGAAGACGGATGCTGCAACTCCTATGCTCATATATCGTCGGTCTACTCTTCGTTGGGGCACTCTGCCGACACCAGGGGACGACGAGCTTCTACACCTGGGAATTTTGCTTCATTTGTTGCTTGTATAGCAGCTAATTGAGATCTCGGTTTTATTTCTCATCCGAAGGAAGGCGCACTTGGGGCTTCTCTCTCGCCCGAAGGAAGCCAACCAACCGGTAGGGTCTGCGGGCCCACTGAACATGCTCTGACATGGGGCACCCCAGCCAGGCGTCTGGAACCCACAGGAAATATTGGCTAAGTTGTCTGTGGGGGATGCCGGCCTATCCCACTGTTCCAACACCTCATTATCCAACCAAAATAGAAATTGTTGGCAAGTAAATTAATGCTTTGTTGGGTATAATATTGCATGGTGTCTGACCTATTTCACAGTAACTATAATGCAACAGGAGTCAGGCTCATGCCTAACCAACCTCGCTATCAAATCTGGTTACAGTATTTGGTTATCGAGTTATTAAATGATGACGCATCAGGTAATATTCATTTGCCGAGACCAGGATAAAATTATGCTAGTCTGGATGCTTTGTAAACATTTAAAATTCTTCTGCCAACCCAATGCCACAAGAATTTGGGAATGGGTAAATACTCTTCATCTAACGAAATCCAACGGTTTTTGAACATGTGAACATCTTCATCATACCCTTTTCCGCCTGTGGAAGGGTCGGATCTCCGGGTTCTGGCTTTCCACTTCCGCCTAT
This sequence comes from Trigoniulus corallinus, assembly GCA_013389805.1. Classification (NCBI taxonomy): domain Eukaryota; kingdom Metazoa; phylum Arthropoda; class Diplopoda; order Spirobolida; family Trigoniulidae; genus Trigoniulus; species Trigoniulus corallinus. The sequence goes on along the minus strand of JAAFCE010001036.1, from coordinate 41,180,142 downwards.
CATCTACCAGATTCCCATCCGCCACACAAGCACTCAATAAGATACTATAACGTTTTACAAAAAAGAATTTCGCGTGGCATCACCTAAACAAGTGGAGGCGAACTTTATTCTACATTCTGTGCTGTCAGAGGTGTGTAGTACAAAATACTGTCCAGTGAAACTTCCCCAATCAGTCCACCCCTGTGGATATAAAAAAGTGGACCCATCAGAGTGGTGGACCAATACTGTTTAGATGATATCAGAAAACTTAGTGACTGCAGAGAACAGGTAGAGAAAGGACTAAACGATATTAGAGGGGCGATACAAAAAGGCGGGCTAGAGATAAAAATGAAGACGACAGGGCATTTAGCTTTCAATTGGGAAGCACAGGACAATACCAGTTACGTATAATCGACGGGCGAACTTGTGAAAAGGGGTGCAAGAGGTAAAGTACTTAGGATCTACGTTCCAAAACAATGTCAAGATAGACTCTGATGTGGATGGTTGAAGTGGATACAGGCAAGCAGAGTCCTGTGTGATAGGAGGGTCCCAATCAAGCTGAAAGGGAAGTTCTACAGGGCAGTGGTTAGGCCAGCTATGCTATATGGCTCGGAGTGTTGAACGGCGAGGAAGAGCCACATCAATAGAATGCAAGTATCCGGGATGCGAATGCTGCGGTACATGAGAGGTGTGTTGAGAGCTGATAGAATTAAGAATGTGTTTATTAGAGGTGTCCTGGGGGTGGTGGACATCGCCGAAAAAATGAGGGAAAATAGGTTGAGGCGGTGTGGACACGTAATGAGAAGTGGAGCTCGTTAGGTCCATTCAAGGAATTCAGGTGGTCGGAAGCAACCGGGAGCAGGGGAAAACAGAAGCAGACGTGGTAGCAGGTTGTCCACAAGGACATGGCAGTGTGGGTTGGACAGAGACCTGGTGGGAGATAGAGGGGAGTGGAGGGCTAGAACCCGCAGACCCGATCCCTGCCACAGGCGGGGAGGATGATGATGATGCCGTACGTGAATTAAGCAAGTACAGTTCTTCAAATTATTAGTGTTATTTTGTTTTTTATAGCAATTTTAATTAGGAACGCCACTGGGTACCCATTTTTCCCTCTGAATGGACACAGGGCGATATATTGGTAATAGTTTTTTCTGCAGCCGGTTGCCGGCCAAAGCTGCACCCCTACGCTTATTTATCGTTGGTCTAGTGTTCGTTGGGGAATGCTACCGACGCCAGGAGGCGAGCTCTTACACCGGGAAATTTTTGCCTCATCTACCCGTTGCGTAGTAGAGAGGGTTCTCGGTGCTTGCTCGGTGCTGGCTAAGCCGACTCTGGAAGAGAAAAATATGATTTAAGGTCTTTAAGACCTTACCTTCGATTCCTTTCACCTGACAATGAGAAAGATGAGTTGTAGTTTTTGTCTACACTGAGAATGACTCACTACAAAAATTATGTCGTTATGAAAACATGGGAATTAGGTCGTGAAACAACATGCAGTACAGTTACTTGGATTATTTCAAAGCAATTCGTGCCACCTGGAAGAAAATAACAGGTTTTGATTGGCATCAGCGGCAATATTTTAGTCACGTGTGGCCTATTATACCGATTTAAAAAAGCAGAAGTGTAGTGAGTTATGTTAGATATGAATGTGATCATATATGTTTGAAATACGAAAAAAATTAGCCACCAGAGAAGAACCATTTAGTGTGTGGATGTTTCTTCCGTTAAAAGATGCAGCATCAACAACAAATCATCTGCACTAACTAAATAACGTGTGGAATGTCTACAAATTTTCCCCTAATTATTTAAGCATTTTAAGGGATCCTGAATGTACGCATTGAATTTGAAGTTCCGTATTGAATTTTTTTCACATCATAGGCCAACTGACAACAGTATCAGCTGACCAGTTACCATTTCGGTTATGACCTATCTCACTAACACAATTTAATGGAAGACAAAAAAGTATTAATACACCAACACACGAAACCACGACGTTTTACTTTTTACTGAAGGTGCACTTAAGATCTCCCTAGAGACCAAAGACGAACCTGTATCCTTTGAATGCAAGTTATCCATTTGGATAACCTTAGTTCATATTAGTAACGTGATCAAAAAAGGATAGTGAAAGAAAAAACTACATGCCAAACAGGAACCAGCTTGGGCTGTGAACAACGTTTACTGTTAACTAGCAATTAACTAACTTTAAAAATTAGTTACCCATACAAAGTTGCCTGCATCAGCAATGATATTCAAAATTAAAATTTGGGATTGAATGTTCTAGGTGAAAAGACAAGCGTGCGTGCGTGGCGAATGATGTGCATTTTTCAATTGAATTAAAGCTGCTAACTTGTCTTAATTAGCAAGCCTTATAGTTCCACTTATACAGGAAATGAGTTTTATTAATGTTAATCATTAGGTCAGTGGTTTTCAACCATTTCGCGCCCTTGTTAAGGGGTAAAAGTCGTTGGCACATCATAGTATCTTCTACTTCAGATAAACAAATCCTCGCTTGTGATGAGGTTGCACATCATGAGGTGAGGAATTTCCATGTGGTTAATGTACTGGTAGTGCTCCTATCCTGTGGTCAAGCTTTATTCCTTTCAGAAATGTTTGAATGGAAAAATTGTTTTTCAGGATTCTTAATCCGGAAAATCATCGAAGGGATACTTATGCTGTTATCTGTCGCTTAAAATGTTCAAGTACAGCATATTATTTCAGCCTGACCTCTATGCTGCTTCATTTTTTCCTAGGTGCGCAGGATGTCGGACCAGAAAATGAATAAATGAAATTATTATCTGTGGTTTAGAGTTGTCTTTGTTATTAGTGTTGAAGGTCTTACATGTGGCCCTATATTATTTATTACGTTACAAAACTTCATGCATTAGTTTCAGTGCAAAAAAAGAAGACTATGGAGAGAGTCTCAATGTCATGACTCACTTTTCTGACATTATTTCTTTAATTATCTGTAGTAAATGGTAAAATGCTTTTGTAAGTTGATCTTACTTTCACATAATATACTTCATTTAAACAATGATGTATAAAACATTGTCTTCCATTTCCATGCAACAATTTCCAAAACAACTTCTAGGAAGGAGCTTGTGAATCTCTTTCTTGAACTAATTTCAAAACTATTTTTTTGTTCCTTACACCTGCTTTTAAAAGATTTCCTTTGATATAATCAATCAAAGAAAACATCTTATGCTTAAGTTTTATATGGCGAAAGAAATTCTGTGAATCACCATTCGTTAACTGAATTCAATCTCTAAGTAGATAAATTCCTAATTTTCTAATTAGAGGAGAAAAATGAATCATTTGTTTTGGTGTCACGGATTTCGTTTAATATTTCCTTTCAATAAGCATTCGCAAAATAAAATTATGAATATTATTTGTCCAATATTTCACTGGTAATGCCCATCTTCATAAACCTTCACTTCTTTGTTAGGTCATGGAAAAATTATAGCAAGTTTTAGATATACACAGTTTTATATTTACTGATATAAAAAATTAGGGACAATAACCTATTTGAAGTGTTAAATAAAAAAAGAGACGGGGGGGGGGGCCGAGGAACGCAAATTGCTACATACCAATCCACTGGCATAGCCAGGAATTTCTGAAGGGGGATATGACTGTCGATAGGGTGTATAGCACTTCGCTATATTCGATTTCAAAACGTTTTAAATTTTTCAGCCGAGGCCCAAGGGGAGGTTAACCCCCTCTTGGCTGCGCCAGTGTACCAATCAACTCTGGCAGAATAACAACCATCACGACTCTTATTTAAAGACATGTTTATGATTGATCCAAATTTCAGAACGAGTTCGCAATGATATTACCCGTTTTCTGATATATGCAGTTCAATAATAAATGAACGAGTATGTTTTAATGTGGAACCTATATGGCGGATATGTGCTTTACATCTAACCGTAATTATAGTCATCATTATTATTACCTCCTTGCCTCTTCTGTAAAAGCTGATACTCCTGTGAGCATTAGCTCTATTGCTTGCTACCCTCAACCACAACTCTGTCGATCTGCATCACTTGTTTTCATATTTGCTTTGGTCTTCCTCTTCGCCGTCTTCTGCCTCTTTAATTGGATCAATCAAATTCTCTCGCCTGCAAGTAACCTTCCGAAACTACGTGAACTTCTATTCCTTCCCTCCTTTCTCCCTCTCTCTGTCTTTATTGTCTGTTACTAATGTACTACTTTCTGATCTAGTAAATTCGTGATCTTTCCCAGATATATTCTTGTTCTCATGACTGCCTCATTTCACAACACTTATTTTATATGGAAATTACATTGCACCAAGGTAATTTGGGATAATCTATCACTCAGCAGCCAATTAGTCCCAGTCTCCATGCTATTTATCTCACCATGAGCTTATTAGCCATGACACGACTTTACCATATTGATCCCAAGTATTTGATTTCCACACTGTTGTCACTCACTACCTGTCCTCTTGTCCCTGCCTGAGAAAAATGCGTGGTAAAGCTATGCTCCAATGCGTTCGTTATACATTTCATTACCATTATACTCTTATCCCACCGGTGGCGGAGTCAGGCCTGTGGATTCTGGTCTTCCTCTACCCCGGATGCTTCAAAAACCTGCACCCGCGTGATGAACCAGAAGCAGTTCTTCCGCCTCTCTTTTCATAACATCCCCATCAGTGCCGGATTTACCATTAGGCTAAATAGACTGAAACCTAGGGCCTCAACCGTTAGCGGGCTTTAAAACTTAAGAAAAGGGCTTGAAAAGGGCCTCAAAATTAAAATAGCCTAAGGCCTCTCAATTTATAAATCCGGCACTGATCCCTATGAATCTATTTTATGTCATCTTTACCCATCCATGTACTGCAACACGTGTATTTTAGCTGCTCTCATCCTATTTTCATCCTCACTGCCCAACACATCCATTCAGCATAGCCACTGTTCTGTTTAACTACCCCTTCAACTTTATTGAGACGGACGATCTCAATAAAACGGACCCTATTCTGATGTGATCCATATGATCAATTACATCAGAATACATTTCCTCACTTCTCTGGAACACGGACCCCCAAGCAGTGGCTTAGCGTGCCTGAAAGTGCCCGGGGCAAAAAACCGGTGGTGCCCCAGGGGCAGTGTTTACATCTCTCGACCAGGTTTTCAAAATGTAACTAATGAATGAAGTGGTGCATCAAGCCTGAATTTCAGGAATGCAACCGGGATTCATACAGTATGAACAGTATTTACATCCAGAATGGGACGCGACGTGCCTCTTCCTTGGCGAATTTCGGTGCTAACATCTTTGTGTGTAATTTCTTGCTCCGTGTGTCTTCAATTGAGAGAACAGCAAACTCTCTCACTCCATCTTGAACCATCGTTGTTTACAGAAAGATATTTCAAATGACTAGTGCAGTGATCCAATTCAGTTTCAGCAGTTCATGCTGGGTTAAATTACCTGTTATGGCTGCTTGGTGTGTCCACCCTCCCCCGCCAACCAACCAACCATCACGCTAGGCGCCCCTCTTGGGGAGTGGGGCACAAGGCTTGGCGCCCAGAGCAAAATGCTCCCTTTACCCCCTCCCTAGTAGCTGCACCCCTGCCCCCAAGTACCGTCTTTATTCTAATAAACGCCGCGCCGTTTTTGGTGCGGCGTTTACTAGAGGGGGGGTGTTTATTAGAAGACGGCGATTATTAATTTTGTGAGCCCTCATAGACGATAATAATCGATGGTAAAATAACAGTGACATATTTTCTAGGGGCGAACTGGTGAAGATGGTGAAAGAGGTCAAGTACTTAGGATCAACGTTTCATAGCAATAAGGAAATAGACTCTGATGTGACCCATAGAATCAATGGTGGATGGTTGAAGTGGAGATGGGCAACTGGGGTCCTGTGTGATAGGAGGGTCCCAATCTAGTTGAAAGGGAAGTTTTACAGAGTGGTGGTTACGCCAGCTATGCTGTATGGATCAGAGTGTTGCGTAGTGAGGAGGAGCCACATCAATGGAACGCAAGTAGCTGAGGTGTGAATCCTGCAGTAAATGAGTGGAGTGTCAAGAACTGATAGAATTACGAATGAGTATGTCTGAGGTAGCTTGGGGTGGTGGACATCGCCAAAAAATGAACAAATAATAAAATTATGAACGCGTAATGAGAAGAGAGGAGAAATAGCTCATTGGGTCCATTTCAGGAAGCAGTCGGTCAGAAGTACCCAGGGCAGAGGGAGACTGAAGCAGACGTGGGAACAGGCTGTCTATAAGGATATGGCAGTGTGTGGGGTGGACAGGGACCTGGTGGGAGTGACAGGCTAGAACCTGCATACCCGGCCCTGCTGCAGGTGGGATAAGAGTATGATGATGATGAGCAAGGGCAGCGGAGATTATTGGAGGGCGGCGTCTATTGTTTATTTCACGTTGATGATGCGGCGCTTATTAGAGGGCGGCCCTTATTGGAATAAATACGGTACTTAAACTGCTCTATATACTTTCTGTGAGTCAGAGGCGGATCTCCGCACAGGTACATGAGACGAGCGTCTGGGGCCTCAAAATTCAATTTTCAAAAATGAAAAAGTTTATTTTATCCACTTATTATTTTTTCATAAAGAAAACAATTAAACATTTAGCGGTATTCCCTAAATTAAATTGATAAGTGAATAACGGCAGCCAGAGTGAAAAAACGTGCGTGTAGAATGCGCATTGTAGGGTGTAGGACAAGTGAAAATATTTAGTGGGGGCCTCAAATGCTAAATCCGTCGCTGTTTAAAAAAAGAAGCATTCTATACAAATGCCCAATAACCACGGAGTGGAAACTTGATACCCTTTCATGCATTTTCGACACCTAAATGCAACATGACTAAACCAAATGAAGAGTATCCTATCAATGCCGAAGTAAAATATGGTAGTTGATTAATGATGTGGCGCAGCCACATATGTATACTGATGTCGACCCATATTGCATACAGAAATCACATATTTGTATTTCCTTTACATAAGAAAATATCAAGATATACCATGACTCCTGTATTTTCTTCATCTGAAGTGGATAAGAATCAACATTTATTCATCACAAGAAAATTTCGTTTAAATAACCTAATTTTTCATATTTTGTATGAAGACTTACCCAATTGCAACTCACAATTCTTTTGCAGGCCTCCACCGCCCACAAGTTTGATTTGGTTTGCTTGGAGGCCATTTTCCGATGCCAAGGGACCTGGAGCCAGTTTCTGCATTAGAGCGGAGCAAACGTGCGTGAGCATGTGGAAGATTGTCTAAGGGTGTCGATTTGAGAAGTTAAAAGCGACGTGTGAGTGAAATTTTTGCATATATTTAGCAGTTAATGTCCAGGATTAAATAAGGAGTGGGTAGATTTAGGGTAATTTAGCAGTTTTTAGAAGTAAACGAAGAAAGTTAGTGGTAGGAGGTGGAGTCCTGTATGGTAGCACAGAAGGGCAACGTGGTGAACAGTAGAAGTAGATAGGGTAGAAGCGGTAGCCAGTTAGAAACTAGCTAAGAAGAATAAGATTAGCAACAACTGTGCAAAGATTAGTACAAGACAGTTAAGAAATGGGGGTTCGGGCAGTTGCGACAGCAAAGAAAACGCTGAGGATGTATGGGAACAAGCTTAAGATAGAGAGGGAAGTACTGTAACAGTGGAAGTACTGTACCAGAGGGAAGTACTGTACACGTGGGAGAGTTCACTCCTGTTTCAGGCAAGAGTTGAGTCACTGGGGACGAAACAGAGGATGGCGAAGATCACAGGCGGAGAGGAGGGCTGTGGATTATGTGGGGATCACGTAGAGGATGTCTGGCATGTTATACTGACATGTCCAACGCTGGACCTCTGCAGGAGGGGTTGAGGAACCCCCAAATTGGAAGAGGACCTGGGGGTTGTGGGTGTGCAGGTTGGAGCGGCCAGAATGGGTGCAAAAGTTAAAGGTGTTGTTAAGGTGCTGGTGGAGATCTAGGCATTTAGGTCTAGCATGAAAAAAACTCACTAGCAAGGGATCCGTCACAAAGGATTACATATTCATATTCACCTATACACACCTCACAGGACCATGACTTACAGATTGACAGAAATTAGTTGCACGATGTCATTTGGAAGTAAAATAGCCTGAACGCGTGAATCGTGTTAGAATCCAGTTCCGAAGATCAATAAAAGAGCTATAAATTTCGGGGGTGTAAGACATGAATGGCCCTCATATTCATGTTAATTAAAGAAACACAATCGTGAACTTTAATGTATTATTGCTCGGCGGTAGCATATAAGAGTATGTAAATTGCAACATTTGTTACCTAGTTTTTATTCACAAACTGCCTTGTTTCTAGACCTTACAACATGTTAAAAAAATCATAATGTAAGTGAAATCACTTTTTCTAAAAAACGAGAAAACTTATGGCGCTGAATAAAACACGCAAAACCAGATAAAAAGATTTATTTTTTCCGACCTACATTTATAGTCTTCAACTTTTAATAAGTCGTCAACTACTTTAACTTGCTATTCGTTGGCTACTGTCTCCATCTACGCATGTTTATAAAACTTTCAATAGAAAACTACTCTGGCATTAGAAGCTTCACATTAGTGTCAGGGGTCGACTTTACATGCTTGATAATTTAACACTACCCTTAATTTCATCTTTCCCCACTTGAGTGCAAAATATAGGCCTATAATATCACTTCATGATCTTAAAGAGACCACTAAACAGGTTGTGACAACAGATCGACGACAGTCTGTCGCTTTCAACTTGTCCATTCCTGAAACAGGAAGTAGGCAGGGATTCTTGAAGTTCCCAACAATATCACACATGAGAAACGCAGGTATGAAGACACCCCATATGTTGCAAAGCCTGCGTAGCACTGACACTAAGATCATGCACGTTGAGTTAATGAATAGTAAAATGCAGTTAGCCATCATGATGGGTGACCCTAGAATAAAAGAATTCTTGCAAGAGGCAACCTAAGAGGTGATAGCAGCATACAACCAGTAACGCAAAAGTCATTGGTCTGACTTTTCTATTTATAGCCTACTTCTGATGGACATACAGTAGGCAAATCCCGAACATTTAACCTAGTGACAGGGGCAAATCTGATTTGGTGTCGTCCTTCAACCACTGCTTATTAGACCTTGTTTTCTCAACCTTTTCACCCCAAATAAGAGATAAACCCGTAAAGACCTCTCTCAACCCCCTCCGAGGACGCTGTCTCAGAGACACTGATGAGCGAAACAAAGTGGGCAAGCATTAAAAGTAGAACATCAGTGTGCATCACCTGAAAGATATAACTTGAAAGTGTTTCCTCTGTTATTCAGGGGTGAATCTCAACAACGTAAAAATTCCATCTTAACTATGCAAATATACTTTGAATGTGGTCCATATCCGCGTTCGCATACCTCTGAGCTCAAAGTAAACAGGCAGGCAAAATAATAGTTTCTTTTTGTTAAAAACGAGCTCCTACAAAAGGAGATGGCCTATTTTGTACCTTTCGCAGGACCTAGAAAAGATTTAATCATACTAACCCTCACCGATACTAGCTTCCCACCACCATTGCAGCTATCTTACCAGGTATGAAGTAAAAACAGTAGTCCTGTATGTGGGGGTGTTATGTCACCTGCCCACTTACAATTAATACTAGGCTCTGGTACTCTAACGCAGTGGTTCTCAAAGCGAACAACTGTGCACCCGCTGTGAACACTGTGTTTTCCCGCCTAAGGCAGGGTGAGGTACCCATTTGTCCCTCTGAATGGACACCGGGTGATATATTGGTCATAGTTTTTTCTGCAGCCGGTTGCCAGCCAAAGCTGCACCCCTACGCTTATTTATCGTCGGTCTAGTGTTCGTTGGGGAATGCTACCGACGCCAGGGGGCGAGCTCCTACACCTGGAAATTTTGCCTCACCTACCCGTTGCGAAGTAGAGAGGGTTCTTTTACGTGCAAGTGTCATCGTACACCCACACGGGACCTCGGTTTTACATCTCATCCGAAAGAAGGCACACTCGCGGCTTTTCTCCCGCCCGAAAGAGGCCGACCCACCACGGTCCAATATCGAACCTAGAACTAATGGCGTAGTTGCCGAGTGTGCTAACCACTATGCCACCGCGACGGGTTCGTAAAACCACTTCAAGTGTTCCGAAAAAAATTTAATGCACAAATAAAGCAATGGAGAGATACTCTGATGTGACCCGCAGAACCAATGGGGGAGGGGGTCACGGTGAAGCGGAGTCCTGTGTGATAGGAGGATCCTAATCTAGTTGAAAGGGAAATTCTACAGGACAGTGGTTAGACCAGCTATGCTATATGGATCAGAGTGCTGGGCAGTGAGGACGAGCTACGTAATTAGAATGCGAGTAGCCGAGATGCGAATGCTGTGGCACATGTGTGGCGTGATGAGAGGAATGAGCATATTAGAGGTAGCCTGGGGTGGTGGACATCGCCGAAAAAATGGGGGAGAATAGGCTGAGGTGGTATGGACCCGTTATGCGAAGAGTGGAAGAGGAGCTCTTTTGGTTAATTCCAGGAATGTAGGTGGTCGGTAACACCAGGGGCAGGGAGAGACCAAAGCAGATGTGGGAACAGGTTGTCCGTAAGGATGTAACAGTGTGTGGGGTGGACGGGGAGCTGGGGGAGAGATAGACGGGAGTGGAGGGCTAGAACCCGCAGACCAGACCCTGGCACAGGCGGGATAAGGGTATGATGATGATATAGTTAAGTACCAAGTGTAGAAGGTGTACAACCTGCTTTAAAGTTTATGTTGAATTGTAAGTGTTCCGTGCTAGTGAAATGTCACAGTTTAGTGTTCCCCGACTTCAAAAAGATTGAGAACCACTGCTCTAACGGGTTGAAACACGCTTTAAAATTCTAAATTTTACAGAGGTCAAAATTAATAAAAAGTCAACGTCTTCATTTCTAATTATGGAGGGGTTCACCTTCGGACACCCTTTAGTTTTCCAATTAAGTAAGTTACATGACCTTATAGTGATCAATAGAGGCACTCTTACGCTACTCGTCAGGTCATGGTTTTCTACCGTTTTTAGCCACGTAAACCATAACATCAACTTGAGAAGTAATTAAGAATCATTTGTTGATTTACTCTTCCTGGTAGTGATGTTACTGTGTAAATGATGGAAGAGGTTCCATCTTCTGACCTGACATTAGATACGCGTGTTTCAGCGTTAGTATCGAAATAGTAATACTGTAGTAACGGGACTGAAGTCGTCAAGCAATACTAGTGTGACCAGTTCTTACCTCGTGAGTCAGTGGTACTGTTCATAGGTTCTTTCCTGGCTAACGTACGACTTCGTGTAGCGTGTACGATGTCACCTTCACATTAGAAAACTACCTTAGGGTTCATTCCTTGGCGTCGAAAGAAATTACACTGACATAAACTACGAACGGCTTGTGGCATTAGATCGGGAGACGGACACATGACCTGCCTTACACAGCCTGCACCGACCAAAGTTGCAACCCCTATGCTTACTTATCGTGGATCTACTGTTTACTGGGGCACTCCAATTGCGTCAGAGGGTTCTTTTACTTGCAAATAACATCGTACACCATATGAGGCCACGGCTTTGCTTCCCATACGACTGAAAGTGCACACGAAGCGTCCCTCGCACGAAAGAAGCCAGCCCACCTCGACCAGTATCGTACCTGGAACTGCTGACACAGTAGTCGAGCACGCTACCCTCTGCCCCAATTCAAACAGTGTGTGACAGTGCAAAGACAAAATACATTGTATCTACAAAAAGAAATTCAACTACATTTCTTTCATTAAGCTCGAATAACTGGTAGGAATGGATTTTCTCACCAAAGCCATGCTCAGAATCCCAATAAAAACAACTTAGATCACATAAAACACTGAGGCATATATATTGTGCATGCTGTATATCATCATCATACTCTCCTCCGGCCTGCGGCAGGGTCGGGTCTGCTGATTCTTATCCTCCACTCCCGTCTATCCCCCACCAAGTCCCCCTCCACCCCGCATGTCTCCATGTCCCTCTGCACCACCTGCTCCCACGTCCATTTTGGTCTTCCCCTACCCCTGGGGCCCCCAATCACATGCATACCCATAATGGACCTAATAAGTTCGGCCCCCTCTCTCCTCATCACATGCCCATACCACCTCAACCGCTTCTCCCTCATCTTTTCCGCGATGTCTCCCACCCCGAAGCTCTATTGTGCATACTGTATATGAAGTTATATAAGTTAGCATGTAGTAATAGTTGCTGTCTGGGGATTTTGGAAAAGATGTCCTTCCAATTTCCGAAAACAACAGGCCCTTAAAATATGAATTTAGGGATCCGCCCAACAGTAAATCCGCCACTCCGCTAAATGAAGAGTAAAGTATTTGTTTGGCAAACAGAGACTTGCAACAATTGGGCATAGTAGAGGCGACGAAAGCAGATACTGTTTGTTTTATTTGATTCATTTTGTTAAGTCCAAAACATTATACAGTAATTATATCATTATTTTGCCTGGGGTCAATTACCTTCATGTTTAAAAATGTATTGTCTGTTACAGGAAAGTTTTGAGAACGGCCTTATCCCAACAAACAATCAGTAATTCCTGTCAGCGATCGAATAGCCGTCATCTGCATCCTCGGTACTTTAAGACCAATGGATGTCCACTGCATACCTATGAACTGTTGACGAATTCATAAATAACAGACATGGTGGATATTTCCAAAAAAGAGCAATGACCCACACCACGCCTTCAACACGAACAAATCACCATTGCTTAGGATGGGGGGGGTCAAATAATGACGAACCCTATCTAGAGGAAATGACTGCCTCTACACTCTCCCGAAGACAGCCACTACACGTTTCCGGTCAGTAATTCTGCAGTGGACACAATCAAATAGATGTATTACGTACATTAGACGAGTTTTCATGGAAGTGAGAAATCATTATTCTAATTAATTAATTAAGTAAGCATTTCCCGGATTTCCCCATTCATTGCCATAAATAAGATCGTTAATGTTTTATACCTCAAGTTCCGGCTCGGAAATTAATCCAGGATTGACAACTCTCCTTTGTAAAATCGTAAATTTTATACATTTGTTTGAATGTCATAGAGACCAGAAGAATTCTGCGTAGTAGTAGTCACTGAATGTGATCTTCGTAGCGGCTCGATCACAAAAATTAACCCTTCTCCCCCTGACTCGGTTAAAATTCTAGTCACGCGCCACCATATCCTGCAGATACAGGAGTGGCTAACATCACTCCGGAGATCAAGTCAAGATAACCTCAGCTGGCCCCTGACAAAGGATGGCAACTTCTCTTGTGACGACGCGTGACGGAGGAATCCTGAAGGGTACCTTTTATCGGACGCACAAGCTTCAAAGAGGGTGCGAATCAGTTCTCCAAAGTAGGGTGCTGAAAACAAGCCCCATGTCAACGCCAAAGAATGATCAAATATACTAAAGAAAGCGACCTCGGTCGTTGTATGCAGCATGCAAAACGAACCAGTCTTGAGCTAATGTAGGTGACATACTCGGCGATAGAGTGGACATATTCCGTGTATGGGTGTGCCACACCCTCTACCCGCCCACGAAACTTGAGTACCCTTGTCAAGATGTGAAATGACGATAACAACGAGAATAATGTGAAATGAAGAGCCCAGTCGCAAGAGTTTGAGGTTACTGGTCTAGAACTCCTGGGCACCTATGTGAAAAGTTTCCTGCTCCCCCTCTCAAATTCCAAATATAAATTCGTTCAACCCAACGTCAAAGGGATTCGAGCCCCTTACGACGGCATACATTGCATACTCCAACTACAGGTAGTCGTCGACTTACGACCACAATTGGTTCCGACAGACCGGTCGTAAGTTGAGTGGGCTATATGTACAGTACTGTACTGTGAAATCGTCATCATCACACCCTTCTCCAGCCCGTGGCTGGGTCGGTTCTGCGGGTTCTATTCCTCCACCCCCGCTTATCTCCAACCAGGCCCCCATCCACCCCGGATAGGGGCCCTCGTCTTCTAGGTCTTGTGCCTCCTCTTTGGATTCTGCAAACTTCCCCACATCCTCGGCAAATATCAAGCACTGAGGGGTCCATTCCCCTACTCCTGCCAGCAGCTCATCCACGACTAGAGTGAATAAGTATGGGCTAAGTGCTGTTAAGTCATATTTTATCATAATTTTCTTTAATTATTATTGTATATTTTATGCCATTAAAACACTGCAATACCAGTAAAACTGGGAACAGGTGGTACAAAAGAACATGGTTATGTGTGGGGTGGAGGGGTGGCCTTGTTGCAGATAGGCGGGGGTGGAGGATTGGAACCCGCAGACCCGACCCAGCCACGGGTTGGAGAAGGGTGTAATGATAATGATGATTAGTTTCAAAAATACAGTACCAAAATGAACTATTAATTTTCATCACTGCTGATTGACTATGGGTCGTCAGCCGTAAGTCGTACTGGTCGTAAAGTCGAACAGTCGCAACTCGCATAGGTCCTAAGTCGACGACTACCTGTACTGGAATGACGAGCAGCCCCCATGTCAGCTCGCACAGGCACCCGATTCGCCCGAGCGATCCATATAGTGTAGTTGGCCTGTAGAACTTTCCCTCTAGCTGTATTTGGACCTCTTTCCACTTCAACCACACAGCATTGATCCTATGGGTTACATGAGCGGCCAAGCTGCCTTTGGACATACCGGTTCTCGTGAGATCACTGAAGTTAAGCAATGCAAACCCACGTTAGTACCACTATGGATGGTTGGTAGAGTACTGCAAATCCCCCTCCTTATCCCCTACACCCACCTTCTCCTCACGGGTGAGGAGCCTCCTAAAGGTTCAGCTAGTTATGGCTGCTTGGCTTACTCCCCAACCCGTTAGCGTAACATAGCATATCCGAATTATTTCCCCATTGCTCAGAAACAATGTTGGGTACAATTGCTCTTAAAGATGCAAAATTACTTTGAAAGTAAAAAAAAAATAGAAGAAAATGAAAATAAGAGTTGAGACTTGAACCCAGGCCTATAACTTGCAAGTGGGCAGCCCATTAAAGGCCGTCTGTTCAATAACTTTTGTTCGTCTTCTTCCCTGCGTTAGCTGAATGGAGTCACCCTCTGACGGTGATGCATAAAACCATTTCGATGTAAACGCCACTTATAATAACGCTCTTACATCTTACCGCTCAGCCATTGATAGTCTGGTTGGAGTTTATTTCTTGAGGTAGGGGAGGTACCCTACTGTTCATGCGTTACTAGGAATGAGGGAAAAGCAACATTCCAAAGAAAGCCTCAAATATGATGTATCTCCCTTATGTACTAGACCCACAAATCGACAGCTTGTTTATCTATTAAATCTCGTGTTGTTTTCGTGTACAGTCAGAAATTAGCTTTACATCCATTCACCTGCAATTAAGAAAACGCACTTTATCGATTTCATACGATGGCAGCATCCGTAGTTAACCAACTTCATCTCTGCTTCATTGGAATCTTTTTTTTTTTTGAAAAATATTTATTTTCATTATCGCACTGCCAACTTGAAAAATCAATGAATTTAATTGGGATGCATCCTCATAATCCAAAATGTCCTGTAACTGGATCAACCCTTTTATTATCGGATAAAATGCGCTTGGGAAAAGGCTGGAACAGGCCAACACTCAAATGCAGAATTTCGGAGGGGGAACAGAGGTACTATGAATCTACCTTCAACTGTTCCTCGCATCTCAGTACAGAGCTATGGGGTTTCAGTACATCAATTAAGACAATTTGAGATTTGGAGTTTCAAAGAAACAAAAATTTTAAAGGAGACTTAATTTTATGTTTGGCAGTTGTTGAAGTGGTTCAAATTTCTGAACTACTACAGAATATTCTAAAATCTAAAAAAATAGCAAATTGTGGGTAGTCTAGATGATTTTGATTTCGATCCCAAAGTACAATCATGTTCAAAATTTAAAGATAAAATACATTTAATGAAATGTATCAAAAACCACTAGACAGCATTTAGTAAAATTTGGTATGGAAACACAGTAATATACAGTATACCTCAGTAATTTATGCCCTACAACAGGGAGACTACCATTGCAAAAATCATGAGTAATTCACATGAGAGCAGGAATGTTCAAAACCGATATTGCAGAGAGGAGGAGGATGCCGAAACTGAAGTATGGTCACCTCTAAGAGAAAGTTTGCACAGCAAATCATTATACTGTTTATGAGTTCCTGAGACAGCTGCACCCACTCCTGCCCCACAGGGGTTCTTACTCCTGGGAGGTGGTTGGCAAATTGCAATTGCCATCTCAAGAGCATCCCAGTCATGCTCAATAGGATTCAGGTCTAGAGATCTTGCTGGGCAATCAATCCGTTGAATATACTCACTTTGAAGATATTTATCCACTATTTGGGCCCTATGTGGACGAACATTACTATCCATAAAAAGGAACTGCGAGCCATCTGCATCCCTAAAGAGCAGCATAAAAAGCTCTATACCTTAGCAGTCAAGGAGCCTGTGTTGAAAACGTGGTGTGCAGCCATTCAACCTGCTGCCTATCCACGTCTTGACACCTCCACTACAATAATGATCCCTTTCCCTGATGCTGGAGAAGTGACAACTGGTCCCAGGTTCTCTTCAAATCAAGGTTCGTCTAGAATCTGTGTCTAGGCTGAACCTTGACTCGTCACTGAAGAGAACGTTGGCATACTGAAGTTGGGTCCAAAGCTGATATTCTACACCATGCTAAAGTGTTCTTCTGTATGCAAGAGTGAGATGCTAACAGCAGATCTGGCATAAAGTCCTTTTTCATGAAGCCTTCAGAAAACGTAACTCTTGAAAATAAAATTCCAATGGCAGCAGAGAGCGCACAAGAGACTTGTAGAGGCCCTCTTGCGCCTGGCTGAAAGTTCTAAATACCGATCTTCATTGGTTGTTGTGGCTCTTAGATCCCCTGCCTAGATCTTCTGGATATGGATCCAGTCTCGCGAAACTCTTTCCACAAATTACAGATGGCACTAGGTGTTACTTTGAGGTCTCTTACAACCTGCACTTGGGGGTTGTCCTGCTATCAATCTGACGACAACAACAAGAACAACAGAAGAACAAATGGCCACATTTTAAGATACCAATGTCACGGCGCCACCTACGCATAAGAGTTTGATTACTAGATTAGTTTCAATGGTTGGGGAGTAAGCCAGGCAGCCATAACAGGACGATCCCTTAGGAGGCTGCCCGCGGGAGATGAGGAGGTAGGTGAAAGGACGAAGGAGAGGGCTAATTTGCAGCACCCAACGTTCTTTACCAACCACCCATGTTGGTATTGACGTGGGCTTGCGCTGCTTAACATCAGTGATCTCACGGGAACTGGTGTGTCCAACGCAACTGCAATATAACATTATTATTTGAAGACAATTTCCAGTTTTGAGTTCAATATTTTTGAGAAATTTTATTAATTGTATTTATTCTCTTAATTTTGAACATCAGTGTATAATGCACATAAAGTATGCTGCTTGAACTTAAGGTATGCAAGTTTATCCCTCAGTGGTCAGCTGTACGGATCATTAGCAAAAAGCCAATGATTGATTTATTTATTGGTTTTAGGGCCCTTCAATTACAAAGTGCCCCATGCGGCCACCCATGTTAGTACTAACTGGGGCTGCGTTTCTTCAGTGATAACACTAGAAGCGGTGTGGCCAACGCAATACAGCCGCTCATGCAAAACCAATTCCAACTGATACGTGTAGGTTGTCACCTGCACATTTTTAAACAGGACCATTATACGAGTACTTAATATGTGAAGATGAATAACACTATACCGGGTGGCGCAGCAAGTAACTACCCATGACTTTGTTCGGATGTAACTCAGGTCTGCCGTGGAGATTTTTTTCTGATTAGCACAGCGATCGAAAGATTGCTTCATTGGCTACGAATTCCTCATTAGAACCATTTAGATTTGATGAGTTATTGTCGAACTAGAGAGCAAAATGCAAATTTACATCAAATCTGGTTTCTGGGAATCCCATACATTCCTATGGAGCCACTTTTTGAGACTTTTGACAATGGGAAATGTTTTCTCATATTAATTACATTGCATTTGGCTCTTTGGTCAGTTTTAATTATTTTATTTCCATTATTAATTAATCATTATCATCCCCATATCCCGCCTGTAGCAGGGTAGAGCCTGTGGGTTCTAGCCCTCCACTCCCGTCTATCTCTCACTAGGTCTCCGTCCACCCCACACACTACCATATCCTTATAGACAACCTGCTCCCACATCTGCTTTGATCTCCCCTGACCTGGATACTTCCAACCAGTGGAGGATCCAGGATTTTCGTCAGGGGGGGTTGAGCCACAGGCAGCGATTGGAAACGCAATTTTCATTTGCCAGTGTCAATGTCGACCCAAAATTTGGGGGGGGAGGCGGTTGCAACCCCAACCCCCCCCCTTGGATCCGCGCTTGCTTCCAAGTGCTTCCTTGCTTTCCCTGAAGTGGACCTAATAAGCTCCTCTTCCCTTCTTCTCATTACGTTTCCATACCACCTAAACCTGCCGTCCCTCATTTTTCAGTGATGTCCACCACCCCCAGGCTCGTACCAAAAGGTATGGACTTAAGTGTTGAACCTTGGTGCAGAAACTTAGTACTGAACCAGCAGACCCGACCCTGCCACAGGCGGGATAAGATATATCTGAGAATTTTGCTAAACTTTACGTATTGCCCACATTATAGATTGCTCATGCAATGGACGGCACTCTTGGTGCATTTCTCGCATTTGAAAGATGCTACCGACTGGGCAACAACGGAGTCACAGTCAGCATACTGCCACTGAATCATCATAGCAGGTCCTTAGATGGAAAATGTATTGCAATTATAGTTTATACACGTAATGTTTACTAGTGGTTTTGAATGCCACATTCAAATCATTGTAGTGGTTGGAGGGACATGGCGGCGGCAGTTGTCTTTCTAACAGTAGTTTAGGAAATTACTTCAACACTATTCTATAGAAGTCCCTGCAGCTCAGCAATTCCAAATTCATCATTGCCCTTTGTTGACAGCGACTCTTTTCCATTGCAAACCTATACGCTGCTCACCTTCCTTTGAGATGGGTTTGATCTTTCAAGGTATAGACTGCTATGCGCTAAATTAGTAAGAAAATACTTTTTGCTAATCCTAGTCAACCAATGAAAAGTACTCCAACATTCCTTTTATTGTGGATGAAATTATGAAAGCAGCTTGTGTCAGTATAATTAAGAGAAGATAAAATAGGGATGTTGCATGCACTGCAAATACAGTAAGTGACTGACAAATTGAGGCCAGGAGCCGCGCTACATATTGGACAGTGCAAGAGCAAAGGAACAAAACAGATTTCAAAATGGCTGAACTTGGGACAACTTAGGACTGGGGAACACTGAATAAATGAGAAGGCAGCCAGGGCAGACGTGTATCCGCCCTAGCTTAACGCAATCCTGATCAGATATTTAATAATAAAATTCGTAACCAATTAGTAGGCCGTAGATCGCACTTTAAGAATAATTAATATAAAGGGACAAGGCCGTATGTGAGAAGGATGGGAGTCCTGTTGAAAAGAACATAAGGCTGTGAAGACCCAGAACTCGCAGATCCGACCTACCCTTAGAACAGATGAGGTTATGGCTGCGACTTTCTGGGCTGTTGATGATTTATCATTCTTCGCAACTCTTTACCGAATTCCTCCATTGATCTCAAGTGGTTAGAAATAAAGAGGGCTAAGAGCTAGAGTTTATAACGTGATATTTAGGGCATTCCAGCTTTGCTTATACAAGACATTAGTTTGAGACAACCCCTTCTTCAACATTCGGTGAGCCCCCATTACAGATCTAAATGTTAATTAAAATAACCTAGTCCGGTGGTGGCGAACCTTTTTTTGAAGACGGGTCACAATAACACGAAAAAAAAAAACCAAAAAGTTGTCCACGAGTCAAGTGCAAGCACTATTTAATTTTATGAATAAAAAAAATTATTATTAATAATGAATAAATTAGTTTATTAAAGTAGCAAATAGAGAGCATCTTCATAATACCCTTATCACGCCTGTGGCAGGGTTGGGCTTGTGGGTGTTAGTTCACCAGGTCCTCATCCACCACACACACTATGAGACTATAAACTAGATATGATTCACGCTGGATTACTTAAAATTGCACGGTGCGTCACAGGTTCGCCACCACTGACCTAGTCCATATTCGGCCAGGATTCAAACTAACTTTTGTGGTCCTTGATAGGAGATACAAGGAAAAATAGTAAATGATTAATTATTAGTGTGATCCTGCAGTGACGAGTAGTTGTCATTTACGTTTCACTAACAGAGTTAATTTTATTCGGTACAATGACTAAATGGCCACCCCTTTTACTATCGACACACTGTCTCCTGTTTCTACTGCAAGTACAGTAGTATATAAACGTACTGCAAGACAGGTGGCTGACGATCCCAGAAGGTGCCCCTCGTAACAGCCAAATTCCTTCAAGTATCAGTTGGCTAACCGTTTGGAACTGCTTTGACCTCTAACAACCTACCTACGTTATATTTATGGTATTAAAATTCTTTAGGCCATGAATGCACTCCCAACAGTTCTGGTATAATCGTTCGAGCAGGAGAGGCCAGGACTAGGAGTTCAGCTTGGAACAAAGGCTTCGAGGCCGTAAAATTCTTATAACAAGTTAGAAGCGAGTCTCGAAGCTCTTAATGATTCTTGTAAATCGATATTTTTTTTCAGATTTCAATCAATGAGGATGCTAATATTTAATACAGTGCCGAGATAGAGTAAAAAAGCGGCACAAAGACAACCGAAGCATAGCCCATTGACATCAATCCACTGGTGAAGACCTGCTTCGTTACGCCCCTGGTGGTGCCATATTTCGAACATTATTGACAAATCGACACACCTGTCTTAATTTCACAATTTAAATCGACTGCCAAACCTCTATTTCTTACCATTTCATAAGTGTTTGGTTCAGTTACTTTCTCAACATCTACACACTTAAGTCTTCAAACGAATAAGCAGCCATCTTTTAAATTCCTTAAACCGTTCATCGAATGATCCAACAATGCTGGCAGCAAGCAGAAATTGCACCTCGTTCCTATTGGTAAACATTCCAGAATTCGATCAATCAAACAACGCCTACTTCCTTTCAGCAATCCCAGCCAGGCTCTTACCCTTGTAACTAGTAGCAACAGTGCGCCATTCAGAGGATTACAAACAGATGTCAGTTCTTTCTAATAAGAACCTATTTCTGACTGGTAGAAAGAGTCCGATACATACAAAGATAAATACCACGAT
The DNA here is from genome assembly GCA_013389805.1 of Trigoniulus corallinus. Lineage (NCBI taxonomy): Eukaryota > Metazoa > Arthropoda > Diplopoda > Spirobolida > Trigoniulidae > Trigoniulus > Trigoniulus corallinus. The sequence goes on along the minus strand of JAAFCE010001036.1, from coordinate 41,158,929 downwards.
AGCCTATGACTGCAAAGTGCCACTCGACGGATAGCTGCAAAGCGCTTTAATCAGCCATTCTACCATCTAGACCTCCAAACGTTACAATGACTCCTAGTGGTTACCAGAAAGATCACCAACCAATGGTAAAATACAATAATGTGCATCAACGAATGGTATCAATGTGCAAGTCAGAATGAAGGCGTTTGAAAAAACCGAACACGTCGTCGTTGTCGTCGTGCTGTTAGCGCCGGCTTCCCGACGAACCTGAAGATGCCGTGGTTTGTTTTTTGGGGGGAGTCGTACGCTAACAGGACACTCACACACGCACATATAGATGTATATATATCTATTATATACATGTACATACACACATCCGCGCACATGTAGTGAGGGATTGTGAAACCGCCGACGAGAAAAAACCAAGAGAAGGAGGAGACAAAAAAAAAAAGAAAAACCGTCTTGGGAAGCAAAACACTTCTTTATCGGGTTGGTAAGTAATACCAACCTTGCTTTGCTGACTTTGACATTTGTCCTACTTTGATGGCAGATCTGAGTGAGTCCTAGCGATGGAGCCTGGGTTTTTTTTTCGCTACCCAGATAAAAATGGAAGAGGGGGGAGGGGAAGAAAGAGAATGAGACGGAGAAAAGGAGAGACAGAGTGAGAAAGAGAGCGAGAGAGAGAGGGAGAACAGAAAAGGTAGAGAGGTGAGGGTGAGGATTGGCTGGGTAGGATGGATGAGAGAGAGAGGGATAAGAGATGAAGTTGTCCCGACAACGCAATTTTTCTCGATCTCTATCTATCGAGATAGAAATTTGGCTGGAATAGATTGTGTGGTGGGTTACAATGACTGACAGTGACAGGTTGGAGAGAGGGGCACTACAGGCATATAAGAAAGAACCTTTCGGGTTTAGGAGAAGTGGTCCATTTAGAGTCATTCTCATTTCACCCCTACCTTATTCCTCCCCCGCCCCCACCCAACATCCAAGACGACCTCAGGGCTGTGGCAGTAAGGGAAAGGATAAATTGATAGATTTCATCTCTCCTTTTGTCCCCTTTTAACCTTATGTTTGGTTTTGTATGTGGTGTCTATTTTCTGTTGATAATGTTGTTGGTGGCTTGGACATATTTTTGCGGTGATGGTGACTAGGTTTGGTCAAGCGGGGCGGGCGGCAAAATGATTGAATTTGGAGTATAGTGCGCCATTATACAAGAGGTGCTTTAGGTACCCGATACCCTCCTCCCGCCCCCTCCACATTTTTTACTTATTTTTTTTAATTCGCATTCAGAACACGCCCTTATTTTCTACTCAATTATGTGTTAGGTATTTTTTATGTCAAGCCCATTTTCATCTAGGACCTCGAATTAGAAAGTACGTTTTTTGATGTTAGATTGGACCCAAACCATTTGCCACTTTCTAATTCTTCGTTGAGTGTATCTTATGTTCATTATGTCTTATTATAATATGGCAGCATGAAGCCTTTATTGCATGATTCATTTTTTTTCACTCTCACCAGTGTTTGGGTTGTTGGCACTTATTGTTGATGGGTCAAAGGTCAATGGCTTGATTTTTCAGGACATTGGATGACGGGTGAGATTGAAACATAAGTAAAGATTGCTGTTTATGTGTTGTGCGATTAATTTTGAGATATGAATTAAATCACTTATAACTTGAATACGGAGGTACGAGATTGTGGTACGCTGTTAGAGCTCATCTGGTTCGCGCGAATGGTCATTTTTCCATCTTTCAACAAAGATGTTTATATTGAATTACATTTAAATTATCCCGTTGTTAAGCAGAGATTTCAAGGGACCGTGGGAAGTATGGTACCCCATTTTTATATTATTTAGATATCGATCCTTCCTAACTAGTATGGGACTGTTGACAATAGACCTAAACATAATCCTTTGTAAACCTGCTTCTTTTCGTCACTTGCAATAGAGAACTAGGACGGGTGAAGGGGTATCACGTGGAATATATTTCTGTTGAGCTCTAGGTGGGAGTTCAGTACGAGCTCGTTATGCCTCATTTTCGTCAAACTGCACATTTTGTTTGTAACATTGTAATCTGTCATTACGTTATTTCAAGCACTTTCCATTTTTGCAAGATGTTCCTAAGGGAGAACAATTCTGGGTGTTGGATGTTGTTTATATCATTGAAAAGTCATACCGATGGGATCATATTAACTGTAACCAATATCGGCGGTGGTATCGCACTAATTCTGTGTGAGGAAGTGACATCACGTTTATAGCAACTACTAAATGAAATGGCAACTAGTAATATAATTAACGACGTAATTATGAATCTCAAAATTCAGTGGCCTGCTTTTGAAATATGACATTTTGTAGTATACAGTAAAGAACTCAAGTACCTTTCGACTCATTGGAAGACCGAATGAGGCTTAGTTGAAGGGCATTTCTATGCTTGTTGCTCATAAATGTTTTTTACGTTGGCTAGAACCACGGTTTCTATTCCTACGACACCATATGATGTTTGTGATATGTAAGCAATGGAGTCAGAAGGCCATGACCCTAACTTTATTAAGAAAGTGAGTTCGCACCTTCTGTCTCTACACAAGCCCATAGCAGATAAACGGCCTACTTCAAACCCCTCATTACAGTATTTAGATACGAATTCACGTAGACGTGTCACTCCATAAACTTCTAGCCTGTGGCAGTCTTGGAATCGTCTCCTATTCGTATGGATTTTGGCAATATTCAAAAGGCTTATGTTCTTAAAATTTAAATACTCGTTATGTATACAAGTAAAATACTTAGACCCCTCATTATAATATTAGTCTCTGCTGATGAATTCAATGTTAGGTCAGGCTTCAGTTCTCCATAGACTCTCTCCAAGCTTCAAAAGAAGCCAGGTTGTGGTTGGTTGAATAGTAATGAAATTAAAGTGATGAAGAGAGGGGGGAGAAAGAGTGGGATAGTGATAAAAGAGGTGGTGGAATTAAAATCGAGTAAAATTTGACATTTAATCAATACATGACGTTTGTTTTGAATCTGGTGGAATTTTTTGTAGCAGTTTACGTCGAACTAGTCGAGATTTTTCCGCATTGATTATAATGTAAAACAAGTAAATATAAAAATTTAAAGCTTTTATGAGTAGTGTTATTATAATTTGGTAAATTAACACTTCTATAAATTCGAAGTGATTTCTCTCTGCAGTCTAAACTAAATATTCGAATTCATAACAACGACTATTATTATTGTTAGTCCAACAAAAAACAGACTATCATTTTTTGATATGCTGAATTATTGTGACACACAGTCATCATTATATTAAATATAAATAAACTTTAGAAAACCCCCAAAACGGTGCAGTCTAAGAATACTAAAAATACCTTGCAGCTTGGAACATTTTACCATTACCGTAAACCAAAATGACTTCAAATATGGCGGTATTAGAAACAAGAGCTCCATTACCCAGCATTCATCACGCGATAAAAACAGAACAAAAAAAAAACTTAAAACGTTCTTTTGACGTCATCGTTAGACCCTCGTGAGGTCAAAGGCTCGGCTATTGTGATTAGATTGCCTGTTATTTATTATTTTTTTTAAACAAAAATAAAAATCCTCAAAACACCAAATACAAAACTTGCATTATTTTGGAAACAGTATTAATGTGACATTTGAGAGTGATGTGAATAATGGGTAGAGGGTTTTTAAACTTCACGTCAAACTGTACTGGTCGAGTCTAACATGTCATATTTTCAGTTGCCCAGATCTAATTATAAAATAATTACGCAAATGGATGGTTGAACCTTACTTCCCCTATGAGTGTAAATTGGGTGAATCCAATGGTTCCATTTTTGCTCCCCGCTTTTCGAACCTTCTCCCCCCTATTGTTTAAAATTGGAGTCAGACGTCCCATATATTAATTTGAACTCCTAGCCACCCATTTATTCAATTTGTATAATTAATTAATTAATGGTGAAAATTAAAATATTTTCAAGCAGGGTGTTACTTTTTCGTGGAATTCAGAGGAAACATTACTCTAAATCTTATATCGCCCTTGTAAATCAATAGATAGGCCTAGTCTCACCAAGAGTAGAAAATTAGTTAGTTACAATGTACAGCATATGACAAAATCCTCCATTATTTCAACTAATTCAAATAATGGAATATCCGAATTGAAAAGAATTCCTATCGTAAGATGAAACGGAATTGTTTTGTTTTGCTTGAGCACAGAATAACAATATTTGACTTGACAAGTAAAAGTCGTTCTTGGGTCATGAAGGTTAGACATTTTTAATCAATAGCAAAGCCACCTAGTGATTACAGCCTTCAAATATTTATTGGAATTTATTGGAATACCAGTCATTTTGCGTGCATAGGACGTCATATAAAGCCCGCCCACATCGGCCAGAATCGAACCTGAGACATGAGCTCCAATCATACATGCTTCCAACTCCGTGTGATGCGTGTGGAAAACCTGAGATGCAATCGTTGCATAAACAATTCTTATAAGAAGATTTCTATGCGCAATTGGGGACATACCTGAAAGAAACCGTAATCTTTGAATAGCATCGAACCCGCGCGCTCCGTAAACTTACGAAAGGGCGAACACCTTCACCTAGTAATTTTACCAATTTATGTCTGTGTCACATCGTAGACACCACTCGGGGAAAAGGGCTCCCCCCCTTTCTCTCGCTCTCTCCCTAAATCGAGTTGACCAGGTTCGAGCCTGGAGCCGGTGAACAAGAACCCTGTGGAGGTTGAGAGCTCCTACAATTGGAGTTTATCCTACGGCACTATTATCCCTGCAGAAAACGTTCTTGTGGCGTTGATTTAGTACCTTCCACAACAGGCTTTAAACACCGATTGGTGGTATAAAGGTGCATTATGGTTCATAATCACCGCCTTATCCCGCCTGTGGCAGGGTCCACCAGGTCCCCATCTACCCCGCACACTACCATATCCATAGGCCCACCTGCTCCTTTGTTTGCATTGGCTTCCACCTGCCCAGGTGCTTCCAACTATTTGCATTCCAGTAATGGACCTAATGAGCCCCTTCTCCCCTCTTCCCATTACGTGTCCATACCACCTCAATCTATTCTCCATCTTTTTTGCCGCCATGCCCTCTACCCCCAGGCTACCTCTAATATACCCACCTCACTCATGTAGGGCTTACATTCCATTTCGTGGCTCATCCACACTGCCCACCACTCTGATCCATACTTCCCTTTCAACTTGATTGGGACCCTCCTATCACACAGGGCTCCGCTTCCCTGTCTCCACTTCAACCACCCCCATTGATTCTAAGGGTCACAGCGGAGTCTGTCTGCCCATTGCTTTGGAGCGTTGATCCTAAGTACTTTACCTTTTGCACATTCGTCACTAATTCACCACTAAAGAGCACGTCACCACTATTTTCCTGCTCTTCCCAATTGAAAGCTAAATACTCTGTCTTCTTCATGCTTATCTTTAGTCTTCCTTTTCTATTGCTGCTCAAATATCGTTTAGGTCTTTCTCTGCGTGGTCTCTGGAGTCACTAAGTTTCCCTACATCGTCTGCAAATACCATGCACTGAGGGGCCCATTCTCTTACTCCCTTCAGCAGTTTGTCCATAACCAGACTGAAGAGGTATGTGCTTAGTGCTGAACTTTAGTGCTTGTGCGTGTGCTTGTCACTGGGAAGCCTCCCGTATTTCCCAAGGACTCCTTACTCTGGCTATCGAACCATTATACATATCCTGCACTATCCTAATGAACCCTTCTACCGCTTTTTGTGTAATAACTCCCAAACTACTTGCTGTGGAACACTTGTCATCAGCCTTCTCTAAATCAATGAAGATTGCATGCAGATCTTTCTTTGCTGCCCTAAAGGTGCATTATGGTTATGCAAGATATTGTTTCATGGGACCCGTTGACTTTACTCTTTTTTTCAAGGTTCTTTCGCGTGCAGATCACACCGTAACCCATAGGTGACCACACCCTTATCCCTCGGACGATTACCTTCCAATTTGAGATTTAGGCACTGGCCTCGAGCCGTGGCCAACTTGCATGCCAAGGGCACAAAGGGCAAGTGCATTGACAAATGAGTTACCGTGAGAGGTTTTACTTTTTTTGAGGAGAAAGTGTTACACTCGGCAACTACGCCAGTAGTTCTAGGTTCGATACTGGACCATGGTGGGTCGGCTTCTTTCGGGCGAGAGAGAAGCCACGAGTGTGCCTTCTTGCGGATGAGAAGTAAAACCGAGGTCCCGTGTGGGTGTACGATGGCGCTTGCACGTAAAAGAACCCTCTCTACTACGCAACGGGTAGATGAGGCAAAATTTCCAGGTGTAGGAGCTCGCCCCCTGGCGTCGGTAGCATTCCCCAACGAACACTAGACCGACGATAAATAAGCGTAGGGGTGCAGCTTTGGCCGGCAACCGGCTGCAGAAAAAACTATGTCCAATATATCACCCTGTGTCCATTCAGAGGGACAAATGGGTAACCGACCCTGCCATAGGCGGGAAAAGGGTTAGGAGTTGCTTTGAGGAGAAAGTGTTAATACCGATGCAACGGGTAGATGGGGCAAAATTTTCAGGCTAAAACCTTGCCTCCTGGCGTCGTTGGACAAGATGGGTACCCGACCCTGCCATAGGCGGGAAAAAGGTTAGGAGCTGCTTTAGCCTTATGGATTATTTATATTTCATTCGGCATTCCAGTGTTATTCAAAATCCGACTTTGTAGTTTGCTTAACTTTTCGGCGCATGATCGTAGGTTGATCCTGGCGGGAGCGAATGATTTTGTTTTGGTCAAGGGGAAACCTCCCCAAGTTCTCCTTCCCAAATATGCGAGGTAAAACCCTAGCTCAATGTGGTATGTACGACATATCACCATTGTATTTTCATTAAAAGCTACACAATGTTGGTTTATGACCATATGCTGTGTGGTTTAAAATGTCAACATCTAGTATTGACAGTAATGCTGTTAAAGGAAATGCTGAGCGCCGTAGGATTGTTAACTGGAAGTTATTTATGTTTAAAACCCCCTTCCCCCGTTCCTAAGCAAGTATGGCAGTGTTAATCTTTTCCCTCTGAACGGGAAGATGGCATCCAGCCCCGTGCCCGTTTGTCCTGCTTTTATTATACGCTCTTTCTGTTGATGTCCCGCTCCCTTGTTGGTGCCTTTGTTACTGTCAAATTTAAATTTATTGGTCTTCCAGAAAATCATCTTAGATCACCATGCCATGACCATTTTACAATATAGTGGTACCTCGGGTTACGAACGCCTCAGGTCATGAACAATTTGGGTTACGAACAAGTTGTTTGTCTTGGGTTGCGAACGAAGGAGAGGGAGAGCAGTACAAATGACGACCATGCAGTACGAACCACTCTTAGCTCTAACCCAGTTTGGAACGCTTGCGCAGTCTCGCTTTCATTAGCCTTGCTACACAGCAGTAAAAGATTTCATTTTATCTTGAAACAGATTATCTCTATTTCATTGTTTTGGGTTGCGAACCAAGTCCTGGAACGAATTAAGTTCGTAACCTGAGGTACCACTGTATACTGTTTTGCTGGTTTTGCGCCCTTTCTGCCCACCCAGCCTACAGAACACTGCCAAATTTCCCAATCTGTCGAATCCTTATTTTTCAGCCAAATTTCATTATTACCAACGCATTTTCCATTTTTGCAAATCATATAATCCTTCAGAATCGGGAAGGCCGACCTGGAACATCATAATTGGCCCCGTTCGATGTAGGCTCCTCTGTGAGGTGACCATAAGAAAACGCCTACCCACGTGTTTGCCGTGCGTGGAGACCTGAATCTCTAGAAAGAGGATCCTGGTGGTTGAGGGGGCACTTTAGGATCAACGTTCCAAAGCAATGAGGAGATAGACTCGGTGTGTCCCTTAGAAACAATGGCAGATGGTTAACGTGGAGACAGGCATAAGGAGTCCTGTGTGATAAGCTGGGGTTACACGCTCAGTCTGGCTTCAGTTCAGTCCATGATTGTGGTCAGAATGACGCCAGACTGATGGAATGGATTGACGGATTTTTAAATTTTTTGATAATTTTCGTCAGTCTGTGCGTGACTGACGTCGGATTGATCGTGTGAGCGCCTTTCATCAGTCTGGTGTCAGTCACTGCTTGTACAGCAATGGAGACACATGCGTTTTAACCCCTCCCCAGTCTCTGGGACTAAGTGCTGGATTTACCACTATGCTCAGTAGGCTGAAGCCTATGGTCTCAACATTTAGCGGGCTTCAAAACTTAAAAAACGGGCTTGAAAAAGGCCTGAAAATTGAAATAGCCTAGGGCCTCTCAATATCTAATTCCGGCACTGCCTGCAACAATGCCTGTACAACTGTTGGAACCAGAGAAAGACTTATACGAGTACAATACATGTGAAACAATATGTGGGCGGGTTCCCTTCTGTTTTGGGCAAAAGCTGGGTCAGTGGAGAAGAAACAGAGGATGGCAAAGATCACAGGTGGAGAGGAGGGCTGTGGGGATCAAGTGGAGGACGTCAGGCATGTGTTACTGGCATGTCCAGTGCTGGATCACTGCAGGGGAGGGTTGTGGAACCACCACATTGGAAAAGGTCCAGGGGTGGTGGGTGTTGGGGTGGGGCGGCTGGAATGGGTGAAAAAGGCAAAGGTATTGCCTGGGTCTGCTGGAGATCTAGACTTATGGGTCTAGCATGAAAAATCTCACTAGCAAGGTATCTTCTTCATGCATGTATCTTGCTTTGTCAAAAATGGCTTCACGCCAGTTGGGGCATTGAGGGTGGAGTAATTGCTGCATTGCTCCCCATATGGATCCGCCCCTGGTCCAACGTTGCCTTTTACCACTTGTTGCTAAACCTATTATAATTGCAATACAAGCTTTTTCCTTATTGCAATCCATCGTTTCTTTTGCACAATCAGGGTTTTTGAGGAGACTGATGGTCAGTCTGACTGATAGTGTAATGTCATCCATCAGTTGGGCATCAGTCTATTCTTGATCAAGGTCATGGCCTGAACTGATGCCAGACTGAGCGTGTAACCCCCGCTATAGGAGGGTCCCAATCAAGTTGAAAGGTAAGTTTTACAGCGCAGTGGTTAGGCCCCCTATGCTTTATGGATCAGAGGTAGCGAGGCAGAGCCACTAAAAAAATGCAAGTAGCCGAGATGCGAATGCTGCGGTAAATGAGCGGGGTGTCGAGACCTGATAGAATTAGGAATGAGAATATACAGTAAAAGGTAGCCTGGAGGTGGGGGACATCGCGGAAAGAATGAGGGAGATGGTTGAGGTAGTATTAACACATAATGAGAAGAAGGGAAGAGGATCTCGTTAGGTCCATTTCAGGAATGCAGGTGGTTAGAAGCACCCGGGGCAAGGAGAGAGAAGCAGACGTGGGAGCAGGTTGTCCGTAAGAATGTGGTAGTGTGTGGAGTGGACGGGAACCTGGTGGGAGACAGGCGGGAGCGGAGAGCTAGAACCCGCAGACCCGACCCTGCCACAGGTGTGATAAGGGTATGATGATGATGATATATGTTTTAGGCCCTTTTTTAGGGTTTAGAAGTGCAATAGTAGTGACAGTCGTTAACCAAATCGTCTATTTGCCGTCTCCAAATAGTGAGTCATTATTGACCACCATCCACCTTCACCTGGACTTCTCTTTTCGACGTCTGACCACCTATACATGAACTCTTATGTGTTCAACCAGCTGTTCTATGGTTTGTGTTCTCGCAATCTGTCGCATTAATTAACGGGTTTTAACATTTACGATGATGTTCCTTATGTTCATGTTGCAACCCGTTTTGGTCCTGGTAAGGGTTGGGTGCACATGCATTGTAGTTGTCTTGTAAATATTTTTTTTGACATGACTGTTTGCTAATTTGACGTTACAACCCTTTTAGTCATCTCTTATAAATCATCGATTTTACTCCATCCATATTTTAATAAAACAAAAAATTTCGATTCTGGTACACCACAAATGGATGTATTTATTATACACGCACCACACAGGCTCTTTTCTCGACTAGGTCTTAGTCCCACTAGGATGGTCTCCCCTCAGCAGAATATGTAAACTGATAATTTAAACTCAAGTGAGGCAACTGGATTCTCTAGGTCCTAGTACCTGTCAAAGTATTGATCACCCACTGCAGATTGGCAATGACAAAGACTAGAGTCAGGACGACAGTGTAGCAACCACAGAGCACTCCTCACTCATACTACTGCCCGTTTGTATTTGCTGTCGCAGAATAAAGGTAAGCGGGGGTCCGCCTTGGCAGCTCAGTGGTACCGACCTTGCCAGGTTCACTCGTAACTCCATGACTAGGAAGTAAAGTGACCCGAGAGCAACACATGTTGTTTGTTGGTGTTTTAGGGCCCTTCAACTACAAAGGTCATTAGATCTCCGTCCACAGCATAGTTCTTGTGCAGAGACTGTACAGACACAACATTAATGCGACGATTTTTGGGTATTAGCAGTACCCAGTTTTCCCAAGCGGCCACCCATTTCAGTACTAGCTGGGGTTGCGCTGCTTTTCTTCAGTGATCAGACGAGAACTGGTGTGTCCAACGCAATTCACCGCTCCCGAGAGCAACACAAGACGTGGGGTACCCGACCCTGATATAGGTGGAGAACAGGCTAGTAATGATAATGTTCGACTGTCGGCCCGTCAATACAACACTTAAAAAGCATCATATATGTTTTCATAGCTGCACTGAATTCAAGAATAACTAACCAACGTAATTTTTTGTCATTGAAACCCTCATTATATCGTCGCCAGGGAAACTCGACAAAAGGGATTGGCATTCTGTCCCTTTAGAACTTTTCTCGGGAATTCTATATGTAGTTCGCATAGTTCCATTGTTTATAACATCGGTGGCACAGAGCGTTCAGGTTTGATACTGGATCGAAATGGGTTGACTTCTTTCAGGCGAGAAAGAGAGTGAGGGCCCCCGAATACGCCTTTCTTCAGACGGGAAATAAAGCCATGGCCCCGTGTGGTAACTTGCAAGTAAAAGAACCCTCTCTACTATGCAACGAGTAGATCACTGTTTCTCAACGTGGGCGATTGACGTCTTAAAATGGGTAATTATTTGCCTATCCACTTTTGGGGGGCGATGGTCATTTTGCGAGGGCAAATGCATTTGGAATAATTTCCTGTGACGATAGCTCGTGGAACCCATATAGAAGTGACGCAGATGCATTTTCTTTTATGCATTCAAGCCCGGAACAATGAGCGCATGTCTTAAATTCGAGGGGGCGTTTGGTCCAAAAAGGTTGAGAAATATTGGAGATCATGGAAATTTCCCAGGTGTAGCAGTTCGTCCCGCGGAGTTGCCCAACTAACAGCAGGGCGACGTATTATTAACGGTATATAAGAATAGGGTTTGCAACTTACGGTTGGCAGCCGGCTGTGTGTTAAAATAACGTCCAATTGATCGCCCATGTGTCACAGAGATACAAAAATGGGTACCCGACCCTGCCAGAAGAGGCTTAGTAGTTGCTTTCTATTTAAGAAGTCAGTGTGGTTCCCTTTACTTTTGACACCTAACTGAAGATCACGTGTCAGGACCTCTGGAGTCAATCTAGATCCCACATCAAAAGAGGTTAATAAACTTTATTGTAAAATGTTGTACTGTTGATAATTCTCATCCTCAAACGCCATTTGAAGCTTTTTACGCCATATCGCCCATCATTAGGTCTGGGATATCTAGAGAAACAAACTCCAAACTAAGAGTTTGATATAGATTTTCATGCGACCGACTAGTGACCAGATGTCACAACCCTTTTAGCTGCACCTCTTAAAGCCTTGCCGAAATAATCGGCCCGTAAGACGATGTCTGTTACTCACGAAAGCTATTTCATGTGATAACACATCCAAACTTTTTGTTCTTACTACCAACGACATCAGTTAACACACATTTCTTGACTTGACAACACTGCCATTTGTCAGCTGCACCGTATTCTGCCTTACTATCTCCTCCCACATCCTTTATTCGCTGACCTGTTTGCCAAATTTTGAATTTGACATGTCATCTGGAAAGATTTTACTCGAATTGAACTTAAGTACCTAGGACCTCACGCTTGCCTGAAGAGATCGTGTACGTTTGATCAACGCTATAGCCAGTTGAAGAGCTCAGGAGTTCTAGAAAGTATATCAGACAAAGAAGTCGCCACAACCAGACAATGAAATACAGGATTCATGTTCACGCAGGGCTACCCTGGACCAATTCCATCCAGAAGCCCAGCCATCCCGTTTAACTTACCAGCAAGTAGTAATAGCCTAAAAGATTGGCGTGTCATGTTTGAACCACAGGCTATCCAAGGGCATGAAGTTAACGTTATTACACATTTGACAGAGTATAATCTTTATTCCGAAATGCAGCTTCAGACAGTTGAAATTCCGTAAGGCATCCTATTTAATGTCGCTATCTGCGCTTCAAGGAATAAAGTGATACTCCCTAATATTTATCACGTTTCCCGCTTTGGTCGACAGCGATCGATAGAGGTTACTACACCTTTATAAACATAATGAGCAATAGAGTGATCTTTCTGATATGCACTAACAATATGCTTGTCGAGGTCAGCCGTCCTCGAAACACCGTATAAGTAAGCTTTCATATTCATTTAGCCTCTCCCGGGGCCGGCCGTTAGTAGTAGTCGTGAATAGCAAACTGATGACTAGATTCAAGGCAAGTCTACTGTCTTGGAAAAAATCGGAAAGAAATCCATGAATCCCCACAGATATACTGTAACTCGTCAACCTTCAATACCAGAACTCATTGTGTTGGGAAAAATTCGGGAAAATTTGCAGGTATAGGTTGAAACCAAATCAATTAACAGATCCACCACAGGCACAGAAGAGATTTTATGCTTCATATTAGTTTCATAGATTCAGGCCCTAATTATACCCCATTCGGGTATAGGCACACAAGTTATACACACCCACAGGACCACATCTATTACTTCTTATATGGCATAAGACGCATTTTCCCTTTCGGTAATCAGAGAAAGACCAGGGAACTTGGCCAGACATTGCCAATTTACATAGCAAGCTCACTTTCACAATTCAATTACTGAGGTTCGCAAGTTTGAATTAAGAGTGGAATTTGAAAGTTAAGGGTCCGGTCTCGCGAGTCGCCAATGCTTGAAGACTACTGGTCTAGTGGGAGTCTACTCCACATGGAAAGAAAATTTTGAAACGATTCAATTCCGATGTGGTAACAGGCATGCACACTAAACCGGTTGTCATTCCCTGGTAGTCTGACACATTCCTGCTAAATAACTCACCCCTTAAGATTTAGATGCTGCGAGTAGGATTACACATTCGGTTGCAAATTGTTTGCATTGTATCTACAGTATATGCATTTACGAATGACAAGTTGCGTTGGACACACCAGTTCTCGTGAAATCACTGAAGTTAAGCAGTGCAAACCCACGTTAGTACCAACAGGGTTACGTTAGTACCCCTCTCTTACATCCCTTCCACCTACCTCCTCCTCACCCGTGAGCAACCTCCAAAGGGTTCGGCCTGTTATGGCTGCTTGGCTTACTCCCCAACCCGTTAGCATAACATAGTACAGTAATTAACCATAGTATGTGTAAACCGATATATTACTGACTGATGGACGTTATACTTACCGTTTCCGCCGTCCGAACTAAACTTCCAGCCTCTTGACCAGAAAGGAACTCCATCCAAAAGTCAATAGCAGGTTCTTTGAACTGTAAACGTTATCCGATATAAGACGACATAAATTACTAAATGTCCTGGGTGGAAAACCTTAAGTCCCAGTTGAAGAATAACGGTTATAAGAAATAATAGGTTGCAGGAAGGGTTGAAGTTCGATTAAATGCCGGCTGGTTGATACTGATGTTGATAACCCAGTGATATCATGATTTATTCTTGGGGCCCAAGAGTGGAAAGGCTCGGAGAAGGTCTCTGTCATTGAGTTTTCTGCTTAGATAGATATTTATCAGGAACGTAAGTTCATGGCCTTATCAGCTTGTGTCACCTGCATTTTGAAATACAGTATGTATTTTTTAAATTGACCTGGTTTTCCGTAACTGTTTCTTGGATTTTTAGAGCTCTTGAACTACAATGGTCATTAGAGCCCCGTCCAATACGTAGTTCTAATGCAGAATCCGCACAAACACTACGCTGTTACGACGATTTTTTGGGTATTAACAGTACCCAGTGTTCCTAAGCGGTCACCCATGTTAGTATTATCCGGGGTTGCGTTGCTTAACTTCGGTGATAAGACGAGAACGTGTGTCCAACGCAATACAGCCGCTCTCCTGTGTTTCCCGGGGAAGCACATTCCTATTTTCCGCTTTCTCCTATTGGCCTTAGTGGCACTGACGAGTCCGCGTGAAATAATTCAAACAAAGACGTTAACAGTAATTGACAAGTAACTGACATATTGTACTTCTATTCCAACAAAAACCATTCTAGGACTTTCTTTGCACTGTAAACTTTGTCCCACGGCACGGTAGACCACGCCCAGTTCTTTTCCACAGCTGGTCACCCCGTTACAGAAGCCATTTTTCTACTTCCCTTATTTGTTTACCGTGTCAAATAACTCATTGAACATCGCAAAAAATGAGGGAGAAAAGGCTGAGGTGGTATGGACACGTCATGAGAAGAGGGGAGGAGGAGCTCGTTAGGTCCTTGCCAGGAATGCAGGTGGTCGGTAGCACCCGGGGCAGGGGGAGACCGAAGCAGACGTGGGGACAGGTTGTACGTAAGGACATGGCAGTGTGTGGGGTGGACGGAGACCTGGTGGGAGACAGACGGGAGTAGAGGGCTAGAACCCGCAGACCCGAACCTGCCACAGGTTATATTCTGAAACTACGCGCATGTGACACATTGCGCACTAACTAGGAGCCATGACCGAAACCATAGAGTTCACTCAGAAGCGAACTTTCTGTTCTTGAAATTAAGCAGCAAGTATTCCACGAGTTCATCTGAAATTAGTGCACATACAACTGTATAAAAAAACATCCAATTTTGGAGAGGACGAAGGCTCAGTTTAGCATCCTCCATCTCCTTTCTAGGGCCAAAATTTGTTTTGTATGGAAAGACAACGTACGTAAAGGCAGTGACTGTGTCACTTCCCAGGACCAAAGCGGGAAAACGCTGCATTCGACAAAAGTGTGGAGTAACTGGGAGTTATGACCAATGGGAACTTCCAGCCTCTGTGGAGATGGAACATGTCAGAACACTAATCAGGCCGAAAGTCAAATTGGAGTTTTCAGATATTTTACAGCTCGGATAATAAGAGGTGATCAGGAACGTCATTTACCTGCGATACTCTTGTATCAATCTAGTTTACGCACTATCAAACCTTCAGCTTCTGCACTAAAGACTACTGTACTGGAAACGAAATCCTTTTTTTGTATCATTTCAATGACTCCTGTTTTTTTTGTATTGTGATGACGACAAAATGACGCTATCACATACTACAACCATCATCCACCGGTGGAGCCGAGAAAACCAATTATGATGGGGTGGGCGCGTACTTTGTGAAGATGTGCGAAAATTGAAAAAAGTACAGACAATGCGCGTTTAGCAAACAGATCACACTGAAATTCAGACATCTCGCGTGTCATGTCACATAGATGACGTCAGAAAACCCCACTATGTCTCTCTTCTCTCTCCTTTCCCTCTTTCACGGACGAGTGATGCTACTACGTAGATACTACTAGCAACATACGTCGTAGTTTTGAATACGTCACCACCACATTTTTTTGTGATCGTTTTTATCGAGTTACAGAATCATTCCCCTTCAACAACAGACTGTGTATCTGCGTCACAGCATTGTGACGTCACAAAAAATACTCGATAGCGGAGGGTTAGGGAAGAATAAAAACAGCAACGTTTGGTCGTCGGATCAGTGTTGCTGTAAGGATAGATTGAAACTGACGTAGTGGTAGTACCATCTTCGGCGTATGATGCAGAGATAGGAAGTTGTGCACGCTACATTGACAAGCTGGCTTTCTGAACCCATAAGGTTCTTCACACATCGGTCATACCCGAGACGTCAGTAACGTCATGCCCAAATCATCTATCATATATAACGCGAAATTGTTTCTCGATCGTGATGAGTGTGTGAATAAGTTCCTTTAGATTCGAACAAATACAACAAATTAGGTCACTCGTTCGCCGACTCCCTTAGATTTATTTCACAAATACAGTATATCCAGCTTTATGGGGGTGGGCACCTTAAGGGGCATTTCATTACATTGCAAAAAAGAGCATCATTATACAGCTCCATCATTCATTTATGTACTATATTATTGTTGTTCAGTGGACCCGCAGACCCGACCCTGCCACAGGCGGGATAAGGGTATAATGATGATGATGCACCCAAACGAGCCTGTATTATATATTGGGTCGCATTTGGGACACAGATTACCTCCAGAAAGACCTTTTCCATGTAGTCCATGTTTATTCTCCGTCAGGTAAGCTCCCTTAACAAAGAACAAGTCTTTCACCTTTGACCTGTGTAGAATCACAAACCGTGTGCCCAATCCGACAAACCCAATGACAGATTATGGTAAATAGTTTTGGACTGCATAGAAGTGAAATTACTCGTTTACTGTATTTTTGTGGTGTAGTATATCGGTAAGAATTATACCTCGATTTTCTACTATGAATAATGGTACAGTAATGCATATAGAGTAGGAGGGAGGAGTAGGAACTTATTAGGTCCATTATGGGACTGCAGGTGCTAAGGGCCACCAGGAGTAGAGGAAGACGAAAGCGGACGTGGGAGCAGGTGGTGCAAAGGGACATGGAGGTGTGCAGAGTGGAGAGGGACCTGGCGGGAGTGAAGGATACGAACCTGCAAATCCGACCCTGGCGGGGGATACGCGGGAGGAAAGGATACTGCAGATCCGACCCTGCCCCGAGCGGGATAAGGGTGTGATGATGATAATGCATATAGAGTAGAACAGTAAGAGAGAAGTTTGGATGACATCCTGAACTCTTAAGCCAGGACATCTGTCATATCCATATTTGCCGTCTCTTAGGAACATGTAGTAATGATAGGAGGGCGTATTATATCCCGGGATTATACAGTAGTTGGAAATTAAATTACTAAATAATAATACTTTGTACGACAGAAGTTGAAGGCACTACCACTGCCTACAATTACTTTGGTTTATAACATTTTCTCAAAACACAATCATTATCTAGTGATGACTTACATGCAAGTGTACAATTTCGTGAGTACACTCGATAACCGATTCAACAAGTATTCAGGACTTATTCTAGAAATGTTTTCAAGATCAAATGCAGAACACCTGTGAAGGGTAGTGACTGTCAAATCTGCAAAGGCTGTTGCCATTAGTGGTAAATAATGACATCTCTTACAAGAAAAGAGCAATGTTTCTGACAAAAGTCTTTCACACCTTGTAATATTTGAATTTAAGACAGAATACGAACCATACGATTTGGCAAAAAGATGAGGGAAGCAAGAGAATGGCAAATCTTGGGGACTGTGACCTAAGGCTGTCGATTGGGGGAGTGGAGGAGAACCCGAGAGCAGTGGTGTACCGAGGGTATTCTGCGCCCGGGAACAAAGACCGAAATCTGCGTACTCTGGCACCCGCTAGACTTAATGTGAACCGAATTTTTGTGCCTCCTGTCTTCTGCGCCCGGGGACATCTGTCCCCCTTCGGTACGCCACTGCCCGGGAGCGGCTTATTGCGTTGAACACACCAGTTCTCGTCTTATCACTGAAGTTAAGCAACGCAACCCCATCTAGTACTACGCAATCTGCATTAGTGTAGTGCAGCGGTCTTCAAACTGTGTCCCGCGGAACCCCAGGGTTCCGCAATACATCTCTGGGGGTTCCGCGAGTGAAAATGAAAATTCGTTAGCAGCGGCAAGATATACTTTTCTAAAGGTGGGATGGGGTTCCCCCTAAACATCTTATAGTTCTAAGGGTTCCGTGAATCGACAAGGTTTGAAGACCACTGGTGTAGTGTCTGTGCAGTAGGGTTTATACAAAAACCGACATTTTATTCAAAAAACCGGTTTTCCGGTTTTAGAGTCTTCGTTAACAAATGGGTGTTGAAAACCGGTTTTCAAAACCGACAAACCCTACTGTGCAGTCTCTGCATCAGTAGTACGCAGTGAACGGAGCTCTAATGACACTGTAGTTGAAGGGCACTAAAACACGAACGAAAGAAAAAACAGAAAGAGGAACCATTAGAGCTTCTAGAACTGCTAAATGCCTTACAATGATACACATTTCTAGGTTAGTTATTGACATGATAAATAGCAGTCTTTTTATATTAGGATGCGAGGAGGTTCATCTAGTTGTTAACATGTGACATTGACGTTGTGGCAATGAACACTTAAGATCCTCGAATCGAATAGGAATAGTTCTTTTATAATGAATGTATTCAATTTAGTACACTCCGTCTTTGTATTAAGGTGCATTTTACAAATAATCACATTGACTGTTTGTTACTAGCTTACCAACAACATCTTTTGCAGCACAAACAATGCCACAAATTGAAGCTTGATGTCACTTCACTTAGCGCAATTCATGAAGAGAGAGGGGGGAAGGCCCAAATTAATTAAAGTAGAAAAAAAATGCTCTCAAGTTAACTGGTGGTTTTCTACTCAAATGCCGAAATCAACTTCAAAATCCCACGATTATATATTTTATCTCTAGTCTTATTTAATACGGGTCTGTCGGTTGGCTTGCTATTTATCAAAAGCTAGAGGTGTACGATCCGAAACTGAAGAAAATTTTGCTAACGTGCACATTTCTCGTCCTTCTATGAAGTGTCCTTTTACATTCTTCGCACACTCCTCACTAAGCTACGGCCTTTAGCCCCCATCTGTTGAAGAGTCTATCTGAAATTTTCCTCTCGTAAAAAAAAGGAAAAGGAACCATCCGCTAGCCACAGAGAACTAAAAAAGAGGGATTTCCCCGGGCCTTACTAGAAAGAAAATCCGTTTTCCACTGTACTGTTGCCCTTTAGTTCAGAATTGTTATCCTCCAGTGTTTGGTTCCAGACAACTGCCCACTCATTCCAGGGCTCATTCAAAGCTGCACACAGGCTGAAAGTACCGGCATTATGCTACTTAATTAACCTTTTACCATTAGTTATCATTCAGAGAAAGGCCATGGGTCACTGACTTTTGTTTCTACATGATTTTGCATTCACACGACTTTAGAGAAGATGATCCAGAAGTTGCATAAAATGTTTCCAAATTGAACGATCAAACATTACAAATTTCTACTTCGCTGTGCATTTGCCTCTAATGTTTGCATCCTAGATCTCATGATATAGTTCGTTCCAGACTTTCCTTTTAGAAATTTCTCAATGAAGTTCCATCTATAGGCCTCTTGCAGTAGGATGGTTGCTTATACTGTATAAAATCCTCTATTGCTCATAAAGCAAAGCAACTCCTAACCCTTTTCCCGCCTATGTAAGGGTCCGGTACCCATCTTGTTCTACTGAATGGATACATGGGCGATATATTGGACGTTGTTTATCCGCAACCTGTTGCCGACCAAAGGTGCAGCCTCTATGCTTATTTATCGTCGGTCTACTGTTCGCTGAGGAATTCCACCAAGTTCCTACACTTGGAAATTTTGCCTCATCTACCCGTTGCATAGTAGAGAGGGTTCTTTTACGTGCAAATGCTATCATACACCACCTGAGACCTCGGTTTTACTTCTCATCTGAGGGAAGGCGCACTCGGGGACTCTCTCGGCCAAAAGAAGCCAACCCACCTTGGTCCAGTATCAAACCTAGAATTCTTGATGCAGTTACCAAGAGTGCTACCCACTTCACCACCACGGCAGGTCAGGATCCTCTGTCGGGTGGAAGGGGACCTGGTGTGAGGCGGGAGTGGAGGGCTAGAACCCACAGACCTGACCCTGCCACAGGCAGGATAAGGGTATGATGCTGATGATGATGCATTGAATGACATGGCTTTGAATGTACCACCTAGTGCTTAAGAGGCTGGACTTTTGACTTCAAGTTCAAATCCTGATTCTGATGATGAGTCTGAGGCCAAAATTATAACTTCCATCATGATGATTAAAAAAAAGGCAAAGAGGAGTTCCTACGTGAAAAAAAGTGAGACTCATGGTGAATTCAAATAAACACGTTCATTTTAATCTGCTTGGCGAATTCTTCCCACTTCTTAACCCTTAATTTGGATTGCACATAATGTGGATGGCTTATAGTAAAGAAAATGTGCAGAAATGGAGTCACGTCACGCTGCAGCTCAACATGTGCAAGTGCATAGCCTTATGTGATTCACAGAAACCTACAGTGAGTGACCCTGCATCACCTCCAAAGAGTGCATCTCATTTTGCACTAGGCCTTAGGTCGACAGTCTGCTGTGTTAAAATACCATGTGTTCCTGGTACCAACGGAAATTTTGGTTCCCCATCTCTAAAGGTGCATGTACACTGTAGAGAAAAAAAAACCTAGCTAGAGGTCGCTGCTCTACAGCAAGAAGTCTACTGTAGGTGTTAACACTACCATAGACTTTCTCTCTACTTAAAGCAATTTAGGGTACTTGTAGAGAATCTCTAGTGAGACTTCTCTACAGTGTGATTACATCTAACCACTTGGAAGCTACATAGATTATAGAGATACAGAAAAAAGAAAGAGGTGTCACAAGGAGGTATGGGAGTGGACTGCCCTGAAACACTTTTCTTTGAGGGTCAGCATTTGAAAATAAATATAAAGAAAACAAACCAAAAAGTCATAAATATATACCTATATAATAATACATTTTAAAAAGTAAGTTATATACAAATTACAAATTTGGGGGGGGGGGTGGCAAATTTAAGGACTGCCCCGAGTGGCATTAGCCCTGGCTATGCTACTAGGGTAAAGTACATACAGGACATCCATTGACAAGTGGCGTAGCAAGGGTGGGGTGGACCATTTTGGGGAGGCATTTTTGAAAAGCAATATAAAATTTCAGATGCAATGAACTAATCAACATTCTTATTTATAGCAAAAGCCCCAAAATAAATTAAAAAATACTGTCCAAAAATCGTAAATATAAATATTTATATATAATGGTGCTCAATTTAAAGAAAACAGTCTATTTGGTTAGACAAATAGTTCTAGAGTAAATTTTTCTTCAACTCTGTTTACACCATGCTCTCACTGGACAGTAAGTACTCTATGCCATGGTATAGTGGAGTGGCCTCTAGCTAGACCACTCTCTTGTAGATGAGTGGCAATAATATCGTCAGTATACAGTAGTAACCCTACCCACTCATGGCGTGTGTTACATGGTATTTTGATAGTTATTAATAATCATCATCTATGGGTGGTTATACTAATTGTTATAAAAAATGTGATGGGTATTCACAATTCCAATCAGTAACATGTGGTCACTGACATGACGAGATTTTCTTGTACAAATTAAAATTGTGTTCAATTATGACAGAATTCTAATCAAAGGTAATGCATTGCAGTACTGACTTTATGATGGCTAATATATTTGCATTTAAATGGACAATCACTTTTTAACTGGTGTTCACTTCGCTTGACCCAAACACGTCCTCTTTTTCTATGTGTTTGGAATTTCCACTTGAAGTGCTGAATTTTGTAAGATGAGTAAAAACTGCTTTTGGGCAGACGGCTATCTCTACAGATGTAATATTTCCAAAATCGGCCAATAAATTAGACTTAAGCGGTGATCTTGTGTTGCAACAATAAGCGTCAAGAAGTCCTTTGTTCCTTGAAAGAATTTTATGAACGACAAACTATAACTAGCGCCCAGTTGTATACCAAGCAGTCGACATTCGCCCTCCACATACATAGAAAATAAAGTTATGATACCGTGTGGAATCTGTCACCTCTTGAGTCTGGTATACACGAAACGTTTTGCCATCAGCCTTGCACAATCTGCAAAGACTGACCAATTAGACCAATGATTCTCAACCTTTTTCGTCATGGTACACTTTTAATAATTTAAAAACTTGGTGGCAGACTAAGAATGACACATTTGGAGGCACAAATGTGAAAGCAAATATACAGTATAAGTTGTAACCTAACCCTATGCACACATCAAGTGGGTGACTAGTAGACTAAACTAGTATTCAGCTTTGCTAGCCACTAGCCAGAACTGAAATATTCATTAGGATTGGTTCATCTAGTCCATGATAGGAAGGTAGAACCGATTGAACTGCTTGTCTGACGTCACTTATGTATTCACAGCGGTGGCACATTTGAAGAATCGCGTGGCACACTAAAGTGCCATGGCACAGTGGTTAAGAATCACTGAACTAGACTGACACAAATCGCGTGGCTTCACATCTCAAACTTTTGCCCAGTCATTCTAAAACCACTATCATACTATGTGCCCAAAAATTTAAGAAAAAAACAAAGTCTGCACGTCGTTCACAGTGGTCCCAGGAGTGCTTACTTGAAGGAGGGACATTCTTCCATGTGAATGTTCTCGGAGAACTACACCAGCAACCAGAAAATCGGTACAGTTGTTTGCTTATGGATCTAGGCACGCACTGTAAATATTTAAGTTGTATGCCTGAGTTTTCTTATCCCTGTTGCAGTAAAACTCCTTTGATTTTACTTGCCAGAGGCAAGGAAAGCTTTGGTAGAGCTCTATGAAAGCTGGGAACCTTCGTGAGACCAGTGCCACATGTCTGCTGCCATTTTCTTTCATCACTAAATGCAATTAAAATGTCATTTGTAATCTACAGGGTTGCCGAAAGCAGACGACAGGGAAGCAAAGTTTGATCATCTGGCATGTACTCAAAACTCTAGCTCCTCAGTCTTCTTGGAAGTTTGTCCAACCTCTTCAATTCATGCAAGACGTAAACTTGCTGCCCACACAGTGGCGGTTTTAGGCACGTGCAAACTGTGCAAATGCACGGGGCCTCGCTTTTGCAAGTTGCAAATTTTTGGAAAGGGCCTCGCACTTTCAATTTGCACAGGTTTGCACAGGGCCTCGCGTATGCTAGAACCGCTACTGTGCCCACACATAACGTTTTGTTTGTCAAATCTGGCATGATCATGCAAGACTAATGAAAAACTTTACATACATACCAGGCTTTAGTTCATTTTCTGCTAATGCCAGGAGTTTCGCCTATCTACACTGGTGCAGTTAATATGTTCTAAAATTTATGTACCGTAGACCCTCAACATTTGCGATGTTAAAGTTTATTTTTTCCATTTTGCAACTTATTTTTCACTTAAGGGGAGTTGTTTCCTTTTATGTACTGTAGGTTGGCATTTCACCCAGGGTCCATTTTAAACAGGTTGCTCTACTCTAGTGGGAGGGAAATATTTTACAGTTGTTGGAACTCGCATAACTTAAAAGTTAGGGGTTCGTGAAAGTTCATGAACTTTCTTTTTCTCCCCACTCTTCACATCAAATACATTAAGACCAGACTGAAACCTTCCAATTCCTTTCCTGTTCACTAGTCCACCAATACTTACAGCATGGGCATTCTTCTTGGACATTTTTGTGTTAAACGTGATTCACACTAGGAAAGTAGCAAGTAATTTGGTAAGTGCACATGTGTAAACAGGCCAATTTATTCAAGTGGTTAAGTAAAGTCGTCAATTTGGCGTAATAAATTTTGTTCCAACTTTTTGTTCAAGTAGCGCCTTTCCACAAATCCCTCACTGCTAAACACCACTACTATACACGTCACTAGACAAGTGGGAAAGCTCTTCAGTCGAGCTGATAAATTTCATTGGTTATTGATGTGAAAATTTTGCATCAGACTTAGATACAACTGTCACATTTGTATCGGAATATATACAGTACGCCATGAATGCCTTTGGAATTATATATTTTCACTGTATTAAAATAGATATGCCAGGCACTCGACTGGCAAATGACAATCAACATTGAACATGGATTCAATTAATAACTGTAGTAAAATAGTAAATAGTTAATTTCTCGATCTATTTACTCTATTTATTCAAAAAAATCTGGAACTGACCAATACATTGATTATAATCCGTAGTTGCCGGGGTCCGTATTGTTTCGCTATTGTTATTATGAATCTGTTCATCTTGACAGCTACTTACATGTGAATTTTCATTTGGACAATTCTTGTCTACTAAACCATTTGGTGGTAAATTTGTCACGTGATACTTGTCATAGCTACTTTCCTAGTGTGAATCAAGCTTTCATTTGTAAACGAAAGTGTACACTATACGATTCAGTTTACAATTGTGCTCTATGAAGTTAGAATGAACTACTGTATGTAGATCACTTGAACTAGTTCGTTAAACAACTATTTCTAAAGGAATAGTTCTGTAAAAAAGAACGATTCGTACCCCGCTCGTTACAGGTCATGGGAACACCTACTCTATAGGAAAATTTATCCTTGACCGGTGCATTATTTGATTACTGAATCAGATCAACCTTTTGGAGGCCTCCTGTTGTGGAACAGCTCGTGACTCAATTTCTCAAATCATGTATTCAGGTTTAGACACCTCTTGCAAAAAAGTTAAAATTTCCATAAAATACAGGGACGAAAGTGGCGGATCTTTTAGTATCTCGCAAATATTGCAACTGGCTGGGCTTGTCTATTAAAGCAATAATTCCGTTTGCAGTTAAACATAATATAGATGTCACTCTCATTGTCGATAAAAATTGGAGATAATATGCAACAAAGAAAACGTTGAAGACGTTCCAGGATACTGTCCTTAGATCCTACACTTGAAAAGCAAATGAATTAGTACCTCGACAGGTCAATTTTGCAAATAATAGTTGCTTCTGTCAGAGTCGCCACTGGCCAAGAGGAACCTTGCGAATCATAAGTTGAATAAATATACAGTAGAAATAAATTAACATTTTCAATTGATAATTTTGAAGAAATGAAGCATTTCAGCATCAACACCGGCGTCGGTGATGCTGAGGTAGCGTACAGGACATGGTTCCAGGCACTGCCGAATTTAGGACAAATGAGGCCCTGTATTAGTTATACGGCTCCTTTATTTTGACCCTGAAGGACGTAGGCCCTGTAGGTCTACACAAGCAGTCAGTCAGGCATATTTACTCAGGAAATTTATGAGAACAGTAGTTAAAATATTACGTGTTAGCTGATCGTAAAGTTTTTTTCTCCCAAGAAGATCGCCCCTCCCCCTTGCTATGGGGCCCTATGTTTAAGCACACCTAAGCACACTGGTAAATCCGGCACTGGTTCCAGGTGTTTCTTTCGGGCGACAGACAGAGAGGAACACCTTCGAATGGGAAGTAAAACCCTGACCCTGTCTGATTCCCTTTTTGCATGGAACGTATAGATCGACAAAATTTCCAGTCCTAGGAGCTCCACCCCAACGACGAAAAATAGGCCGACGATAAATAAGGAAAGGGGGTTGTAGCGTTAGGTCGTGAGACGACTGCATAGAAGTACCATCCGGTAGATTGCCCGTGTGTCCCGATGGGATGTGACCGCACACCCGAATCTGCCATAGGCAGAAAAAGTTAGTATTGAGTTAGTACTGTTTAGTTAGTACTGTAGTTAGTACTGTTTAGTTAGT
>JAAFCE010001036.1:41095539-41133483 GCA_013389805.1 Trigoniulus corallinus | reverse complement strand
AGTTAGTACTGTTTAGTTAGTACTGTAGTTAGTACTGTTTAGTTAGTACTGTAGTTAGTACTGTTTAGTTAGTACTGTAGTTAGTACTGAGTTAGTACTGTTCTACACAATGGCATTCATTTTCCAGCATCTTATGGGAACTATCATCCGTTTATAATTTTCGGTTACTTTTTGCTCCGCCCGCGTCTTGTATATTTGGATACAGTATTTGTATAATCACGTGAACGCAATCGATAATTCTGGAATGAAAGCAGGCCTAAAATAATTAAAATTAAGAACCCCGAAAACTCGCCTCGGTACATGTACCGCGTTCCGAGATCCCCATAAGGGCGTGCAGTTCTAATTATAAACATATATTTTATTCACCACCCTTTTCACATCGAATGGGACCTTACCTCTCTCTCTTTACGTACTCTGTCGCTCGCTGGTGTTTGAAATCATAAAATTATTAAAATTTTCAGGAGATTGCAAAGAATGAAAGGGAAAGTCATTTACAAGAATTGAGGGACGCTCATAATGAGGTTTAACTGCCAATATGGCCGCTTACATGCAGATTCTAATTTATCATTCCACAGAAAAGGATAGATTTACTGTATGGTTCTCAATTACGATGACCTTCTTGAAATCGATTTATAGTTTTTCATCATATCCCGCCTCAACATTTTTATCTAAATATAAATTATTTAAAAAAAATTAAACTTACAGAAGAGCGAGAGCGCGATGATATTCGCTTACAATGGAAGCGAATTTTAGAATCAAATCAGTTTGACCTGGGACATTCTCACTATATTTTAATGACCTGGGTTACGTTGTTATACTTGACAGAGATCTACTGTATTTTTTAATCAAATGTCGGTTGAATTTTGCTTGACGTAAATAAACTTGAGGTTAATTTCTACTAGAGGCATTTGGTGGAAAAAAAATCAGGATTTAAGAGCCCGAAATGAATTTTTAATATGAACGCCCCTATCCAGGGAAACGTAATGCGCGCGCGCTTTTAAAAAATTGTTTAATATCTATCGATGTTGCTTTAAAAGCGAATCCATTTGTTCACTTTTAGGGGAGTAAGGTTGGTTGTTGGAGGCGGCACGGAAAACTACTTGCCAGGCGCCTCTAACCGATATGGAGCACACCGTTCTCGCTCCTTGGCGAGCGCTCTACAGTGCGTTGGCCTGCTGGTCTAGTAAATTGCCACACATAGGTATTAGAAGTGTGTTGCTTATACATACTTAACTACAGAAACGATTTTACATTCTTCTTTTATTTTCTTTTAGAGTGAAATTGTCAATTTTTTCGGAAATAACAAGCAAGTAAGGATTGGATTCCTGTTTACATATTATGATGTGGTAAATCACCTCTAAATATGGGTTTTGAGTTTTCTTAATGCAATCCTGGTCTCATGTAGGGTTATGGATATAACTCTGAGTTCAGCAACCTACGATTCGCCGATCGGATCTGGCTCGGAGTTCCCATACGAAATATTGTTCATTTCCAGTCTAAGTATAGAGGGAGCAGCAAATTTCGTTGGACACACCAGTTCTTGTTTGATCCCTAAAGTTAAGCAATGCAACCCCCAGCTTTACTAACATGGGTGGCCGCTTCGGAAAACTGGGTACTGCTATTACCCAATAATCGTCGCATTAGTGTAGTGTCGGTGCAGTCTCTGTATTAGAACTATGCAGTTGGTAGGGGCTCTAATGACCTTGTAGTTGAAGGGCCCTAAAACACCAACAACTGTAGTAGAGAAAAGGTTCTTTTACTTGCGGGATTATTTCCCATTCAACAGAAGGGGCCCTTGGCTATCGCTGAGGGACCTATGTGGGTACAAGATATATTGTGAGAAAATTCGGAATTACAGTCGGCTCTCCAAATAATGAATAGGGTGGCCGGTGCCGGCCAAAACTGCCTATACCTCCCACGTATTAGCCTCTTGATATAACGAACGGTTCGGCTGGTTCCTTCATTATCCCACAGTACTAAATGACTCTCTCTATAAGGCCAGGTGCACACTACGACAAAACTGTCTCACGACAGTCTTATGTGCTCTGTGGTTGTCAATGAGTTTTGTCTGCTAGACGCCTTGTTTCAGTGTGCGGCTACCCATTGACTTTCATTGCCCAGGGCATCGGACCGGAACGAAACCGAAAACCTAAAACCGGTAAAACCGTTATTTTTGGTGGAACGAAAACTGGGAACCGAACTGAAAAAAAAATATTGCTCTTATCGGTTCGAACATGGGGTCCGGGCGTCCACACGGGCACGAACATGGGGTCCAAAATCATTCTAACCATCAGAAACACACTGTACATGCTGTATATAGGCCTACATAAGCAGAGTCCTGTGTGATAGGGAAGTTGTACAGGGCAGTGGTTCAGCCAGCTGTGCTAGAAGGATCAAAATGTTGGGCAGTGGGAGAGAACCACGTCAATAGAATGGAAGTAGCTGAGATGCGAATGCTGCGGTACATGAGTGGGGTGTCACGATCTGACAAAATCCGAAAAGATTAAGTTAGCGGTAGCTTAGGAGTTGGAGACATCACATAAAAGATGAGAGAGAATTGGTTGAGGTGGTATGGGCATGTGATGAGGAGGGGAGAGGAGGAACTTATTAGGTCCATTACAGGACTGCGAGTGATTGGGGGCACCAGGGGTAGAGAAAGACCAAAATGGCCATGGGAGTAGGTGGTGCAAAGGGACATGGAGGGACATGGACTTGGTGGGGGATAGACGGGAGTGGAGGATTAGAACCCGCAGACCCAACCCTGCCTTAGGCGGGTGATAAGGGTGAGATGATGATGATGGATATTTTAAGTATAATGTACTGTATTTTAAAATTATGTTTAATATATATTAATTTTTTTAAAATTAATACTCGGAGTGAAACCGTAAACCGGAAAAACCGTTCTTTTTACTGGAACGAAAACCGTAACAGAACCGATATATTTATTTGACGTGAACCGTAACCGAAACCGGAACGAAAAAAAATAACGGTTCGATGCCCTGTCATTGCCCATAAGACTGTCGTGAGACAGTTTTGCCGTAGTGTGCGCCTGGCCTTACGAGATGATCGTCTGATTAACTTCACAATGTTGTTATTGTTTTGTGTCACTTTCATCATCATCGTCGTTATCATACCCTTATCCTGCCCGTCGCAGGGTCGGGTCTGCGGGTCCAATGACCATGCTCTGACTCGGGACACCCCAGCCGAGCGTCTGGAGCCCGCAGGATATTGGCTGAATTGTCTGTGGGGGGATGCCGGCCTACCCCACTGTTCCAACACCGCATTACACAACCACAATAGAAATTTTTGGCAGGTAAATTAATGCTTTGTTGGTTATAATATTGCATGGTGTCTGACCTTTTGCACAATAACTACAATGCAACAGGAGTCAGGCTCATGCCCGTTTTGTGTCACTTTCATGAAGTAAAAATGCGCAGTAGAAGAGAGAAGTAGGCCTACTGTTGGGACAAAAACTACCATTTGCTGGATTAGTTTAGTTTAATGGGTTGGGGAGTAAGCCAAGCAGCTATAACAGGACGAACGCTTAGGAGGCTGCTCGCGGGAGATGAGGAGGAAGGTGAAGAGCACTTAGGAAAGGGGAAATTTGCAGCACCAAACGTTCTTTACCAACCACCCATGTTGGTACTAACGTGTGCTTGCGCGTAAAAGCCGCTAGGAGTCATAGAAAGCCATTTAAACCGCCCAGGACCGAAAACAGTGCGGGGGAAAAAGGAACTCTTGGTTTACTCTAACAGAACCTTGGGAATCGACTATGAGTACCCTATAGTAGAGGCAACAACAGAGCGCAAACCTATGGTAGGACCTTTCAGTATTGTTACGTTTGGCATTTCAAAAGAATCCAGAAGACCACGTTGTGGGGATGTTTTGGTGTATGTATAGTGTAACTGTAACCAATGGCCAGGTAACGTATGCAACTCGTGTAATGTATTCCTTCCTCATGACCCTGTCTTTAGTAACACTATGCATGTACCGAAGTAACATTAAATAATCAAATAAATCAAAACAAAACTATTGATTGGATGTAAGGTTATTTTTACTGGAAGGAATGGGTTAAATTTCTTTGAGGCGAACAAGTTAAAAATCTCTACTCCAGGATCAGGTTAGCCTTAAGTTTACCAAGCTAGAACACAAGCCAACGATCTCGTAATTGCTTTCATAATATTTAAGAAACCTGTTTAGAGCTCTGTTGAAGCCAACGTAAACACACAAAAGTATTCGCAGTCTCACATCGAAATAAACTATCATTACTACGTAGGCTGCAAACGGGATTGAAACCGTATTTGTTGAAGTTCACAAATTTTAAATATTAACGGTTGACTTTTAGTCAGGGGTCGATCCATGACGACGTTGACCTCCTTAGTATTTCAGAATTTTGGGTTTATTGCTTTATTTAACGTCAGCGTATAAGTATAACTACGGCTAAAACCAGGAGTAAGAGAAGGGCGAAGTTACTTTATTAGGGAATTTGGTGATTATCGTACGAAATGTCATATCGAGTTTGGGCCGTGCAAGGTCATTTAAGGACCTACTGTAAAAGGGTTCAAAATGTTAAATATAGCATATATACTTATTAAATATTAATTATTTAACTGTAGCCCGTCTCGGTGGCGCAAAGGTAGGGTGATTGCAGGTTCACTCCTGGACCAAGACGGATGGATAACTTCTTTCGGGCCAGAGAGAGGGAGCTCTCAGTAAAGTCGTGGTCCAGTGTGGTGCTTACAATATCATGTGCACGTGAAATAACTCTTCCTACAAAGCAAAGCAACTTCTAACCCTTTTCGCGCCTATGGCAGGGTCGGGTGCCCATCTTGTCATTCTGAATGGACACAAGGGTGACATATTGGACAAGTTTTTTTTCACAGCCGGTTGTCGACCGAAGCTGCAGTTCCTATGCTTATTTGTCGTCGGTCTACTGTTCGTTGGGGCACCCCACCGACGCCTCTCGGGCCTCTCTTTCGCCCAAAAGAAGCCAATCCACCGTGGTCCTCTATCGAACCTAGAACTACTGACGCAGTTACCGAGCGTGCTACCCACTACGCCACCGAGGCGGCTCTTACTACATGGATTTAAAAAATCCAGCTGTAGGACCTCGCCCCCAGGCCTCCCCGGAACCCAAAGAAGAAATAGCGCGCTTTTGTCGTCGTCCTGTGGTACCAAGTCTACCCTGGAATACGATTGAGTCACGTTTTTTTGAGAAAATTTGGGAGCCTCAAGCTGAAATCCTACCATCGTTATGCACGGATCAACAAATTTCCACAGGCCGTTGTCCTCTTCTCGTTACCAATGACAGCAATCCGCCATTTTAATAGCCCATCCATAAATTCTCCCATAAAGCCTGCCTGATAACCGTTCTGTAAACTATAAAACACCACAATAGCTCAACAGAAGGGGTCTTGACTTTTGAGTTCATAGGTTAGATCTTTCCGAGGAGGTTCATTTCTTCAAGAGGAGAGGAAAACACCAAATGTTCCTTCCATAGATACCATGGGTAATAAATACATCCTGGTGCCGGATAAATTATACTCAGGGCAGATGTACTCTTATTGATTTATATTTCGTCACCTTCCGCGGGCTTCAACCCAGCCCTGCGTATACGTTGTCAATTGTACCTGACGTATAGAGTGTGCGATATCATCTCTACGTAGAAGAGGACACTTTCAATAGAGCAATAGTTCCCAAAGTGAATTTGCGGACAACACTCCCATCATCATCATATCCTTATACCGCATGTGGCAGGGTCGGATCTGGGGGTTCGAGCCCTCCTTTCCCGCCTTAGGAACAACCTGCTCCCAAGTCTGTTTTGGTCTCCCTCTGCCCCCGGGTGCTTCCAACCACCTGCATTCCTGTAATGGACCTCACCCACT
The DNA here is from genome assembly GCA_013389805.1 of Trigoniulus corallinus. Lineage (NCBI taxonomy): Eukaryota > Metazoa > Arthropoda > Diplopoda > Spirobolida > Trigoniulidae > Trigoniulus > Trigoniulus corallinus. Next base: position 41,127,598 of record JAAFCE010001036.1, on the reverse strand, counting down.
CTTCTCTGTCTTCGTCATGTTTATTTATAGGCCTCCCTTTTCTGTTACTGCTGTAACATCGTTTAAGCATTTCTCTGTTTGATTTCTAAAGTCACTAAGTTTCCCTACAGCTCTCAGCCCATATCTATTTGCTTTGGCAATGGATGACCTGCTGACAGGAGTAGGGGAACGGGCCCCCCAGTGCTTGGTATTTGCTGATGATGTAGGAAGGTTAGAGGAGTCCCAAGAGGAGGCTCAACAGGGCTTACAGGACATTACAACAGCAATGGCAAAGGGGGGCCTGAAGGTGAACATGAAGAAAACAGAGTACTTAGCTTTCAGTTGGAGCGGCCAGGACCAAGGGGGTGTAGTTCGGTGTGGAAATGAGGTGCTACCAGCAGTGAAAGAGTTTAGGTATCTAGGATCAGTGATTCAGAGCAACGGGGAAATCGACTCCGACGTTACTCACAGAATCAATGCAGGATGGCTAAAGTGGCGACAGGCAAGCGGGGTGCTGTGTGACAGCAGAGTCCCAATAAAGTTGAAAGGCAAGGTTTACAAAACTGTGGTTAGGCCCCCTATGCTATATGGATCGGAGTGCTTCGGCAGTGAGGAAGAACCACGAAAGGAGAATGCAAGTGGCTGAGATGCGAATGCTGCGTTACATGAGTGGGGTGTCTCGTGCTGACAGAGTCCGCAACGAGTATGTCAGAGGCAGCTTGGGGGTGGGAGACATTGCGGAGAAGATGGGGGAGGGTAGGCTGAGGTGGTATGGGCATGTGATGCGAAGGGGGGAGGAGGAGCTCACGCGGTATATTATGGGGCAGCAGGTGGTAGGTGGCATCAGGAGCAGGGGGAGACCCAAGCAGAGGTGGGAACAGGTTATACAAAGGGACATGATTGCATACGGGGTGGATGAAAGCCTGGTTGGGGATAGACAGGAGTGGAAGATTAGAACCTGCAGACCCGACCCTGCCATAGGCGGGATAAGGGTGTGATGATGATGATGATGATGAGATACATATGCTACACTGTAAGCAGTTCGGATGAGTGAGTGGCTTGATGGAGTAAAATTTCCAAGGCGTGAAATTCGTAGGGGTCCGGAAATAATTCAGCAGTGTTTTTTTTTAAAAAAGAATTGCCCCAATCTGAAACCCTCCAAGAAATTTTCAAATTTTTTGTAAATTTGGTTGATTGTAATAAATAACTGACAATATTAGGAGTAGTTAACAAGTGAGTAGAGGTAGACCATGGGATGGAGTACCTACCACTGAAATGTTTATTAGGAACATCAAGGTTCAATGGAACCCCTTTTGGGAAACGCTGAAATAGTGAGAGAAGCAGTTCCATACTGGACTAGTTCGCCCTCTCCAACTGTTGCATGGAAACAGCCTTGACAACAACAAGACTGACGTTAGATAATTCAATAATCACCCAAACCCATCTGAAGGAGGTCACATGTAAGGCTTCTCCGCCTTACATGAAACTCTTTAACAAGAGACCATAGTTGTCGGCTAGAATCGAACCTAGAATCATATATTTAGTAATCAATCATACTGCCAGTGGGCTGTCGTTGGCAATTTATAGTGGACGAGTTAACCGTCATTTAGGAAGTGGGAGGTGTTGAAAATGTTGGATTCCAGAGACGAGGACTGACAAATCTTTCGTGGAATATACAATTTATGGAGGTGTATTACATACTTTGAGGAGCAACCTTGTCTACCGCATGCGCACTATGCTGAAAGGACTTCCTTCCGCGGTTTACCTTTGTAACGCGGCCACTGGGACGTAGCTGCCGCTACCGTAGCTCGAGGGGTGAGGGTGAGAGGCGAGCAAGCGGGACGGGTATGTAATGGCATGATCGACTCGTTTCTCCTGGACATCCTACTTCTGATGGGCGGGATTCAATCAAGCTATTATTTTTCGCTGTACTCTCTTGGTTCCCTCGCAGTCCTTTTTAACTTAGTACCCCTACCTGCCCCCTCTTTCGTCCTGTGCCCTCTCCTCCTTTCCAAAATTCGTTTGTGACGTCATGTACAGCATATATGTATACATATACTGCAGATAAAGGCATATTTATGAGGGTGTTTTCATTATGCTGCCGTTTTAAGCTAACGGCACTGGAGGGGTAGGAGGTAGAAATTAGTTGGAGTTGAGGGCACCGTTGATGGATTTAGGAAGAGGAAGGGTAATTCTGTAAGATGGGTGGCACAAGAAAGGACCCGTAAAAGGAGGCGGAGGAGGAAGAAAGAGGGGATTACACCGATGAAAGGGTTGCAATCGTTATTATTGCAATTTTTATAGGGTTGGTTGTTCTTGTCAGGTATAATTCTTAGAGGAGGATAAAGTAGGTGGATCACATGAAACCTTGATCAATTTTTGGAGGTCCTTTTGCCATCAGCACCATCATTATTTCTTTTTCTGTAGTCCTCCTACAATGGTAATTATTTTTTGACGTTTTTCTCCCATTTCACACCTAGATTATTCATCCAGAATTATTTTAGCCTTAGGTTAGGTTCAATGAAATATCGTACAGGGTGCATCGATATTTCTTTTTCTTGAGGTATCGCTCTTGTAATATTGTGGCTGACCAAGCATTTCGGCATTCTGGTTAACCGAATGTTTTCGTCTCAAGAATTTAGGCTAAACCGATATTGCGTCACCTTTTTGGGAGAAAGGATTACTCAAATTATTTCATCTTCTCGACAAATCTCTAAAGGCAGAGATGGTAAATTACGCCTGTATGGGGAGAGGTGGCATGGACTTTAATAAGGACTTGCGGTTTTCATCCGGAACACTTGTCCAGCATATTGATGACTGAACCACACTAACAGTTGACATGGAACTGCGTTTCGTAACGTGGAACTTTCAGGAGAGCGTTGACATGGTTACAAACTTTGAGATGGGTATTGACCGAATAGTGGTCAGTGCCGTATCAAGAAAGGGGGGGGGGGGGGGGGGTCATGAAATCTAATTGTAACAAAAAAAGTCCCAATCGAGAGCTCAATTTGTAGATTGTGCTTACCCCTTGGTTGAGCTAAAATTATTAAGGGTTCACTCCTGACATATCATAACAAGAGCCTAGCATCCGACTTTCGTCAAGTAGGAAGTAAAAACTGATTTCATGCAAACATCACCAAGAGACCTAAGATTATCTAATCAAAATCTAAAGATGAAAATTTGCAGGTCCACTATATGTATGCATAATCATAAAAGGCGACTGAAAAGAGTTGCCTGCATCCAGTCGCATAAATACCTCTGACTACCATATCACTGGTTAGGACCTGCTGTTTCACTTTCTACTTTCCTTGTCATGTTTTCTTCTCCTTCTACTTGCTCTGTTCTGTCTGTCTAGCACGTTTTGAGTTCTTGATTATGAAACCCTGGCATAATTGGCGCTAACTGTAATAAAAAGACATGATAAATGCAATCAATATCCTATTAACCATTGAAAATTCCTGTTTTGTTATATGTTACTCGTACTATCAGGGCACCAAACCAGGGATCTCCAAGGTAGGTTAGAGAACATTGACGAAAGGGGCTGATAATTATCAATAACAGTAGACGTGACTAGCATGCCGTCTAGGGCCCACGAACAAGGAAACCCCCTTGTAGACTAAATATAGATGCTCCTATAGTTAATTACATGGAGTTTCTAACTACCCGGGCAGAGTGAGACGAATAGAAGATTATGACACGCTGTCTCTTAGGATACCGGACTTCTCATTGGTAATGTTTAACAGTGAACGTGTCTGCTGTGGTTTCTGTGGAGTTGTGGCTTATCTTAAATCTTGAAATGATGTTACTAAACGCCATGACGTTTAGTGAACTTTGCTAACTGCAGTTAGCTAGGTTCATAAAAGCTATAAGACCGAGATTCATTTCACATTTTTGCACCAGGAAAAGGTCTGGTGTTAAAGTTGTTACATTATTTAAGTAGCGAGAGGCTTTACAATCGTGAAAATTGGCCCAAGTCTCTGTTGCGCAGTTTGACTAATTGTTTTCTATGCAATTCCTAATATTAATATGTAAGAGTCATAAACCTGCTGTTGCCCTACTAAACAGTTGAGTTAACAAGACTTTCTTCATTCAACTAATTGCCTTTACATTTTTCAGACGTTCAGCACGATGGAATGTTCCAGTATGTTCTTCCCGATGTGAGTACTACTATTTAGAATTTTTCCAACTCTTAACAGAGATCGCCTAGTGGTAGCATGCAGTGATGACATCGATGCTGGAGAGCCCCGACTACAGTATCACACTAAACCACATTTACAAACTGTTGGCTATAACAGAATACCTGAATGATTTGCTTAGAAAGTACCACATGGCAACCCATCCAAATTTGTCTAAACACAGGAGCCCGTGTGGGTAAAACAGAACCAACAAACTTTCACTTTTTCTAACGGAAAATACGCGCGGAGATCTCAGGAAATGTACTCGTGTTCGTGAGCGCTTATAGCAAACCTCAGCAATTAGTTAGTAAAACAATATAGCAAAGGAACCACCGTCGTTGCAACTGCTTTGAATTTTCTGGGTTGTCATTACTCAAGGGGAGGGAACCGAGGTTCATCAGATTCATTCCCACTAATGAATTATTTAGGCTCCTTCGTACCTTTCTGCACGGCAAGTGCCCTCTGTGAATGACAAAAACATCGCACATCACCATATAACCTTACAAGAACATCGCAATTGACTTGCAAAATGTCCCAGAACACCCCGTCAGGTATGCTAAGATGCCAACTAAAAGTAATAGAACTGAAGAAGGAAATCGACTGCTTATTGTAGCCTTTCAACATTGCTTTTGAGTTAGGTTGTATAGACTTTTGGCCGGCATGATAACAACGTCCGGAAAAAGCCATAGTACAAGGATCCCATCAGGTCCATTAAAAACCGTCCGTCGTTCCACATTCATGATTAAGTTTTCAGGTCGACCTCTACACCTCTGTATTTTGTTGCTATCCGTATGTTTCTGTTGCTTCCCATTTCTATTTAAGACCTGCTTGACATCGCGAACTAATAAGCAAAAGGGCAGGTCTTGCAGGACGGTACTGGGTAAAGCCCTGCAGGCGTAGAGCAAAAGGACAAAGTGGATTGTGTTCCAGAAATGCATTTCTGTAATCATAAAGTACACTTCTTCAACCCAATTATCGCCTGACACGATTAATTGCTTTGGTAAAGTTTTAATTTTTGTTAGGGCGTAGTAAGGCGAGCATATACAGTACGTCCTCATTATCAAATTACTACTTCAAATGACCTGACAAGATGCATATGGTCATAACGCACTCTTATTCCTTCTACAGTCAAGTCAAACAGGAGATCATGGACGACTCATACGAGGCTCCTCAAAACTCTCTAACGGAATACTACAACGCCGCAGCCCATTTTACAGCACAGGCCACACCGTCTTTGCCTCCAATCCACATCAAGCATGAGCCAGGATTGAGTGATACGAGAGATCCTGTTGGTCATCATGCCACCTCTAACCTGGATGGAGATCCACCGAGGTCTTCCCCTTTAGCCAATGCCAGTGTTCCAATGCCATTAGTGTCAGCAGCATCTGGGGGCATCCCACCACCACAACCTGTTGTCGACAGCCCACCAAATGGAACGACGCCCTATGCTGGACATCCAGATCCCGTGTCTGTGAGGATAGTGGCATCACCTGGGTCGCTAACCCCAACCGCACCTTCATTATTGCAACATCAGCCTTCATTAACGCCTCCAAAGTCTTCAAAAAAGAAGAAGAAAAAAATCAAACAAGAACCGATTCCAGAGTAAAATTTAACTTAAAGTGTTTAGAACCAAAGGGGAGTTGTTTGAATGTAATGTACATTTTCAGGGCCATGTCACCTTCTTCACAAATGTCCCTTGTGGGTGTGGGAAATATGAAGAAACGAATGAAGCAAGAAAAAATTCCAGACACATTCAAAGTGAGGAAAAAAGTCGATCGATTTAATGGAATGCCAGAAGAGGAAGTAGTGAAAAGGACTCTTCCAGATCACTTGACCACCGACCTGGATATTGTCATTGTTAGTAAAGTTTTTCAGCTGCTAATTGCGGTCCATATAAGTTACATTTGTCTTACCCCAAGGCCATGTTATAAGTTGAAATAACAGAAGAGGTTAATGTAGCCATTATATTCATTTTTCAGATTGGAATTAATCCTGGAATGTTTGCAGCCTTCAAAGGTCACCACTATGCTGGACCTGGCAATCATTTTTGTAAGTTTTTATACATTATTTACGCCTTTGAGATCGTGCGGTTAATATTTTTCAATCTTCTGTCTCGTTTCCACAAAGGGAAGTGTCTCTACCTCTCTGGATTGATTCCAGAACCGATGACTGCAGATGATGACTTTCGTCTTATCGAATATGGTATTGGATTTACAAACATTGTGGCGAGGACAACTAGGGGCAGTGCTGATTTGGCTAGGTTAGCAGCAGCTGCTAGCGTACATATTACTACTGTCATACCTGAATACTTTTTGTGCCTTTTCTTTTATTAGAAAGGAGATCCGCGAAGGTGCCCAAATACTACAAGAAAAAATGCAGAAATATCGACCTAAGATTGCTGTTTTCAATGGAAAAGGTGCATCTGAATATAATTTCTTTCTATAAACTGTAGTGAAACTTCAATCTAATACACATGCCATAACATTTCCACATTTAAATTCAAAATGTTACATTTCACCTGTAATTAGAGCAGGAATTCATGTAAATACTTACGTGGGGTGATGCCCCGATTTATGCCATACCCAGTAAACGCCCAATTTCAAAAATGGCAGTTTGGAAACATTTGCTTGTTCTATATTTATAATGATTGATAGTGCAGGAATCAGTCTGAATTAGATAGGCTAGAGTATATACCTTTAGCAACATGAAAAGGCACGGTGAAATAAGAAAAACGAAATCTGTTAAAAAATATAAGTACAGTGAAGCCGAATATTGTAATCACGAATAATGTTATCAGCCAGTTATTGTTATTTGTTATCATTTTTTTCATTCTTTTCAAATTTGCTGAACTATGGCTGATGCAGTGTTCATTAGTAGGCTCAGTTCTGAATGCAATCCAAAAATGCCAACACTTAGCTTTGTCCAAAACATTTGACTGAACTGCGATACGGGAAGTTGAACGAGAACGTTAGATCGAGGTTTCACTGCCTATATTGTTTTCCATGTCAAAACCACTGGCAAACTTATGATCATAGTGATCTAGTCTTTGCCATTAAGAATGCCACGTCTTCCTCGGGAAGTGGATTTGAGTCAGGCAATACCAAGCATGAATTTTATCATGGAATCGTTACTGAAAAGGAACTTCTTTTTAATTACATTAATAATTCCACGATTTATAACCGAACAGGAATCTATGAAGTATTCTCTGGTCGAAAGAACTTTGATTTTGGAAAGCAACCAGAACCTATCGAAGGAACAAACACGGTACGGAACATCTACAGACTTACATTTTATATTAATTTTTTTTAAACTTACACTTTCCTTTGCAGCTCATTTATGTCATGCCATCGTCTAGTGCCAGATGTGCGCAGTTACCACGGGCTGTAGATAAAGTACCATTCTATGTAGCTCTTCGTAAGCTTCGTGATCATCTGTGTGGTAGGTTACCTCTTCTACGAGACTCAGAGGTTTGCTTCCCAGATGTCAAGTTGAAGATTGAGAGTAACTCGGAAGAAGCCACGATCAAGGTGGAACCAGGAGAAGAAGAGCAGGACGATTTACGTTATCCGGGCAGTACTTCTATGTTTGAAGGACCATTGAGTGGTCCTAGAACAGCTTTATTGCAATCTCAGAGGAATTTTCATCAACATCCCTTGGGTAGGGCTGCTCTGGCAGCGGCAGCTGCTGCAGGAGGCTACTTGGAAGTGAGCTTAGCAAGAGCAGGATTCACAGGCGCCACACCGCCCGGTCGCTCATCTAAGCATGGACCTACTGTTGGAAGAGACCCTAAGAAAAAATCATCATCCTCTAAGAAGAAGAAAAAGAAATCAGATTTTGGAAGTCAGTCAGCCTCTAGTTGTGACAGTGAAACTGAAATCAGGAAGAAGGTTAAGATGGAAAACTCGGACAGTGAACCCCAAGGTCCTGGAGGAACTGAAAATGCAACAAATGAAAATGGGCCATGTGGGTCACCTCAGCAACAAATACAACACCGACATCATGGGACTCTAGGAGGCAGTCCTTTAGAAAACGAGTACCGTTCACCCACTCCCAAACAAACCCCTCCAGTTCAACAAGTGCAACGCCCCACTCCCCATCCTCATCCATTAAGTGCATATGGTTCCCTTTCCACCACCACTTACCAGACCCAGATGTCTCCTTCTCCATCCTTGCCCTCTGACCATCCACCATTGTACAGTTCACCTGTGGGTCCTGGTTTTCACCCTCATCACCAAACTCCAATTCATATAAAACAAGAGAAGATGGACGCAATGGACACAAGTCGTTTGGGATCACCATCACCTTCATTGAACTCTACAGGCGCTGTTTCGCCATCATTGTTGGGAGGCTATCCATCACCTGTAGGATGCCTGTATGGCGCCTCTGGGAGTGCTACTAGTGGTTATGGTGCTGGCCCACCTCAAGCTCCATCTCCGTATTTTGGCTCACCACCTCCACAAAACCCTTATGGGCCCTATCATCATTCTTCCCTTAATCCGCTTTTGCCTCTTGGCCACCATCATCATCACCATGGCCATCAATTGGCGCCACCACAGAGCGGACCAAGTCATAGTTCAGCCGATTTGTATGCAAGCGCTAATGGTCTGCACCACCATCATCATCTTCAGGCAATGGGGACACCACATGAGTCTCAATATTATGGTGTACCAGGCCAGGGAAGTGGTGTGAATGGTGCTCCCTATTCACCCCACATGCCCCACAAGAATGCATCTCCACCGACGTCGGTAGCCACCGCATTTCATCAATATCCATCGGCGTCAAGCGCTTACCATCAACATCCTCATCTGCACCAACCTCCAAACGGAGTACCTCCACAGTACTGTCCTCCACCCCCTCTTCCAGATGCTGGCGCAGTGCAGAATCCAACTGCCATCACTGGTGTGTATGACCATCAAGCGACGTCACCTGCACCACTCTATACCAATTTAGAAAACGTCAAAGTTAAGCAAGAAAGACTAGATCCAACATATGGAGAATACTGAGCTAATCATCGATTCTTACCCTTTCAAACTGCTCGCTCTTTGACGTCTGTGTGACCTCCGTCATCTCTTAACTTCCATCTTCGTCTCTGCAGCTTCACCAAATTTTATGCACCCATCGACTCTGCAGCTCTTTATCCTGGTAAACCCAACAAATAGACCATAGAAGTGCCCTCTACTCTTTGATGGTCCTGTGGGAACTTTATGGATCCTTGTGGACCATTTGAACAAGACCCACATTTGGCTTTTTATAGTGATTGTACCATCAAATATTATTTCAAAACAGTTGATAGACGGCTTTTTCGGATTGTAAGTTGACAGACGTGGGGTAAAAATGTTGATGTTGTCCCACATTATATCATAATATAGCATGTATCCCACATACCACACTCTTTTTAATGCGTCCAAAGAGCTTGAAGCATGTGGCACAATCATTGAGAACATATGCGACCAATACACTTCTCGTTATTAATTCGCAGATTGGTGTGTTCAAAGAGTGATTTGATTCTCAAGTAGTGTGGACAGTTAACTTTGAAGAATTCTAGATATGTATTCCACTTAATGCATTATAGATGAAAACTTGTTTCCGTTGTCGAAATATGCTGTAACAAATAGCCAATTCGAATTGCTTATTGAATTTCAGATAGTCGGCAGACGATTAATTTCTCACGATTGATTCTTGAAACGAATGGATTGCAGTATAATTATGGCAACTCTCGTATATGAGTTGTCTCACAATTAAATGGGGTGTTCTCATCAGGATCAGATTCCTTTACAGTCACTGTCGGAAGCATTTGGTAGACAAGCAAACCAGAAAGTCTGTTCTACGTCTGTCAAATTACAATTCTATGAAGTCTTTAAGTAATCAATATTCGCTTGTAATGGTAATGATCGGTGGCTTACTACGGACTGTCATTGATTTCCTTGCAAGAAAAACAATGAGAGGATATCGGTCATTTGGTGTGAAATTGTCTAAGAAGACCCACAAGGTGTCTTGAACAGCTTCCAGTATGTGCCAAACTGGTAATCAGTTGCGTCCTCTGAAAATGTCTTTTACTTGATAGTTAAATGCGTTCTGGAAAGCAGTAGGACCAACTGTTTCTTGTGAACTTCGAGAGTTCATTGCACCAAAAAACAGTGATGAAGTGCAGAGTTAGAAGGCCTTAAGGTGGTCAATGGAAGTGTAATGTGTCGATCATTCCTCTCCCCGTCATCATTCTAATCCCCAAGGTCCTCTGTTCTAAGAAAATTGTTTTTTTTTTCACGCCCTGTACAATTTTCTATCGTCTTCATCCATGTGTTGTGTGGTTCGTTATAGTTGTTGCCTCTGTCACCGTGGCTTCTAGTCGCAAGTTCCATTTTTTACCTGGCCTGGTTTCAAAATGCCAGGAGTTGGAACTGAACCAGTGACAGGATTCCCTGTTGGGAATCATATATTTGGTGGACTTCAGTTTACATGACGCTTTAATGTCCTCCAAGATTTATGGTACAGATGACCACCAAGAAGTATTGCGAAAACCACTCTTTCTAACTTTTCAACGTAATTAATTCTGAACGCTACAAAGGTTGGGTATAACTGTTACAGTGCATGTTTTAATAAAGAATTTGCATGCTTGTCATTTTGGTGTAATCAGTGTTCGAAAGAGAATCAAAATAGCAATCTCAGACCGATTTCTACAAGGAATTCATGACCGACAACACCCAATATGAAAATAGATGGCGTTTAAATCAATGTTAAAAGCACAGAATACTTAATTTCTCTCCCTTCTTCAACCTGTACTTCTCCTGCTGGTTTACACCTCCCATACTCTCTTCTTTTTGTGTCTTTTCGATCCTCCTACACTTAGGAAGACTTTTTGTCCTAACTATGAAAACGGTAAATCCTTTGTTTTTATTATGGAGTTCTTTAAACTTTTCACAACAGTTTCATTAGAATGGCTTTATCACAACCTCTTCAACTGTTGATAACAGTATTTCAAATGCTGAGAAAGCAAAAAATAAAACTTACCATGCTATCCATCGACATGAAATCGAGGCCTTCCCTTTCCCCATTTTTTGTAGAGTAAAGTTTGTCTTCCAGATTCTTGACAGTAGTAATTAACTTATACCTTATTTCGATTTCGAGCACTGGTTTCCCAAAGGAGACACTTATTATGTCGTTTCTGGTTACAACAGTGGCGTACCGAGGGGGGTGCGGACAGTACCGGGTGACACTTGGACACTGATACAAGGGAATTATACGCAAGCGGGGTGACACCAGGACTTACCGTTTGCAAAAAAAAGTTCAACAAAAGAGGTATGTCTTTGCCGCACCGGGTGACGCCAACCCTAGGTACGCCACGGGATTACAAAGAGAAGAACAGTAACATCCATTTGTAACTTACCACTGTTAGTATGAATCTATCAGATGTTTTCAGTCTTGTTTCCCTGCTAAGATCTTCGAAGACGTTAAGCATTGTTATTCTGCACTTTCTATAGGTTATACAGAGAAGCCATTATGAACAGAGATCATGTCTATATAATAAAATCCAAAATTTGTCTGTTTGTATGTTTCCAACACTACAGTAGTTGAATGAACAGACCTGCGGTATACTATGCTGCACAGTACTTCTAAACGTTATGCACAAAGCAAAACTTAACCCTTTTCCCACCTAAGGCAGGGTGGTACCCATATTGCCCCTCTAAATGGACACAAGGGCGATACTTTGGACAGTTTTTCCACATTCGGTTGCCGACCAAAGCTGCAACCCCTACGCTTATTTATCGTCGGTCTACTGTTCCTTGGAGCATTCTACCGACGCCGGGGACGAGCTCCTACACGTGGAAATTTTGCCTCAACTACCTGTTGCATGACACGCAAAATTGTGAAACGTTTCATATTTTTATGGTAGTGTATGTGGGTGGACGGGGACCTGGTCGGAGATAGGCGGGAGTGGAGGGCTAGAACCTGCAGACCAGACACTACCACAGGGGGGATAAGGGTATGATGATTACCACCCTTGCATAGTAAAGAGGGTTCTTTTACGTGCAAATGCCACCGTACGCCACACGGGACCTCAGTTTTACTTCTCATCCGAAAGAAGGAGCACTCAGGACCTTTCTCTCGCCCGAAAGATGCCAACCCACCTCGGGGTAGAATGGAGCCTAGAACTATTGACGCAGTTATCGAGGCTACCCACTGCGCAACCGAAGCGGGTTTCTAAGCGTCATGCACATATAATTTAAAAGGGCATGCGGCTGGTTTTACGTTACAAAGCTTTCAGACACACTCCTGCATCTACTCGCGCACTCCGCAAACGGACTTGGAGAATCCTATAACTCAGTGGTTCTCAGAACTTTTTAAGGATTTCTTGCGTGGCGGTCTCTTTGCAATTCTTTTAGATGGCTCGCGGACCCTTTTAAATTAACTACAATTAGCATATGGGCTAGTGTTACAAAAAGAATTCAGAAAATGGTAAATCGTAGTCATCAAATATAACCTCAATGAGATGGTTGCATGGCAGTAGTGTAATCACAAATGGCCCAAAATTCAACTAAGTTACCCCTGACACCGCTTTGCGGTCCCTAGAGGACCGCGCACCCCAGTTTGAGAACCACTCTATACGGTAACTGGATTGTTTGGTTACGTAACGTCGGCCTCTATTACAGACATAATTTACTGATTTCACGGGTCGAGCTTCTGCTGGAAATCTACTGCAGCAGAAGCTGGATATTGCAATCACGGTCAATGTTAACAGCCAAATATTGTGATGAAAATCAGTTGGTACCAAACCAAATGGAGCAGCTTATTGGGTTGGACACACCATTTCTCGTCTGATCACTGAAGTTAAGCAACGCAACTCGCTGGGTCGTATTAGTGCAGCGTCTGTGTAGTCTCTGTACTAAAACTACGTAGTCAGCAGGGCTCTAATGACCTTGTAGTTGAAGGATCCTAAATCACCAACAAAACAAAAAGCCAAGTACAGTTTATTTTCTTGTTATCAAAAATTACTGGTCCCACAGCGATCACAATAACCGGCGCCTACTGTATTTCAATGCCTGTAGTTTGATCTGTTTTCCGTGCATGTGATATCGTACACATGTACAGTGGCGGATCCAGGATTTTCGTCACGGTGGGGGGGGGGGAAGTTGAGCTAAACCTCACATATGCGAATATAAGTTTATACGTGCATAAAGGAGGAGTTGCAACCCCAAAAACCCCATCCTGGGTCCGCGCGTGATTCCTCTCGCCCGGCCTGGATCGGACCTACATCCACAGATTCAGAAGCGAAGTGGGCTTTATAATGACCGGAGAAAGCGTTGTATCTAAGAACGATCTAACATTACTGATATAAAAAGATTTAAAATTACAGTAACAGGATACAAGCCACCCGTATGCCGTCTGGAATATCCCTGTTGATTACTGTTATTTTACAACAGGTCAGACACCATGCAATATTACAACCAACGAAGCATTAATTTACCTGCAAGAATTTCTATTTTGGTTGTATAAAGCGGTGTTGGAACACGTGGGGTAGGCCGGCATCTCCCCACAGACAACAAAGCCAAATTTCCTGCGGGTTCCAGACGCCTGGATGGAGTGCCCCCAGTCTGAGTATGTTCAGTGGACCCACAGATCCGACCCTGCTACAGGCGGGATAAGGGTATAATGATGATGTGGATACAAGCCAAGAACAGCAGTTCAACAACATATCGCAAATCACATTGTCATATCTGTGCCATGTTTAACAATTCAATCAAAAAAGCGGTATATTCGCTTGCAAAACATTGTGGAAGGCTATTGACTCCAACCCTTTTTTATATGGGTGTGTGGTTGTTGCATTTGCCTAATTTAAATTCGATCTGTAAAATTTGAAAGCACCAAAATTCCATTTATTGTGGTAACATGCAAATCGAGGTGTTGAAAGTGTGCTACCCGCAGCAGGACTGAGCTATACTTTTATCCAGTATGATTCCGAAACGCTTGTTTGCAATCATTTTCTTTATTCACCGATAATATTCACCGCTTTTTTCCAGAACTTCGATGAACGGGACATGAATGAGATGGCGAGAGCTGATAGAATTAGGAATGAGTATTTTGGAAGTAGTCTGGGGCCGGGGGACATTGTGGAAAAAAATGAGGGAGAGTAGATTGAGGTGGTATGGACACGTAATGAGCAGCTGGGAGGAGCTCGTTAGGCCAATACAGGAATGCAGGTGGTGGGAAGCACCCGGGGTGGGGGGTTTAGGGCCCTTCAACTACAAGGTTATTAGAGCCCCGTCCACTCCATAGTTCCGAATCCAGCGACTGAACAGACACTACCCTAATGCGACGACTTTGGGATATTATCGGTACGCAGCATTCGAAAGCGGCCACCCATATTAGTACTAGCTTGGGTTGCGTTGCTTGACTTCAGTGATCGGATGAGAACTGGTGTGTCCAACGTAATAAGCTGCTCCCGGGAGTAGGGTGAGACCATAGCAGAAGTGGGAGCAGGTTGTCCGTAAGGATATGGTAGAGTGTGGGGGGACGGGGACTCACAACACCCGTAAAATACAGCGTATATGAAACATCGTTGGAGATATAAGACGGTTGAAATAGGACCTCCCAAACGAAACCGTAGTTCATTACAGTAATTAGATAGGAAAACGGTAAAATGACGTCAGTTAACTTGGAACAGGATTTGTGAGGAGAGGGCTTTCTGTGCCTATAACTACTAAATGTAACGCGTAACTGAAAGACGATTAGTTTGATTTGCATAGGATATTCGGATTATCCGTTTGTCGCACTTTATATCGAAATTTTTCATGTCGACAGTAAGTTTTCTTTGTGTTAAACTCATCTTGCGATCCCACACCAAACAGTAAAGTAGTGAAGATTCTGAGTGAAAAACAAGTCGTGTTTCACAAGTTGATGTTAATCATCATCATACCCTTATCCTGCCTGTGGCAGGGTCGGGTCTGCGGGTCCACTGAACATGCTCTGACTGTGGGCACCCCAGCCAGGCGTGATGCAGACATGAAATGGCTTAGCTTGGTTCTAACATATTGAATTTTCGGTGGCGCTGTATTAAGGTAGGCCTACTAATACAGTGGGTAGCGTGCTCGGTAACTGCGTCAGTGGTTCTAGGTTCGACACTGAACCGAGTGGGTTGGCTTCTTTCAGGCGAGAGAGGTACCAACACGTTCTACATATAGTATAATAGGTCTCGGTAAAAGTGTAGTTTAACCCAAGGAATTATTTCGTCATTCGTAGCAGATGAAATGTGGCGCTTCGGTCAGTATAACTTCATCAAATACTCGTTCCAGGGCCAAGAACTTCATGAATTTATTTAATGAATATCTTTCTCGTTATTTTAACTGGAAGCTTTCGATTTATTTAATGATTTCGATTCATGAATT
Source organism: Trigoniulus corallinus (assembly GCA_013389805.1). NCBI lineage: Eukaryota > Metazoa > Arthropoda > Diplopoda > Spirobolida > Trigoniulidae > Trigoniulus > Trigoniulus corallinus. The sequence goes on along the minus strand of JAAFCE010001036.1, from coordinate 41,112,063 downwards.
TATTTCTCGTTATTTTAAATAACGTCATTAAATAAATTCATGAAGTTCTTTACCTTGATTTCAACACGCCTACTATTTCACGAATCACTTTCATTATGTCCAAACGATTTAAAAACAACAGCATGTGCAGCAGGCCCTGGAACCAGTATTTTGAGACGTTATACCGACCGAAGCGCCACATTTCATCTGCTACGAATGACGAAATAATTCCTTGGGTTAAACTACACTTTTACCAAACTACACTTTTACCTAGGTCTCAATACAAATATTCACAATTCGCTCAGTACCTTCGTTGGCACCCATCCTATCTCGTATAGCTTTCCACTTCCCTTTCACCTGACAACCTTATTGGAAAAAAATATAGCCGAGCTCAAGCGTAGGATGCTCAATCAATAGAGAAGCCGAGGTAGGACAGAGATAAGATGAAGAGTAAAATGACGGTTTTACAACCATTGGACCCAATCTGGCCCCGAATTTATCAGATGACAGTAAATTTGCGAAAATCGCGAAGAAAATCTGCGTTATATTTTAATCTTGTAATGGAAAAGTTTCGTTCTTCGTCTTAGACCTACTGTAGATCGTGAAGACGATGGAAAAATGTGCTTAGGTGACAGAATGAGAGTGCCCAACGGGAAGGACTTCAGTGGAGAAATTCCACTGAAGAATTATTTTTAAAATTTTGCTCGACTGCTTTCTACTCCTTTCACATTAAATTGAGTTCCTTCTGTAAAAATTGTAAATTTCGGGCTTGTAAACTCAGAGCTTACCTTATTCGAATTATCAACAAGGAGTCTTTGTGAGGCCTACTTCTATTGAATCAGGCCGGGGTAGTCAGATAATGTTTTCTAATTATAACGGCTGCAGCATTAAAGTACCGAGAGGAGTAGATTATAGTTGATTAACGGTATATAGGAATTAAGATCAACGTGTTAGAACACTTAAATAAAGATGACGGAATAAAGTTAGAACCCACCGTGCGACCATTTTAAGAAAAAAAAATGACGTTCGGAAATTCTTTACTAGATGGCGTTGACAAGAGTCCTCCGACGGTCCACTGAGTTAGAAATCCCACCTCCAACTTGACGTCACTTTTCATGTGGGACAAAAAAGTTATTGGAAGTTTGTGGAGAAAGTTTATTCGGCGACAGTGATGTTTTAAAACAGAGTTATTTGCCGATATCAGTATGTATGATTTGAAAGTCGTACGCTATCGATTATTACTGTTGGATGTTTTATTATTATGACTTGGATGGTGACTTTCCGTTAAAGGATTAAATTAGGTAGTATTTTTAATTCGATGTTATAATCATTAAGTTCAATACTACTACTAAATGAAGTTTCTTGCTCCAGATTGTCAAGACAGGCCTTGGATAACAAATCGCTTTGGAAAGTAACTTCTCGAACTTGCCACAAACTTCCTAATACTGTACAATGAAACGTTTGGAAATCCGACCAAGGAACTACTTTTTCTGCAGACATAATTGTTCCTCAATCTTAATAGGATTGAGTCTAGGAGTGGCTCTTAGTTTGGTCATCACACCTCTTATTGACGAAGACTGTATTCGGGTTCCAGATGGTCACTATTCTGGTATTAGATCTCTACAAAGTGAGTTTCTCGATGGAGGTATGCCAGTAGGCTTGGCAGACGGGGAGGACTATGAACCCCGTCTTAATCTGGAAGGCAAACCAAAAACCCAACAGAAAGAACCCACACCATTAATCAGGCCCAGGTTCTACTCGTCAGAACTTGGTATCAAAGAGAAATTGTTTGTTGGTATTCTATTAAGTGATACAGTTACTAAAGAACTTGTCTCTGCCATCAATATCACCCTGGCCCACCACGTGGATCGCCTAGTCTTTTTCGTCCCTCCAACCTGTAAATCCAAATCAGCCTTGGTGAGATTACCCTCAGTTGTTGGCCTGCCCTCCAGTCCAAAGATTTTGGAACCATTTCAAATGTTGAGCCATATCAGTCAACGCCATCTGGACGATTATGACTTTTTCTTTTTGGTGCGAAGTGGTGTCTACATCCACGGAGCCAGATTGAGAAAATTAGCAGAGTTGATCAGCGTGAGTCGACAAGTGCACCTCGGAGAGCGGACAGAAGAACTACCCTACTGTGATCTGACAACTGGCTTGTTACTCAGTAGATCCGTATTGAGTGCTGTAGGACGAGACTTGAAATGGGGCATGCTGAACGCATTTTCAGACGATGACAGTGCCAACGTAGGCCGATGTATTTTGCATGCTACGTCCATACCTTGTGTAAGCGAGATTGACGGCAACCTATTTCTTTCTGCTGACCTTGGAATTGAAGATGATCCTAGCAAAGGTATCTTCAAAGTTGCCACTCTGGATAGCGTGATCACAGTAAGACCAGCCCTGCAGCCAGATGAAGTTTTAGGGCTCCACGCAGTTTTTATCAGACGTGCCTTAACTGAGACGCGCCAGAAAATCAAACAAGTTAGGGCCGATATTGTTGAAACTGAAAAACTCTTGCCTTTAGAACTACAAACTAGGTCATGGCCAGTGGGAATTCCACCACCATCTACTCCAAAATCCCGCTTTGCAGTGTTAGCTTGGGATTTTATCACGGAGACTAGAATTTATCCAGAAGATGACTTCGGAGCTGTACGTAATTTGACTAATGCTGAAAGACAAGATCTTCAGGAGGTTGTGAAGGTGGCTGTGGCTGTTATAAAGCGCCATTGTGAAGTCAGAGAACATGAATGTAACTCAGATATTAGTTTGCGGAATTGTTATCGGCGCTTTGATCCAACCCGCGGAATGGAATACTTGTTGGATCTCACCATGACACAACCGTCTACTGGCGTTGAAGTCGTTCGACGTGTAGAGGCGTTGCGACCATTGGGCAGTGCTGAACCAGTTCCGATGCCATATGTTACAGAAAACACTCGCTTAGTAGTGCTGTTACCAGTGATGGTTAATTCCCAGAGCCAAGAGGATGCCTATCGTTTCCTGAAAGATTTTGCACGCGAGTGTCTAGAGAAGCAGGACAATACTATATTAGTGATTCTGTTGGTAAGCAGTGGGGAGAACAATGATGACAATCATCACCAGACTTTGAAATCTATGATTGATGCTACCAATAATAAGTATCAGTCAGAAGGTGCCAAGGTATCCTGGATGGCCATGCGCACGGGCTCAACACAGCCTGCTACATTGGCTCTTTTAGATCTGGTGGGCAGGAAATTTTCAGGAGATACACTTTTTGTCATGTGTCAGCCTGGTACGTACTGAAAAACAAAAGAATTTTTAAATTGACATTAACGTTTCGCATATTGAAATTGCGGCCACGTCGTTTAACCTTTTAGGGGGCTAACATACACCCATCAGAACTAGAATTTTATTTCTCCGTCTCTAGCGTGACGTTATCCAGTCGTATTTTTGCTTTCAGGAATGGAGATCCGGGCAGAATACTTGAACAGAGTAAGAATGAATACAATTGCAGGTTGGCAAGTATTTTTTCCAATACCGTTTGTTCAGTATCACCCAGCAGTCGTTCCAACAAAAGATGGAGCCCCTCATGATAATCTAGAAGTTAGCAAGGATCACGGTCATTTTGATGCTCATCTCTTCGATCATTTTGCATTTTATAACTCCGACTATCAGAGTGGTGTGTAGACATTATGTTTAAATGGAATGAAATTTAAAACCATCATTATCACCATACATTTTCATATTTCTTTCTTTAAAGCTCGGAAATCTTCCGGAAAGGAATTGCCAGTTGTTCGCAATGAACGCGAAGCTAGAAGCTATCCAAAGCATGCTGCTAGAACGGGTCATGATGTGTATCAAACCTTCTTACAAGCTGCAGAAGTGCACGTCATGAGAGCTGTAGAACCTTTATTGTGGATACGACATGGAACTACCCTGATGTGCCAGCCGGAAATGGAAGCTGACTCACGAGAACAATGTATTGCGAGCCGAGCACAAAGTATGGGCTCACGTTCCCAGTTGGCTACATTGTTGTTTCAATATGAGGAGTCCAGAACTCAAAACTAGATGAATAAGGTCGTCAACGTTACTCGCCTAAACGTCAAAGTTCTTGCCTTGAAATCAATATTTGAAATCATGAACTCCTACAGACCAAGATTATTACTACATTTATGAATTGACATTTCCTAAATGATATTAAGAAGCACAAGTGAGAAGGAAGTACACTACACAATCTACAAGTGAACAGCATTAACGTTTGTTCTTTGTAACATGTGGGTGCATTACTTACTCTTACATACATTACCAATTCTTTTTTCAGATTGCTCAAACTTTATATTATATATAGCTTTTACAGAATAACTTTTGTCTGCATTGCCGTTCATGGTGTAATTTTCGTCCAGAAATGGTTGCACCCGGTAGTAGACAGCTGGGCAATTAAATAATTCTTTATTCCATTTAATGTCAATACAACCCTTTCTCAAAAAGTCATGCAAAATGAGTTTTAGTAGTACAGAAATAAAACTTTATCTATAGAATGATGGCTTTCCAGCTGCAACATCAAGGCAGGTTATCCATCACTTTCACTTTCAGACTCGCTTAATTCTAGGTCTGCACCTAAAAACGCAATGCTAAAATGTAGTAGAAAATATGACTATGTTTGTAATAATTAGATTAATATTGCAGACTTACTCAGTTGGCTGAATCGTGACATTCCTGGATAAGAGGTGCTGGAATACTGGTTAGAGCCAATATCTGCAACATCATAAATTATTAAAATATTTTTTTAATCGAGTTTGTGTCAGTTACTTTCTGCTTCTGATAAAAATCTAGCCACCTTTGGTTTAGTTGTTCATTCGCCAGTAATTCAGTCATTTAAAATCGCTCTTTCAAATGTTAAGAAGTCGCGTGTACCTATGGTGTAAACTTCTGCTAGGAATTTAGCCCATGTAAAGGTTATTGCTGAGATTAAAGGTTTCTCCTGCTTACAGGTGACAATGTGCTCTACATAGCAGTATGGGCATCCTATCCAGGATAGGTTTCACTGCCACTGCTTTCTCCATTAAAACTGTTAAGACGCCACCTGAACGTTATGTAGGAGTCATTTATTGGGGTCAGTAGTTAGTCTTTACAGTTGAGACATCAAAATTTAATACCCAAATACTGTACGTAAATTAGCTTTACATAACAGAAATTGTTGACCAAACCTATGGCCTTAAGCCAATCATATTACAAACCAGGAGTAAAAACACTGCATGGGAAACACATTCAACATAAGAGAGTAGTTATATTCTGAGATAAATTCCCCTGGTGCTTGTGACTGCCACACGCTTGTAGCTTTTTTAAACGTAGCTCATGAATGTTCACTTGTAATTAAGGCTGAATTGATGACAAGCAGCATACATACCAGAAGGCTGGACTTTCCTCATTGTTCCTTCTTCTCGTTCCTTTGTTTCAGTCTCAGAATCACTTGATTCAGAACTACTGCTAGATGCACTGGAGCTTGAATCATTAGAACTATCGGAAAGGATTCCCACTTCAGATGATTCATCTGCTGGTAAAGTCCCAGTTAACAACGGCATACTATTATCCCTTGCTGCAAATGGCCTAGATGGTGGATGTTGGTGCTGCTGTTGAGGTGGTGGAACTAAACTTGGCATTGATGGGCTTCGTTGATTGATAGGGCTGATTCTAGATGAGTTGTTTGGACTTTTGTGATACGAAGGTGACGTCTGATGACCAGTTACTGGCGAATGTGGCGGCCTGAGGTTGGGAGACTGTTTCTGTGGAGGTGATGCTTTCTTGGAATTAGCACCACTCTGCTCCACTGGGGTAATTGGCCTTAATTGTAACCTACTGCTTCCTTCAGCTCTGGCAAAGTAACAAAGTGTAAATTAAACTTCTAAACGGACTAGGGAGGATCCTTCCCGTTTATATCTACCTAGTCTTCTTCAACTGGACATTGCTACAAAGTTTCTCCAACACAACTTCTCCTGTCTCATGGTCGATGACTAAGACACATTCCTTTGCGTACGGTTTTCGTGGGCCGCGAAAGACAGTATGCGACGTCACAGAGCCATCCACATGGGGAAATTCCACAATTGTCTGATTATTTGGACCCATGTGGACTGCGGCCATCTTTTTAGTATCCATAGACGCTGGTTTGAAATCATCTACCCAAAGAGAAAACAAGTTTATGAATTAAAATCTTCTCCAGATGTATTTTATTTTTTTGCTTTCATCACAGTGCGCTAACATAAAAAATTACTATGTGTCAAAGCCACCCGGCATTCCCATTATTTTGGAATTAGTTACATCCTGGATTGCAGGGTTATGAATGACCTCTGAAATGAACTACCCCTTAAGAAACCAACTCCATTCTCAAAAAAACCTCAGAACAATTAGTCAGGAAAATTGAGAAGAATTACTTTAAATTACTTAAAACTGTGATCAAAAATTCTGAAAAGTCATTCACTGTGGCACTTATAATCACGATACCTGGATTGGGGTTCGAACTTGCAATCCTTAACCACCTGTACACAGTGATATCTCTACTTCTGAAACTCATAAAAGTTCTTAATTGCTGCCACCTAACAACATGGTTATTAATTAAAACATTTAGATGTGGGCTTTAAATACTGTAGATTACCAGTAAATTTTTAGACAGAAAAGCAACAAACGGATATCCTACTTGGTATTCGCACGATAAGTAGGTTACTAAGTCGTGACGTAAGTTTCTACTCAAGGAGAATCTTAAAGTTAAATGAAAAACTTTGGTATCTTCGTTGATTTTAGCTTCGTAGCAAGAAAATTAATGAATATAATACTCACATCTGAAAGTGTGAAATGCTGTGTTACTATTACGTGAGAAACTATCTCCAAGTTTCAATTTTCTTACTTCAGGTCCCAAACCTAATTTTTCAGCCATTGATTGAATCACCTTCGTCGACTGCCAACGTATGTCAACTGAATTCTCTCCTCTGAATTTTAGTTGACGACTTAAAATTGATTCATTTTCAAAAGAAACGTAGAAAAAGTCTTGAAACAATCTTCTGGACTGAGTCAATTTTTAACAAAAATTTCTAGTCTTCCAAAAATATATCAACCGTATTCCCATTGTCGATCAATAACAAGTCTACATTCGAGCGAAGACGTGGTTGGTATGTGGTGTCCTCCAACGTCAATGACGACAACTTAGTATCTGACGAACACCTGAAGGAAGCAACTCTTTCTAGAGGAAGTGTTGAAGATGGATATAGCAACGGTGGTACCCGCACACAAATGACTATACGTTTTTTTTGCTAGCTTGACAGTACCATTGCTGTTACTGCCACAAGAATGGGTACCCAAGAATGACTGGAAGTCTCTAACTAGCATTATAATTGTATAATAGAGATAAAGGGTCACTTAAACGAAAAGTACATCTTAACCACAATGTCATGTGCGGGTTTGGGGCCAGAATAAGTGCTAAAAGACTGGTAGGATTCAAAAATCCACCCACGTGTTTTCAATATCTCCCTCCCCGAGTTAAAACCGCTCTTCCGCTAACGGCCGCCATGCACTCAGTTTCATCTTCCCTTCTAGCTATGCAGTTAGTTCGTACGTATATGGGGAAATATCGACAGAAGGTAGAAATTTTGAACTGTGGATCTTTTCCAATGGCGAAAGATCATCTGTGCAGTTGAACTTTGCCTTTACGTGTGTGTCATACCTTCAGTTCTCTAGGTAGTAGCAGTAACAATTCATTAAATGTTGATCATTGCCAATGAAAACAAGTGTCGTGGCTACGAGTGTGTGTGGGAAAAATCTGTTTCACTGAAGACATTCTATAGTTCTGACTGCACAATTACAACTGAAGATAAAACTAACCGTATATGGTGGTTTTCAGCCATTTCAAACTCATGGGCATCCAACCCTGTACTGTTGGAAACCAATAAGATTCTGAACTACTGGTAACTAAAACAATGACTCAGTAGCAGGATTTTTGGGGTCCCACGGCACCAAGCGCTGCAGATCCCTGGAGCACCACAAACGCTAGCCGTCTATCTCTATAGCTCTAATCCAATGTTTTCTGCTTGAGGATTCTCTTCTGCAGTAGAGGTGTTGATCGTTGTTCAGCAATGGCCAATTGGTTAAGAACAGAAAAGATTTCCTAAACAAGAACTTGTTTCTAAAAGATTACATATTATATAATTACTTACAGTCATTCCTGCGCATGTTTAATTTTTCAATATTGCTTGAATCAAATTGGGGTTCCGCGAACGAACTGGGTGCCAGGTAATGGCTCCGCGACTCCAAACGGGTTGAGAACGGCTGATCTTCAACTCATTAGAGGACGTCTTATATTAATAGCCATCTATACCTGTAGCTAGGACCAGGTGCACTAACACTTGGAAATGTCTAACATATCAAAGTAATAGACTAATGAACGCCAAAAGACTAGGTAATTTAATGTTGAACCCAAATCCATTGAAACCCCACTACTCAACTTGGTATTCGACGGGACAATGCCAACATGATCAAATGAAAGTGCCCGAACTCAAATTCATCTTAGACCCTCTGCATGAGTGGAGTTCAACAAAGGGTCAACCTTAAGGATTCACATCATGTCTCTCGTAGTGATCAGCTTGGCTACAAAGTAGAATATACATAAGCCCACCGTATTCATGTATGCCATATAAGATTATTGAAAGGGTTGTGGCTGGCGATTGGCATTGATACCTTCACGGTATATAGGACTTCATTTGCCTATCCTCTACTTCTTTGCATGTGTACCGTCACTTTGAATAAATGAAATGCCCTCATGTATTTGAATATCTTACAACTTTCTCACCGTTCCAGTCACTTCTCCAGTAAACTGCATAAATTATTTATCAATAACCTGTATAAATTAAGAGAACTTCATGAGGAAGACTTAGGTTTCCTTAAAAGGAAGATACAGACTATTGAAAAGTTCTAATCAATGCCTACAAAACAACTACAAACAATATACTTATGGATACCCAAATATGTTGACTGCCTGCATCCTTCAATGCAAGTGACAGAAATAAATCTTCAGAACAATTGTCCTTCTGTTTGGACATCACAGAATATGACCAGTTAAACATTTTAAAATTAAAACTGGACGATCAGTCAGTCACATTTAATACTCCTTGTAGATTTTTCATATATAGTGCACAAATAAAAAGGACCTGAATGCTATTCCAAAACGCTAGTCCAAAGTATGCGCAAGGTTCAGCAAAGGCGGGTTGTGTTTATGACATAACTGTAGATGTAAAATTGATAAAAAGTGACGTTCTCTGCTTTTACTTAAGTGGCCAGATAAAGAAATGCATCATAAATAGTAACTAAGTCCAACTAGTACATGGATTCTGCATTAGAAGAACGTGGTCTCTTGATTTTTTCAAGGTTCTTTGTAATCATATCATGTAGCGTGGACTAAAAGTAAAGGAATAAAACAATTATAGATTAATTAAAAATATTCCAAAATTTAACCAAATAAAATACCCACGTAATGATTTCTCATTTCACAAATGACCAAACGCAAGCTCAAGAACTCCTTCTCATCTAACTCCTGAACTGTTCTCCTGTAGTCGTCCTGAAATTAGAGAATTGGAATTTACTCACAGGAACATAATGAAAATTGAATCAGTTGGGACAAATTACCAGAGAAAGGTCTTACCACGTGTGGATATTTTGCAACTTTTGAAATAATTTTGCCTCTGGTCATAAAATAACGAGAGATCTGATCAAAGAAGGCAGCTGCATCACTCTCCACATTGCGAATTTCTCCTAAAGTATCTTCCTGCATAAATGCCAAGAGAACAATCATGAGAAACGTAGCAACTTCTAGCAATCAACAATTCACAAAAGCATAATGCAACTAACTTGAATAGATACTCCAAAATTGTTACCATCCTCAATCCGTGGAATTAAAAATTGAACCCACATTTTAAGCTAAAGAAACCTCCATATCATCAAAATATCCTCTAAGAGCTAAATTTTATAATACCATTGGAAGAATCAGAAGCTACTGCTCTTACAAGATTTGTGTCGTCCACTAGTTGCCTGATGTGAGGCTTGGTAAGGTCTGCTAATTCCACTATATGCTTGTTGCAGGGTACGGTACCACGAGGCAATGCCAGTACCTTAGTTCCAGAAATATCATTATCCACATGATCATACTTTCTTTTCTTGGGAATATTCTGAAAATTATGGTAAATTTTTAGATTTCAACACCTCATTAGCACTCTGTAAGATCCATAAATTACCTGGTCACTGTCGTGAGAGTTGTACAATGCTGGTTCTGGGACTGGTATATTTAACTCAACGTGAAGATCACTGAGATCAGTTTTGGAAAATTTGTCGCTCTGCAAAAATGGTAACATTTCATCAATAAAAACTCACCAGCTTCCAGTAACTCAATTCTAATATGGAACCCACCTTGATCAAAGCATCCAATTCAATTACTTTCTTCGGAAATGAATGAAGAACGAGTTCCTCGGCCTGCAGAACAGTACGATGAAGGACCACCTTGATGAGTGACGAGATTTTGGAAGTAAAACAAAGGGAACAAAGAAAAAGGAATCAAGTTACTCACATCGCTTATCATTTTCGCCTTATAATCATTCACCTAAAAAGAAAGAGAAACAGAAACATTAACATGATGATTGAATGATTTATTAGTTTGTCAAAGAACAATGAATTTTTTCTACATCGTTAACTATTCAGTGCATATCTACGTGCTAACGATTTATTCCTTAATGCCTTTTAAAATATAAATATGACTTAAAGAGAATTCGTTCATTTCTTCGTTTAATTTCAATCATGTCTAGGTCATGTGAAATCATTAAATCAGGTATGTAATTGAACTTGCTTAGCAATCGTTTTCTTTTAATTTTGAGAACACCATTAAAATAAAAGGTGAAAAAAGGAAAATTCAAATTGTAACCAGGATGTTCCCAGATTGCCTTGGAATAAGGACGAAAATCGCGAAGAAACGATTAATTTTACTGACAAAACATGTAAAGACCATACGAATCTCTCAGACACAACAAGACTTGAAATTATTATTATTATTATTTAATCAGTATTACATGCACACGACACACAGGGGAAAATCTAAATGTGTATCATTATGAACGATTACATTAGAGGCAGCTTGGGAGTGGGGAAACATCGCAGAAAAATGAAGGAGAATAGGCTGAGGTGGTACGGGCATGTGATGAGGAGGAGGAGCAGCTTGTTAAGTCTGCTGGTGATGGGGGGCACCAGGATTAGGGGAAGACCAAAACGGACATGGAGGCGTGCAGGGTGGAGGGGGAGTTGGTGGGGGATAGGCGGGAGCGGATAATAATAATTCTCAGACCCGACCCCGCCACAGGCGGGATAAGGGTGAGATGATGATGATCATGATGAAGGCAAATTATGAAACGTTTGGTAAGAGGGATTCCTAACCAAAGCTGCTCTCGTTTGGTATGAGTAACGTTTCTTGGGAACTTTGCAAACTAAAATCTTATGGACAGCAGACCCACGCTCATCTGATTACACAAATAGCAAGATACAAAATAATTTTGAGGTCTCCCAAAGTAGTTGGAAGAATATTGTTCTTTCGTTCATATTTAACCATCTTGCACTAAGAAAACCATGCATGTGTTCTCAACAATTTCACTAGGTTAACTAATTACAAATTGAATACAAGCAAAACTATATCAAATAAACCATTGCCTATGACTTGTTATTCAATTTAATATGTACAATATCCTGAAAACGCTATTTTCCTAACATGGTCGACGGCGAACTGTTATTCCTACATGGTTATAAATTGCCGCACTTAGTTTATAAGATGTTAATACATGAAAAGGTGTTAATAAATAACAGTCGAACTGGAAACGCATTTGATCGTGTTAACTAGTGATGTACAAAAAGAATCAAGATCTCTAAAAATCAGTCTATAGTTTATGCAGAACTGGTACGTGCACACAACACATACTACAGTACCATCTTTCCAATATTAATAATCAACCCCAATTAATGGATAGTTAAATTTATACGCAGTCTGCACCTAATCCAAGTTCCATTCTAATAGTAAAGACACCGTGATAATAGATAACCAGTGAAAAATATGAAGGTCTTTAATGAATGAAAGTAAAACTGTTTTATTTGCAGGGTTCACGTTTACATAGTCGCCCCAATTTTTGTCAACAATGGACAAATTCCTGCAAGTCGTCAATAGAGCATGACTAAAATTGTTGATGAATTTCAGTCTCGATTTAAATTCCACTGTCAGTATGTGAGAGACCAATCTTGCAGAAATGTGACTGAACTTGCGACCAGTTGAAGACATATTTTAAAAATGTTTGTCAAACAGGGTCAAAATATAACTAGCAGTAGTTATGCAATCAACAAAATCGTAAAAGACATGCAAGTGGTAGGTACTCAAACTTCCAAAATATGAAGAATCAATTAGTCTCCCGAGGTAATAGCAGCAAGTTCGTACCTCCAAATGGTGGTGTTTTCATAAGGAGACTCAGTGGATAGAAATATCGTACCTAGTATTCTGTGGATCGTTGATACTTAGCTGTCAATATGGAAGCATTTAGTCTGGTGAATGTGGTGTAGTATGTTTATGTAAGCCATTGTGTTGACTGGTTGATTGAAAATACAGTATTACACATATCCACGGATTCGGATCTGCCAGTGACTTTGGCAGTACTGGGTGGACAGCTATTCTTGCTGATTGTTCAATGATGAATGAGCTAATTTAACAGACTTCGGTCCAAAGTACTGCAATATTTTTTCTGGAGATGTGGTAATGTGACTGACACAATTTCTAGGCGTAAAGACATTATGTACTACATTAGAAACAAACACGTCGTTAAATTAATCAAGTGCTACATCCATACAATTAACATTCAAACTTTTAGTTTCAGAACTGAACCGTGTAAAGATGGTCCATGACTTTAATGCCATAGCTTATCAAGGGATACCTGTCATGCGACGAAGCTACATTTTGTACCCGGTGCTAATGTACTGTATATATTTCAGGGTAAATTATCCATGTATGACAACATTCAATATCGTCTTCCTACGTTACCATTGAGTCCTGTTTGACCCAGGGTGCTGGGTGCGAAAGAAGCTGCTTCATCCTACTCAATACTGGTTATTAGTCTTTCCCCGCACCAATCTTAGATGCTGAGGAAATAATGCATCTACTAACCTGAAGCATTAAGTCGTGATCCTGATTAAGACCAAGCAGTTTGGAAAACTAGATATTCACATCTTTATCTAGTAAACACTATTATACACATTTATGCTCCTCCGTCCCCAATGTTAAAGGAATGTCATAAATATACTTAATATGGCTATACTTTGAAGTGTTAGGCCAGGCGCACACTACGACAAAACTGTCTCACGACAGTCTTATGTGCTCTGTGGTTGTCAATGAGTTTTGTCTGCTAGACGCCTTGTTTCAGTGTGCGGCTACCCAATGACTTCCATTGCCCGTAAGACTGTCGTGAGACAGTTTTGTCGTAGTGTGCGCCTGGCCTTAGCATTAAGTGAAATGGGACTGAACAAAAGAAACTTCAGAATCTGGCATTCTTTCCGCCCTAACAACCTTATCATACTGAGTTCGTTTCACTAGGTTCGACGATCTGGATTGTGACAAGTTTTCAACAGCATTACGATTACTATAAAACAGTTATATTATACTGAAATTAGGCGTAAAACTCTATTTAGACCGACTATTATTTTCAACAAACATTTGCTTTAGTAGTGACAAGTAGTTCGGACGCACGTGCCCATATTGAAATTTGGTGCCGCGAACGGAATACGTTTGTTGTATTCGCAAGTTACAGTATTAACAATTGAAATCGCTACCTGAAAAAATTACCTTTTCTAAAACATCATTGGCCATGCTCATGTTCATCAGAACACGTATTCGTCCACTTTGCCTTCGTTGACGATATTGTTGGTCACAATAAACTAAACAGTTTAAAAAATCGTCAAGCAAAGGAGCAACAACGTACTAAAATTCATTGTCCAAGATGACATAGAAGACGAAAGCAATACGGAGGCCGCAAAGGTCTCTCTTTCAAAAACGCAATGATGTAATTACTTGAGTGGGGACTATTCATAAACAGCGAGCCAATACTTCCACGGACTCAATTTCTTATTATACTGGTACCCGGTATTATCATTACGCCTGTGAGTGCAAGGTTCTGGATCCGAGGATCTTTCTCATATTTTGCGAAAGATCCACTTCCAGAAAACACTTCAAAAGAAAAGCATTTCAAAAGAAAGAGCACTTCAAAAAAGCCGGGCGCCCCAAATGTTTTTAAATATTCAAAAATCCCTTAGTCTAATTCTAGCTAGCAATGACAATAGGTCCTCTACGGCCCCTTTGACAATGTCCCATCTTCAGTGGTTTGGCCAACTGCAGATTGGACTGCAAAATGCCTTGTTAGTTACAAAGTTGAATCATGCATCAGTTGAAATATACGCCCCATTGAGGGACTGAAGGGGGAGCAATTGCCGCATTGCTCCTCCTGGATCTGCCCCTGATAGAAGTTCACTTCATGTCGATTACCATTCAATACAGCATTATCATCCGTCAATTATCCTGCACTTTTGATTTTCTGGATTTCTTGAAGGTCACAACGCGGGTCGCTTCATTTTGAATGTACTGTAGTTGGCCTATAATGAATATAGCCTACCTGTAGGAAGTCCCATGTAGTAGACTTGAGCTTTGGACCCTACTCGGATTCATTCACAAGCATTTCCACCAAATAAACATTAGGCGCCTTTTGGTGGGAGAATAAACAGACTAACAGGACAAAAAAGAATGCAGTGTATCTGGCCTGTATTTTACTCCGAAACCTTATTAGGTGAAAAAATAAAGTTAACAGAACTGAGTATTATACACATTCAATTTTTATTCTTTATTAAGTTTCCATGGTCAATAGATTTGAAAGCGTTTCGTCGTTGCATTTCACATTAGCACACGTTGTTGCTTTTCTTTTTGTGTAAGGTATAACTAGTTACTTAAGTCTTTATAGAATATTCGCTGATATCAAGGGATAAACAACTCAAATGGCGCATTTTCTGAGAAATCCAAGTTCTTTCAGTGATCCAAAATCTATCATGCCAAAGTCCGCATTTATTATTTTCCAAAAATTAGCGATGGAAATTATTTTTCGCAACTATAAGAAAATTAGTATATTTACTGATGTTCACCAGAATGGTGCAGTGGAGAAAAAGTTAAGGTTAGCTGCCATTCCATTTAACTTACACCCATCTTCATAAGTAATAAATGTCAGATAGCATCACTGTTTCCGGTGATATTATCATTACCTCCGTTTTCTTCTTTTAATAATGGAATTTGATAGCTAAGAAGACGATCAAAACATAACATTAGTAGAGAGGAAGGATTAATATGCAGTAAAGTATCCTTCATATCTAGTCACAACACAGTGAGACCAAGGGATGGTTGGTCCGTGAATGTTTAAAGCACCTCTGCAACTCCTAGAGATTTTCCCACCTATGGCAGGGTGGAGTACCCATCTTTTCCCTCTTAATGGACACAAGGGCGATTTATTGGACAGTGTTTTCCCACAGCCGGTTGCCGACCAAAGCTGCAAACCGTAAGCTTAATTTTATCGGTTTACTGTTCACTGGGGCTTTCCACCGACGCCAAGTGGCGAACTCCTACACCTGGAGATTTTGTCACGTCTACCCGTTGCATAGTAGAGAGGGCTCTTTTAAGGGGCGGATCCTGGGGGTAGCAATGCAGCAATCGCTCCCCCTCAGTGCCTCAAATGGGGCGCATATTTGCATGATTCGACTTTGCAACTGATGAGGCGTTTTTGCATTGCTATCCCCATTTCTATATTGCTAGTCCAACGGTTGCAGTCCAATCTGCAGTTGGCTAAACCACTTATTGCAATTGTTAGCTAGATTTATACTAAGGGATTCTGAATGTTTAAAAATATTTGGGGCGCACTATTTTAAGTGCCCCCCAATCCGCCACTGGTTTTACTTCTCATCCGAAAGAAGGCGCACTGGGGGCCTCTTTGAAGAACCATCATTATATGTACTCCTACTTTGTACTCAAGAGGCCATCAATTAACCTATTTTAGAGTAACGATTAGTAAAATTTACCTTAATGGATCTCCATGACACTTGGCTGAAAATAGTAATAAATCAATTAATTGTGCATATGTTATAAGTTTCTAACTATGAAATACACTTAGAAATGTTTGTGAAATGTGCATGTAATTACAACTAGTAAATCAACAGCCTTACTTTTACTCTTTTCTCCTGCCTATGGCAGAGTTGGGCGTTCGTTGTCCCATCGGACCTGAATACTCAAGGGCGATCTACTGGAATGCAGTTTTATGCAGCCGACTGCCGACCTAACACTGCAACCCCTTTATGTGTTTAATGTCAATTTATTTCCGTCGTCGAGGCATTCCTTTACCGACGACAAGGACCGAGATCTTACACCTGGAATTTGGTGTTTTTTTTTGTTTTGCTGGTTGTTGTTGTTTGTTTGTTGGTGTTTAA
>JAAFCE010001036.1:41035947-41095529 GCA_013389805.1 Trigoniulus corallinus | reverse complement strand
TGCATAGTTCTAATGCATAGACTGCACAGACACTACACTAATGCGACACAGACACTACACTCCCGAGCGACCACCCATGTCAGTACTAACTGGGCTTGCGTTGCTTAACTTCAGTGATCAGACGAGAACTGCTGTGTCCAACGCAATAACGCATTCCCCCTTACACCTGGAAGTTTAGCCGGCCTGCACCTACCTTTCATGCACACCGTACGAGATCATAGCTCCACTTCCCGCGCGGCGGAAGGTGAACTGGGGGCCTCTCCTGGCCAAACGACACCACCTGGATCAGCCACGATCTCTTAAACCATACATCTGCGATAAAGCAATGGGGCCAGCAAGCTCTTCACAATAGTGTTGTTGGAGAAGGTTTTTTTTTACAACATCGCGTCAGATGGAGTGCAACTTAGTTAACTCTTGTACTTTCAGTATATAATCAAATTTTTAAAGTGTTTACATATTTTGTAACTAATATTCTCTATAAAAGCAAGCAATATTTACCCAATTTTGTTGGTACCACATGAACCATCACGTGATCAGAAGATTTATTGATTTCATCATCAGATGGTAGAACTCCAACTACACTCCAAAGACCTTCATCTCGTCCAGCAGCATTTTCAATGGTCAACGTACAATTTCTACGTGCTTCTAGTATTCTGTATGTTATTGTCGTCAATGAGGAATGTGAATGCACCCAGTGACACAGTACTGGTTGGTTAAAAAATGCACTTAAAATCAATGGATGGTCCTCTTCCACTGTCAAACTTTCAGGATTTCTAAGTAATAGCAACTCAGTAGAATTACCTAGAACTAAATAATAGATGTTAAAATGGTGAAATTTCATGAAACTATTTTTGAAAAATGAAACTTAAAGGACAACACTGAATTAAGCTGATAAACACATCCGTTGGGCATTCACCGAATAAACAGGTTCAGTAGGCACAGTATGTCCCTTTTAATACTGCCATCAGGCATTCCCAAACAAAAATGGTTTAAACGACAACAAAACTCCTAATATTCCGTGCTCCAATGCACCATTCTTATGAAGATGTCACATAGGATACACATGAGTTCGAGAGGACTTACAAGAAACATGGGAAAGGGAAGGGGTAAATAAGATAAATAGAAACTGGTAACAGTAAACAGAACAGACGAAATGAAGGTGATAAGCCCGCATGTCAACATAAGAAGTGCGTAAAACATCATTATCAAACCCTCTCGTCTGTCTCCCACCATGTCCCCGCCCACAGACTACCATTTATTTATGGACAACCTGCTCCAACGTCTCCTTTGGTCTTCCTCTACACCGGGTGCTTCCAACAACCTGCATTCCCCGACGTCCCTAACTACCAAGCTAACTCTAATATGCTCATTCCTAATTCTCAGCTCTTGTCACCCCAATCATGTACCAGAGCATTCACATCTCGGCTACTAGCATTCTATTTACGTGGCTATTCCTCACTGCCGAACATTCTGACCCATATAACATAGCTGGCCTAGCAACTGCCCTGGAGAACTTTCCTTCCAGCTTCATTGGGTCCCTCCATCCACGTTGGGCTCCAAATGCCTGTCTCCACTTCAACCATCCCTCGTTGATTCTATGGATGGCATCCTAATCTATCTCCCCGTTGCGTTGGAACACTGATCCTAAGCATTTTACCTCTTGCACCTTTGTCACCAGCTCGCTCCCAGTGTACGTCATCATTATTTTCAAGTCCTTCTCAACTGAAAGCTAAATCTTTAGTTCTCCCTTTTCTAACGCTGCTTAAGGCCTTACTCAGCCTGATCCCCGGAGTCATTACATTTTCCTACATTGTCTGCAAATGACATCCATTGAGGGGTCCATTCTCCTACTCCCGTCAGCAGTTCGTCCATAACCAGAACGAAAAGGTATGGATTATGTGTGGAAAGGTATGAACCTTGTTGCACTGCAACCTAGGTGTACTCAAACCTCCACTGGGTCCTTACCCTGGCTATCAAACCATCATACATATCCTGCACTATCCTAATAAAAATTTCTTCCACTCCTTTTTGTGTAATACCCTACCTCCCAAACTACCTGCCATGGAACACTATCATAAGCCTTTTCCAAATCAATGAAGATTGCTTGACACCTCTGTAGTTACCACAATCTTGGACATCACCTTTGCTCTTGAAGAGTGAGAGCTCTTGCAGCTCTCATGCCATGTAGAAGGCTTTCTATCTCTGCTAGCGATCCTATTGAAAAGTTTCCCCAGCCACCTGATTCCTAGAGTATGCACACACTTTAATGGGAATTCTGTCAGTGCCTACAGCTTTTTGACCTTTCATCTTCTTAAAAGTCCTGACTACTTCCTCCTTCGTTACCCTGTCCACCACTCCAGAAGATGTAAGATGGGTGCCAATGCCATCCTCTTCCCTTGCAGCATTCAGGTGGCTGTGAAAATACTATCCCCACCTCTTCTTTACCTTAGCAGGAAAAAATTGTTATGGATTGAGGTATATATTAAGATGCCCTATACTGTATCTAGCCTTGGCCAGTTTAAAACTTCTCTCTTCCCTTTTTTTGTCGCCAACTGAGCAAAGAGGGCCTCATACTTCTGGTGTTTGACCAAAGCAATGATTCTCCTAGCTGTGGCCTTGGCCTGCCTATAGTATATTTCAGACTCCTGGTCCCCTATCGCCATCCACCTGTGGAAAGCAGCCATTTTTGCTTAATGGCTGCCATCACCTCATCATGCAGGCACCATGTCTGCATGCCTCCTACTCTAGCCTGGTCTAAAATGGCTTCCCACAATTTGTAATTTTTCTGGCGACCCTATCCCACACTGCATCAGCATCAGCTGTCCCTTCCCAATCTCAATCTACATGCTGGTGCACTCCATGTTGAAATTTCTGTTTTGTTGAGCAATTTCCATCACCTAATAACCTGCTCCCCTTTCCATGAATGTGTCTTGCCTGCCACCTTGACTAGGATTTTTGACGTGAGCAACCTATGGCCACTTTGTTTTTGAAAATTTTCACTAGGGAATGCCCAGTAATCAGGAACCTATCTGTGACCGCCCTTGTGGTGACCAGAATGTGATCAGGTGCTTGTCCTTCTTCATGAACCATGTATTTGACAAAGAAAGGCCATGTGTTTGTGCTGAATCAAGAATTGTCTGCCCTTCCATTCTGACTCTTCCATGCCCCCATCCTCCATGGACCTCTCCATCTTCCTGCCTATATTTGCCTACATGGCCATCAAAGTCCCCACCAATAATTAAGTGCTCATTCCCTTTACACTGCCTTACCTGAAATCTAGTAAGTGAACCAACTCATCAAAGTCCCTCCAGAAACCAACCTTAGTGGGTTCATCAAGACTAGCTTGAGGGGCATATGCACTGATGTGGTGGAACATTATTTCCCACCAAACTACTGTAACTAACATTAGCCTGCTATTTTAATACTATACCCACCCCATTTCATCCCCCTTCACTAGCAGTATATATAAGCTTGTGCCCATCATGAAGGGTCTTTGATCTATCCCCTTCCACCGTCTTGCTTGCAGAAAAGCCTCACTATTCTTCCTATGCTTTAGAATACTAACTAGTTCCCCTGTATTGCCTGTAAGGGTCCTCACATTACACGTTCCTAATCTAAGTTTAGCCCCTATGTTTGATAAAAATGCTCTGACTGGGGGAATCCCAGCCAGGGGTCTGGAACCTGCATGAATATTGGGTAGGTTTTATGTGGGAGATGATGGCTCACCCCACAGAAGACACTTGATGCCTTATCTGCCACGGGAGTGGAGGTCCTCAACCACCTCTGCTTTCCTCAGGGATTCAGGTCTCCTTGCATGGCAACCACATGGTAGGACATGAAAGAATAACATTAATAATTTACCTGCATCGACTTCAAGCACAGTGATCACTGTCTTATTGTGCTTCACAGGAGAAAATACATTCTTTGGGTAACAAGAACATTCCCAATGACCTTGGTCTTCTTTTTTAGCATTACGGACTCGAATTGACCAATCTAATATAGCTCCATGTTCATATGATATTCTGCTGTGACTAAAGGCATAGATGTACATATTATTGTGCCTCCAAAAGCATCTATCGCCATCCTCATAGTTACAGTGAAGGACGAAGTCCTGTCCTGCATGGATAGTCACGTTAACTGAATTCTGTTCCTGGCGTTTTGGGTTCTCAGAGATGACAGTGACCCAAGCATCATTGGACTCAAGAACAAAGGAAGTTAATTTGGAAATGCAAATACAGCGCCATCGGCCTTCGTGATGTTTTTCAGCCTTTAAATACAGATGTTTATTATTTGTAGAAAAGTCTGTAGTATTGAATTCCGACACTGTTTCACGATTCCATCTGCAAGTTCCCATTATTATTAAAGCACAAGACAAATAAAAATGCTCTCCCTGCTTTACAGTGACATTTTTTGGGTGATTTTCAAAAAAATCTGTTCCTGTTTCTTCTGCATTAAAAAAGAAACACTTTTAATACAGGTGTTCTAGTGCACGGTGGGGGTAAACCAGCTACTTTTGTAATCCCTCAGATTGTATTTCTTGTTGAATTGTAATCATCGCACTCCAGCCTATCACCAAAAGCATAATGGTATCTGCTCACAGCTTCGAAGGGTAGTCTTTCGACGAAATTAGAGCCTTCAAACCTTGGGTTTCGCACAGTCTCGTTGTTTCATTGTCTCAAGAGCCCTCTTCAGAGATATCTTGCAGTCGTGTTCGTTAACACGTAGGTCCTATTTTGTTATTGGAGTATGTAGGAAGAATGGGATTGCAAAAGGCTGGTCATTTCCCACCTACCAATTGCCATTAAGAGTTATACAAATGAAAATTATTTACCTGTAGTGTTAGATATCACTGTGACAAAGACTTGTGAAGTCCTCACTTTCTCAAAGTTTGTGCCATAACAAATGCATTCCCATGTCCCTTGATCCACTGTAGTAGCATTATGAATCAGGAGAGTGTAGTCGTCATCATAGAAGAACACTGGACTTTTGTATGAGTACCTGGCATGCGACATAGTCAAAATTAGATTGCCATTTTTCTTCCACGTGCACACAGTGATCTGGTAAGCGCTGCAGGGAAGGGTGAACTCTTCTCCTTCAGTAACCACTATCTCCTTAATGGTTTTTTCATGGCGGGTTGGCAGTGCTTTCAACTGCATACAACCTGCAAAATATTAAATTATGATTTAGTCTGTAATCATAGTTACCAGACACTGTATCAATCTTTTTCAATTTCCACCAAAATGAAAGATCAGAATGCCTTGTTGTTAGACGTGCACATGTGGAATCACGTAAGGATACGAGTAAGTCGGTGAATCGCTGTTAGTGTTGCCCAAATTAGTACAAACCACAATCTTTGCTTACTCAATCTTTGCAAATCGTCACGCTGGTAGTAAATATTAAATTGAGTGCCTATGGCAGGGGTCGTTCCTTTAAGATCATAATATTCTCTGTTATATAGCACGACACTAATGGTTTTCTCAATGCGCTGCTGTTGGATAGTACAGCAACACCACGGATAGTCCGGGTTTCACTATACCCAAGATTGCAACTAAAAAGAAAAATAATTCCTCATACCTATGTTTTAGGGAGGGAGTAACTATGACTCTTCTTGGTCCGGTTCAATGATTTCTTGAATGGTTGGGCAGTACCGTGGATACCGACCTCACGAGTGTTTATGATTATGAAATGCAGATCCAACCGGCTCTAAGTATTTTTTATAATACAAACGAAATACTGTATACCGGTAGGTGTACTTTCTACCTACTACCCAAATTTCACTCAAACAACCAATCTTTGAGAGGAGCTGCAACAAGCTAGCATCTGCTCCAATGTTGCCAAATTTATGTTGTTTTGTATAGTGCCTGCCTCTCAATTGCATACCTTAATCACTCAATTAATCGTATACTTTTTAAAGTTATAATTACACATTTTATTTTTGACAGTATTGTTTTATTAACAATCATGAGTACTGGCAGAAGATGGGAGATTGATTTACGATATAAAAAATACATATGAACAAATCAGCAATTTTGGTATGAGCCGGACTCCTGTTGCATTATAGTTATTGTGCAATAGGTTAGGCACCATGCAATATCATAACCGACAAAGCATTAATTTAACTGCCAAAATTTATATTTTGGTTATATAATGCGGTGTTGGAACAGTGGGAAAGGCCGGCAACCCCATAGACAACCATAGACGCCTGACTGGGGTGTCCCCAGTCAGAGCATGCTCAATGAACGAACGGATCCGACCCTGCCACAGGCGGGATAAGGGTATGATGATGATGAGCAAATGAGCAATTTCGCGGAATCAGTTAAAATTTTCCCCGTAGATTACATAACTTTACAGTGTAGTTTAAATTAGAGCGGGAAAACGAGTGGACTATGCAAGGTATTGCTGTATCAGGGGCGGATCAGCAATTGCTAATGGGCAGTAGTGGACCTATTGTAATTTCTAGCTAGATGTATACTAAGGGATTCTGAATATTTGAAAATATTTGGGGCGCACTTTTTTGAAGTGCTTCCGACTGATCCGCCCCTGTACTTTATACAGTACATAAAATTCAACATGTTAATCAAAGTAATGTTACGTACTATGCGATATCCTGAAATGCGTAACGTCATTGACATTCTGCATTTGTGTTTCAATGAGATAGATCTACTGTATATGTACAATATTTTCAATGAAAATAATGTTAATATCGTATTTTGACTAAAAACCAAATAGAAATTTATTTGTAGAAATATAGAAAGGCGATAGGAATTTCAGCTTACCTAGGATGCTAACTAGCGATAAAATTAGTAAACATTGAAAATTTCTATCCATTTTCTGGTGTCATAAAGGCACTCTTTAAACTTGCCTGAAGTCATTTTCTATTTATAGTTGTGCAAAAAAAAAAAAAAAAATAAGTTTGATGCAGATGATATCATAGCTGTGGTATACAATTACCATTTTCCAATGACAGTTGAATGCAGTTAAAGTTTGCAACTTCTTTGAACTACGTACAAAACAAGAAATTTAATAACGACAATTCTGATAACTAATTTGATACGGCAACTTACTGTATAACTCTAAATGCAACTACATACTGTCGCAATAGCTTCAAAAGTCAATTTTAAAGTTTTTCGGTCTTATCGCATTATTTTTCATACATTTACTCTTTATTGGTTGATTTTAATGAAAAATATAAACGTATTATCTACAATAAATACGGTTGCAACATTTCCCTGACTCGTTCAGAGAAAATGAAATTAATTTTTTCCCCATTTCAGAAAGTCTTGGGAGCGGCATATTGCGTTGGACACACCAGTTCTCGTCCGATCACTGATGTTAAGCAACGCACTCCAGTTAGTACTGACATGGGTGGCCGCTTGGGAAAACTGGGTACTGCTAATACCCAAAAATCGTACCCAACTAGCTGATACCCAACAATTGTCCCAATTAGTGTAGTGTCTGTGCAGTCTCTGCTGTAGAACTACGCAGTGAACGTGGTTCCTTATCAAAAGTCATGCCCATATGCATAGTCCGACAAAAACGTGTATGTTTCAACATAATAAGTATGATAAGCAATTAAATAGAAAGTGAAAATCGAATAGTAAAAAAGCGATTTGGTAATTTTGACACCCCTAGGCAGTCGCCTAAGGTTGCCTAATAATAAAACCGGCCCTGACTTTGCCACACTGCCAGCGATACCTCAGAATGCTATTCGAATTCTACTGCCTACCAATCACTTTCATACAGGAGACTGTGTTTTCTGGGTCCAATTTAGTGAACATTTACTAAAGGAGGAGAGAACCCTTCTGTAGCTGGATGGAAAGGGCATTACTGTATGTTGTTATCTGGCAGTAATCGTTCACCATACAGCAAGGATTGTGAACCTCATGCAGACAGGGGCCATGGCGCTCGCCACTATTCAGTGGTGACAACTTTTTTCGCAAACACTGATTACCGTAATAATATAAATTACCATATTATCCCGCGTATGATATAGACCCCAAGTTTCAAGATTTGCGTCAATGTAAAAATCTCAATACCCCTGTGTAATATGCAGGTTAAGTTTGCTAGTTGCAAGTTATTTCAGATGACGATTCTAAAGAATTTTTAGGGTTTTAATATCAGTATTGTTGGATAGACTACAACTGGACATGCTCATTTTTATTACAGTACTTCTTAATTTTTTTAGTAGTACAATAGTTGGATTATATCCATGGTTATGCCTGTATTAATATACATATCTAAGGTATGAAGATAAATAGTGTTTATGCTACGTTAAATTGATAGTTAAATATGCTATTTATAAAAATAACTCAAAAGAGCACCTAATAGAAGTTAAATGAGGTTAATAAGCAAATGTCTCTTTTGTTGCTTTCAATGGATGATCCAACATTCTTTACGTGTGCTTAGTGTTCCTCTGAAAATGGCTGAATTTTTACTCCTATGTATAATATGCACCCAGACTTTCATGCAATTTTTGGGGGAAAAAAACTGCATATTATTCGTGAGATAATACATATGGTAATTGTTAAGACTTTCAAAATTATTTGTGTTGATCAGAGATTCAAGTCTATCTTCTCAACAGACGGTTTTCACTAAACATGTGGAAAATTATGTAGCCAAGTTGCGTTGGACACACCAGTTCCTGTGAGATCACTGAATTTAGCAGCGCAAGCCCACGTTAGTACCAACATGGGTGATAGGTAAAGAACGTTGGGTACGTCCTCTTCACCTACCTCCTCATCTCCCACGAGCAGCCTCGTTAGGGTTCGTCCTGTTATGGCTGCTTGGCTTACTAAAACTAAAAAGACAAAACACCACTATTTCATCCAAGTATACAGGGTGAGGTTTAATAGTGAATATTCTGGAAAGGCTTCTGTACTAGATGCCAGAAGCAATTCATTACAATAGTTTCTGACTTTATTGGTGTTAGTAGAAATCCATAACATATTTATCAATGTCATTCAAATTTCTTATATAAAGGCTCAGACCTATGAAATTATTATACCATTTACAAGAAAATGGTGTTTGCCTAGAAGTCCATCTGCATAAAGAATGAAAGCCAAACAGCATTAGAGGTTTTCATGATGTTATCACATTTTCTTCATCCTCTTCCTTTAATAATAATTTTACTTGATAACTATAAAAACAACATTACATCATATTAGACGGAATGGGCATTGTTAACAGATAAAGCTAAAAACAGGTGATAATCTGAAGAGCTCATACAGAGGTTATTATCAAAATGAATACCTGGACTCACCCACCAATGGAACATTATGGCACAGTACAAAAACAGTAATATGGGAATCAGGTCCTTAAGATCTATGACGATTAAAGATGAACCCTCTACAATATTTAGTATTCAGGTATAGTCAGAATTCAGACATTCGAGAGGTTAGGTTCTAGGACCCGTCACGAATGGGATGATTTGCGGATACATTTTGGTAGGGGTACTAAAAATGATAGCGTACGTTCATTTGTATAATTTCAATACTAAATATGACCCCAGTCGTGCTTCCAAACACTTTCATTTAAAAGTTAGATTAATACACTACCCTTAGAAAAAACAAATGTTTTATGTCAAAATATAGGGCAGTATCGCCTAAAGCAGACCTAAAGGATATTTCAGGAGGTGGCGAACAAAGCGAGTTTAGTCACAAAAATGTTGAGTTAAGGATACTTTTTTTCATTAGGTTGGCTGTTGCAACTGTAGATTTTTACTTTAATGTAAAAATCTCAATACCCATGTATAATACGCAGGCTAAGTTAGCCAATTATTTCAGATGACAATTCTGAAGAACTTTTAGGGTTTTAATATCGGAATTGTTGGACATAACTGGACATACTCATTTTTATTACAGTGCTTCTTAATTTTTTATGGGTGTGGGCATCGCAGAAAGGATGAGCGAGAGTAGAATGAGAAGATAGAGACATATAAAGTGAGGAGCTAGTTAAGTCGATTACAGGAATGCAAGTGGTTGGGAGCACCCGGGGCAGGATAGATATGGTAGGGTGTGGGGTGGATGGGGACCTAGAGGAAGAAAGGTGAGAGTGGAGGGCTAGAACCTGCAGACCCTACCCTCCCACAGGCGGGATAAGTGTATGATGATTATGAACCTTAATACCTCTATAGTTACCACAATCTTGGACATCACCTTTCCCCTTGAAGGGTGGTACTATCCAACTCTCACGCCATGCAGATGGCATTCTATCTCCACTAGCGATCCTACTGAAAAGTTTCCCTAGACTGCACCACACTTCGATGGGGACTCTGTCTAGGCCTAGGCCTGAAGCATTTCAACCTTTCATCTTCATAAGGTCCCTGGCTACTTCATCCACCGTTATGCTGTCCACCGCCCCAGAAAAAGTAGGATGGGTGTCAATGTCGTCCTCTCCCCTTGCGGCATTCAAGAGGCTGTGGAAATACTCCTTCCACCTCCTCTTTACGTCAAATAAGGGAAACAGGACCCTACCTTCACTATTATGGTTCAGGGCATATCTTTAGCTGCTCTATCTCCAGTGGCGTCACTAGGGTTGGTATCACCCGGTGCGGATACACCATGGTGTCAACCCCCCCCCTCTCCCGAAAAAAACTGCTTCTTCTGCTTTGGTGTCACCCCATTTCTCATGGTGCGAGTGGTGTCACCCGGTGCGGCCCGCACCCTCCGCAACCCCCTAGTGACGCCACTGTCTATTTCTAACTGCTCATTGAGGGCCTCATACATATGGTATTTTGCCAAGGCAATTATCCTCCTAGGTGTTGTCTTGACCTGCCCATATTGATTTTTAGATTGCTGGTCCCCTATCTCCATCCACTTGCAAAAAGCAGCCTTCTTTTGCTTGATGGCTGCTTCTACCTTGTTATTCCACTACCATGTTTGTCTGCCCTGGAACGCACTTCTTATTGGAGCCTGGCCTAAAATGGTTTTCCTACATTTTCTAATTTTTCTGGCGACCTCTCCTTTCCAAGAATGTGCTTTGCCTGCCACTTTTAATAGGATTTCAAACATAAGTAACCTATGGCCATATATATTTTTTGAAAATGTTCACTGCGGGGTGCCCAGCAATCATGAACATCTGCTCTAAGCTACCCTCTGCCCATAAAGAAATCTATCTGTGACTTCCCTTTTGGCGACTTGTTACTGGAACATCTTCTTCATCCATAAAGCTTAAAAATATCGCATTCCCAGCCCTTTACAAATCTGGTGTAATTCATTGCAAAGTAAGTCCATGCAAGGCATTCTAACACTAGATCATTTACGTTATTTTTTTTCGATTATCATCTATGGCGGATACCTTTACTATTTTTTTCTCATTAATAATTCCCTTCATTGACTCGCCGTGGTGGCGTAGTGGTTAGCTATGCCAGTATGCCAGTAGTTCTAGGTTCGATACTGGACCATGGTGGGTCGGCTTCTTTCGGGCGAGAGAGAAGCCGCGAGTGTGCCTTCTTTCGGATGCGAAGTAAAACCGAGGTCCCGTGTGGGTGTACGATGGCGCTTGCAAGTAAAAGAACCCTCTCTACTACGCAACGGGTAGATAAAGCAAAATTTCCAGGTGTAGGAGCTCGCCCCCTGGCGTCGGTAGCATTCCCCAACGAACACTAGACCGACGATAAATAAGCGTAGGGGTGCAGCTTTGGCCGGCAACCGGCTGCAGAAAACACTATGTCCAATATATCACCCTGTGTCCATTCAGAGGGACAAATGGGTACCCGACCCTGCCATAGGCGGGAAAAGGGTTAGGAGTTGCTTTAATAATTCCCTTCATTGATTGATCATTGAATCACCCAAAGAGTCCAGAGTCACATTATGACACAAAGTCTCCTCCATGATAATATAGCATACAGTAGTTCAGTCTGATTACTGTTACACTTACCCTGATGAATCTACATTTTCTTTATCTGAAAATTAAAGTGGATGTGTTGTATATTTCATAAATGTAATGGTTTTTTTTAATAAAAGAAAGAAATTATTACCAAATAATCGATCTCTTTTTTTGAAGAGAAATATTAAAACGACTGTTGTGATCAATGCCAATATGATGTTTACAGCAATAAGGATAACGGTAATAGTTGAAAAGCTGCCTTCAGCAACATGTGTCATCGGTTGACTTTGAATAGGCATGGATGTAGAATTTACCAGTGACACAGATTCAGTACTCGAAGTGTGAGGTGGTGATGGCTGATCCATGATTTCTGTTGTCGGGGAGTCAACTAGATGAATAAAGTGTTTAAAGTGCTTTACATATTTATTAACAAGAATCCTTTATAACAACCAGGCTAATAGTCACCTAATAAAGTTGGTATCACACTGACCAACACTGAATCAGAATATTGATGTTTTGTGACATCATTGTAAGCACTCCCCAATGTCTCTCCAATTCCAAGTACTCTCCAATGTCCCTCATCCCGTAGCTGAGCATTTTCAATAGTCAACGTGCAAACTCTTTCTTTTTGTTCTAACCGGCCATATACTATGAACATCCGTGAACTTTGTAGATGTATCCAGAAACACGAGACTGGCAAATTGAATGTTGAATTCAAAGTAAATGAACTGCCTTGATTCACAATCACACTTTCAGGATGTTTCAGCATTATTACCTCACTGGATGTGGCTATAACAAAATAATAGACATCAACAATGAAATTTTTCGAAGATTTTTTTAAAATTATACTTGAAAGTTCCTAGTCAGCAATGTAATGTGCAACATTTCTGTAGCACAAACAGAGGCGTAACTAAGGGGCGGTCCGCTCCGGGGACACCTCTCAGGCGGCGGCATTTTGAGGTACTTTACACTATCAAACGTAAGGGGTAAGGGAGAAGGGGGCGGCATTTACCCCATCTACGCCACTGGGCCCTAATACTTTTGCTTTGGGCCTATCTTAACCTTGTTGAGATCTGAGCGAAAACTTTAATGAATAATGTCAGTTTTGACAGTTTTGTGATATTTTCCTTGCTCATAATTAAATTAACTAATTAACATGAATTTGAAAAAAAAAACCAAACTCAATTTAAACGATGTTTTTGTTCCAGTTCTATCTTCTCATATTTATACATCGTATTACTACATTTGCACGTATTCTTTGGGAACGTATCTACGGTGTAAAAACAGACTTAAGATTTAGTGCACATAGGGCTTACTGAAAGTTCACACTGTGCTTCTGAATGCTAGAAATTATACGCAAACCAAAGCAAATTTTAGGATTTTCAATGACCCTCTTCAATACAGGTTAGGGCGACATTTTAAAGAATTAGCCATCTAATTAAATGACCCTTCCTTCACTTTCACGTATCATCTTTGTAAAATAAAATTAATACTTTACCTGCATTGTCGTCAAGTACGGTGATTACTGTCATATTGTGCTTCAAAGTAGAAAAACGATCCGATAGGTGGCAAGTGCATTCCCATTGACCTTGGTCTTCTTTTTCAACATTATGAATACGAATTGACCAATCTGACATATCTCCATTTACATATGATATTCTACTGTGACTAAAGGTATAGACATCCTTATTATTGTGCTTCCAAAGGCATACTTCACTATTAAAGTGTTTACAGTAAACGACGATGTTCTGTCCTGCTTGGATAGTCACATTAAATGAATTCTGTTCTGGAATCTTAGTAGAGGTGACAGTGACCCAACCTTCTTTAGATTCTACAGTAATAGCAGGAGACGAATTAAGGCTGCAAATGCACTTCCATCGGCCTTCTTTAGCTAAGATAGTCTTGACATACTTAGTATCGTAATTGCCAAAATAGTATAAGCCCGGTCCTCCGTTGTGACTCCATAGACACGAACCTGCCTCTTTTAAAATACAAGTCAAATAAAAGGATTCCCCCTCCCTCAAGGTGACATTTTCTGGGTGTTTTTCAAAAATGTCGCTTTCTATCTCTTTCTTGTCACCTAGAAAAAAATATGTACTTTCCGTTAATAATGCTGTCATCGTGATTATTATGAACATCTTTAGCAAGCCGTTACCTGTCAATTTATCGTCACTCTGAAGAACAACCAAAATCACAATGCAATCTACCAATTACCCATACTGTCAAGCCCTGGACCACAGTAATCTGGGATTTGCTGATAATCACATACATACAGCAAGTCTGCCAAGTGTGGCCAAGTTGCGTGGGACACACCAGTACTAGTGATATCACTGAAGTTAAGCAACGCGAAACCCACGTCACTGCCAACATGAGTGGTTGATAGAGAACGTTTGGTGCTGCAAATCTCTCATCTCCTACATACTCCTCATCTCCCACGAGCAGCCTAAGGGTTCGGCCTGTTACGGCTGCTTGGCTTACTCCGCAACCCATAATTGTAACATAGTGTGTTAAATATTAGTGTAACAACTGTTTTAGCATTTAAAATATGGATTATGCTGAGTAAAATATGGAATCGACAATGTGACTTCTCTTCTTTCGGGCGAGAGAAAGGTCCCCAGTGCGCATAAGGTCGACAGAAAGCCATGTTAAAACCAATCTTTCACAGGTTGCTAATGAGTTTTCATGTTCCCCCTGTTTTTTTAAACTCCTTGTTCATCTAGTCCAGTTCTAATTTTGCAAAATCAACCCATACTCTGAGCTACAGTTAGGGAAACAAAAAGTGTGTGTTATCAAATCGCCATGGAAACATGAGCGGTATGGACGCCATTTTTACTTAGCCGGCTGCCGACCGAAGCTGCAACTCCTATGCTTATTTATCGTCGGTTTACTGTTCGTTGGGGTAGTAAACCGACGCCAGGAGTGAGCTCCTACACCTGGGAGTCATATGAGCCTCATCTACCCGTTGCACAACAGGACCCGCCTCAGTGGCGCTGAAGGTAGCGTCTTGATTTACTGCGCCAGTACTTCCAGGTCCGATACTGGATCGAAGTAGGCTGGCTTCTTTCGGACGAAAGAGAGGCCCCGAGTGCGCCTTCCTTCGGGTTAGAAGTAAAACCGAGGTCCCGTGTGGGCTACGATGGCAGGAGTATGTCAAAGAATAATCCCTAATATGCAACGAGTAGAGACCAAACCCCTGGCGTCGATCAAGTGCAACAAACAGTAGAACGACGATAAATAATCATAGGGGTTACAGTCAGTGGCGTAACGTGTAGGGGCAATGGGTTCAAATTGCCCCGAGCGCCGGACCCAGCGCCACCTTGGGGGCGCCTTGCCTCCCTTCTGGAAATTAGCTGCCGCTACACAACGTCTGCACGACGACTTTACGGCAAATAAAAAGTGCCTACATACGTGTACCATGTCTGCTCAGGACAAGCAACAAGGGAGGGGGCGCTTAGAATGCCTCTTGCCCCGGGCGCCACAACTGAAGTTACGTCACTGGGTTGCAACTTTTGTAGGCAGCCGGTTGCGGAAAAATACCGTCCAATATATCCCTCGCGTGTGCATTCAGAGGGACAAGATGGGTGCCCGACCCTGCCATAGGCTGGAGAAGGGTTAGGAATTGCCTTTTTTGCTACCTGTTAAAAAGTAGAGGGTTTTCTTTACGTGCAAATGCAATCATACACCACATGGGGCCTCAGTTTTACTTCTTTTCCGAAGGAAGGCGCACTCAGGGTCTCTCTCTCTCTCTCTCTCGCCCAAAAAAAGCCAACCAATATCGATCCAGCATCGAGCCTGGAGCCACCGACGCAGTAATCCGAGCACACTACCTTGTGCGCTACCCAGGCGTGTATTATAATAGTACGTGGATACCTCGACTTACGAGTTTAATTCGTTCTGTGACTGAGCTCGTAACTCAAATCATTTTTTGTTCATATAAAATAATTGAAATGCCTTCAATCCGTTCCAGCCCCCAAAACACCCTATGGACCTTCCAGCGGACACACTCTCCTCCACCACGGCCACTTTTGTTCCAATCCTTTGATATCCAATTCAGACACAGCCACAGAACACAGATTCTTACATGCAGAGGTCAAAGTCCTTCTTGTAACACACTGCCAGGCCATATCTATAATTCTGAGGCTCTGTCACATCAAAGCAGTGGCAGAACATGCGCTTGGGGAAGAATTTCTTAAAATTAGAATTCACCCCCTTGTTCATAGGCTGCAGGATAGGTGTCTTCGAGGTGTGATAGGTGAGCAGATGCATTATCCAGGATAAGGACTTGCAAAGGAAGATTATGTTCTTAGAGATTGGTAATTATTGGTGGTGTGTGAAGCTCACTAGTAACCCGAATTTTGGCTCGCACCTCAAATCAACAAATTGCCAAGTAACAGCTCGTATCTCGAAAAACTCGTAAGTTAGGGCACTCGTAAGTCGAGGTGTCACTCACTGTAATATGCATCATTGTCTATATGGGGTGGACGAACTACGGCTTGCGAAGTAATTTAGTGTGGTCCACTAGAAACATCATTACGTATTGTTAGAAAAGAAAAATTATTTACCGTTAGCATTTAATGTCAATACTGTTACATTTGTCACATAAGGAGTCCATCCACTTTCGCAAATGCATTTCCATGTTCCTTGGTCCACTGACGTAGCCTTACTAATCGTGATGCTGTAGTCAAGTAAACTTTCTGGTTCTACGTATGTGATTCTCGAATGTCGCCAAATAAGAATTCCTTCGTCATTTTTCATCCATTCGCAGTAATCAGTTTTGTTAGAGTTACAGATGATAGTGATATTGTCTCCTTCGTTAAATACTAACTTTGTCGGAGGTGCAACTTCAGATTCTTGCCGGGAGGTTGGCATCCAAGCATGACCTGTAAAATATTGTATTGATAGTTAAATGTGACTTAATGTAATTCTCTAATTAAAACGAATTTAAAATTAAATGGATGCAAATGAAAGAGGAAATTTACAACGTAAAAATGAAAACTAACGTTAGACTTATAATTATCACAGCGAACATCTAGAACCACGATATTGATGACTGAAGGCAGGCAGAGGCGTACCGA
This sequence comes from Trigoniulus corallinus, assembly GCA_013389805.1. NCBI lineage: Eukaryota > Metazoa > Arthropoda > Diplopoda > Spirobolida > Trigoniulidae > Trigoniulus > Trigoniulus corallinus. The sequence continues at coordinate 41,078,628 of JAAFCE010001036.1, read as the reverse complement.
GGGGGGTGCGGACCGCACCGGGTGACACTATTTCAGGGGGTGACACTATTACAAAGTTTCTGATCCAACCTTTTCCTACAGCACTACACCTATTTAAATTTTAGTTTCAATGATTGCGAATTTTGTATGGGACACAGTCCAGCTAGTGGATTCGCATAAACTCGTTTGGTTCGTTGGTATTTTAGAGCTTTTTGACTACAAGGTCATTAGAGCCCCGTCCACTGCATATTTCTAAGGTAGAGACTACACAGCCACTACACTAATGTGACTATTTTGGGGTATTCGCACACTGTAATAAGCTTTCTCCAGGTCAATGAAGAAGGGTAATTGCCAGGGTATGAACATCTTGGGGAAATACTGGGGGCTTCTCAGTAGAGTCCAACTGGTGAAAAGGTGCAAGAGTAGTATTAATAGGAGTATGTTACACTATCGGGTTGGTTTAGCCAAGTTGCATTGGATGCAACAGTTAAGCAACACAAATCGGTAGTTGGTAGTTGGTAACGCAAGTTGGCAAATCAGTAGTTGGTAGTTGGCAACGCAAGTTGGTAGTGAACCTTGGGTGCTGCTAATTTCCCCTTTCCTACGCCCCCTACACCTAGCCCCTCCTCACCTGCGAGCAGCCTCCTTAGGATCAACGTTCCAAAGCAATGGGGAGATAACTCTGATGTGACCCAAAGACTCAATGGGAGATGATTGAAGTGGAGACAGGCAAGCGGAGTCTTATGTGATAGGAGGGTCACATTCAAGTTAAAAGGGAAGTTTTGCAGGTCAGTCACTCATTCCTATGAGGGATTTCCACATAGGAGCGAGGGAGAATAGGTTAAAGTGGTATGGACACGTAATCAGAAGAGGGGAGGAGCTCCTTAGGTCCATTTCAGGAATGCAGATAGTTGGAAACAGCTGAGGCAGGGGAGACTGAAGCAGACGTGGGAGCCAGTTGCCCACAAGGACATGGCAGTGTGTGGGGTGGATGGGGATCTGATGGAAGATAGGCAGGAGGGATACCTTAGGTGGGATACCTGATTTCCACTCACACTAATCCTATCCCAGAGGCGACATTCCATCACTCTCTCCCAGATATTCAAGGTGTGGCTCATCAGCTTTATACCTCTATAGTTACCACACTCTTGGACATCCCTTTGCCCTTGAAGAGTGGCACTATCCAACTCTCATGGCATTCTATCTCTGCTGGCTATCCTCCTGAGAAGTTTCCCTAGCCACCTGATACCTGTCCTCCCTAGGCTATGCCACACTTGAATTGGGTGTTCCATCTGGGCCTACACCTTTTCGACCTTTCATTTTCCTAAGTGCCCTGGTTACACAATTCACCATCCCCTGCCAATGCTGGATAGGTGGCAAGGTCCCCATTTTCCCCTGCAGCATTCACGAGGATATGGAAGTACTCTTTCCACCTCCTCTTTGCCTCCATCTGGGAGAGTAGGACCCTACCTCTGCTATCCTTCTCTGTTATAGCCCGGGGTATATCTTTAGCTGCCCTATTTCTAGCCTTGGCCAGTTTGAAATCTTCCCCTTCCCTTGTCCATAACTGCTCATAGAGTGCCTCATACATCTGGTGCTTGGCCAGGGCAATGATCCTACTAGTGCTGGTATCAGCCTGCCTATATTGAGTCTTAGATTCCTGGTCCCCTGTCTCCTGCCAACTGTGGAAAGCAGCGTTCTTTTGTTGATGGCTGCTTCTACCTTCCCCTTGTTTCTCTGGACTGTGGCTCCTACTTCACCCTGCCCTAAAATTGCTTTCCCACAGGTTCTCATTTATCTGGAGACCCTGTCCCGCATTGCATCCACTGTCCCTTCCCAATACCAGTCTACCTCCATGTGCACTTTGTGGGTAAATCCCTCCGTTTTGGTGGGTAGTTTCTGCCACCTGATGGCTTGCTCTCCTTGTGCCTTGCCTGCCACTTTCACTAGGATTTGGCCTATGGTGACATTCTTTTTGGAACTTTTCACTCAAGACTGCCCAGCAATCACGAACCTCTACTCTATGCCACCCTCTAACCATAAAGAAATCTATCTGTAATATCCGTTTTAGCAACTGGAATGTGATTAGGTGGTGCTTGTCCCTCTTACTAAACCACGTATTTGCCAATGCAAGGCCAAGTGCATTGGCTGTGTTGAGGATGCACTGTCCTTCTATGCTAACTGTTCCTACCCCATCCCAACCCCTGTGATGACGGCGGCCTGGGGCCTGCTTTCACACCCCGGATGGCTGCCGGTGGCGCCTGAAACATTAATCTAAATACATTTGAAATGTTGGTGACTCAGGTGGAGCACATTGAATAATAAAGTGTTTATGTGGGGGGGGGTCAGTGGTGGGGGTGACACCAGGATTTGCCACACCGGGTGACACCAAGCCTAGGTACGCCTCTGAAGGCAGGGCTTGCATTGCTTTTGTACAGATCGAAACGAACAGCTCTCAGAAAGAAAGAAAATTTCGAACGTTTATCAGGTCAAGATAGGGAAGGTGCGTTATTTTAAAATGTTTATTTACACTTAGGAATGCTTCCGACATATGTTTACGTTACTCTTTAGTAAGTAGTTATTCCCTGAAGAGAACACCTCGCAACAATGCAGAGATAGCGTACTTATCTAAAGCAGGGTTTACACTGCGCGCAACTGTTTCATTAAAAAAAGACTCGCGCAGTGTAAACGGAGACTCGCGCAGTGTAAACGGAGACTCGTGCAGTGTAAACGAGGACTCGCTCCGAAATTTGCCGCGCGAGGCAGCCTCGTGGTGAGCCACCGAACTGTCGGTTTTTGGACACGTATCAAAGAGTTTCGCCACTCCCACTTCGTGTTCTGGTACTCTAGATACGTTTTGCATGCTTGCTTCGCGCAATATTTCGCTCAATGTAAACAGGGAGGGCGAGACGGGCGAGATTGCCGCAAGCCTGTGGAAACAGTTGCGGCGAGTATGTTTCGCGCAGTGTAAACCCAGCTTAATGCGTCAGAAATGGTTAATGGGGCCCCCGAGTCATGTGTACAATATCACTTGCACGTCAAATGCAAAAAAGGACAATAGACCGTCGATAAATAAACGTAGGGGTTGTAACATTAGATTGACAGCCTGCTGCCAAAAATACCGTGCAACAAATGGTCCATGTGTCAAATGGGTATCCGATCCTGCCGTTGATAGGGAAATGTTAATACAGTAGAACTTCGGTATATCGAACTCGCTTATATCGAAATCCTGCTTATCCCCGCTTATATCGAAGCTAGAGTGCCGGTCCCGCCCTATGTAAATTTTAGCTTTACATATAATGCTGTATTTGGATATATCGAATCTCGGATATATCGAAATATTTTTCACGGTTCCCTGAGGTTCGATATAACGAGATTCTACTGTAGTTGTTTGATTGAAACGAATAACGATAACACGTTGGAATCCTTAGAAATATCCCCAATGACGCGCGGATCCAGGGTGGGGTTTTTGGGGTTTCAAACCCCTCCCCCCTATGCACATATAAACTTATTCGCATAATATATGTGAGCTTTAGCTCAACCCCCCCCCCCGGCTAAAATCCTGGATCTGCCACTGTCCCCAATTCAGTGGCAGACTGACCAGGATGTCACCTTACGTGAGTTCCTGATTAATCGGGCCCCTTTAAACATTGGACAATACGTTAACGGCTTATAGTTATGAGTGGACCCCCGTTTGTCCCCTGGATACCTGTACCCAGTCCGGTACCACACTTTTATCTTTTCCCTATCCTAAATCACATTTTAGGAGACTTTCCTATCAGAGTAACTCGCGGCCCATTCCGATGGGCTCACTGATCCGTGAATTAAGCTTCGATCTTGGTCAGATGGGGGTGATTTCTTCCGAGCAAGAAAACAGTCGCCATTGAATGCGCTTTCCATCTGTGAGAAGTCAAGCTCAGTCCAGCGTACGAATGTCACATACACACATAAAATAACCCTTTCTACGCGGTGACGTTTATATGTAGATCGACAACATTCCCAGATATAGGAACTTGATCCCTGGTGTCCGTCGGTGAAGAAATTGTCTTCCCGAAGAAAATAATCCGACATTAAAATAATAAGGGGTTAAAGAATAACTTTCCTGCCGCATAAACCGTATCGTCCAAAGTTTGTATATTACATTTCCAACGGGACAAGGGTGTACTTCACCCTATCACAAACGGGAAAAGTAAATGGAAATAATAGAAATAAAACGTGCCACTGAGGAAGAGCGGCAACAATGGTAAAGCTACACATTTCTTCATAGCTGGGAATTGAACTCAGTTCACCTGCTCACCAGAAGTACGCATACAGTATATACAGAGTAACGTCTTTCATTTGCCCGCAACCACATCAGACAATCGGTGACGTACCTCCTTGACAAGGCAATAGCACTTACAGAAAAATCGTTTCGCGATGTTAAAATTCGACTAATGATGTTCATGTTACATTTCTTCGACGAAAAAAAGTGAAAGGAATTAGATCTTACCCGGTACACAGGATATCACGGATATAATCATTAAACATTTTAAAACTATGTCCATTTTCTGAAGTTGATAAGCACTGTACAGATGACAGGAATTAATCTTCGCTTTTATAGAAGGCTACGAGAGAATGATAAGGTGATGATGTCACTGTATCGGTATATAGTTACCATGTTCGATTGACTTTCAATTCGTTGGATTTAATTTTCTTCCAACTACTACAGTTATACTTTACTAATATGTATATATTTTGTCAACAACTTATGAAGTAAAACTAACCTTTAATCTCAACTTTTGTGCCTTATTTTTAAATACAGTAACTCCTTAGTCAAATAGACCAACACTACCAATGAATGAACAAATATTACACAATTTTTCGGCTTCACACCCTCACTGATTCTGAAAGCCAGAAAATATCTAATATCCATATTTTTTTAATGCTTACAGAAAACAAAAATGACAATTATTGTCTAATTAGAAGACTAATGATGGCAGTTACTCTTTTCAAAAAATAAATACCTCTAAAAAGCGGAACTCTACATCATCGTGGTAATATTGCGCGATAAGCGGGAGTTACACGCTCAGTCTGGCATCAGTTCAGTCCATGACTGTGGTCAGAATGACGCCAGACTGATTGTATAACACGATGACTGACAGACTGATGGAATGGATTGACGGATTTTTAAATTTTTTGATAATTTTCGTCAGTCTGTGCGTGACTGACGTCAGATTGATCGTGTGAGCGCCTTTCATCAGTCTGGTGTCAGTCACTGCTTGGACAGCAATGGAGACACATGCGTTTTAATCCCTCCCCAGTCTCTTGGACTAAGTGCTGTATTTACCACTATGCTCACTAGGCTGAAGCCTATGGTCTCAACATTTAGCGGACTTCAAAACTTAAGAAACGGGCTTGAAAAAGGCCTGAAAATTGAAATAGCCTAGGGCCTCTCAATATCTAATTCCGGCACTGCCTGCAACAATGCCTGTACAACTGTTGGAACCAGAGAAAGACTTATACGAATACAATACATGTGAAACAATATGTGGGCGGGTTCCCTTCTGTTTTGGGCAAAAGCTGGGTCACTGGAGAAGAAACACAGGATAGCAAAGATCACAGGTGGAGAGGAGGGCTGTGGGGATCACGTGGAGGACGTCAGGCATGTGATACTGGCATGTCCAGTGCTGGATCACTGCAGGGGAGGGTTGTGGAACCACCACATTGGAAAAGGTCCAGGGGTGGTGGGTGTTGGGGTGGGGCGGCTGGAATGGGTGAAAAAGGCAAAGGTGTTGCCTGGGTCTGCTGGAGATCTAGGCTTATGGGTCTAGCATGAAAAATCTCACTAGCAAGGTATCTTCTTCATGCATGTATCTTGCTTTGTCAAAAATGGCTTCACGCCAGTTGGGGCATTGAGGGTGGAGTAATTGCTGCATTGCTCCCCATATGGATCCGCCCCTGGTCCAACGTTGCCTTTTACCACTTGTTGCTAAACCTATTATAATTGCAATACAATCTTTTTCCTTATTGCAATCCATCGTTTCTTTTGTGCAATCAGGGTTTTTGAGGAGACTGATGGTCAGTCTGACTGATTGTGTAGTGTCATCCATCAATCCATCAGTTTGGCATCAGTCTATTCTTGATCAAGATCGTGGACTGAACTGATGCCAGACTGAGCATGTAACCCCCGCTATATATGGTATTCAATCAATATGAGTCATACTCTCCACTGCCAATTTGGCCTATCAGGACTGCTTGCAGTGTATTCAATTAGAAATAGAAATCATCATCATCATAGTACCCTTAGCCCGCCTGTGGCAGGGTCGGATCTACGGGTTTTAGCCCTCCACTCCTGTCCATCTCCCACGAGGTCCATGTCCACCACACGCATTACCATATCTCTATGGGCAACGTGCTCCCGGTCCATCAACTTATGGACAACCTACTAATAAATCTACTTCCAACCACCTGCATTCCTGAAATGGACCTAACGAGAGCCTCTCTTCTCATTACATGTCCATAGCACCTCAACCTACTCTCCCTCATTTTTTCTGCGATGTCCCTCCCTCACCCACAGGCTACCACTAATATGCTCATTCCTTACTCTAACAGCTCTCGACACCCCGCTCATATATAGCAGCACCATTCGCATCTCGACTACTTGCATTCTATTTACGTAAAACTTACCTTTCAGTTATTGGTGCCTTTCTATCACACAGGTCCCCACTTGCCTGTCTCCACTTCAACCATCCCACATTGATTCTATGGTCAAATCGGAGTATATCTCCCCATTGCTTTGGAACGTTGACCCTAAGTACTTTACCTTTTGCGCCTTCGTCACCAGTTCGCCCGTAGAGAGCACGTCATCACTATTTCTCTATTTTCCTGTCCTTCCCAATTGAAAGTTAAATACTCTGTCGTCTTCATGTTCATCTTTAGCCCTCCCTCTTCTCTCGCTCATCATTTAGGTCCTTCTCTACTTATTCTCTGGAGTCACTAAGTTTTCTAATATCGTCGACAAATAAAATGCACTGAGGGGCCCATTTTCCTACTCCCGTGAGCAGTTCGTCCATAACCATAATGAAAAAGGATGCCCTTAGTGCTGAACCTTGGTGCACCACACCCTTCAGTGGGAAGCCCCCAGAATTTCCCCAAGGAGTATTTACCCAGGCTATGGAAACATCATACATATCCTACACAATCCAATTAAGCCTTTCCTCTAACCCCCTTTCCGTAATAACTCCCAAACTACATGTGGTGAGACAATGTCATAAGCCTTCTCCAAGTTGATAAAGATGGAATGATGATCATTCTTTGCTGCTGAACCCAAAATTGACCAAAAATGATTTCCATAGACACTAGTTCAATCCCGGAGGCGACATTCTATTACTCTCTCCCAGAGCTTCATGGAATGGCTCATTAGCTTAATACATCTACAGTTACCACAATCTTGGACATCATCTTTGACCTTGAAGAGAGTTGCTATCCAAATCTCACGCCATGCAGAAGGCATTCGATCTCCACTAGCTATCCTATTTAAAAGTTTCCCTAGCCACCAGATTCCTTCCATCCCTAGGCTCACCACAATTCAAGGGGGACTCTTTCTGGGCCTATATGCCTATGAGACTTCCTCCTTCGTTACCCTGCCCACCACCGCAGAAGAAGTAGGTTGGGTGTCAATGCCGTCCTCTCCCCTTGCAGCATTCGAGAGACTGTGGAAATACTCTTCCCACCTCATCCTTACTTTAGACGGGGTAAACAGGACCCTCCCTACTTTTGCTATCCTTCACTGTAATGACTCTGGGTATATCTTTAGCTCCCTTAACTTTAGCCTTAGCCAGTTTAAAAACTTCTCTCTTCCTTTCTTTTCTCTCTAACTGATCATAGAGGGCCTCATACTACTGGTGTTTGGCCAAGGCAATGATCCTCCTAGCTGTGGTTTATTATATGTGATTCAATGAATTTGCAATTATTTAAAAACATCATTATCAGATTTAGATTACCACCTCAAACAGTGGCGACTCTGCAGTGAGTTCAAACGGCAACTAGGTTCTACCAAATGACTGATCAGATCTAATACCGCATTTACACATTCGCGAATACGACGAGGCGAGTGGCGAGGCGAGCATGTTCGACGAATGTGTGAACACTACATTCGTCATTCACCTCGTGGTTCGCCTCGCCATTCGTGGCGCTCGTGTTGGAAGCGGTTTTTTTCACACGAGTCAAAGGGCGCGAGTGACCTGAGGCGATTTGAGAATGACTAGCTGTCGAGACAATACGAGTCAAAGGGCGCTAGCGAAGAGGTGATTGGAGAATGACCATCTGACGAGATATTCGGCGAATGTGTGAACAGTCATTCCTCATCCAAAGAATGAATGCGAACATTTCGACGAAAGTCTCGCCTCGTCATTCGACTCGTCTTATTCGCGAATGTGTAAATGCGGTATAAGAGGTCGGGGAACGCGACAGTTGATAGTAGCATAATGCATAGAACTACAAATGGTCGAAGTCAATTGGTAGGACTAGTGCCGGATTTAGCCATTGAGAGGCCCTAGGCTATTTCAATTTTGAAGGCCTTTTGAGGCCTTTTTCTTAAGTTTTGAAGCCTGAAAATGTGGAGGCCCTAGGTTTCAGCCTACTTAGCATAGTGGTAAATCCGACACTGGGTAGGACGTCAACTGGTAGAATGTTCTGGTGCGCGTTATATGCTGGGTATTAAAATGCTTTATATAATAGTTATTTAAAAAGCTTGAAAAATTATTTACTGTATTTGTTTATTCATTCACACGCCCGGGGACACACCTTACACGCCAGATAAGATAAGGACACACCGATATATATTTTATTCATTTTATCATCGAAATTGAGTTTGTGCTACCTATCTGCTGGTGTACATTTAATCGCTAGAATATATGACTATGTTAGCCTAAGTTATCATTCAATTCAGTTAGGTTAGGGTTAATGATAAAATAATAAATATTGGTGGCGTATCTAGGGTTGGTGTCACCCGGTGTGGTAGACACAAATCCTTTGTTGACTTTTTGCGCAGGATAGCACAAGACAAGTTAAAGAATGGGGGTTAGGGCAGTGGCGGCTGAGTATGAAGGCAAGAAAAGCAAAGAAAACATTGAGGATGTATTGGAACAAACTTAAGATAGAGAGGGATCACGGATGTAATTTATGATAATGCATGAAAGAGATCACGACTGTTTCGGGCAGAAGCTTCTTCATTGGAGATGAAACAGAGAGCACTTTGGGAGGGATTGGGGAACCCCTACATAGGAAGAGGTCCTGGGTGTGGTCGATGTTGGGAAGAAGCGACTAGAATGGGTGCTAAGGGCAAAGATGTTGTTGGGGTGTCACCCCCCAACTTGTAATTCCCTGAATCCCTTGTACCAGTGTCACCCGGTGCGGCCCACACCTCTTCGGTACGCCTCTAACCAATAGTAAAATGGATAAAATAATAATTTTATTTAATGATTAGTTTAATATTGTTAATTTTTGAACCCAACGACGTTATAGCATGCACCCGAAACGTCTACGAGGTGACGTACCCGTCCTATTGTTCTACGAATTGTATTCCCACCAATTTTCCTAGGCCCAAAGGGTCTTTAAGGGGAGGAGATCCTCCTAATGACGTTATGTATAACCCGTAATACAGTATGCCTAAGCATTTAGTGAATAGTATGGTGAGCTGAAGTTATTTGCATGACTTATTCCACAATTTCAATTTTTGACAATTTGGTACGTTATGACGAACACTTTCTACCTGAAATAAGAAATACTGCATGTGCTTGCTGTTATTTGTTAGCACGATTAAAGGCCCCGTGACAAACTGTGTGCACGTGGGAGGGAGATCTCCGCCATCTGTGCAGAACGTTTGCAAATGTTGAAAAACGACCGCAAACGGGTTTCTAGTGGATGTTATCTCTGATTAAGACACCTTTTGTGACAAACACACCCCAACAATATTCGTAGGAATTCTTCGCATATCGAAAGTCGACTCTGACCGGTAGTTGGGTGGAGACCAATGATACCGCTTATTTTTTGTTAGGCCTATGTGCCCAGAAACTTGCTCGTGTGCAAAACTTTGTTTAGTCGCATGTTTCACTTTCATTTGAAAAACATCCTGCGCACACATTTTTTCTTTTGTGCGCTAGCTGTAAAATGTTTGTGCCCGCGCACCGCTTAGAGCATAAGTTCCACAACTTATTTATTCTACCGCCCCTTTTCAGAAAAAAAATTACTCAGCGCCCCCATGGAAATCTAACTTTTTCAAATGAATAGGCAGAAAGATATAGTAAAACATTTGGGTTTTTGTAAATAATGCCTGGTTCCGTATACCCACGCGCTAACGCTATTACCGTTGAATCAGACGACACAGCACAAAAAATGGTGACGTCACACTGCTACTTTGGGCGCCGTAGAGCAGCTATGCGTGACGGTTCAAGCTCAGGTAGTGTTGTGATACGGAACTAGGCATAAGACACTTTGAATCAGCGCCAGCCTTACGGAGTGGGTGGCCCAGTCGTCCACCGTCCCGAATATGGCATAGCATATGAATAATTTAATCCTCTGCAACCGATACCTTGCTAGTGAGATTGTTCATGTTATGCCTAGTTCCGTATCACCACACTTCAACGCTAATCACGTCGCCATCGATGACATTTTGATGACGTTTTGTGCTAGTGCGTTATGAAGGACCGCCAGCGCAATTCCTTAAGTGCAGCGCTTTATTTCGAGTCACCGCACGCCACCTTCATGTCTTACATTATCCTCCGCCATTTTTGAAGCAGACAGCTCAACCGCCAGCCAATCAGAACGCAGCGTGACGTGCGGGACGCTATGTGAGTTGACCACTGGTCAACTCAACTACCGTCACGCATAGCTACTCTGCGACCCCCCAAGTAGCAGTGTGACGTCACCATTTTTTGTGCTGTGTCGTCTGATTCAACGGTAATAGCATTAGCGCATGGGTATACGGAACCAGGCATAAGACCCATATGCCTAGATCTCCACCAGCACCCTAGCAAAACCTTTGTCTTTCACACGCATTCCAGCAGCTACACCCCAGAACCTCTTCCAAGGTGGCGATTCCCCAGCCCTTCCTGCAGTATCCAGCGCTGGTCAAAGCCAGTATCACATGCCTGATATTCTCCACTTGGTCCCCACATAGCATTACAAGAGTTGAAGCTCTGTTAGTGTCTTATTACAAATTATATTCTACAGAAGTTAAAATTGCCCTTAATCAGTGGGAGACTCTGGGCGGATGCTCATAATCCTCACAGGATAGCTGGCCCTAATTCAAATTTTAAGATTATCTTTAAAAATCAATCTTAGTTAAATTTGATTACACACTGAAAATTAAGTTAACAAAGGATAATATGAAAATAAAAATTACAGTATGAATAAAATTAAGAATGATCCTAATGAGAAGGATGAACCACCAATCAGTTAAACTTGCATTTTGAGTGGCTTCTGGAAAATAATGTCACCGTATGGTACACAGAGGGTGCACCCTATGGTGAAACATGTATGAATAGTTTTTATTTTGTTATCTTCTCTTTCTTCTTCATGTTTTCACCACCATCTATTTTAGCAAAACGTTTCCCAAATGCACCCGAGGCTACTATCGCCCCCCCCCTTGATTCAACCACTACCCCCTAGGGGCGATATCGCCCAATTCAGGAACCAGTGGCTTAGAGGGAATAGTGGTGATTATGAAAGTGCCTAATCTTAAAAAAGCATTTGTAATCGTTTGCAATAAATTCTTACTTTGTTTGCCTTCCGTGCGTCTTATTCTCTAGTGCTCTTGACAAATTTTTATAATTTTCGACAGTCACCACACATTTCCAGCTTCCTTAGGGTAAAACCCGCCTTTCTCAAGGCGTTGAACCCTAAGCTTCAAGTTCAGGTAGGGCCGTAGGTTTTGGGGGCATTTTTCTGGCGATGGGGAACTTGTTGCGGGGTTTGACTCTAAGCCTAACCTTGCAGCATTTTCTGCTGATCGCAACGTGGTTTTCAGCAGCGTCGTCTGCAATGTCTGCAACCACGTGGGGGCCGACCACCAATTCCTTATGGCAGAATTTTCATTTCTTGTAATATAAGAAATTAATTAATTATCTATATATTATATAGATAACTGATTATCTGTATTATACATATATTGTGTATAGTATTATGTTGTATTATATATGTTTGTTGTCTATTGTATATATGTTAAAATTAATTTTCACTCTGTATTAACCCCACCCCTATTTATTAACCCTGTGGCAGTTAGTGCGTCAAGCATCCTCTGTGGGGTAGGCCGGCATCCCCCCACAGCAAGCAGCGCCAACATTCCTGCAAGTTCCAGGCACCTGGCTGGCATAGCCCCAGCCAGGGCACATTTGGAACACATTAGAGCACATCTCAGATTTGGAACGTGGAATGTGGGGACCCTTACAGGCAAAGCAGGGGAACTAGTGAACACCTTAAGGCGACAGAGGATCCAGGTAGCTTTCCACCAAGAAACTTGGTGGAGGGGTAATAGATCAAGGGCCCTGGGTGAGGGGTACAAGCTTATTTATACTGCCAGTGAGGGGGGGGGCAAAATGGGGTGGGAATAGTATTGGATAGAGGGCTGCAGCAAGGGGTCACCCAGCTGAAACAAGTAAATAGCAGGCTCATGTTAGTTACAGTGGTTTGGAGAGGAGTAGTGCTTCACCTCATCAGTGCATATGCCCCCAGGCAGGTCTGGATGAACCCACAAAGGATAGCTTCCAGACTGAGTTTGAGGATTTGGTGCACTCACTGGAGGCACCAGTAATGCAATGTCAGGGGACTCAGCACTTAGTTATTGAGGGGGGGGGGACTTTAATGGCCATGTAGGCAAAGGCAACCAGGGTTATAGGGAGGTCCATGGGGGATGGGGATATGGAACAGTCAGCACAGATGGGCAGCGAATCCTTGACACAGCAAATGCACTTGGCCTTGCATTGACAAATACATGGTTTAGGAAGAGGGACAAACACCTTATCACATACCAGTCACCACAAGGGATGACACAAATAGATTTCTTCATGGTCAGAGCACAGAATAGAGCAGAGGTCCAGGATTGCTGGGCACTCCCCAGTGAAAATTTCCAAAAAGAATGTGGCCATAGGCTACTAATGTTAGAACTACTAGTGAAAACAACAGGCAAGCAACATACTTGGAAAGGAGAGCAGGTTATCAGGTGGTGGAAACTACCCACCAAAACAGAGGAATTTGCACAAGAAGTGCACAGGCAAGTAGAATGGGACTGGGAAGGGACAACAGATGCCATGTGGGACAGGGTTGCCCAAAAAATTAGAGCCTGTGGGAAAACCATCTTGGGACAGGGTAGAGTGGGAGGCACAGTCCAGGGTAACAGGCAAACATGGTGGTGGAATGAGGAGGTAGAAGCAGCCATCAAACAAAAGAAGGCTACTTTCCACAGGTGGCAGGAGATAGGTGACCAGGAATCAAAGACTCAGTATAGGCAGGCCAAGACCACTGCTAGGAGGAAAATTGCCCTGGCCAAACACCAGAAGTATGAGGCCCTCTATGAGCAGTTAGGGACAAAGGAAGGGGAGAGAGAAGTTTTCAAACTGGCCAAGGCTAGAGATAGGGCTGCAAAAGATATACCCTGAGCCATAACAGTGAAGGATGGCTTAGGTAGGGTTCTGCTCTCTCCAACAAAGGTAAAGAGGAGATGGGAGAAGTACTTCCAAACCCTCTTGAATGAAGCAGGGGGAGATGAGGACATCGCCACCAGTCCTCCTCCAGCTGGTGCTGTGGACCAAGTAACTGAAGAGGAAGTAGCCAGGGCACTTAGGAAGATGAAAGGGAGAAAAGCTGTAGGCCCAGACAGAATCCCCATTCAAGTATGGCATAGCCTAGGGATGAAAGGTACCAAGTGGTTAGGGAAACTTTTCAATAAGATAGCTAGTGGAGATAGAATGCCATCTGCATGGTGAGAGAGTTGGATAGTACCACTCTACAAGGGTAAAGGGGATGTCCAAGATTGTGGCAACTACAGAGGTATAAAGCTAATGAGCCACTCCATGAAGCTCTGGGAGAGAGTAATGGAGCATCGCCTCTGGGATAGAACTAGTGTCTGTGGAAATGGTAGAAAAGTATAGGGCAGCAAAGAAAGACCTCCATGCCATCTTTATTGACCTGGAGAAGGCCTTTGACAGTGTCCAACGACAAGTAGTTTGGGGAGTATTACGAAAAAGGGGGTTAGAAGAAGGGTTTATTAGAATAATTCAGGATATGTATAATGGCTCCACAGCCAAAGTAAGGACACCTTGGGGAAACACTAGGGGCATTCCTGTGAAAGTTGGGGTGCACCAAGGTTCAGCACTTAGTCCATATCTTTTCATTCTGGTTATGGACGAGCTGCTGACGGGTGTAGGGGAATGGGCCCCTCAGTGCTTGGCGTTTGCCGATGATATAGGGAAAGTTAGCGACACCAGAGAGCAGATAGAGAAGGGACTAAACGATATAAGAGGAGCATTGGAAAAGGGAGGGCTAAGGATTAACACAAAGAAGACAGAGTATTTAGCGTTCAATTGGGACGGACATATGCTCGAGGGGTGAACTGGTGAAAAAGGTGCAGGAGGTAAAGTACTTAGGATGAACATTTCAAAGGAATGGGGAGATAGACCTGGACAGGACCCATAGAATCAATGCAGGGTGGTTGAAATGGAAACAGGCAAGTGGAGTCCTGTGTGATAGGAGGGTCCCAATCAAGTTGAAAGGGAAGTTCTACAGGACAGTGGTTAGACCAGCGATGCTATATGGTTCAGAGTGCTGCAAGGGCGGATCCAGAGGCTGGCTGGGGGGGGGGTGATTATGATTCTGAAACAAATTGCAAGTTTCAGCCAGTCCGAATTCCCAAAGTAGCCTGGCCTTTGGCCCGGCCACAGGGGGGGATCACCCCGATCACCCCCCCTGTGGATCCGCCACTGGAGTGCTGGGCAGTAAAGAAAAGCCATGTAACTAGAATGCAAGTAGCCGAGGTGCGATGCTGCGGTACACGAGTGGTGTGTCAAGAGCAGATAGAATTAGGAATGCATATATTAGAAGTAGCCTGGGGGTAGCGGACATTGCCGAAAAGATGAAGGAAAATAGGCTGAGGTGGTATGGTCACATAAGGAGAAGAGGGGAGGAGGAGCTTGTTAGGGCCATACCAGGAATGCAGGTGGTCGGGAGCACCCGGGGCTGGGGGAGACCAAAGTTAACGTGGGAGCAGGTCGTCCATAAGGATATGGCGATGTGCGGAGTGGATGGGGACCTGGTGGGAGATAGACGGGAGTGGAGGGCTAGAACCCGCAGACCCGACCCCGCGGCAGGCGGGATAAGGCTATGATGATGATGATGTTTGCTATTGTTGAGCTGTAATGACAGGGAGCGCTGCCTCAGCGTTCTGCCGAGCGATTTTCCCGGCCTCGGGTCTCACACACGAAATCTTTTTTGTATAAACCCTAATAACTACACTTGCATCCAAGTCTTTTTTTCTTATTTACAAATATTCGCGCGTAGAATGATTGGGGTTCTTCCGAAATTTTCAAGAACAAGGAAGAAAAAGTTTGAGAAACTGCGAAATCCAGTATACTGTATTATATAAAGCAACCCCTAATCCCGCTTAACCCTAACTTCTAACCCTGTAGGAACAACTTCACAAATTTTTGCTCGTATCTCGAATTAATCGTATGTAGAGGTACTACTGTACTGGGATCACGTCAATTTGGCGCATGACAATTTGGCGTAGTCAATTTGGCGTACGACAATTTCGCGTACATACACATTCGGCGTATGACAATTTGGCGTACGGAAAATTTGGCGTACATACAAGTTTGGCGTACGACAATTTGGCGTACATACCGATCTCTTGGGTGCACACATTTGTTCAAAATTGCAACTGTCATAACCAGTGGCAGATCCAGGATTTTCGTCGGGGGGGGGGGGGGGTTGAGCTAAACCTCACATATTATGCAAATAAGTTTATATGTGCATGGGAGGGGTTGCAACCCCAAAAACCCCATCCTAGATCCGCACATGGTCATAACAGTCATTGAAACGGTGCCGTATAACACAGTTGGGTTTGTTTGTGTTTTAGGGCCCATCGACTTCAAAGGTCATTAGGGCCCTATAACAGTTATGGTAGGCATTCATTGTTCTATTACCCTGCAATGACTTGTTATGACCGTTGCAATTTTGAACAAATTTGGGCACCCAAGAGATCGGTATGTACGCCAAATTTGTATGTACGCCAAATTATATATGCGCCAAATTGTCATACGCCAAATTTGTATGTACGCCAAACTGTCGTACGCCAAATTGCCATACGCCAAATTGTCATGCGCCAAATTGACGTAGACCCTACTGTACTATCCTATCCTAACCTATGTTAGATCCACATGTGAAAATTCAGATGGTATGGAGTAGAAATCGGCGATAAAACGGGATGGCATCAAGATGCAATACTCAGTCCGCATTTGTTCATTTTGATTATGGGTGAATCGCAAATTGTTATAGGCCAATGTAGGGAAACGGGTGTCGCAGTACATGTCATTCGCAGATAATATTGAGCACCTGGGTAACCAGGGGCGGATGTACATAGGTACTAATAGGGCTATAAGCCCTGGGCCCCCAAATGTCAAGGGCCCACAAAAATTGAATTATCATAAATTTTTAATACTTTTTCATTAACAATGAGCACTTATCGTGTAGCAGAAAATAGTAATAGTTATTGTATAATAATGATAATTTATAATATTATGTTTTATTTTAATCAATGTATTATTGGACTTCAGTAAGTCCTAGGCCCCGAAAAACCTAGATCCGCCCCTGTGGATGACACCAGGGACGGATTTTAGGGCGGACGACACCCAGGCTAACTTTGAGATCACAGTCATTCATTCTATTGCGGGTGAGGCGAGAGATTCCTTTCGATTCCATGTTACATGGTGCAGTGAAATGTTGAAATGTGTTATATTATCAACTACCTGTTCACGAACCTTAAATAACCAAGTAGGTACAATTAGGCATGTACTGTACGTACTATAGTTCATTATACTGTACGTTATGTTACCCCAATTGTAGAATTACCCAATTCTCGGAGATGTCCAGCAGAATTTGGTAAATCATTATCACCATGATAGTTTGCTGTCAACTACCTGAACGCTAACTATCGCCTCCAAATTATCGTACCAACTTTTAGGTTATCGTATTTCCTCCAAAACATGATGGATCTATAATCCGACATCGTATTTGGGTTAGTGTACAGTACCTACCGCGGCTGTGCTTCCAAACGCCATTTTTGGTACTTGCGTCAAACAATAACGAAATTCATTCTTCCACTTGGAGCGCTTATGTGCGATGCCTTGAAACAGCGCAACAGCCGACATTACTTGTGTCATCCATGATCTAATTGAATAATTGGTTGTTGATGTGTGGGTAAGTTAATGTCATCTGTTAATTGTTTCTATATTTTATATTTAACGTGTTCAAGGAATTAGAGCAGTTTTCTACTAATTAACAATACCAGGTTGTGAAATTTACTGTTACGGAATTACTAAAAGTATTATCCTTTTGTGTATGGCTAGGCGCACAACATCAACTTTTCAGTAATGCGACAGTTGGACGACGAAATAAAAAGCATTGAAGTGAATTGTGGTCATGCACCAAACCAATTTTTGCAGATGTCTATTGCATTAGTGTTCAATGTCTTGCGACGATCGTACAGTTGATAAATTGATGATGAGCGCTTAGCCTATCGCTACTGTTGCATGAAATTTAATATTCAACATAGCTGAGATGTTGTGCTTTGGACACTGACACTGCTTATTCTAACTACTATTTAATGCAACTATTAGAGTTTATACTATAATACAATTGTCCTAATGAACGTTATACCGTTGAAGTAAGGCTATTTTCCCAGCTGCAAAAGAAGCAGCAATAAAATATACAGTTTGCTTACTGTATTATGCATGAACACACCACTAATACGATAATTAGAACTGACAGACTTGTAATATCGTATCCATCACTTGACGATACATGCTATTGCTATGGCTACAATAAATATGTTGAGTTGCTGAAATGCAGTAGTTGCGTTCCTGACTTCAGCATTTTTCACTTCTGTTTTCAGGTGTTGAGGAGTTTTTGGCAGTACTGAGGTACCACGAGACGTCGCAGAAGAGCTGTTGGCACTGTCCAACATGTCAAAACCACCGAATGAAAACCTAACTACGTATAAACTCGTTGTCGTTGGTGACGGAGGTGTTGGCAAGTCAGCATTGACAATCCAGTTCTTTCAGAAGATGTTTGTGACGGAATACGATCCGACGATTGAAGATTCTTATATTCAGCATACAGAAATTGATGGGCAACTTTGTATTTTGGATGGTAGGTTTAATTTAATAGAAGGCAGAGTTTGCTGGCCAGAGATTTTTATTAACGTCATACTTTGTAGTGTTAGACACTGCTGGACAAGAAGAGTTTAGTGCGATGAGAGAGCAATACATGAGGAAGGGTGATGGCTTCTTGTTAGTTTATTCTGTGACAGACAAGCAAAGCTGTGAAAATATACCAAATTTTCATACACAAATCTTACGAGTGAAAGATCGGGATTCATATCCAATGTTATTGGTAGCCAACAAGGTAGACTTGGTCCACTTACGCAAAGTGACTGAAGAACAAGGAAGAGAACTTGCCAATAGACTTAAGGTAAGAAGAAGGTTTGATACTCAAATACCTATCATTACGTTGTTGCAAATTTGCTCATCAATGACACATGTTATTAATAAGAGAATTTTACAGATTTCTTACTTAGAAACGAGTGCAAAGGATCCTCCTTTGAATGTCGATGCCGCCTTTCATGAAGTTGTGCGGATTATTAGGTGAGTTAAGTCACAAATGTAAATAGTTCACTGAGATAAAAGATAAATGTTTTATGAACTTAAAGTATTTACTCTACATTTTCCTGGGTTCCATATTTCTGGATCTTTTACACCTTTCCTTTTCTGCATGTGCAAGTTAAGATGTAAAAGTTCCTTGAAGTGAATCTTAGGGTCAGAATAAATCAAAAAATCGTTATTGTAATCGTCAAATATAGTTATAGATTGACAGGTTATATGAGTATGTAGACTTTATTAGGAAAACCGAGAAACAAATTTTTGGCTGTATGACTTTAACAATTTGCTCTTTTTGTAGGAATCAACCTCCTAGTGCCAACGAGAAAAAAAGAAAAGGTCGAAGAAGCAAATTAGGAACTCAGTGCGTCATATTGTGAACACCCAAGATTAATAACTGTGGTTTCTTCTTTCTTCAACTTTATTACTCGTTCCAGTCTTGCTCTGGCGACTATTTCGCTACACCTGCTGCTGCGAATGATAACAGGTTTGGACAGTAGTGGATGGAATAAAATAAGTGCTGGCAGATGTGCCGCTAATATGACTTTTTGTTGGCCTTATCTGTCCTGACCAGGGCTTTGGTTAGAGCATGTAATTCGATCCCTAAATAATAAATTATATGTTAACGTCCCATTTGCAGATTAATTTCCATAGTCGATTTTGTTACATTGCTTTATTATACTTCTATGATTGCTGCTAATATTGCCTATGCTTATATACAGTATATATACTACTATTTTCTGGCATTTTCCGTACTAGTCAGATAAAATATTTAATTTTTTGTACTCCCTGTAACCATATGATGTGTCTTTATGAAAATGTACTAAAATTGTCGAATATTTGCAGTAATCAGTTTCCTGTATTATAATGTTCAATATGAGGCAAATTTAGCAAGTCCTTAGTAAATTTTAGGCAACTTTCTAGAAATTGGATACTAGTGAAAATCCCCAAAAAACCATTGACAAGATTAACTTGTATTTGACTTTAACCCATGCTGAAATGGAAATTAATGCATTTAAAGAGACTCATGCGGAAATGAAATTGAAATGATATTTTCGTTGCTAAGAAAGTGATGTTTGGGGAATTTCGTTCCTAGCTGCCTTTAGCTAATAGCTCCTTGAGGCACGTTGATGACCTAATCATAGAATGCATTTTGGCGTGGTAGAGTGCTCTGTAACAGTCAGTGGTTTTAGGCTCGATACTAGATCGAGGTGGGTTGACTTTTTTCTGGCGAGAGAGAGACCCCGAGGTCCCGTGTGGTGTACGATAAATAGGCATAGAAGTCGCAGCTTTGGTCGACACCCGACTGCAGAAAAACACTGTTCAATATATCACCCTTGCGTCAATTCAGAGGGACAAAATGGGTACCCGACCCTGTCATAGGCGGGAAATGGGTTAGGAGTTGCTTATTGGACTCTTGCATGATGACTTAAATGTTGCAGGATGTTCTCTGAATTTTTTAGGTCATGGGCAAAACCAATTACTATGTTAAATTTACAAATGTGGCATCCTTAACAGTATCCTACATTTGTTCCAAAAAAAAAAATCACTTGTAATTCTCATTTCTTGCTGCGAATTACTACTAATACTATGCCCGCATTACCTCATTTTCGTGTGTGCGCCTTGTAGGCTGAAAGCCAAACTGCAACAGGGGAGATGGAGACAAGTTCCTTTAGGAAAAACAACTTTATAGTTTGATGTCATTATTGTAAATTTATCGTAGTCTCACCTACTGTTATAATGCATTCAAATTCATGGTTACAAATATGGGGAAATGTACACAATCTACATGTAGGAATTACAAAATGTAGAAAGGAATGTTAACAGAAGTGCCTAAGTAAAGCACTCATAACAAAGGGACTTTATTAATATTTTTAACAAAACAAATAGCATCAGATCATGGAATTGAGTAAACTATTATTTTGATTGTACTATTTTGCATTTCGTAATTATCAACTGTAAAACCTAGTATCCACACCAAACAAAGGAAAATAAACATTTATGCAAAATTTCCAAAACTATCATAAACTTCGTAAAGTAATTCTGTTTTGCGCGTGACCTCTCCACTAAAAATGTATCCAGCTTGCAAATATTTGTAGCACATTCTCAAAATTTTGCGCATTTGGTGGAGACGACCCAACTTCAGTTGTTAAGATTAAGTGATACATTAATATCACACTATCTTCATTAAGCAACTTGACCCACCTTACTGTGTAGTTAACAAGTGTAGAGGAGAAGGTAGGAATATGAGATTCCCATTATATTTTGGAACCTAATGAGCTTCAGAAAAGACATAAATAAGAAAAGAATGTTGCAAATGATAGATAATTTCATGTGAAATATGCTGTATAAATAAATATAAATACAGCAGACCTTACAAAAGTTTTTAATTTTCCCTTTTTTCTGGAGAAGTGCAAAATCGGTCAATGTCAAAGTGGGGTAGTAATATGAGATAGTACCATTTTTATGGAATTAACTAACGAAACGGCACAAAATCAAAATTGAAGTAAGTTTTTATTACAGTATAGTAGCTAGGAGCTCAAACACAACAACTTAAATATTCTTACATTTCGTTCTCTGGATCGCTCACTGCACCTGACAAATCATCTGATTGAATCTGTGCCACAGTCAATCTCATGCTATTTGATAGTCTCATATTACTACCCATCAACGACGAGGTGTGTGAGAAAAGTGATGAGACTGATTTTTTATTCAGCAAAGTTTTTGTTTTTTTTTTTCAAACATCAATATTATCTCCTTCAGAGTAGTCCCCTTTGGCAGCTATACACCAGTGGAGTAGTTGTTCCCAGTCTTGGGAGCAGTGATGGAAGCCTTCAACTGGTAGGGCATTTAACTGGTCGGTCACAGTCTTTTGAATGTTCTCCAGGGTTCCAAAATGACATCCTTTTAAGACATGTTTTAATTTTGGGAAAAGAAAAAAATCACAAGGACTCAAATCAGGTGAATAGGAGGTTGAGGAACAACAGGAATGCATTTTGAGGTCAAAAATTCCCTGATGGGAATGGCCATGTGACATGTGGCATTGTCATGATGAAGCATTCACTTGTCTGCAATGTCTGGTCTCACACAAATCACTCTTTTCCTGAGCCTTTCAAAGATACCTTGGTAAAACGCTTGATTGACAGTTTGTCCTGTAGGAACAAATTCTTTATGCACGATACCTCTACTTTCAAAAAGCAAATCAGCACTGTTTTCATCCTTCATTTGCTCATTCGACATTTTTTTGGTTGAGGAAAAGAGCGGAGTGTGTCACGTTTCTCTTTGCCACTTTGTTAAGGATTCATCAACTGTGATCACACGACTGCTGAATTCTTGGTCATTGTCAATCTTTTTTTGGAACCATTGAGGTTTTTTGAAACTCTGGAGAACATTACAAATGACTGTGACTGACCATTTAAAAGCCCTAACAGATGAAGCCTTCCATCTCTGCTCCCAAGAGTGGGAACAACGACTCAACCAGTGTATAGCTGCCAAAGGGAACTACTTTGAAGGGGATAATGTTCATGTTTGAAAAAAGTAAAAACTTTACTTAGTAAAAAATCAGTCTCATTACTTTTCTCACACACCTTGTATCTCATATCTTTGGTGTCACACACACTAACATATATTTAAAATTCTCTTTGGTAATATGAACTAGCAATTATTACAGCATATTTTACCTTTCTGGTATCTTTGTAAGAAAATGAAAGAATAACCTAATTTATCTGTTCTTCAAAATGAACACCAGCAAGTTTTCCACAGGTCCACAAATTTCAAATTTCCACCATGTGGTCAATCCCCAACAAACTTGGTCCCCTCTAGTGGAAAAATGTACCATGTGCTATGAGAACTACTTCCCACCTCCTCCTATAAGTATCAATGGTGAGAACACTCCAAAACATTGGTGTCTCATATTTATACCCTATCTCATATTTCTACCTCTCTATTTGCCAGTCTTATTTTATGAATTTCCTTTATCTTATGAACGCTCGTTTTCATACACAGCATAACTTTTGGTTTGTTTTCAAATTACATGGCCTTATGCCCGCGTCAGTGGTGCAGAGGTAGTGTCCTTTACTTGGACATCCGTGCAGATTTGGCTGTGGTGGGGCTTTCGGGAGTGAGAGATAAATGTAAAGCTGTAGTCCTGGCTGAGTAAAGTGCTCTCCAAGTCTCGTTTCACATCAAATGAATCCGGATCACTCAGAATCAAGGTGAATCTAACTCACCAAGATTCAGCTTCGTGCTCCACCACTCAAATATACACATAAATCAGTTTTTGCTTTCACACCAGACGAATCTGATTCAATCCACCTTCGGGGAGGGAGCGGCGAGTTGCGTTGGACACACCAGTTCTCGTCTGATCACTGAAGTTAAGCAACGCAAGCCCAGTTAGTACTGACATGGGTGGTCGCTCGGGAAAGCTGGGTACTGCTAATACCCAATAATCGTCGCATTAGTGTAGTGTCTGTGCAGTATATGCATTAGAACTATACAGTGGACGGGTCTCTAATGACCTTGTAGTTGGCGGGACCTTAAACTCCAACAAACAAATCAATCCACCTTCATTCAAGACTCAGTGATTCGGCTGTTCAGAATCTTCTGCCTTCAGGCATTCATGAATCAATATGAAAGTGAAATAAAACAGTGCGACTTGGTTTGGCTCGGATTGAGTTGGTAGGAAAGCAAGTCGCACTCAGCAAAGTCACAAGTCAAACCAAGTCGCACTGTTTTCTTTCACTTTCATCATTAAAAGTTCCAAGTCCAATGTGAGTGGTGGAGCACGAAGCTGAATCTCGGTGAGTCAGATTCACCTTGATTCGGATTCCTTTGGTGTGAAACGAGCCTTAGAGATGAATGATGATGAATACCATAACATGCCGTAACAAGTCGTAGGCTCAATTGAAGATTCCCCCTCAAAGTACACAGGTTCTCCCTGCATAGCAGAGACCGATGGCCATTCATTAGGAAGGAATGCGATGTCATTTACTTATCGACGAGCCCAGAATACACCATAAGAGTATATTCAGTGTATTCAGGTGATTCAATAAATTGACAGCCAAGTGCGAGGGACAGTCGGGGTTTTTACAACCTGCCGGGTGCACTTCTTTTGCCGAAAAGGAATTTTTTTTTATAGCTAGCAGTGTCACGCGGCACCACGAGGTGTCACTTCTCCCTGAAATATGGTATTTCAGATGGATCATCAATGCGCAACGTGTGGCGGATAAGCGCAGTTAGCTATTCTAATCCAGAGGTTGACTTCGTGTAGACGGGCGTTGGGGGTAGTGATTTGAATGTGGTAGAGACGCGGAAATGAACGCTGCCGCTATTTCGATCGGGTTGGAATTTGTGTTTGAAACTTCATCGATAGGTGTGTGCACGATTTTAAAGATGATGTTTTGTCACGCTGGCTTGTTTGTTAAGCTTTTCATTTGGTTTTAATGCGTGAAATCGGCAAAAATAACCATCAACGACAAAAAGAAACCGAAAGGGAATGTTCGCCTGAGAGAAGCGGTTCTTGACATCTGTAGAATTCCCTTAGTTTCTTCAAAAAAATGTAAGTAATGCTAATTTAGGCATTTATTCTATTCCTAAATTTTGATTGTGTTTAGTAATCATTTGACTTCTCATGTTAGAATGTTCGTTATTAAATTATGGTAAAATCGATTACCCGGTTCATACATTCATCTGCTGTTAAGTCGTTTTAATCAGAACTTTCCAGAAAAATTTATTCTTCGTTTTCGTTCTATTAAGATTTGATTTTTTGATGAAATATCAGTTCGAAATGTCCCAATTCGAACGCTGATTGTTGAATGTCAGTTAAATTAAATGACGATGAAGCTGATAGAGACCACCCCCAGCTAAAGGTCTCTTTGCATTGAAAGTATTTCAGTTAACACAGTCAAAAAAGCATATTATGATATGGTTGGGAACTAAGTGAAAGCAAGATACAAACTGTAGTTAGATCTGAATTAACGCAGAGATAACGTTTCATATATTTGATACAAAGTTCAAGAGAACTGTAATGAAAGATAGAGTAGCTAGTGTAAATCTTTTGAACAAGTCATTGTAAAATTACTTGATTGATGAAAACTTGGCTAGCATTTTATGTGGGCGGGCGAACAAACTTATACGGAAAGGTCTTAGTAATCTTATCGACAATTATGGAAGGAATTGTTAATGAATGGCCTTAATATTTCAGAAATTTGCAAGACGGCGTAAGCGTGACTTTTAGGGGGATATTCAGCTACCAGAGTGATCTCGTTAGATCTCTGCTATTTTCGATTATTCTGACAGTTGTCTTCACCAGGTGTGGCCCTCACAACGTAGTGCAATGCGGTAGTACCTCTCCCTACACTTTCCCTACTTCTGAGATTTTTCTTCAAAATGTATGTCTGCCAGTCCCATTACAAACTGAATTATGTCCCTTAATTAGAATGCTGTATGTCATCTGTTGCAGTTTTAAGTTACCCAAACAGAATTGTGGTCTCTTCTGCCGTTTCTCTCTCAACACGAAAGTACTGTACTTCTAAGCAGTCTCTCCAAAATTTGCAGTGGGATTGCGACGTGTTCGTCCATATTTCAAGAAAGTAACAATCGATTAATGTTGGAGATATTGACATTTAATATGAATAACAAGGGCTTTTGCAAAGCCCATTAAATTAAACGTTTCCTTTATGTGACGTTAGAGAGGTTTATTTCATTGAGACCCATCATGATTCTATCAAAAAATCGGCGTCTAATATTTGGTTTGGGTATCCACAAGAACATTGAACCTCAAAGTCTAGCCCATAGATCTAACATGATGTCATATCGAAAGCGTTTTCTGACCCAAACTGAAAATGAATCGTTCGTGGTCGTTGAGTTTTGAGATATTCGTAATATCATTGTACGTGGGGATGTATGGGTGGATATACATCTTCGTGTCCATTCCTCATAAGCACTATTTCCCTACCATCAAATCTCGTAACACAAATATTTCTTTAAACAGTAGTGAACGTGAAGTGAATCACCCGTGTGTGACCGGGGTAAATAGGCACACGATACCTTCCCTCACTACATATCGTAAAAGCGACAAAACGTGGCAGACCAAGGGAAGGCCAAGCTGGAACATCATAATTCATCCTGTTAGATGTAGGCTCCTCTGGGAGGTGACCGTAAGATAACGCCTACCCACGTGTTTGCAGTGCTTGGAGACCCGAATCCATGGGGAAAGCGGATCTTGGTGGTTGAGGGGGCGCTTCCCCTACGACATCTCTGTACTGACGGGACGGCTCCGACATGTCGATGGGTGGGGTTGCGACCCTAAGTCTCCAACACGGCACTTTGGCCACGGCCTCCAGTGGAAAAGGGGCGGTCAGAGGGATACCCGGTCTGATCAGTCTGCTGGAGAGGGAGTTTACGCTCCTTAAACTTACAAATTCAGCCTCCGTTACCTATTGGTCCTAGTACTCAGGGGTCGTGGCTTTCTGACGGTTACCTGTCCGAGAAACCCTGGCGACCCGAATGGGCGTCCTCTTATTGGGCTCGGTGGTGGGCGGGGGCTGCGGACAGGGAATTCAAAATTTGCATCCATATGATGCAAAATTCAAAATTCTCCCAACCTACCGTGCAGGGGATTAAATCCCCAGTGCCTGTGGCCGTCAGGGGTGAACGAGCGGGCCCTGGGGCGTCGTTATCATGCGTCCGCAATGTCGTGGGTGTGCAGACTTCGGCTCCTGTGGCATATAACGCATCGAGTGTCTTCTGTGAGGTAGGCCGGCATCTCTTCACAGATAACCCGTGCTTGACTTCTACTTGACATGAGAGCTGGATAGTACCATTCTTCAAGGGCAAAGGTGATGATGATGAACGTGAAGGGAATGTTTGTCTTTGCACGACTGCTGTTGTTGATGATGTCCTTTCAGACCGGAAGTAGGTCATAATGAGGCATATCGAGAAATAGTAAATTTTTATTAATAATCCAGATCTGAATTTCTTAGCGTTCCTTTGTTTCCGAAATCAACTTCCTTAGAGTTGGAAAGCTCATAATTCAATTTGCAGTTTAATTGGAATCCGTTTTTTAAATATTAATGTGAGAGTAAACAAAAAGTATTTGAAGGTGTAAGGTTGAAATGCGTTATGAACTAAAGTGCAATCCGCAGTTTGGGACATTGGCCACTTGGAAAAGTGATCTTTTGAAATATTTCCGGATTGGAGACAAATATCAGCCTCGCTCGTCAAAAGTTGTTTAATATCTAGCTTTCATAATGTTGAATTTTTACTGACGGCTAAGTTGTTCCAATCTCTAATCCCCAGAGGTCATCACACGCGATAATCCAGCTTAAGCAGAAGAGTTGAATATTCTTGTTAATAAGGTTGGCACTGTAGACGTAAACCATAATCTTAATGATTTGACGTGAAAAGCCAACCACAATAAAAATCAATGTTAATAGGTGGTGCGTCTCTTTCGATTATAATAAAACGATTAGGAATGTCATGGAATGCATCTAGAGTTGTCTAGATGCATCTAGGGTTGTGCTTCTGGACTTGTCGAGGGAGTAGGAATATATACATTGAGGAAAGGCAAGGGGAAGAGCCTGGTTCTTCTGATGGTTTGAAATGAGGGAATTCATACAAAGGAAACGATGTGAAGGACAATGGACGGCGATCTGTTCCTCTGTGGTTAAGTTGTATGGTAATTACGGTAAACAAGTATGGGCGTTGGTGGGTGACTGCTGGAGGCAAAGGGCGGGATAAAGTCGATGCAAAAGTGGCCATATTCTAAAATGGCCACTAGCCACGGTATGCCGTTTACTATTATGTTGAAAGTCTGTAACAGAGCATAAAACATTAATCAGAAAAACATTGATCAGTAGTTATAATACAGTAAATGCTTTTTATTTATTTATTTTTTTGTGTGAAAACTGGCTCGCACTCAACAGTGCAGTGGAGATTAGACACACTTTCATAATAATAAAAATGAGTTTCTAAAGGCACCAAGACGAGGGAGGATTTGAAGAACTCAGCTTTCTTTAGTCCTTGGGCGTGCTTAAATTTCACTACATAGAGATTGATTTCATGGGAGTGGTTCTTAATTTTTTTGTCCACTACTATATTTCGGACAAGCTACTTCGACAGTATTGAAACTTAACACGCTAGATATCCTATGCCCTGGTTCATCTAGTTTCCCAAGCGTTGACTAGAATTCCTGCTAACTGCGTGAACACGCAATCCCCTGGTTTTACTGAACCCTTCTGGAGTACGAATTTTTTGAACTGGGACTGATTATCATACCATGTAAAATCGAGGCATTTTCAGGGCAAACCAGGTAACTTTATATGGGTGTGTAATTTACTTTAAGTTGTACCTACCTTTCTGGAATAATAAGTCCTAGTAACGTGCAGTTGACAGCGGGAAAAGTGATGGTTCATGTTTGGTCTGAAATGTGTGCCGTTATGCCTAGTACCTACGTATATTTAAACCAGGGAGTTGCTTGCAATTACAGTACTGTGCATTACTAGTTGATCTGAAAAGAAGTGCATTATGTTGTGTTTAAGAGTTGGGACTTGACAAGTTACTTTAGTTGCATTTTACCTTCACAAATGTCGGCTTGACTGGAAATGCTACTTATCGCAGGATTATCATTGGTATCCGTTGTTTTTTTTTTACCTTTTTGACAATGGTTTTGACACCTGGACCCAGTGGCGTCACTAGGCCTGATCTTCCGCCCAGGTACAAATTACACACTGTCCCCTGTTAATAGAAATAGAGGTAGAATGCACTAAAGGATAAATCCATAAATTAGAAATGACCGATCAATTTAACTATGATCGGTTATGAAACCCGACTAGTCCTAGCCCTGTCTGCTTTGTAAAATTTTTAGTTTTTCACATTGGTGTCGCCCAGTGCGGTCCGCTTCCCCCTAGCGACGCCACTGCCTGGACCCATAGCATGTGTCTTTGGTAGGACACAGAGGCAAGATTCCATTGAATGTCGATTGTATGATTAAGATTTAGGGAGAAATATGAAGGTGACACTCGGATAGGGCTGCTAATTGTCCACTTCAAGTGGCTGCCCCAACCTGTTCTGTGACTCCACGCGTTTGAGGTATGTCATAGATAAACAGAGACTCGCTAGAGCCTAGGTATCACCTTGTAAGGCTATTGAGACAAAGAGCAATGTGAGAGGGTGGTGCTTAGATTCATTCCGTAGTCTAACTCAGGGGTCCACAACCTGTTGCTAACGAGATACTCAAGTTCTCTTTATGTGTGATTTGGTAGTTCTCCGACAATACAGTAAATAGCACTCGTGAAGAGCACATTTTCCTCATACCGTATTTTACTTGACACGCATCATCCTTTTTCATCCATGAGCACTGGCTCTTATAATTCTGATGTGTGAAATAGCAGCGTTCGCTACAATGAAATACGAATAGTGGCATCTTTGTTCTATAAAGGTAGTACGTAATAAATAGTTTTTATACCTGGTGTAATAATACTCCCTCGAAAATTTAAACCATTGTTTTAGTGCTCAAGGTGCGTGTTAACGCCGGAAAGTATGGTACTGTTTGTGAATTTCCACATGTGTCTAACATTAAAATTGAACGTTTTAACTTTTACTTTTCACAGTTCAAATCATCAATAGATATTTGTGACTAATAACCAGTTTCATTCAATACCTGGTAGTAGTTTCTTGACATTTTTTTGTTAAAGGAATCGCCGTAAGTTTATTTGAACAACTGCTGGCCTCATATTTACACATGATACCAAACCTTCAGTTCTTAGTTTTAACTACTGAAGGACTTCCATAAATTCCATTACGAGTTCTTTTGGCAACTTGGAGACATTCCTCCAGTGAACTTTTAATCTTATGTTGGCGGAGGTCAAATGATATTTTCGGCGGCTGAAGTCAATCGAACTATCACACCGTAAACAGAATTCCTTTGACTTTAATTTTAAATGCAAAGTGGTGTGTCACACTATGCGATATACGTATAAATGCTAGAAATTGAACCAGAGTCACCCGTGCATTAGGTGAAAACCCAAACCCTCAACTCACTAACTCGAAAATTGAATTCCGCCACTTCCCCACCGCGGAAAGAAACATGAGTGAAATTGCTGGGCTGTTGGACGGTCTTGTTGATTACTGATAGCAATGAAAACGGCATTGATTAATGCGGATACGTTTTGAGAAAACAGAATGCTAAAACAGTGTTATCGACTAAAAACGTCCGTTTCTACGGCAAGTTTTATCACGAATATCAACTTTTGTAACAATTTGACAAACTTTGGCTCAGTATCTTGTGTAGTAATGCATTCATGAGCTTTAGCATCATTAAAATTGGACTTTGAGATGAATGAAAAGGTGGAAAGTGGAACTGCCGATATGTCGAGGGTGTGATATGAATTGAGAGGCGTCACCAACTTTTTTTTTTTTGAAGACTTGAAATCTCCACCCTTCTTAGAAAACTTGGAAAGTAGAAATTTTGCTTTACAGATCAGTTTTGATAGTAGTCCATAAATTGCAAGGTCTATATTCTGAGATATTGTTAGGAGAGTTCGGGTCCAACTGATATTACTCGTTTTCTAGGAGAACGGGCACACTGTTTAAAGTTTCTGTGAGAGTGGACTGAAAGCTTGCAGGCAAGATAGGGAACGTACTGAAGATCGATCCCATTCGCCTACGATTGCCAATGCTTCCTACCCTTTAAAGGGTGGAAAGTACAGCATTTGTAATGAATTCGCGTACTTGTGTGTAGGAGTTCACCGCCCTCTCCTCAAAACTCCAATAACACAAGTAGGTCGACATTAAAATGAAACCATTATGTTGAAATGCCCAGAGACAGATGACGGTTGGATTCATGCAAGGTCTGACTCGCCGCTCATCTTCCTTCCCTTATGGTCGATTATCATCTAGTTGTTCCTGGGCTGTTCAGAGACTGATGTTAAATAGCTCGGCATACAGCCCACGTTTCCACCTGATGGTAGGCACTTTTGTGTTTCTTTTGCCCCAAATATACCATGGGCATAATTGTTATATCTGGGTCCTAGCAAACGACAACTCAACATGGTGGCGCGAAACCCAACTATTGGCTAAACATTTTTTCGTTCGTGTTTACGCTGTTTATAAGTACTTAATTAACCATCATTCAAAATAACCCCGATGCAACAATTTTTGCCAAGCAAAATTGTCGTATTGGGGTTATTTGCATCATAGGGATTTTGCAATTTCTCGTAACGTGGGCGTTCCTGGACGAAAGACGAGAAGTAAAATCCTACCTCGTCCTTCCAAGCCGTCTTCAATATCATAAGGATGAGAAAATCACAGATAAACGTTTATTTGTGATTTTCTCGTCCTTATGGTCTTGAAGACGACGTGGAAGGACGAGAGGGTTTTTACTTTTCGTCTTTCGTCCAGAAACGCTCACGTTACGAGAAATTTCAAAATCCCTAATGAATATAGTATACCCGTTATTTGTATTATTAATTTAATGTCACTATGTTTGCAATTATTAAAAACCAACCCATTAAGATGTGTATTGTATTGTAATTTGTATAAGCCGCTGTAAAATTCTCTAGCCCAGCGGTCTTCAAACTGGGGATTCCGCGAGTCAAAATGAAAATTCGTTAGCAGCGGCAAGGTATACTTTTCTAAAGGTGGGATGGGGTTCCCCTATAACATCTTATAGCTCTTAAGGGTTCCGTGAGTCGACAAAGTTTGAAGACCACTGCTCTAGCCCAACCATTCTCAACCTTTTTTTTCATCCCGGTACACTTTTAATAATTTAAGACTTTGGTGGCGCACTAACAACGACACATTTCACATTTCGGGGCACGCAAACGCCAAAGAAAATACAGTAAGTATATAAGTTGTAACCTAACCCTATGCAAAAACTCGCCTCGGTGGCGCAGTGTGTAGAGCGCTCAGTAACTGCGTCATTAGTTTTTGGTTCGATACTGAACCAAGGTGGGTTGGCTTCCTTCAGGCGAGAGAGAAGCCCCGATTGCGCCTTCTTTCGGATGAGAAGGAAAGCGGAGGTCCCGTGTGGAGAGGCAGTAGTGTGGCATTTTAACATTTGTAGGATACACTAAAGTCATTGATATTTTTATGAGGGTTGACCATCCCATTTTGTTGTCGTTTGCGCGCCACTCCTCTTGTATATGTCGTAGGAAGATGTGGTGTAGGCGAAATAGATAGTTGCCCCGGTTCCATCTTAAGCAGATTTGGTATGACGATTATTACTTGAATTGTTAGTTATTCTCTAGTTAATGTTTTTGTAGGTTAGTTTAAGCGAGGTTAATCGCCCGACTTTCTGTTGTGGAGGTGGTACGCGTAGACGATTGACAACTAGATAGCAACTCGTTCATTCACCAGAATAATTCTGGTGGACCCTCCTACTCGAGTGGGCTTGCTCTAGTGATGGTGGTGGTGTTAGAGATTCGATCCCTTTGCTGATTAAGTTGACCCCATGTTTGACTTATGCTTCAACTCACGTTTGTTTTTCGACACTCCCCATTCAGAATAAGTCGTCGATTACCGTTGATCTGATAAAGTAACAAACTTCAAATAGTTTGCACGGTGGCAAGAACAAGTTTTCTGCCACGAGGAAGTAACACCTTATTGCCTACTGGAGGAATTTTTATTGCGTTTCTTCTAGCGTTAACATCGCCCAAGTTCAGGTGAAGATGAGCGCCCATTTGATAGATGCATGCTGCTTAACTTTCCATTACGAGTATGTGGAAGCGACGTTTCCACTAAGATTATTGATTATTTTTCGTTATTAAAAAGTAATTGTGGAGGAATCTACCGACCCTAGCTACCTTCAGCATGGAAATGACAAATGTTTTTTTACTATGTGTGTAGTCATGTTCTTCGTGCCGTTTTCATTGAGTTAAAGCTTATGGTAGTATCACACGAAAGATACTATGAGCATAGTATGCTAAGGAAGAAAAAGGTTTACAGGAGGTAACGTGCGATGACTCAAAGTATGCACCATCTATTTGCTGCTATAAGGCTATCGTTAACTAATTTTCCTGATCCACCCTTAACAGTGTTTTGGAGAAGGAGGGGTTATATGGTTACAGTTATTAAGTTTTTTGGTGTTTTAGGGCCCTTCAACTACAAAGGTCATTAGAGCTCCGTCCTCTGCGTAGTTCTAATGCAGAGACTGCACAGACACTACACTAATGCGACGATTTTTCGTTATTAGCAGTACCCGGTTTTCCCAGTTAGTATTGACATGGGTGGCCGCTTGGGAAAACTGGGTACCGCTAACTTGTCAGGATATTGAAATCTCGGTAAATTATTTTGCAGAATGTACCTTGCATCTTCCTTCATGTAAGAAGTAAAAGTCGTGGTTGTGAGTTGTTCATATCTTTAACGTGAATAAGCGTTGAGATAAGAGTTGTACCACTAACTCCTGTGACCTAAACGGGTAAAGAATCCCCGATGTTTTTGTGTATGTCACCGTGCAGTCGACTGCACTTTGGTGAATTGGTAGCAACACATTTATCCACGCGAGTGATTGACTTCCGACTGATTTTAGTCGTTGTCAGTCAGATTTTTTTTTCTTTGGCCTACTAAGGTTAGACCCTTTAATCAGCGTGATCCTTAGAAGGGCACGCAATATACAGGGCGACTGTAGAACAAACAGAACCCTTTGACTGTTGTTTAGGGGTGGAACACGACCTCATTAGTTGTTATTAAAATTTGAATCTACTGTTGCTGGTCCAGCGAAAAAAATTTCTCGCTCACGAATTTAAGGTTTCGGTTGAGTTTAAATACTGTATCTGTAAATGAAACAGGTGTTTTTGATAGTTACTAAGTTTTCTGATGTACAGGTTACCTTTGAGGCTATATTCCTAGATGGCGCTATAAATAGATGTTGCATACACTAGCCAGATCTGTGTTGGCGTGCACGTCTAGCCTTTAAAAATCAATGACACTTGTCTGTGGAGTTGGATGACCCAGTTTTGTAGTTTTCCTCACAAGGTTTGTGCAAATGGTTTTTTTTGTTACAGTTTAACATCCAAATTATCGCCTTGAAATGGAAAGTAGTTTTTAAACGCGGAACTTAAATGCAGGTAGAAAACTCGGCTGTTGTAAGTTAACACTTCCAGACACTAATGGAACAACCATAATGTAACGATAGTAAATTCGATTTATGGACTAACAGGTGGCAGCGTATATACAGGATGGGAAGGGTGCAACTCGACTAGGGGCAAACCTGCGCACTTTGACCTCGATTGACAAGCGCCTCTGTCCATTGAGCCCACTGAATTCCCCATTCAGCAGTTCTTATTTGGCAGTTTTTCAATAGTTGAATCGGAAGGACTGTATTGCTGTATCTACGGTTTGTTTATGAGATAAATTTTTGATTTTGATTCACTTTCCCACACTATATAATCTCTAGAACCCAGGCATCATTTTCTTTCCTACTGAAGAAATGCATGTTGATGGAACAACATGCGATTTGAAGCAAACCTGATAAGTTTCCCGAGAAGATAAAATGTTTGGCTATTAACAAACACTCGGATCAAACTGCCAAGTTCTTTTACCAAAGAATTGTCTTCTATTGCGTCACATATGCATTGTACCATTGACAGTACTTCTCCACGAATTAATCTTAAGGACTTGATCAGACCCATCACATTTTGTAAACCTCTCCAGCTGCGTTCTTGGAACTTGTTATTAGTTGAGATACTGTAGGTATTAGTATAGTAAGGTCTGAGTCAAAATGATAGCGCCTTGCCACCGAATGAAAGGAGTGTAATGTCCTGTGATAGAACAAGAATGGCATTAAAAGAACAACAATGTGCATGATAAAAGAAATTGTAATCGTACGTGGCACAAGTAGCTTACGACCTTAAAAGAATGGATATTTGTGAGATTCTTCCTGAGTCAAAATGATAGCACCACGTGCAAAAACAAATTATAAACCACAGCAAAACGAATTGTTAATAGCCAATGAAGGTGCCTTTGTTAGAGATAACTTTAAATTCATGTTTTGGCATGGAATGGATCAGGTGTCTGAAGTGAAACGTGTCAATGTCTTCCCAGGCCTGCAGAATGACCATTTTCAGCTCAGGAGTTGAAGTGACACCCATTTGTATAAACAACATGAGCCAAGATGCCCCATAGGTTCTCCATGGGTTTGAGGTCTGGCGAGTGCAAGCCAGTCCATAACACAAATTCCATTGTCCAGGAACCACTCTCACGTTGTTTTGGCGCTATGGTTAACTGCATTAACAGGCACTTGAGTGCTTAGACATCTGATGCCTTTACATAGCTTAGCTGCATAACCATGTTGTATGGATGGTTGCCAACATTCTGTAAACTATCCTTATGGAAAGCATTGACAGTCCACGTGCCAACCACAACTTTCTTCGTAATGCCCTGGGTTCAAGCAATTAAGTCCAACTCCGATTATGAAGACCCCCAAGGGACCCACCATAAGTGTCTTTATTAACGGAGTGTTTTCATTATCCAGAATGTTCAATTTTAGGTCTAATTCATGCTAATTCATGATGGCTTATTAGCATTTGTTTTTTCCACTTCAATTCACAACATAACATTTCTAAATGAAATTACAATAAACGAATTGATAAATTTAATAAAAAAAAATCAGTGTATACTATGCATAAAAGATTGGACTTTTACAAATGTTACCAGCTATCCAGTCATAAGGGTAGGTCAAAGTAATACTGTACACCCTTAACTAAAACGTGTACTTTTCAGTAGTAGGTTTAAAGGTTAGAGCTTTCTGTCAAAAGAATTCCCTTACCACCATCTTATAACTGTTTAAAACTAGCTAGACTATGTCCTGTCTGGGGTCAGCCCCCAATCAAAGCAGTCTCATCAAGCTAAGGGGACTAATGTCAGGTTAGGGAGGAGGGATGTGGGGTAGTGTCAAGTGGAAGGAGACCTGGTGGGATATGCAGGGGTGGGGGGCTAAAACCCACAGACCTTGCCCTGCCATAGGCGGGACAAGGGTATAATGATGAACGGGCTATGTGACATACTGTCCCAATTTATTAATAATGAAAAACCTGGCAGTAGAAGACACTTTGCCAAAGAATTACGTTTTGAAATCATGAAGCTGTGGTTAATTAAAAAAATGCTTAGGAATGGTGAGAGTTTATCCTGACCATTGTAAATGTGACTAAAGCCTGGTACACATTAGTCAAGTAGAAAGAGCAAGTAGGACATAAAGTGGCAAGTTGCCACATGTGAACCTAGCTTTGAGATAGGCAAGTAACCAAGTAAAAAGGCAAGTAATAAAATTAGAATCCCTTCCAATTTTTCAGGCAAGTAACGCCTTCCCACAATCCCTCATTGCTAAAATACTACTAGCGATTGGTTTGCAACAAATATTTATCAGAAAAAGTTAGTGGGACTTGCAGAGCTTTTGGTCGGCAGCCATACTATTTGATGTCTATAGGGTTGTAATGTGCTCATCTTGACAGCTTCTCAACAATGAACTTGCCAGTAAAAGTGTTTTTCTTCTTGCCTCTTCATGGCAAGTGACACGTCACATATCCTGTGTCACTTGCTCTTTCTACTTGACTAATGTGTACCAGGCTTAAGGGAAATTTTGGAGGAATTTGCACTACATACAGTGCAGGCCAAAAGTTTGAGACCACTTGTGTTGTGTTAGTAGGAAATAGGGTAATACACTTTGCTTTCTTGTAGTGCCTGTATTGAAATACAAAACATACATACATAAATCGAATTTTGAATGACAATTTCAATTTAAGATCACCATTTTTTTTTTAAAAACAAATACATTAAATTGATTTTTCATTAAAAAAACCTTCTTTACACTTTATTACTTGTTTTACAAGTCTGGGCAAACGGGTTATCAATTTGTTGATTGTGGTTTGTGTGATATCTTTCCAGCTTTCGTTTAGAGCATCTCACATGTCCTCCTTTGAATTTGGACACTGACTACATACTTTTCTGTCCAACTCCTTCCACAACAATTCGATAGCATTGAAATCTGGGCTTTGGGGTGGCCATTCCATGGCTTGAAGAATTACTTCACTTTCTTTTTCTTCCATATAACTTCGGAACAATTTTGAAGTGTGTTTTAGGATAAAAAAAAACAAAATCCTATTTCCTTACTCCAAATAAATCACTTTTTAACCACATATAAGGACATTAATATGATTATAATACTTTTACTATTTTTGCATATTATTTGTTTTACACAAGTGGTCTTAAACTTTTGGCCTGCAGTGTACATCCATTTGAGCATCAGCAAGTAGAAATGCAAGAATATGTGCATTTTGGTTATCAAAAATTAAACTTATGCCCAGGTATTCATGCAAATGATGTTTGGGGCCTATGTGTTTTGACCATCAAGGAAAAAGATGTTTGGAATGGGAAAATCAATAAAATTGTTAATATTAATTCTACATACATGTATCAATGCAATAGAGCCTTAAAATCCATTAATTTGACCTATCTTGTAATTGTAATAAAAGATTAAACTTGGTACTCTCTCAGACTACCGTTTAGTAGCCACACTTGATGAGTGCAACGTTACATGCGACGTTATAATGCAGTGCTGAACAGTGTTTGACAAAGCCTTTAGGCTACTCACACAGCCACTAGTTCCTGTACACCGCCACTAGTCCCTGTACACAGCATCACACACCAGTACCTCAGTACACAGCAGTACCACAGGCGGCAGCAACGTGAACTCGTGCTTACGATAGAAGGAAAAACGCCACCACCTGGCCACAAGTAGCGAGATACAACCACAGCCTGCCGCAGGCCGTGACACATTAGCGCTACTGCAAACGCCATGTCTGCACCCTGGCCTATTTTATTTAAATTAGAAACGCAGTCAGCACTAGTGGCTATGTGTGCGCGAGTGGGGTTAGTTTTGAGATGAATTCCACTTAGATGTTACATAACAGGCACCTAACCATGCCAGAATGTTGGAAACGGATGTTTGACTTCCGTTTTTCCCTGAACTTCAATAGTCCGTTGTTTGCCTTGACCTTAAGCTGTCTCAGCTTCCTTCGAATTGCGAACTTTTTCCAAGATATCTTTAAAAATCATTTCGTCGTTATTCGTCTGTATGGATGTCGTGATTACCTCTATATTTATGATGTTTTTTCCCCGTTGATGTACTGTATAACTTGTTTTTTTGTGGTACATTTTGAACGTGGATCGTTGATATTCTTTTTTCCAGTTATGTGAATGTAAGTGATGGTGGCGCACCCCTCCCGGAAGACGTTGTTGGAGTTATAAGGGTGGATCTAGTAATGAAAAATCGAAAAGAGAAATCGTTGACCATCAACTTAGTTGATTTTAAGTTCGAAAAATTTCTTCGTTAGCCTTGAACTTTTTAAGGCTATTCATAAGCTACAAAGTTTCTTTGTTGACTCTTATTAATTTATTATGGTGTTTGATAAGCAAGTAGTTACCAGGAAGTTAATCTGTCTCTCCTCCCCCTTCTCTTGAAACAGAATGAGATGTGTACAGGAAGTTGTTGCACTCCATATTTCACCAATTAGACAATGGTCTTTTATTTTGTTTCTTGTTAAAAATGAAAGCCTCCACTGTTGGTCATTGGCGTCGGACGTTAAAATGCTTGTGCTACGTGACCAGGTTTTGAACCTTGGCACGTACTATTACCGCCTCCTTGATTTTATGCTAATACATATCCTGACTTCCGGCCAGTGTTTGGAGCGTCTTTCATAAGAAACTCACTTCGTGATATCGTCATGTTGTTATACTTGCCGGATGTAACTCTGTGGGAGGTCATACTATATGTTAGTCTTAGAGCTCCATTGTTCTTTAGGCCCACGTATTGTTTGGAGTTTGCAGAATTACCGCCAACTGCTCTCTCGTTTAGCTACGTTTACTACATGTTTGTAACCTGTTGTTGGATTTAAAGATAACTAGGTTAAACTGTATAGTTAAGAATAGTGTCCTGTTTTGCGGAAGAACTTTGCAGGTAGCCCAATCCTGGCTTTATGTTTTGCATACTCGTATGTATTTAATTCTCCAAGGGAGCGGCGAGTTGCTTTGGACACACCAGTTCTCGTCTGATCACTGAAGTTAAGCAACGCAAGCCCAGTTAGTACTGACATGGTGGTCGCTCGGGAAAGCTGGGTACTGCTAATACCCAATAATCGTCGCATTAGTGTAGTGTCTGTGCAGTATATGCATTAGAACTATGCAGTGGACGGGTCTCTAATGACCTTGTAGTTGACGGGACCTTAAACTCCAACAAACAAATTAATTCTCCAAATGAACCCTCCCCCACTGAATGATGGGCAGATCCGTGTTATTTAAATGAGCTCTATTATGAAAATGAGTAACACACTGGTAATTCATGAATTTTTAATGTATAGTTAGAGTGCATCTCATCAAAGAATGTTCTGTATATAAACTGTGTCTGGAGCGGCTTATTGCGTTGAACACAGCAGTTCTCGTCTAATCACTGAAGTTAAGCAACGCAACGCCAGCTTGTACTGACATGGGTGGCTGCTTGGAAAAATTGGGTACTGCTAATACCCAAAAATCGCCGCATAAGTATTGTGTCTGTGCAGTCTCTGCATTGGGGCGCCAACTAAGTTCTTGCACACAGGCGCTAAACGCTACTGGCACGCTATTGCCCGAACAAACCTTTCGGGACGCCCAAAAGTCCCGGTTTTCAAAGTTTCCTATTATGCACACGTTTAAGCATTTCGTTCATCTACATACAGTTTGTGCATGGTGTCGGTGTGTGGATGCCAGGAAATGCAAATAGGCTTGAGTGTATGCGTGAAATCGACGGTAGCAGGAAGCGGTAGCGCGGCACTGACAACACTGGTTCCGGCTACAGAGGCTGCATGGCAGCCCAAGCGAGCCAGAATCTCGGGGAGAGGGAAAAAACTAAGTGGTCTAATATTGTTAATTTTTTTTTTGGGGGGGGGGTGTCCCGGTTTGACTTGCAACCCTACATAACCTTATTCTGCCTGTGGCAGGCTCTCGCCTATTTCCCACCAGGTCCCAGTCCACTCCACATTACCATATCCTTACGGATCACGTGTTCCCACGTCTGCTTTGGTCTCCCCCGGCCCCGTGTGCTTCCAACTACTTGCATTCCTGTACCTAACGAGCTCCTCCTCCTCTCTTCACATTACGTGTCCATACGTCCACGATAGTCACCATCCCCAGACTACCTCTAAGTTGCTCATTCCTAATTCTACCACCTCTTGATACCCCACTCATATACAGCAGCATTCGCATCTCGGCTACTTGCATTCTATTTACGTGGCCCAACACTCCAATCCATATAACATAGCTGGCCTAACTAACCACTGCCTTGTAAAACTTTTGTATCACGCAAGAGACTCTTCTTGTGTGAAAAGAGGGCAGTGTGGTTAGGTTGTATATACAGAAAATGTGCATGTACAGTGTGCGTTCTTACGTTTAGAATGATTTTGGACCCCATGCTCGTACTTATGTTCGCCAATGTGGACACTCCATTAGTGTAAATAGTGACCCAAGATGTAAAATGTGCAGAGACGTATTGCACATAAGACATTTGAACCAAAAACTTATGCCATTGTGCAACGTTACGATTAATATAAGGGAGAAATGAGCAGCTGCGCATGCTCTGCAATTTCTTCCATGTATTTATGACCAAAGTTACGATCATGATTTTTCCTTCCCTAATTTTTTCTGCTGTTTCAGCTAGTCCTCCCGTACTCCTTGGTATCCACTCGGTGATGTCTATAACAAAAATCGACGTCGTCAAAGGCGGAAATGGATCTGCTAAGGAAGATACTGTTAAGTCGTTTCCCGTTATTAGAAACATCTTAGGGAGCCCACCCAATCATATCGTTTAGCTAGGAGTATCTTATCATGAACGTTAAACCAAATTAGCTTCATATTTTTACCATTGTAAAAAAAAAGTTGATGAGAAAAATTGTTGCAAAATTAAAGAAATTACGACTTTTTTGAAGAAATCACTTGATGCTCATTTGCATTAATTTTTTCTGCTTGCAATTATTCAGTACTCTTACTGAGGTATCTTTGTCTAGGCTTAGTTTACTTCCCTTGGAGAAACTTTCGGTAAAGGATCGTCGTGAGCAAATATTTTCTCTTCATCATTATCAGAATCCTTGTCAGTTTAAACTTGCTATTGATGTTGTTCAACAAGATCAGCAAACGATAGAAGCCCCGCTGTCAAACGTTATCTTCGAAACTTACATCATCTTGTAAGGAAGCCTGAGGCTCGATCAGCCCATTCGCTTTCAGATTGTCAAACAACTTAAAATCATCCTCACTACGGCGAGATTACTTGACCATTGTTGAGCCATTAATAGGAATATTCTGTGAAAGAACGGCTAAAACGGCTTAATCAATATCCCTAAAATCCAATTGGCGCATTTTTGTTTTAAATTTTATTCAAATATACGGTCTCTTGCAGCAATTTAGGTTCAGTAATAGGACTGACGCTTAGACATTTTGGAAAACAATGCGACTAACAGTAAATGGCTTTGTCCTGATTGCTTTTTAGAACTGAGATAGTTATGAAAGTAACTTTCTTAAATGATATACCAGTTTGCATTTAACCCCGCCTCGGGGGCGCCGGAGGTAGCGTGCTCGATTTACTACGTCAATAGTTCCAGGTTCGATACTGGATGCGCCTTCCTTCGAATGAGAAGCGAAACCGAGGTCCCGTGTAGTGTTCGATGGCATTTCCACGTAAAAGAACCCTCCCTACTGGGCCACGGGTAGATGAGGGAAGATTCCCAGGTGTAGGAGTTCACCACCTTGCGTCAGTGGAGTGCCCCAATGAACAATAGACCGAAAATAATAAAAGCATACAGCTTTGGTCGGCAGCCGCCTGCGGGCAAACACCGTCGAATATATCACCTGTATGTTCATTCTGAAGGACAAGATGGGTACCCGACCCTGCCATAGGTGGGATAAGGTTAGGAGTTGTTTTTTTCCTGTAGAAGTTTACATTAGAGAGCTTGAGTGATCCGTTTTCGAACAACGCATGTTACGCAAAGCAGACGAATACCTTACTGCGCATGTGCAACATTCCAAAGTAAAATTAGAAACGTGTGTTTGAGCGTATGCTGAAGTAATCATACGTTCTACGTAGGTTTAAACGAACGTTACGATAAAATGGCGGACCCATTCAAAATATCTAAAATGACGTCGAAAGGAACCAAGTTTCACGTTCCAACCAATAGAGGGCAGGACGTTAAAGATAACGTGTGGTTCCAGATCACTCAAACTGTGTTTTTCACAGAACCATACGTTCTACTGTGTTTTTATGTTGTGTAACACACGTTGTTCTATAACGGATCACTCAAGCTCTCTATTTATTAATTTGTTAACTATCTTGCAGCAAGATCCCGTATAGTACAGCGGGATCAGTATTCATGTATTAACTGTTTAAAAATCATATCGTGTAGTGTGCATATACTGATTCTTATAGCCAGGGTCTACGTCAATTTGGCGCATGGCAATTTGGCGTACGACAATTTGGCGTACATACCGATCTCTTGGGTGCCCAAATTTGTTCAAAATTGCAACGGTCATAACAACATATTTCAACAGTCATTGAAAGGTAATAGAACAATGAATGCCTACCATAACTGTGTTATAGGGCCCTAATGACCTTTGAAGTCGATGGTCCCTAAAACACAAACAAACCCAACTGTGTTATACGGGACCGTTGCAATGACTGTTATGCCCACGCGTGGATCTAGGATGGGGTTTTTGGGGTTGCAACCCCTCCCATGCACATATAAACTTATATTTGCATAATATGTGAGGTTTAGCTCAACCCCCC
>JAAFCE010001036.1:41003451-41035547 GCA_013389805.1 Trigoniulus corallinus | reverse complement strand
TGGTTATGACAGTTGCAATTTTGAACAAATGTGTGCACCCAAGAGATAGGTATGTACGCCAAATTTGTATGTACGCCAAATTGTCATACGCCAAATTTTCCGTACGCCAAATTGTCATACGCCGAATTGACTACGCCATATTGTCATGCGCCAAATTGACGTGATCCCTTATAGCCAGTAGTTCTTAAAGCGAGTCAACTGTAGTTAAGCATGTATCATGCTCGTTACTGCTAGCTATACTGCTTTCCGGTTGAAGGACATTTAGAGACATATTCCGAGCCTTGAAAACCTATACAGTAGTCAGTTTGATGTTTATTTACGCGCGGTGTTCATGATAATCGCAGATACGGCAGTCTAAAATGGCAGCAAACCACTTAAAATAGCATTTCTGTTGCCGATTAGTTAATATTGTATACAGAAGACGGACCCACCTCTTGTAACCATTGCATCATCACAAAACGATCCATTTTCTCCAATGGAGTGAACTCCTTTTCTGTTTTCACCGTCTTTGGACAGTTTGGTAATGGTAAGGGGCCCTTTTCTAGTGACAATGCACATTGAAGCCATGGCCCACCTGTATCCTTGATGGATCTAAATCAGCTCCTTTACCTCTCGTCATTACATGATTATTCCACCTCAATCAATTCTTTCATCTCCGAAATGCCCCCATTCCTAATTTCAAAACAGGATGCTATAAACAATTTGTAATACTACTAATTTTTTTTTCCTGCCTATGTCACGGTCCCATTGAGGCACATTGGCAACCTGTTGGGCGGTATTTTTGCACAGCCGACTGTCTTCCTAATCCTGTAACTGCCAATGTTATTTTTCGCCGGCCTATTTTTCATCGTTGGGGCACTTTTCCTCAACCAACATCAGGGGCGAGCTCCACCTAGGAATTTTGCCGATGCCAATACATTTCCCTACATCAGTGCTTCCCAACCTATGTGCTGCGGTGCACGGCTGTGTCACGGCTGCGGTAGAAGTGTGTCATGGCAAAATGTCAGAACATATTGTGTAATATAATAATGGCGTTGCATTAAAATTAATCATAAGTTAAAATAGTTTAATCCCGAAAAGAAGTGAACATGAAATGATGCGGAAATATTGATTTTTATACAAAAATGCACCTCACTTCAACTGCTTTCAAAATGAAATTGGAGCATTTCAGCGCCAGCTCCAGCTTTTTCGCTAATTCGCCTTGGGTAGAAAAAGGT
Source organism: Trigoniulus corallinus (assembly GCA_013389805.1). Classification (NCBI taxonomy): domain Eukaryota; kingdom Metazoa; phylum Arthropoda; class Diplopoda; order Spirobolida; family Trigoniulidae; genus Trigoniulus; species Trigoniulus corallinus. The sequence goes on along the minus strand of JAAFCE010001036.1, from coordinate 41,034,330 downwards.
CGGGAAGCACTGCTCTACACGTTGCAAGTAAGTAGAAGGGAGTCTTTTATGTATCATTCATTATACAGTACACACCACAAGGGTCCGCCGCTTTACTTCCCATGCGACGGAAGGTGCACTTGGAAGCCTTTCTCTCGTTCGAAAGAAGCCAACCCATCGCAATTCAGTATGGAACCCGGAACCACTAATGCAGTAGTAGATCACTCACTCTACCTGGACTTTGAGCGCCATTTGCACTGTGAGCGCATTTGAGAACTGTTAAGAAAGGTATTTTCACGCAGCGAACTTGCAATCTACTGTTACAAACCAAGGAGTATTAAACTCCTTGTACAAACCTTTGCCTACTTCACGTAAGCTCATTCTCTTCTTGGGGACATTCTTTCATTGACGTCAGACTACACCTGGAAGTTTTACAAATCTATATTGATATTTCGATATACCTATAAAAATGGCCTTTTGCATCAAAGTGGCATCGTGCATACCATGGGGGACTACGGTTTTAATCTCATCCGATGGAAGGCGTACTTAAGGCTGGCCATACGGAAGAACACATCTGCAATCATGTTCTCATGACGTTAAGCACGCTTACCAGAAACATCGTAGCAGACACCAAGATTGTGAATTGTAAGGTTCTATTTTTTACGTTATAAGACCACCCCTAACCACTTTTAACAATGTAGTTGTCACCTACAAATGTTTACTCTGGATCGCTGCAAGTGGATTGTTTTAAAAATCGAATTTGTCGATATTGTTTGTGTCTGAGTTTTTATAGAGGCCTTTTTCCTGAAACTGTTTTATTGCTGTTGCCTGATGATGTCGATAATTTTGTTGGTTGTCATTAGCCATGAGATAAATGGGCCAGTAGGATCTCCTAACCATTCTTTGCAGAGCCATATTCTTTACACCATGCGCACGTCGACGCCATCATTGGTTACATAACTTGGAATCGTTTCAATTGATGTTCAAAATATACACGGTTGCTGTCCTGGTTGGCGACCATAAATTAATAACTGTGCTGACAGCGATAAGCGGCATTGTTTTCCTTTCGCTTTGGAGTTTTCGTTTTCTGTATCTGGATTATTAGATAAGACTCAGTGTGGGGTGTTTCCGGTAGATTATGAAAACGCCTACTCCCTTCCCTTCCTCTGTTACTTGTCCCTAGAACCAACAAAACTTTAACCTACTGCTTTAAACTGGAACTTCTGTCAACAAACATCAAATATCATTGTCCGCTGATGTACTGCCTCAAGGGCCGCCGAGAGAATTATTAAGAGCTGGAACAAGACTAATATGATAAATCAATAATGGTTATAATAGTACATTTATTAATTACAATCAAACATACTTGCAAATATATGGGAAGGAGGTCAGGTACTTTTGCAAAAGATAAAAAGGATAATGTACATGGATCCCGGAACAGTGAACCAACCGGGTGCCTCATTCTAGGCCTGTTCGTTTTTCCAATTGTGTAATGCGTAAACTTCATGAGCTTGGTTAGAAGGCGAAATGAAAGTATTCGTGGTTCCTCGTGTGACTACGCTACTAAGCATTCTTTTTTGCTATCTCATACCGTCACGCGCAACATCCCTTGGTAGCAAGTCCCCGAGAAGTAATTGACAGACCATGACAAAATACAGTGAAATCCGTTTAACATGAAAACGCTTAACACGAAACAACACTGCGGTTCGGACAAAATACTCTGTAATTCCATACATTTTTTTTCTTTTAACACGAAAGAAAATTCGCTTAACACGAAATTATTTTCCTTCTCAGCTAACAAAATACTGGATATACAACATATACCGGAGTTTTCGTTAAACTAAACAAATAAACAATGGTTGCCACTGTTGCTAGATTACAGCCTGGGTTCAGGATGGTAGAGGCATGCCATTGACAAACCTTTCAAACTATGTAGAGGGGGGGGGGCTTTTTATTGACAAGTTATGCTCAAAAAGACACTGAAAAATAAAGCACATTTTATCCCAAAAACAATAATTCTTTTAGGCTTTTTTTAAATTAGGATCAAGGATCAGCCCTCAGCCCTTATCTCTTTGCTTTGGCAATGGATGACCTGCTGACTGGAATAGGGGAATGGGCACCCCAGTGCTTGGTATTTGCTGACGATGTAGGAAGGTTAGAGGAGTCACAAGAGGAGGCTCAACGGGGCTTGCAGGACATTACAACAGCAATGGCAAAGGGGGACTTGAAGGTTAACATGAAGAAAACGGAGTACTTAGCTTTCCGTTGGAGTGGCCAGGACCAAGGGGGTGTAGTTCATTGTGGAAATGAGGTGCTACCAGCAGTGAAAGAGTTTAGGTATCTAGGATCAGTGATTCAGAGCAATGGGGAAATCGACTCTGATGTTACCCACAGAATAAATGCTGGATGGCTAAAGTGGAGACAGGCAAGCGGGGTGCTGTGTGACCGCAGAGTCCCAATAAAGGTGAAGGGTAAGGTTTACAAGACTGTAGTTAGGCCCGCCATGCTTTATGGATCTGAGTGCTGGGCTGTAAAGGAGAATGCAAGTGGCCGAGATGCGAATGCTGCGTTTCATGAGTGGGGTGTCGCGTGCTGACAGAGTCCGTAACGAGTATGTTAGGGGCAGCTTGGGGGTGGGAGACATTGCGGAGAAGATGAGAGAATGTAGGTTGAGGTGGTATGGGCATGTGATGCGAAGGGGGGAAGAGGAGCTCATGCGGTATATTATGGAACAACAGGTGGTGGGTGGCATCAGGAGTAGGGGAAGACCCAAGCGGACGTGGGAGCAGGTGGTACAGAGGGACATGGTGGCATGCGGGGTGGATGGGAGCCTGGTTGGGGATAGACGGGAGTGGAGGATCAGAACCCGCAGACCCGACCCCGCCATAGGCGGGATAAGGATATGATGATGAATCTAATATGATGCCCACAAATGTAACTTTTAGTAAACATCATCACACCCTCATCCCACCTGCAGCATGGTCGAATCTGTGGGCCCACTGAACATGCCCTGGACTGGGGGCACCCTAGCCAGGCATCTGGAACCCAAAGGAATATTGGCGGTTGTCTGTGGGGGATGATGGCCTACCCCATTTGTTCCAACATTGCATTATATAACCAAAATAGAAACTTTGGCAGGTAAATTAATGCTTTGTAGGTTATATTACTAAAAATTACAAGTGTAACTTTTAGCAATAAATCCAAGTAATGAAATATGACGACATACAAAACAGTGATGGGTTTTCTGCATGAATCGCTTAGCACGAAAAAATATTTTGGTCCCGTCAGTTTCGTGTTAAGCGAGTTTCACTGTATGCTCGACTGTGCTTGGATTTACATGTTTGGCTGTCGAGCTTTGCGGCAACCCTCTTTGTCGCCTTGTATGGCATACAGGGATATGGTAGTGCATACCAGTATAAGGTGGTTACAATTGCAGTTGCACATTACTCCTGTATAAATTTGATAAACAATAACATCTGAAGTTGCTATTGTTGCTGCTATAAAGTGTGACCGGTGGGCATTGGTGATTTGTCCACAATAATTTACTTATTTTTAAAAAATGATAATGGCCTCTGAATACTTCCCCTTGAAGTTTCACTTCTAAATATGGATAGAAGTATGTATGGTGGTGGTGTCACCCATAGGAAAAGTCTGATATCTGTTGTTCAGGGTTACGTAATTCTTATGAGAACGTATGAAGAATGCCGGGAAAATTGTGCGCGTATCTGACCACCTATTGGTGTCAGCGGGTATCCAAGACAACAAACCTATTTGCGATGACAATGTTAGAATGTCGTGGATGTGTCCCAGGTGGACGATTATTGACGGGCACTTCAATGGACTACACACTGTACAAACAGTACAGATAATTTTTGACGTTAGATGATAGGGTCATTCACCTTCTATATACGCCTGTCGTGTTTTCCTTTCACTGCTTCTTTATGGCGTTATTTTTTGTTTTAAAAATTTTGTTTCTCTGTTAACGAACAATGTTTTTTTTAATATGGCGTTGTCCGATTATCACGTCCAGTACTACAACATGGAAAAAGGTAAAAATTAGATAGGTGGGCCGTTAGTACGTAAGTACATCTCACAGCATACGTCGTCAATGGCAACTAGTAGCTGTAATTGGTGGCCTTTTTATTGCATTATTGTAATTATGCATTGCATGAACTCACAGAACTAAGTCCTAGATCGTTTACGCTGGTTGTATGATATGTCGATTTATTGGTGCGTAGAGATTGGTAAAAAGCAACTCCTAACCCTTTTCCCGCCTTTGGCAGGGTCGGGTACCCATCTTGTCCCTCTTAATGGACACAAGGGCGATATATTGGACTATGCTTATTTTCGTCGGTCTACTGTTCTTTGGAGAAATCCACCGACGTCAGAGGGCGAGCTCCTTCATCCGGAAATTTTTGCTTCATCTACTCGTTGCATAGTAGAGAGGGTTCTTTTACGTTCAATTGCCATCTTACACCACACAAGACCTCGGTTTTACTTCACCACCCGAAAGAAGGCTCACTCGGAACCTCTCTCGCCCGAAAGAAGCCAACCCATTTCGGCCCAGCATCGAACCTAGAACTACTGATGCACTTAGCGAGAGTGGGAAGTTCTCGGACAACTAGAGAAATTGCCATTTCAGACATCCCGAGAAGTTCAAGTACATGTTTGCATACCACTCCCTCATTTTTCCGCGATGTCTCCCACCCCAGGCTACTTTTAATATATACAGTATATTCATTCCTAATTCTATCAGCTCTTGACACCTCAATTAATTTACTGTACCCAATTAATATACCTGGCCTAACCATTGCCCTGTAAAACTTCCCTTTCAACTCGATTGGGACCCTCCTTTCACACAGGACTCCACTTCAACCATCCCCCATTGATTCTATGGGTAACATCCGAGTCTGTCTCCTCGTTGCTTGGACAGGGGAGTATTAAAGAGGGGAAACTGTTTAAAAATGCCGTCTAACTGATCGCTCATGTGTCAGTCCATAGGGACAAACATGGGTGGCCGACCCTGCCATAGGTGGGATATGTGGTATTAGTTGATTTTTTTTTGTCCCATACGAAAAATTAGACTCCTGATGTGTACTACCAGCCACTGTGTAGGTCCTGTGTACTGCCTGAGGGTTGTTCGTGTCAATGAAGACTAGTATAGAAAGTCCTTTGGCTATTGAATCGTGTTGTTTGTGCAGGTACTGCAGATCTTAGGTGCTGTAGTAAAGTGCAAAATATAGAAATGAGTCTTGGGAATTATCTCCAGGGCTCTTTGGTATTTAACTCAATAAGTGATTATAGAAGAAAATATTGCGGTGTTATGTATCTTCATTAAAAATGTAGCCAAGCAATACAACAGTGTTGCACCTCAGGTTGTAATAATTTACTGAATGAAACAGGTTACCAAACTAACGTTTACTGTACCTTTTACATTAGAATTATAGTGGCAAAAACATGAACGGGTAAGCTTCTGAGTCCGTTCTAGAAAATGTGTGAATAAGGTTGATCGTAGAATGATGAAGTATTCCTTCTAGGGTGGCAGTAATCTAGAAGGTGTTTAGGTGACAAATAGCCTTTTGAAATAATGCTTGCGGGCTTTATGTATTTCTGAGAATAAATGGAATAAGCTTGCTACATGCCTTAACTCATTCTGCTTTCACATAATCAAGTCTTTGAAATGGACAGTTCAAGGTATTAATTGCAATATAAAATTTCATCTAATAGTGGGAATCCGAAAGGCAAGCCAGCCCTACCCTCCATTGCTTCCGAAGTCATGAACTGCTAATTACTTAATTTGTCTTCGGCTTACTAGTTTCTCCTTTTGAAGATTACATACCTGGAAGCTGATGTTCTACATTGAGAGGCACAAATAAAAAGGAAGTGCCATACACTACCCTATCAAAAGTCATGGGATAACCCTTATTTGCATGAAAATATGACATTCCTTTGCAATATCATAGGTGGCCTTCCTCCCAGCGCTATATAACAGAGAGTACACTATTATGAGATGATACTTCCAAAGAGGTACAATTGTCGGGTGCCATCTCGCAGGCAAAGCTGTTAGGGAGACGTCAACCCTCCTAAACATCCCAAAATCGACCGTTCACACCGTCATCCAGGCCTGGAAAGAGGAAGGCACCACAAGTATTCCACCTAGGACTGGAAGACCAAAGATCATGTCGGCTAGAGACCAAAGAGCTCTTCATAAAATGGTCACTGCAAACCGTCACACATCGCTTGATGAACTGACAAGACCATTCATAGAGTCGACGGGTACCACCGTGTGAGCACGCTGACTATTCGCAGAGAACTGTATGCAATGTTTTTTTATGGCAGAGCGGCAGCCCACAAGCCTCACATCAGCGCCAGCAACGCAACGAGGAGATTGCAATGGCGCAAAGAGCGACGACATTGGACTCTGGATCAATGGCGAATGGTTGAATGGAGTGATGAGTCCCGCTACACCATCTGGCAATCGGATGGACGGGTTTGGGTATGGCGAACGTTACCTGCCAAGCTGTGTGGTGCCCACGGTGAAGTTCAGCGGAGGGTCAGTGATGGTGTGGGGGTGCTTCTCATGGTATGGGTTGGGTGCAATCGTTTCTGTGGACAGACATCTATACGCAGAGCGTTACCTGGACATTCTGGACAATGCAGCACTCCCATCTCTCTGGCAGCACTTTGGCAATGGTCCTTTTCTGTTTCAGCACGATAACGCACCTTGCCATAAAGCACGGGCTGTAGGCACATGGTTTAATGAAATGGGGGTTCGAGAACTTGACTGGCCTGCACAGAGTCCCGATCTGAACCCCATCGAACATCTGTGGGACGTTTTGGAACGTTGATTGCGCACTTGTGCAGAACGCCTGACATCTAGGGTAGTGTATGTGGTGTGTTTATAATCATCGACCGCGGTAGCTGAGTGGGGTAGAGTGCGCATACTTCATATTGGAAGTCGTAGTTCTGTTTGATACTGATATAGTTACTGAGCTAATGACCCTTTTCCCGCCTATGGCAGGGTCGGGTACCCATTTGTCCCTCTGAATGGACACAGGGTGATATATTGGACATAGTTTTTTCTACAGCCGGTTGCCGGCCAAAGCTGCACCCCTACGCTGCTACCCACAGCTGCTACCGACGCCAGGGGGCGAGCTCCTACACCTGGAAATTTTGCCTCATCTACCCGTTGCATAGTAGAGAGGGTTCTTTTACGTGCAAGCGCCATCGTACCCCCCACACGGGACCTCGGTTTTACTTCTCATCCGAAAGAAGGCACACTCGCGGCTTCTCTCTCGCCCGAAAGAAGCCGACCCACCACGGTCCAGTATCGAACCTAGCACTACTGGCGTAGTTGCTGAGTGAGCTAACCACTACGCCACCGCGGCGGGTCGAGTTACTGAGCTAATTAATCGTTTGAAAAAGGGTCTCATGATTGTGAGATCGCTAGTAAATAAAATGGGATAGACAATTATTTCAAAATTACGGTTATGACAGTGGGGATGAAGTTTGTCCTCTAACTTATTAATTGACCGATTTTTCATGGACAGGACATCAAATAGACCTATCCAACGGTAATAGGTACGCAAAGTTGTAGTCAGTTTGCTTCTGCGTGGTTGGTATCGTGTTTCAAATAGGTATACACCGATATGGGTCGACCGATACAGTGGTCATACTATAGAGTAGGAGGCATCTTCCAGGGCAGACAACCTTGTGGTGTAGTGAAGAAGTAGAGGCAACCATCAAAAATAAGAAAGCCACATTCCTCAGGTGGCAGGAAATGGGAGAAGAAAGGTCCAAACTTAGCTACAGTACAGTATATTCAGACATAGAAAGTAGCCGAGAGAACTGTTGCCCTGGCCGAACATCAGAAGTACAGTAAAACCTCTCTAAACGGAACCTGATCGTTCTCGTATTTTTTCCCGTTTTTACAGGTTTCCGTTTTCAAAGGGTTGTGTTTTAATAAAACAAATCACAAAAAATATGATCACCTTTTATTAGGATGACGAGATTCAAAATAAAAGTCCATAAACTAAAAAGTTACTCTGCCGCCACACAGGGGCTGATCCAGAGGTGAATCAGGGGGAGAGCACTTCGAACAATTGCATCTCAAATATTTTTAAATATTCAGAATCCCTTAGTATAAATCTAGCTAGCAATTACAATAGGTCCTCCACTGCCCCTTAGACAATGTCCTACGTTCAGTGGTTTAGCCAACTGCAGATTGGACTGGCAGAATAGAAACGGGAGTAGCAAATGCGAAAATGCCTGATCAGTTGAAAAGTTAAATTATGCATCAGTTGACGGATGCGCCCTGAGAGGGGAGCAATGGCTGCATTGCGCCCTGAGAGGGGAGCAATGGCTGCATTGCCCCCCCCCCCCCCGATCCGCCCCCGCCCCACATGTCTTTTAAAGTACATTGGTGTTGCTTCACTATTGGACTATTGGGTAGCTCTGTGTGTATATGGCCGTATTGGTCCCTAGAACTTCGGTGCATGTACAGTCACACTCAAAATTCATGCCTGCATTGTAGTGTAATGCATAAAATAATCCGTCTTACTCAGGTTATTTATACAAACGGTTCCCAAAACTTATTCCGTTTCCACGTTAGGCTGTTTTCCGGTTTAGGGTAGTATTTTAAATGGGAAATTATTCTGTTCCAAAATTTATTTTCCGTTTGGCCAGGTTTCCGGTTTATACAAGGTCCGGTTTAGGCAGGTTTTACTGTATTTAAACTGGGAAGGGAATTTTTTTTACTGGTCAAGACTAAAGATGTGGCATCTAAGACGACGCGACCCATAACAGTCAAGGATGGCAAGAGGGGGGGGCGTTCTGTTCTGCCCTCATAAGGTAATCTTGAAATGGGGAAATAAATATTACCACAATCTCTTGGATGCAACTGGGAGGAAATAGATAGCCGTCCTACCATGTAGGGGGTAGTGGGCGTGGTTAAAGAGGAAAAAGTTGTCAGGGCTCTAAAGAGGACGATTAAACGGGAGGCAGTAGGCCTAGATAAGATTCAGATGGATGTGTGGCATTGCCTAGGTACCACGGGAGCAAAGTGGTTGGGAAAACGTTTTAATGGAATAGTTAATTGGTACGTATAACATACCTGCCACATAGAGGAAGAGTTGGATAGTACTGTTCTTCAACGGCAAGAGTGACACTCAGCAGTGCGGCAACTATAGAGGTGATAAGCAGCCACACTGAAGCTCTGGGGAGAATAATGGAATGTCGCCTCTGGGATAGAACTAGGGTCAAAGCAGAGGTAACCAGTACGGGTAAGTCCACGACGGAACCAACCTTTTTTTATGAGACACATGATTGAGAAACACCGATCAGCAAAGAGGGAGCTCCATGCACTATTCATCAAGCGTACAATGGTATCCTAAGACAGATAGTATGAGAAGTATTGAGAATAAGAGGAGTGGAGGAAAGGTATATTAGTATAGTTCTGGATATATATATATGATGAATCCTCTGCCAAGTTACTTTTGATTTGTTGTTGTTTAAGGTCCCGTCAACTACAAGGTCATTAGAGACCCGTCCACTGTATAGTTCTAATGCATATACTGCACAGACACTACACTAATGCGACGATTATTGGGTATTAGCAGTACCCAGCTTTCCCAAGCGACCACCCATGTCAGTACTAACTGGGCTTGCGTTGCTTAACTTCAGTGATCAGACGAGAACTGGTGTGTCCAACGCAACTCGCCGCTCCTGCCAAGTTACGGACCCCATTGGAAAATACAGTAGAACTTCGGTATATCGAACACGCTTATATCGAAATCCTGCTTATTCCCGCTTATATCGAAGCATGAGCGCCGGTCCCGCCCGATGTAAATTTTAGCTTTACATATAATTCGGGATTTGGATATATCGAATCTCGGATACATCGAACTATTTTTCACGGTCCCCTGAGGTTCGATATAACGAGATTCTACTGTACTGGAAGCGTCAGAGTGAAGGTAGGTTTACAACAGGGCTCACCCCTTAGCCATACCTTTTCTTACTACTTATGGACTATATGTTGGAGAAGTAGGGGAATGGGCGCCCCAATGTCTGGCATTTGCTGATGATGATGACCTCTAATGTGAAGAAATGATGTGAGCAAACCCCATACATGCTCACTTCTAACTGACGTCAGTCCGAACTGACACACCGATTTTCTTCACACTGTCAGTTAAAATTTCTGGTGTGGGCGCACGGTTTTTTTGCACACACACCCACACGTCAGTTTGGTTGTTGTTGTTTGTTGGAGTTTAAGGTCCCGTCAACTACGAGGTCATTAGAGACCCGTCCACTGTATAGTTCTAATGCATATTCTGCACAGACACTACACTAATGCGACGATTATTGGGTATTAGCAGTACCCAGCTTTCCCGAGCGACCACCCATGTCAGTACTAACTGGGCTTGCGTTGCTTAACTTCAGTGATCAGATGAGAACTGGTGTGTCCAATGCAACTCGCCGCTCCCGTCAGTTTGGTGTGTGGGGCCTTAAGGATAGGGAACATGGCAGAGAAAATGAGAGAATATACAGTGCTTTTAAAAAGTCTGAATACACCTACAGTTTTTCTGCAAAATTATCAAAAACCACAAAATTATTATGGGTTTTTTGTAAAATACATCAATTGATACACTTACTGGGCTTTGCTACTTACAATACAGTAGTAATTTTCATTGACAATTTCGATTTCATAATTAAAATGTTCAAAATACAGTTGAAATCGTTTATAACGACACTGAATATAACGTAGCTACAATCGGATTTAGTGAACAAAATAGGCAGCACCATGAAAAGCAATACAAAAAAACATTAATGTTGCTTACAACGAACACATTGGTTAGAATGTACAAATCAACTAGAGAAACACATTTCTAGGGACAGTTTTTCAGCTGAGTTCTGTCTTTGTCCATGACAGCATGCAATGACAATAATTCTCCATCAAGAAACGGGATATTAGAACAGCAATAGCGAGGGGGGGGGGGCTGAGGTGAACATGGAGAAAAAAGAGAACTTAGCTTTCAGTTGGAGCGGTCAGGACCAAGGGGGTGTAATTAGTTCTGGCAATGAGGTGATACCAGCACTGCAAGAGTTTAGGTATCTAGGAGCAGTGTTCCAGAGCAATGGGGAAATAACTCTGACGTTACCCATAGAATCTATGTGGGATTGCTGAAGTGGAGACAGGCAAGAGGTTTGCTGTGTGACCGCCAAGTCCCAATTAAGTTGAAAGGTAAAGTTTACAAAACTGTAGTTAGGCCCGCTATGCTATTTGGAACGGAATTTTGGGCAATAAGGAAAATTCAGAAGAGGAGAATGCAAGTGGCCGAAATGGGAATGCTGCATTACATGAGCGGGGTGTCGCGTGCTGACAGTCTGCAACGTGTACATTGGAGGTAGCTGGGGGTTGGGAAACATCACAGAGAAGATGTGAGAAAATAGGTTGAGGGGGCGGAGGAGCTTACACGGTATATTATGGGACAGCTGGTGGCATCAGGTGTAGAGGGAGACCAAAGTGAATGTGGTAGCTGATTGTACAGAGGGACATGATTGCGTGTGGGGTAGATGAAAGCCTGGTGGGGATAGACGGGAGTGAAGGATTAGAACCCACAGATCCGACCCTGCTATAGGCGGGATAAGGGTGTGATGATAATGATGATGATGATGATGACTACATGCAGTATGTATTTTACAATAGTTATAACATACTATAATCAATATAACACCGTTAACAACCGTGCTTCTGCACAGTTGCATAGTTTTGTATGATTTGTACTTGGGTCCTGTGGAGTGCTTTGCAAATTGTTGATTGATGTAATTTTTTACCCAAATATAATTCCAGGTCAGATATCAATTTTGAATGTGTTCCAGAGAGAGTTTTCCAAATTTTTCTTATAAGAAATTTAATGGCAGACTTATCAACTTTCTTGGGACGTCCACTTCTGCAATAAGTTTTTACTTCTACTTATAGTAACTATAGAAGTATTAAGCTAATGAGCCATTCTATTAACCTCTGGGAGAGAGTAATAAATATCGTCTTCGGGATAGAACTAGTGTCAGGGGAAATCAGTTTGGGTTCATGCCATGTAGGTCCACGATGGAACCAACTTTCGTTCTCAGGCAGATAATAGAAAAGCATAGGGCAGCAAAGAAAGATCTCCATGCAATCTTCATTGATTTAAAGAAGGTTTTTCACAGCGTTCCACGACCGGAAATTTCGAGGTATTATGAAAACGGGGTAGAAGAAGGGTTTATTCGAGTTGTTTAGGATATGTATGGTGGTTCAATAGCCAGGGTAAGGATACCTTGGGGAAATACTGGGGGCTTCCCAGTGAAGGTTGGGGTATACCAAGGTTTAGCACTAAGTTCATACGTTTTTATTCTCATTACGTATGAGTTGCTGACGGGAGTAGGAGAATGGGCCCCTCATTGCATGGTATTTGCCGACGATATCGGAAAACGTAGTGACTCTTGAGAACAAGTAGAGAATGGCATCAGCGATATTAGAGGGGTGATAGAAAAGGGAGGGTTAAATATAAACATCAAGATATAGTATCACTTTCAATTGGGAAAGACAGGAAAATAATGGTGACGAGATCTCTGGCGAAGAAGGCGCAAGAGGTAAATTACTCAGGGTCAATGTTCAAAAGCGATGGGGAGATAGACTGGGATGTGACCAATAGAATAAATGAGAAATGGTTGAAGTTGAATCCTGTGTGATAGGAGGGTCCTAGTGAAGCTGAAAGGGAAGTTTTACAGGGCAGTGGTTAGGCCCGCTATGCCATGTGGATCAGTGTTTTGGGTAGTGAGGACAACGTGCATTGTGACATCGTCGTAAAGTCATCGTCCAACATACTAACATCACTAACTATATCTTTCTTTCTTGCCGGCTTCTGTCTCTTCTACTTTGTTCCCCGGACTCAAGGGTGCCATCACCCTGTTTACCGCATTGAAGGTAGTCGAGTTTTACTTAACCACATGAGATACGTATACAGTATGTAACGTTTATTGCTGCAATTTGCTACTTTCCTATAATTGAGACCTGTTATCAACGGTGAAAGAATTTATGGTTGGTTGGATTTTAATATCGAAAAGTTTATCCTGCTGTCTGTAGTATGGATCTTACTTAGTCACTCCTCCAGGGCACTGTATATTATGAGGCAGAAGGTGATGACATGCCCCACTTGGGGCATCACATTCCAACAGACAAGAGAAATACTCAAGCTCCTGTTCGAAATCTTTAAACGCTGGCCAAGGTTGAATCTGTGTTGCTTAAGGGGTTAAACATGTTAAGCAATTGAGAAGCCGTGGAAATGACCCGGACTGGAAGATGGCCATGCACTGTGAAGTCCTTCACAAGACTGGTCATCCGTACATCGGGAAAAGACGCCAAGAAACCCGTAGTAGAAGTTTTAATTTATTGGTGACGTCCTTTAAGTGTAATAGCCTGTCCGCCTGAATTCTTGTTTATTGGCATTCAGGCATTCTGGTTCTGGTCATGCTTGGAATGGAAATGAGGTGTGGCGGCGCCGGTGTCGCCGATCTCTTAGTGGTTCGGCATCTGGCCCGACGCGTCTGACAACTTTTTGATAGGCTGCTGTCAGTTTTTCTCATCTTTGGCGCGCCGTTTTTTGTTGACGACCATCACGCAAACCTTCAAAAAATGCATCAACCATTTTAATAATGATGACCTTTGCAGTTATTCCATAGGTTAAAGAGCTAGATGTTGAAAGATTCCTGGCAAGAGAGGGCAAAGAAAGGCGTTTCACCATCATCTTCTACTCCTTAAGGGTACTTTGTAAGGGGACAGATTGAAAAAAAATTGACTGGCAAACGCTCAGTGCGAATTGATAGAACAGGACACATTTTTTGATGATTTAAAAATGCTGTTGAAATAAATGGGGAGGGGTTTGACTGAAGCTCAAAGGGTTGACTTTTTTTTGTTACTTATCCGACATTTGTATGGCGTTGTTATTCTAGTCGTCCTTCGTATCGGTACCACAACTTAATTCGATCGTGAGCGATAGAAAAATTGGTATGTGGGCCCAATTTTATGTGCATTTACTACATTGATAGATTATAACATGATGGTCATTTGTGGCACCTGTTTCAGCCATATTTTCCAACAAGCAAAATTCAGATGAGCTGCGCGATATTGTTACTAAGTCTACTTTTCAAATTTCAGGTGTTTTTATTTATTTAAGGAAATTTCAAATTAATAATAAACTATTATTATCTTAAAGAAAATACTTTATATACTAGTATTACTGGGTTAATTTTTATGGGTTGGAGTGTAAGCCAAGCAGCCATAACAGGACGAACCCTTAGGGGGCTGCTCCGGGAAATGAGGAGGTAAGTGAAGAGGACATAGGAGAAGGGGAAATTAGCGGCACCCAACGTTCATTACCAACCTCCCATGTTGGTACTAACGTGGGCTTGCGCTGCTTAACTTCAGTGATCTCACGGAAACGGGTGTGTCCAATGCAACTGTTAGTAGCTGCTGATAAATTATCTAAAGAAAACATATGGAACTAACAATGAAAATACAGTACATGTAATTATTGTTATAATTGGTTGGTATCATTGATACGTAATAGACTACCATAGAGGATATAGTTTTAGTAAATTTAAAAAAAAAAAAACTTGCCTCAAGGTAACTTCTGAGTTAATCGTTGCATTAGAGGTACCCAGTTTTCCCAAGCCGCCACAGTAAAAGCTCTCTATGGGTACACCCTCATATCAGTACAGATTATTCAGGCACCGATTTTTTTGCCCATAGGCTAGGCTTTATGTTAGAGAGTTTTGTGTTCCCGTTATGGCAGTAGGAAAAACGGGAGAAAACCTAAAAAGAGATACTGTAGTTGTGCGGTATGCACAGTGGCGGCATGTAGTGGTGAAGGTTCCCAAATATACAGTATTGCCGCCATTTTTAGATACAACTATGCAGCACGCAAATACATATGCGAGAAATTACCACATCTTGTTCAGGTATGACAGGAACATACTGTAGCTCTGTTTACGTCAATACAGTAGCAAAAAAACGATAACGTTTTGCAATGCATGTGCAAATGCATTTTCATCTGCTCACATGTGTTATGGTAAGCGGTTGACAGGAACACAAAAAACTCTACCCCTCTCAATTACTACCACGTCTTAGTGGTACATCTCAGTAATGGGTACACCTAATACATGTCACCCTCAAGATTGAACCTATTCCTTCCCTTACAGTGGCCCAACAAAGTATTTTCTCACTGACAAAACTGCCACAAATTAAAAAAATTATGGAAGTATAGTCTGTACAGAAAGAGATAATTTCAAAGTTGTGAACTGATTAATCATGTGATGCATGTTGTATTTTGTAATGTACATTTGAATTTCTTTGAAGTGATAAAAATACCTGAAAATGTAGACACAAGTATTTGCACAATTCAGTGAACATGATACTCGTAAATATACTTAGAACGTGCTCCAAGAAGAACAGAACAAAATAGACTTTAACTTCATGAAAGTTGTGGTTTATTCAATGTAAATAGACTGAAGACCATAATTGCATTTTGTGGTCTTCATACATCATCATCATACCCTTGTCCTGCCTGTGGCAGGGTCGGGTCTGTGGGTTCTAGCCCTCCACACCCGTTTGTTTCCCACCAGGTCCCCATCCACCCCGCACACTCCCATGTCACTCTGGACAACCTGTTTCCACGTCTGTTTTGCTCTCCCTCTATCCCGGATGCTGCTGATCACCTGGATACCTGGGATGCACCTAACTAGTTCCTCTTCCCCTCTTCTCATAACGTGCCCATACAAAATATTAATTGCTATTGTATTATTTTTTTTGTTATTGTCTTCTAATGATGGTTAACGTGTGCAGATACTGTTTGTTCACACATTTTCAGGTTTCCCAATTGCTAAAACATGGAAGTGTTAATTTCAAAATAAAATGTACATCACGTGATTAAACAGTTCAAAACTTGTAATTAGCTTTTTCTGTGCATTTCAAAGTACTGTATGTTTTGAATTACAGGCTTTTTTTATAAGATAAAATCATAGTTAACACAGGTACATATTAAAAAAGCAGTGTTACGTAACTGAATGAACCAATAATTTATTTTTGAACATTTCCAATAATTTATTTTTGAACATTGAAATTTCAAATATGCAATGGGTCCTTGGTATACGCACTACCCTGTTTAAGGATCTTCTCTTTGTGAATTACCGTATTATCTCGTGTATAATATGCACCTGTGTATAATACGCCCCCCAAGTTTTAAGACTTACTGTAGTTAAAGAAAAATATTAATACCCATGTATAATACGCAGGTTAAGTTTGCCAGTTCCCAATTATTTCAGATGACGATTGTGAAGAATTTTTAGGCTTTTAATATCGGTATTGTTGGACATAACTGGACTTAGAATATTCATTTTTAATACAGGACTTGTTAATTATTTTATAGTAGTACGCTAGTATTATTATATCTATGGTTGCACTTATATTAATATACAAGCACTTGTATCTATGGTATGAAGGTAAATAAAGTGTGGGTAGCTAAATATTATATTTATAAAACTAACTCAAAACAGCATCTAATAGAAGTTAAATGAGGTTAATAAGCAAACATATATCTCCTTGCTTTCAATGGATGATCCAGTATTCTTTATGCGTGTTTTGTGTTCTCTGATAATGGCTGAAATTTTTACATCTATGTATAATACGCACCCAGACATTGCATCCAATTTTTTGGGGGAAAAAAAGTGCGTATTATACGCGAGATAATACTGCACTCACTATTTCATATTATTTCATTTTACAAATAATTTCCATTATACTAATCTAGTTCATGTGGGATATTTCTCAGTAAATTTACAAGACAAGGTAGACTACCCTAGATAGGCTTTCCAGAAAATTCCTGTTTTATTCCTTCCTCCATCCCTCCCTCTGCTTCACTTCCTGAATTAAAACTTAATCCTGATGATCCACATTCAGTTCCGCTAGGTGTGATAAATGCAGTATAATGTCCAAGAAGTTTTGAACAGCTGCCAGAGTTGGCTGAACTTTATATGGAGTTAGACTCCCGTTCAAATAATAATTTCCTTATCCGCCAATACCGTCTCATCATTCTATAAAGTGTCCTATAACTATTCCTTTAAACGTGTGTGTGCAAAAAAAAGTTTTTGTTCACACCAAAAACTTTAACTGACGGTGTGAAGAAATTTTATCACATCAGTGTGTCAGTTCGGACTGACGTCAGTTTAGGTCCCCATACACGTTCAGTTTTATCGTCAGTTTTATCTTCAGTTAAATCTCTTTGCCACTCCAAAAGATTTTCAGTTCAGAAATTTCAATTGAAAATTTGATGAGATTTCCCCACACACGTAGCGATCTAACTTTACAGTTCGAATTGAACAGCTAGAACTGAAGATAAAACTGAACGTGTATATGGGGCCTTTAGAAGTGAGCGTGTGTGGGGTTTGCTCACATCAGTTCTTCACATTTTTTATTCTGCGCATGGCCAAACATGGATAAACGTCATCTTTAAAAAATTGCACCATGGTAACGTTAGAATTACTGGTTGATGCGGGCCATCAAATGACGTCACATGACGTTTAACGAAAAGGAACATAAGTACGTGACACACCAAACATCGTGTGTGTGCAATTCATTCCTTCACACCAAACTGAACACATCGATGTGCACATACCGAACTGACACACCAAAACTGATCGTGTGTGGGGGCCTTTAATTTACAATAAAGTTGTTAATAAAGTCCCAAGAAGCTTTGGTAGAGTTCTCATAATAACCCCACAAATGGCAGACCCTCGTTTGTCGACTCCTGGTTATGGAATGATTAGGTCCCTTGTCGAAAACCTGATTCAAAACGGAGCCGTAATTCGTAGATCCAATTATGTGGTATAACGGTGTGGTTTTGATAATGAGCGAACTGCTCAGAGATCAATACCTGCGTACCTGAGACAAAATCATGTAGCCACATGCTATTAGCAAATCGCCATTAATGCAGATTTGAATAATTATTTTTAATTTTAGGTATAAGAACATGCTATATCAAAATTTTTCATTTTTCTAGAGCTTTCCGATGTGATGGTTGAAAAAATATGTAACTTTGCATTGTCCTGAAAAACTACTGCCGAAATTTCCGAACTGTTTTAGGAAATGAATGTCCTCCTCCATCAACTATAAGTTTTACCTAACCATTGTTTCCTGTATCTTACAGTTTTTGAAATAAAGTTATTGGTTACGTTAAAAATTACACCCTGTATATATGCCGACATAATCTCCACTTATTCGTACGAGAAATATCCAAATACCATAACTCCTTCATAGTAGGATGCATCATGTCACATACTGATAGAGTAGCACTGTACCACACTACACAGTAGCGTTTTCTTCACTGCAATATGTACTAGGATTGTGACTGTGGATGGTGTGATACACTGTAAAGAAGTTGACGTAGAGGTTTTTATAACCTTTGCCATTGTTTTTGATGTATTTGCATTACATGGTTCAAGTTTGCTGTCGATTATTTGTGGGGATAAACGATGACAAATGCTGAGAAGTCAGTTAGGTCATGTTTTTAATTTAGGGTTTTAAAGAATTTTTTGTGTAGTTACTCTCAGCAGGCCGCTCCTTATGAGTGGCGTCCATTTTAAAATTTATTTTAATATTATGCGCTTGGCATGTCTAAAAGAAAACAAATACTCCTCAGCTTAGCCATATCTGAAATGTTGTTGTCATTCCTGTAGTTTTTGCCCTTTCCTCAATATTGCTTTGTCATATATCTGTCGTTGGCAGTTGTCGTTTCTCTTCCATACGATACTAGTGCAGTGCTGTTGAGAAACTGTCTTTACTTGAGATATGTATTATTGTGAATATCCCCAACTTTAACTCTTCTTTATGCATACTTTTCCCTTCTGGCGTTTTGCTTGTTTACTCATGAGTTTCTTTAAGAAGATAGCAAATAAAATTCCATGGTAGAGGATATGAAATTTGGTGGAGGTCACTACTCACCAATTGATTTATATGACCTAACTTGTTGAATGCTTTCTGTCGTTAAAGGAAAGCCATACTGTAATATCTTAATCAGACAAAATATCTAGCAAATCTAGGAAGATGCTTAGAAAAGAATCTACACAGACTGTTAGTTTTTAGGATTTCGATTATGCGGCTCTGGCGATTATTTACTAGTAAGTGGGGTTGTGGGTGGAGAAGGAATACACTAGAGACTCCATTGTGGCGGTTTTACATTACTAAGTACTGACCTAATGGACGTAATGTCACAACCCTTTTAGTAACCCTGGATGGCATGCAAAATAACCCCCTAATTCACACGCATACGTCACCATGGCGATACTCGGTGCACTGTGGTCTTTAAGCCAGCGGTTTCAGATTTGTGACGTAAACGGCCTTATCGGTTCAACATACAGTATTAATTTGATCCACCTTCCAGTCTCGACAGGTAGACGTGATAGTCGACTGAGTTCAATAAAATAATAACCGTTATTTCATCTTTCCGTTGTTTGTCTTGTCACGAATATGCAAACATTTTAATAATGTGAGCTGGAGAGTGACGTACATTGTGGGAGTGAGGCGACGTGATAGATACAGAAGTTCAGATATCCTTGGATCAGTTGTTTAGGGTAGGGCAGCGATTTTCAAACTGTGGGTTCCCCTAGTCAAAATAAGAATTCGAAAAAAAATTATGAAGCACTCACACTAGTTGACTAGTGTTTAACTAAAAAAAATATAAAGAAACACTTAGTTCTATTTGAAAATTAATTACAAGCTTCATGTGTGGGCTGCCGATTCGTTAGCAGCGGCGAGATATACTCCTCTATAGTCCTCTAGATATGCTTTTCTAAAAGTGGGATGGGGTCCCCCCAAATCTTATAGTTCTTAGGGTTCCGTGATTCGACGAAGTTTGAGGACCACTGAGGGAGGTAGAGATGGTTTGTACTTGTTAGATTCATCACGGGATTTGCAGGTTGTATGACGGCACTTGGCAGTGTATGGGATGGACGAGGGACCGGTGTAACTGCCGCTACTTATACCAAGCTAGTAATTGCTTTCAACCTATTGAGTGGATACATTTTCATATTAATATAGCCTACATCATCATCATCTCACCCTTCTCCCGCCTGAGGCAGGGTCAGGTCTGTGGGTTCTAATTCTCCACTCCCGCCTATCCCCAACCAAGTCCCGCCCCAACCCACACACCTCCATGTCCCTCTGCACCACCTGCTCCCACGTCCGCTTTGGTCTTCCCCTACCCCTGGTGCCCCCAATGACCTACAGTCCCACAATGGACCTAGTAAGCTCCTCCTGTCCCCTCCTCATCACATGCCCATACCACCTCAACCTACTCTCTCTCATCTTCTCCGAAATATCTCCCACCCCCAAGCTACCTCTAACGTAATCGTTTCTAATTCTGTCAGATCTTGACACCCCATACATGCAGCGCAGCATTCGCATCTCAACCACTTGCATTTGCACTTTCATGGTTCTTCCTAACTGCCCAGCACTCTGAGCCATACAGCATAGCGGGCCTAACGACGGTTCTGTATACCTTACCCTTCAACTTTACTGGGACCCGGCGGTCGCACAGGACCCCACTTGCCTGCCTCCACTTCAGCCATCCTGCATTAATTCTATGGGTCACATCAGAATCTATTTCCCCATTGCTCCGGAAGACTGATCCTAAATAACGAAATTCTTGCACTGGTGGAATCTCTTCCCCTTTCCCCTGATCACTAAAATTGAAGGCTAGGTACTCGGTCTTCTTCATGTTCACCTTAAGACCCCCTCTTTCCACTGCTGTCTTAAGGTCTTGCAGGCCTTTTTGTGCATCCTCTTTGGACTCCTCCACCTTTCCTACATTATCGGCAAACACCAGGCACTGAGGCGCTCATTCTCCCACTCCTGTCAGCAGCTCATCCATTACTAGAGTGAATAGAAATGGACTAAGTGCTGATCCTTGATGCACACCCACCTGCACATTGAAACCTGCAGTGTTTCCCCATGCTGTCCTAACCCTAGCAATGGAACCCTCATACATATCGTGCACTATCCTAATATGGCCCTCGTGCACCCCTTTCTTTCTTAAAACGCTCCAACAGTACCTGCCTAGGAACAGTATCATAGGCCTTCTCCAAGTCAACAAATAAATACTTTGAAACCTGATCCCTAATTTCCCTCCACCTATGGAAAGCTACCTTCTTTAGTTTGATGGCAGCTTCCACCACCATGTCTGCCTACCCTGATAACTTCCTCCTATTCTGCCCCTACCTAACAGTGCCTCTCCATACCTCCTAATCTTCCTAGTAACCCTGTCCCACATGGCATTTGCTGACCCATCCCAGTCCCAGTCAACTTGGCTGAGAACCTCCTGCTGGAATTCCACTGCCTTGGTGGGCAACTTCCACCACCTAACAACTGATTCTCCCTTCCCGGTATGTTGCCTAACTGTCCCTTCCATTTGTAATTCCATCATGAGCAGCTTATGGCCACTGTCCTTCTGAAAATCCTCACTTGGTAGCATCCAGCAGTCATGCATCTCTTCCCTGTGCTGCTTCCTAACCAAGAAAAAGTCTATCTGGGACCTCCCCTGTGGTGACTGGAAAGTGATTAGGTGCTTTTCCCTCTTCTTGAATATTAATATCGCCTACATGTGACGAAAATTCCAATGAAACTTGTCTTTTTGTCATCAAATCACCGTCGTTCTCATTACAGTAACTGAAGAAAAAAAAGCCTATTGCGAACGTTTTTCTCTCTAGGCAGCAGTCATAATCACAAATCCTTCTTCTTATGGGAGAGTAAGGTCTTGTTCCAGTGAAGAACATGATTTAACCGACAGCCAACCGAATGCTGCAACCCCTAGGTTTATTTATCGTCGGGCTATTTTTCTTCAGTAGGGGTAAGTTTCCTCCACTGATGTTAGGGAGGGGCGAGCTTCTACGCTTCTACGCAGTTTTTCCAAACCACATTTTCATTTTACTGCATGTAGCATGGGCTCATTTACGTCCAGACGACGTCCCATCCGACGAAAGGCCCACTGGAGGCCCTCGACCGAAAAAAGAACCACTGCATGACAGCTTGCATAGTAAAACGTGTTTGGAAAGTAGTAAACGACGTTGCTGTGTACCTCCCTGGCTTCTACTAGCGCTAGTTTGTTTTTAGTTAATCGAGGGTATGCGTGATTTGTTTTTTCCAAGGGTTTTTAACTAATGACCTCTTTCAGATGACTTCGAGAAGTTAGGAAGTGAAGCCCAAGGGTATGGATGAATAACAGCCATTTGTTATGTTTGTTTCTCTGGAATCAAAAGATTCAACATTCAGCTTAGAATACTTAAATTATGAATTATCGCATATGGAGCGTTAACTTTGGGTACTGTTGGCCATGCGAACAGTGACCCATAAAGATTAAAATTTGGTGTTAAGATCAGGACGCATTGCTGCCGTAAACGTTAGTAGTGGTAAAATCTTTGCGATGGTAGTGCAGCCTTCAGCTGCTGACTCCAAGCAAGCAGTCACTATCGTTCGTTGGAGTTTCCGTTCATGAATGTCAAAATTAATTCGGAAGTGAATGCATGTGCCTATTTATGTAACCCTGAACTATTGCTCTGTGACTCATTATTATTCTGGCTTCCCTTGTAATGAGTCAGTTACTTAGGATGCTTTATCCAGATACACATGGTGTATCTCTTATTGCTGTATTCCAATACTAGGTTTGGAAGACCTTGGAAGTAGTGATTCACAGATCTTTTTTTTTTTTTTCGACTGTTAGATCATTTTGCCAAGTCTTTTTTTCTTTGGTCGGTTAGGAGAGGGCGAGAGCCTTTGAAGACAGATACTGAAATCGCAAAGCTGGGAATTGATTTCTTGAAGTGTAGAGCATTGGTTGTGGTTTTTAAAGAAAGATTAGTCATTTTGAAAAAGTTGTGACTTAAGAAGATGCTTTGTTGTGGGCGTGTTTTTGACACCCTCCATCGTGAAGGGTCGAGTCTGATCTGTATGCACTGGCACGAGTGTCGCCGTAACTTTTTTTGTCGGTTTTGCCATCAAGTGAAAACGTTCCCCCCCTTCCTCTTGACCCAAATTTAGGAACTGGTGATTTGTCTTAGTCCGTATGCAGCGCCACGAGGCCTTTATAATAAGCTTTTGGAGTTTGGCCTGTCGTGTCAGTTTTATCTCTCATAACGCGACCTTTCGGTTAGGTGTGCGACAAGTGAGGTTGCGTCAATGCATCGAGTCAAAAGACGTTTTCTGTTTTTAAAACAAGATAGCGTCCGCATTTTCCCTTATTAATGTGATCATCAGGTCTTTCATAGAGGTATTTTACGAGGTCACAGTTATGGGATGTTTAAAATTAGCGGAGTCTTTAAAAGTATTGAACATTGTTTTGGATTACAGCTTGTTGTGCCGTAACTTGTGGTTAGCCGTTTCGGATCTGATTTTTTTTTTGATTGTCAGCAAAGTTAAAAGATTTTGTTGACAAGAAGCCAAAGAGTTTCTGTCTGTTGAATAGTTTGTTACACTCCTAGATTCTCTTGACTTCTGACATCCAGCCGTTAGAAAAGATACTTGGTGCCAGACTCCAGTAACTATGGTTCAAGAATTTAGAGGTTGATAGGAAAACAAGAAGCTAATGAAATTAGACGATTAGAGGTTTATAGTCAATGGCCCGTGTTGTTTACAATGAAGCTTGTACATCAGAAAATTGCGTTGTAGGAGAAGTGGCAAGGTACGTAGTCGTACTCCTAACCATTCTCGTGTTATTCCCCCCCCCCCGCCCCCCAATAAGTCTCATTAACCCTTAACCCGTGAGATGGAATTCATGGTACATAAGTGGTGAGGTGTGGTCCCAGCTACCACGTCAATTATTCACCAATTTGAATTAAATAGAGCTTCTTTTTTGTCAGTCATGTAATAGGCCAACAGGGTCCTTATAATTCAGGAAACGCCTTGAAACGATTCGTATAATCGTTTATTTACCAAAAAAAAAACCAAGGTAATACCAAGCATTGTAAAATGCTACAAGCTTCTGTATAGGTTTGTTATATACTTAAACGTGTATTTTTTAAAATAATAAATTGTTTCACACAAAATAACTGGTGTATTGCTAACAGAGTAGAAGATATTAAGTTATGAGAATGAAAAGATTACACTGTTCAGCATCATTTTTAATGTCTTTATGATGTTATCTGATTTGAAACCAGTGTTTTATGCTGATTTCAAATATGGAATTAGTTTTTTTCCATCACGTATAGTTTTTCAACAAATCTGCTTTAATGATGTGCTGAGATATGCTATATTTCAAGATTATTGGTTGGCGGCTGAGTTTACAATCAAAAGTCAACAAAAATTACTTTTTGCAAATCTCAAATAACATATAACATTGTAAAATAGTTACATAATCAGTGAGGTGAGGTCCCAGGGACGATTATTTTTCTACCTACAATTTCCCTTTCTACCCAGGGATTCTGACTGACCAGAATTCTACTAGATAGTAAAAGCTAAGAAGGTACTGAGGGAATGACCCTTGTAACTTTATTGTTCCAAAAGTTACTAATAATTTATGGTTTAAGTGTTAACCTGAAATCATCATCATCACACCCTTATCCCGCCTGAGGCGGGGTCGGGTCTGCGGGTTCTAATCCTCCACTCCCGCCTATCCCCCACCAGGTCCCTCTCCACCCCCGCATGCCTCCATGTCCCTTTGCACCACCACCTCCTCACTCCTCTTCCTCACATGCCCATACCACCTCAACCTATTCTCTCTCATCTTTTCCGCGATGTCTCCCACACCCAAACTACTTCTAACTTATTCGTTTCTTATTCTATCGACTCGTGACACCCCACTCATGTAGTGCAGCATTCGCATCTCAGCAACTTGCATTTGCCTTTCATGGTTCTTTCTAGCTGCCCAACACTCTGAACCATATAACATAGCTGCCCTAACGACAGTTCTGTAAGCTTTGCCCTTCAACTTTATGGGGACCCGGCGGTCACACAGGACACTACTTGCCTTTCTCCACTTCAGCCATCCTGCATTAATCCTATGAGACACATCGGAATCTATCTCCCCACTGCTCTGGAAAACTGATCCTAGATAACGAAACTCTTGCACCACTGGTATCCCTTCACCCCCGCAACGAATCTCACCCCCTTGCCCCTGGCCACTAAAATTGAAAGGTAGGTACTCTGTCTTCTTCATGTTCACCTGAAGTCCCCCTCTTTCCATTGCTGTTTTAATGTCTTGTAGGCCCTTTTGTGCATCCTCCTTGGATTCCTCAAGCCTTCCCACATCATCAGCGAATACCAGACACTGAGGGGCCCATTCCCCTATTCCTGTCAGCAGCTCATCCATTACTAGAGTGAACCGGGTCTCTAATGACGTTGTAGTTGATGGGACCTTAAACTCCAACAAACAAACAACAAACTAGAGTGAACAGATATGGGCTAAGAGCCGACCCTTGATGCACGCCCACCTGCACGTTGAAGCGTGCAGTGTTTCTCCAGGCTGTCCTCACCCTAGCAATCGATCCATCATACATACACTATCCTAATATGTCCTTCATCGACCCCTTTCTTCCTTAAAACGCTCCATACTAACTGTCTAGGGACACTGTCATATGCCTTTTCCAGGTCAACGAATACTGCATGGAGGTCCTTCTTTGCTGCTCTATGCTTCTCGATCATCCGTCTTAGAATAGAGATTGGTTCCATGGCGGACCTACCAGGCATAAACCCGAATTGATTTTCCCAGACACTAGTTCCGGCTCTGAGGCGACCTTCTGTGACTCTCTCCCACAGCTTCATAGAATGGCTCATCAGCTTAATGCCCCTGTAGTTTCCACAGTCTTGGGCATCACCGTTACCCTTGAACAGTGGAACTATCCAACTCTCTCGCCATGCAGATGGCATCCTGTCTTCATTGGCTAACTTATTGAAAAGCCTGTCTAGCCATGTAATTCCGGTGGTACCCAAAGTGCGCCAGACATCCACAGGGATCTTATCAGGGCCTACTGCTTTTTGACCCTTCATCTTTTGGAGGGATCTGACTACCGGTATTTCAGTGTTAACCTGAAAATCGCCTTTAATTAAGCACTTCCTACTGCCATATACAGTACATTACATGCAGTATACCGTCACTAAATGGTTGAAGTGACACCGTGTTGTGGATCCAAGAGCATACTGTACATTTTGATCCTGGCTATCAATGACCTTAGATTTCAATATGTAGCAAGGGGATCTCGTGACTGATAAAATGATTATGTATTTTCCTCAACCAACCCCGGGTTTCACAATTTCACTGTTTTGTTTTTAGATTCTGAGGTGGGGGTACTCTTTCATTACTTCATCCTGTACTCATCTGTTTTATACTTAGACACTTAAGTAGGGTACAAATCGTGACACAAGAAAACATTCAGAGTGCATTTTCGATTTTGAGTGAGACCGGTAGTTCCTTTCAAGTGCGAATAACGCCAGTAACCATGGGAAGGAGGACACCCGTGGCCCATGTGACATCTCTTAAAATGAACGGTTTTTTTACACAGCCAAAGAAGGATGGTTCTTTTTTCAACATGTAGAACCTCGCCCTTGACGTTGGTAGATATTCTTACAAAATAAACCTAAAAAATGTTTGTTGGAGGTAGCAATTGCAATAAATACGGAGTTTCATGTTGTTCTTTCATACATCATCATAATCGTGTAATGGCCATCTATCGCTCTAGAAGTTTCACAAATTGTAACGGCGAAACCTAAATTTATGACTGCAAGGGCAAGTTGAAAGTTTACTGAAAATCTCCGGGAAATGTCATGAAAATGAAAGATGCCGTTGTCGTCAGTATTTATCTTGTTTCTTTGTAAGTATTAAGGACCACGCCCGCTCCAAACTCCATTACCCTTCTGTCCCCAGTTTGAGGTTAGTTGCCCCAATTTCATTAGACAGAAGTTTCGTTTTCTGCACTGACAAGATGAGATTGGATTAAAGGTCAAATGCCATTTCCGTTCAATTGCTTGCTGTAGTCCTGAACGACTGTTTTTGTGAAGTACTGTATCAGGTTTCTTGGCGCAGTGTAGGTTCAACTTTGTCTCCACTTTCTGGAACGTTTTGATCCCACACTAGTTCATAGGCATATTCATCTTTCATTCTTCACCCTAGTGTTTTAATGATTGGATGAAGCGATAGATTTCTTGTTTTTAAAACTGTAGGTGAGGGGTTCAAGCTGTATTTATGACACCAAGTCGACTTGAGAGCGTTCTGACCTGGTTTTGTATAGATTAATCAATCAACAGGTATAAGACATTATATTTTAATTTACAACTTATACAGATCGGCGAAAACTACTATTTCTGCCTATGCCTGATGGTGGGTGCCCCCTGCTTATCTCGCTTACGAAGAGCTGTTGAACACAGGAAGTCTGACAAGCGTTGTTAACAATTAGGACATGGTAAAAGTTTATGTTCAGTTTGCAAAACAACTACAAAGTGCTATTTCCCATCTTTTGCTTAGGGTTTTACCTCCTCACCCATTGATGTGAACATGAGTCATGTGCCCAAACACCCACTCGATCATAAATCATGATCTGAAAATGTATAGATGGGCTGTATCCATTTTTTCGTTTGCCTTGCTCTGCCAGATTCAACAGCTCACTGACAAATGTTCTTACTTGTCTGCTTACGCTATATACCACTGGTGTTTCTTTTTCAAAGGACCCGTATTTCTGTCTGGGTTTAATAATTCCGGTTTAATATATATAGCTCAAGGTCATAACTTTTCCAACAAATAGCTAAACAGTTATAGCTTATAAAAGTTACAAAATGCCTTTAATAATGAATAACGGTTGGAAAGCATTAAGTAAAGGCATCTTGCAACTTTTATGGGTTTTAACTGTTTAGCTATTTGTTGGAAAAGTTATGACTTTGAGTTGACCTTCTTGACTTGTTCATCATTTTGTGAGATGACCATTGGTCCAATTTGCATGATTTTTTCTCATTGTGCATAATTTGATAGGCCCAATAACTTTCCAATTGACTTTTTCGATGCATCACAAATGGGTCCCAAGATAGGTCCCACAAAGGGCCGAATAGGCCCCTTGCAGGGCACATAAAGGTCACCATTCGTTGGAGATCCAATCCCTGTATCAATTTATCCATTTCTCCAACGGTTTAAAAGTTTGGGGGGGGGGCGACGACAGACTTAATCACCACCCTGTATATATCATCATCATCTTACCCTTACCCCGCCTGTGGCAGGGTCGGGTCCACGGGTCCAATGAACATCTCTGACTGGAGACACTCCAGTCAGGCGTCTGAAACCCGCAGGAATATTGGCGGGAGCGGCGAATTGCGTTGGACACACCAGTTCTTGTCTGATCACTGAAGTTAAGCAGCACAACCCCAGCTAGCAACCCCGCCCTTTCCCTGCCTGTGGAGGGTCATGTCTGCAGGTTGCATCCCTCTACTGCCAACTATCTCCCATCAAGTCCCCGTCCACACCACACATTACCACATCCTTATGTACAACCTGCACCAGGGTCTGCTTTTGGTCTTCTCCTACACTGGGTATTTCCACCTGCATTCCCATGGCAGCACAGTTATCAATCATCCACCGTATTCACCTGATTTTACTCTGTGTGACTTTTGGCTTTTCCCCAAACTTAAATTGACGATGAAAGAACTCATTTCAATACCATCCCGGTCGTCCAAAAGGCTTCGACCAACATACTAAAGGCAATTGTGG
Source organism: Trigoniulus corallinus (assembly GCA_013389805.1). Taxonomy (NCBI): domain Eukaryota; kingdom Metazoa; phylum Arthropoda; class Diplopoda; order Spirobolida; family Trigoniulidae; genus Trigoniulus; species Trigoniulus corallinus. The sequence continues at coordinate 41,005,588 of JAAFCE010001036.1, read as the reverse complement.
CCTTTGAGTATAAAAAATGTTTCCAGTGCTGTATTGACTCACAAGAAGACTTTTTAATAAACAAGAATGAAAAAACCAAAATAATAATCGCATTTTTTTTAAACCATTCTCATCAGATCCGGGACAGACTGTGTATTATGCTTATTGATGAAAATGAAGTATTAAAGCATAGTTTTTGCAATAATTTGCGTTTATTTCAAAGTTTTTATTCAACCCTTAATTACTTAACAGTAGTCTGTCAGACTACTCGAATGTCAAAAATCCATGGTTTTTTTAGTTTCCTGAAACACAGAATTTTGTGCCTCTGTGTACCATCCTAATTATGGAACTAAAGGCAAATTGCACTAAAACCATGTTAATTTTCCTTTCATATTATTAATTATTAAAAATCAGTAGTCTGGCAGACTACTGTTTAGTAACAGTGTATGTGCAAAACATTAAAAAAATTATAGTGACGTGCTTGGATGAATGGGTAAATGGGTAAGTAGCTGAGATATGAATGCTGCAGTACATGAGTGGGATGTCAAGAGTTGATAGTTAGGAAAAGTATCCTAGAGAAGAGGAGGATTGGATATAGGAGCAGGTTGGACATTAGGATATGGTAGTGTAGGTGGCAGATTGTGACCTGTTAGGATACAGCCAGGAGTGGAGGGCTAGAACAAGTAAAGAAGTCCCCATCAGTTATTACCTTTGAAACCTTGATAAGGCCCTTTCTCTAAAGGTCCCCACTGACGATCACGAAATTCCAATCGCTCCATGCCAAAATGAATGTTGCACTCCAATTTTCTATCGTGAATGCATAATATAATGTGGATTGGATGGAGTGATGAGAAAAGGACGGATTTCCATCTGTCCAAAAATCCTTCACTCTGCTCCAACCGTCCATCACTCCAATCGACCATGAGTGTGAAAAAGTGATGGGATGGACCGATGTAGTGGCCCTATGGAGCGTTCGTGAGTGCCAAATCATTGTTGATTTTGGACCATTGCAATCTCGACACATGTGGTAGATGGACGGGACCTTTTTTTTTTCTCTGCATACTGATAATGGCTGATGATTAATCTGTTGATATAAGGAGCAATTCTTCAACCATGAGGACACTTGTAATAATTACTTTATCAATAACTCAAAAAATAATTAATAACAAATAAAATATTACCAAACAATTTGGTGATTGAATTAAAGTAATTAATAATAATTTTCAGGTTTGGTTTATTGGCGTTTTAGGGCCCTTCAACTACATGCTCATTAGAACCCCGCCCACTACGTAGTTCTAATGCAGAGACTGCACAGACACAACATAATGTGATGATTTTCTGGTATAAACAGTATCCAGTTTTCCCTAAGCGGCCACCTACTGTATGCCAGTACTAACTCGGGATGCACTGCTTAACTTCAGCGATCAGACGATAACTAGCCACCCCTTATTATTTCAGGAGTGATTCATTGGAATGAAGTGATTATCGTCAGTGACCCCACAACATTTCTCTTCACTCCAGCCACTCCTGACACTCCACTCCACTGCCTCACCACTCCATTTGGCATGATCGTCAGTGGGGACCTTAACTTTTCTTTGAGTTACAAAATACTTATTGGCATTTTAAAACTGCCCTATTCCTCATTCTTTGCCTTTGAAATTTACATATGGGACGGCATATGATGTTAAGAGAAATCCTTGAAGAACCTACTCCTGAAGAATGACCCTCAACATCAAAACCTGAAAAACGGAAAATATGTGCATTTTATCCAAAAAAATTGAAGGGAATGACAAGATATTGCTGCAAGTGCTGTTTTTGGGCTGTTTAAGGGAACCACATGGGGAAATATGTGTAGTGTGTGAAACCATGTAATTATTTAACTGATTTATATTTTATGTTTGTTACCTAATACTTTAATAATAAAAAATGTGCATTTGAATCACATTTTGAATTATTAAATTAATAAACAAATAGGTAGTCTCAGGGACTACTGTTTAGTAACAACGTTGCACTTCGAGAAGGTTAGTAATTAAGGGTTAAAAAGCTGCACTTTCTTCATGAATTTTGTGAACTTCAGAGCCAATTCCAGCCAAGTAGTTAAGTTAATAAACAGTTAGTGGTGAACGTCGACGATGACGATACGAACGATACGAGGTCA
>JAAFCE010001036.1:40974954-41003051 GCA_013389805.1 Trigoniulus corallinus | reverse complement strand
CAAATGCGCAAGCTCAATTGCTGGTCTGCTTTTCGTGAGCATGCACAGTTGCCTCATTTGACCTCGTATCGTTCGTATCGTCATCGTCGACGTTCACCACTAACTCTCTATTAATACCAAAATCTGAGATAAATCAACTCATAACAAATGAAAGTATGGGGAATTGGCAAAGCAATAACTGTTTTCAAAATAAGTTATTTCAACTCAAAGTCAAAAATGGGTACCCGGGTATGGACCTAAGAGTTAGTAGCGTTTGTAAATTAATTCTGTATGCCCGAATGTGTATAAGAGAGGAGACTGAAAATAAGCATATGACGCCCTTTTTCCCAACAATATTAATTATCATCATACCGTTATCCCGATTGTGGCAGTTTCGTGTCCGCAGGTTCTAGTCCTCCGCTCCCGCCTATTTCCCTACCAGGTCCCCGCTCACCGCACACACTACCATACACTTACGTGCTACCTGCTCCCACGTCCTGTAACGGCCTCCACATTCCACGACCGGAATTGGAGACTAGCCCCTTATCTTGCTGAGATTGTTCTGACTGTGGGTACCCTAGCCAGGCGTCTTGAACCTTCAGGAATGTTGGACGGATTATCTGTGAGGGATGCCGGTCTACTACCCCACAGAAGTTTAACGCATTATCTGCCATGGGAGCCGAGGTCTGCAGCCCCATGACATTGCGAATGCCTGATGACGACTGCCCGGGACCCGCTCGCTCACCCCTGACGACCGCCGGCACTGGGATTTTAAATTTTCATTTTTTGTTAGTTTTCTATGTCTATTTTTGGTGTTAGGTTGGCGGAAGCTATTTCGCTCCTCCCCTCCACCCTTGAAAGGATCATGCATCAACCCTTTCGTGCATAGTGAGGTTCCTCTACCCGTCCACCTGCGATAACTGTCTGAAAACAATAATAAGAAATCTGCAAAGTTTCAGGTAAAAGGTATGCATTAATGATTTTGTTGATACTGATGTAGCATGTTGTCTGGCCTATTGCATGCTACTAACTAGCAGTAGAGATTAAACTCCATGCATACTTTTTTGTAATAATGTTGAAGTCGAAAAATATGTTACCATGATATTGAAATAGGGACCAGGGCTTATAAGGTGTTGAAATCATATTGATTTTTTTTTTTTCAAATCTCCTTTCGTCGTTTTTTTGTGGGTGGTGTTGTGTACTGTGGTGATGAGTAACATATGTTTACCCATATGGACTCTCCGTTCACTGCTGAGATGCTTGACAACGACCCGGATTTGGACGCCATCTTTCCTGTTTTCTGTACTACGTTCAGCAGCTGTCTGGCTAAGGAAAAAACCACAAACTTCACATATATTTGACACCAAAATATTTTTTTTTAACCTAGAAGACACTAATCGTTCATTTAACAGCTACTTTTCCGAGAACTTTTTAACAGTTGGTAAGCATACATCGAGAATTAATCCGCCTGATAAGCTGTTTGCCGCATTGGTCATTATGGCATCTCAATCTTTTATCCTTGAAAATTCTTAAGCGGTCTTGTGACGCTGAGCGAAAAGGGCAACGTTAAAAAAGCACTTAATAGGTTTAGGACCAACATTTAGAAATGTAAAGGCGAAGGACATGATCCGTTTTTCGCTAGAAACGAAAACTAAAACCGGAAACGCAGTCGTCTCCTCTTCTTTGAGACACTACATTAATGACGTGTGATTCTCTCTTTCTCCCCTTCTGTCACTAACTTAAGACAGTCCATGCATTTACCAAGTTGGGGCATCCAGTTTCAGATGTCCATATCTCAATTTTCTCCACTTAGCAACGGCGTCCTCTCTTTGGCATCCGATGAAGAAGGGTCATTGCTTTAAGGCCCATCAGTAGGAGACGACACGACAAAGGATGTTATGTTCTGTATTCTTGTGTGTTCATTCTTGAGAAATTCATTGACAGTTGAAATTCAAGCCTGTCGGAACTGAATGCTGTTCATTCATTCAATTCTCAATGAATCCAGCAGCTTCTTTGGTAGTGTGGTTGTCCCATGAATGTGGGGTTACGTGCCAAATCCTGATAGATTGCTACTTTCCTTTTGGTTGAAGAAGCCTGTATTTCTTCTTTCTTTAACAAATTAATTGCCCGCTTCGAAAGAATCCGGGTATCCATAAGTTGGAAAGGGCGAACTACAAAAACAAAAGACACGAAGGGTATGTAGGGGCCTATATGGAAATCGGTAGAATGAAGACGAGAGAAAGAAACTGGAATCCTGGAATTACTGTTGGACTATGGTCTTACTTAGTTGGGTACCTACCGAATGCTACAACAGCTTTTAGTCACCTCTTACAGAATGAAGGGATACGGTGTACCCTGTCTATTTTGCTCCAGAAGTCGCATACGAATTACCTGCAATAATTAGCAAATCTTTGCCTAAGTACACTATTATTTCAGAAATGAGCACTACTCGTTGCATGGGTCGTGTTTTTCTCCCGTTAACAGACAAAAGACAAAATGATTTGCATTTTCTATGAAGTAGTACTTTAGGGGATTTTAAAACTGAAGCAAGATGAATTTTATAAAGGGATGCCAGACAAAAATGAAATTTCTAAATGATTAGGCGAACAATATTGTAAATAACTGGACAGAAATGGGTGTAATTCCCTAATCATTGCCAATTTACCAAGTAGCAATGAGGATTTTGACGTGTTTACTTTAGACGTTGCCACCGGATAAGTACTTTGTGGCGAAAGATGATTGCCCAGTGTTAATAATGGGGGTTAGGCTCGCATTATCAAATTATTTAAATGTTCCATCTTAACAAATCGAAGGAGATAGGAGTAAAAAGACAGTATGCGACAGGACCGGGATAAATAGACAAGAAAGGAGAAAAATTTGGAGGGGTTGGGGAAAATCATGGAATCTCATGGAAGCCATGAGATTCCAAGGCCATCCAAGGCATTTTTCCCGCCTGTGGCAGGTTTGGATACCCATTTGTCCTGTCGGAAGCCTTACACGTGGGTGAACCCCATTGCACAGTGTTTTTTCACATATAGTTGCCGACCTAATGCTTCAACTCCCTACGTATTTAACGTCGACCATTGAACGGTTCCTTTCGTGCATCTGGAAATGTTGTCTGGTGGTCTATTTCACTCCATGTAGAATGGATTCTTTTACGCGCAGGTGACATTGTGCACGCATTACATGGAACCATAACTTCCCGCGCTGTATTGCATGCAGTTAACGGGGTTCATTTTGTTAGACAAGGTCATTTTTAGCCTGTTAGGAGCACAGACCTTTCGTCAATTCTTTGACTGCATCCCTAGAGGTTAACGGAATCTTAGCAGCTGGCAGGAGGTATAACTACCGCCATCCCGAACCTAATGAATATTCGAAAGCGTGGGCAGTCCATGTCTTACCCAATGCTAATTAAATACGTCTTGTTTTTGTTGTGCCTGTCTTTGGCCGTATTGTGATTCTGAAGTACATTGCCTCCTATTCGTTGTGAAATAAAACGCGGGAAGAACAAATATTGCCTGTGTACACATGTCCTGATATGACCCATTGGCAGTTTTTTCTCATCCATTCGCGATTGTGAAAACAGTTCAATGATAAGCCATAGAAACCAGGAAAATAAACAAACGAAAACGACTACAATTGAGTCAAAATGAAAACATTTGTGCATGTTCTCAATGGTGTAGTTGAATAAACAGCTTTTGAGACAAAATGCAGTAGTATTTCGATTTCACTGACGGTCGTGAACTTAAGAGCCAGCCAGTTATGCTCAACACCTTGTTTACAAGTTGTACTCTTTCTGCCTGTGTGCATTTAATAAAACGATTTGGCCTTTATATACATCAGGGGTGTCAAAGTGGCGGCCCTAGAAGCCTAGAGTTGCGGCCCTCACAACCGATATCATGTAGTATACATATGCAGTTGGCTACTCAGAGGCGTTACGAGAGGGTGACAGTTGCCCCTGGCATAGTTGGAATGGGGTACCATGTGCCATAGTTGGATTAAAACTATTGTTAATTAAATACTGCTTCGACAATTGTCTTGGTAATTTTAAAAGCAGATTTGTCAACACTGCATGGCCCTCCTGACAACCCACATGTTACGATGTGGCTCTCGGGGTGCCACGAGTTTGACATGCCTGAGATAGATCACTTCATAATACTTTTTACGTTCCAAAATTCGTAATTTTTGATTCGGTAACAATACTCATGCTTAGAATAAAGAGAATAGACACCTGTATTGAAGTTATTCAAAAACTACTGGACATACATTAATAAAATTTGGTATGTAGACACAATAGTATACAATAGCAATTTATGCCCTTCAATGGGGAAAATTGTAAAATCATGAGTAATTCGCATGACAGCAGGAATGTTCATATCTCTGACATTGCACGATGGTGCCGAAAATTCGACTGATAGTGTAAGGTTTCCTCTATGAGGCACACAGGGTACACAGCGAGCCATCATATTGATTATGAGACAGTTGTTGTGTCCCGGAGGCATCTGCACCCAATCCTGCATCAAAGCAGTTCTTAGCTCCTGGATTGTTGTGGAATGTGGTTGGTGAATTGTAATTGCCCTCCCAAGTGCATCCCAGACATGTTCAATAGGATTTAGGTCTGGAGATCTGGCTGGCCAATCAAACCGCTGAATATCCTTACTTTGAAGATATTCATCCACCATTTGGCCCCTGAAGAGTCGCACATAAGATCTCTCTGTTCCTTGGAACAGTGAGGGAACCTCTGTCGAATACGTGGAGTGATGTCTGACCACACCATGCCACCTTCACCTTCATAATGGTCACTTTCCCTGATGTTGGAGAGGCTATAGAGGGTCCTAGGTGCAAGGGTGGGTTCAGCTGCCTCAGGTACTCATCTGTTGTCTCATAAACAGTACGATGACTCGCTGTGCAACCTGTTTCTCTTAGAGGGGATCCCTGTGTGTCTCATTTTCGGCACCGTCTTGCATTGTCAGATATACCGTATTATCTCGAGTATAATATGCACCCCAAATTTAAAGATTTAAGTTAATGTAATAATCTTAATTCCTATGTATAATACGCAGGTTAAGTTTGCCATTTGGCTTAGCATTGTTGTTAACATACTGTACATGAAGTCCTAAAACAACTTCTGATGAACTTCTGGCATTGAAATCTACATAATCACATGATTGGAAACATAAATAGGCCTACATGCATCATTTTGAAAGCATCCGGCAACTAATTTTCTTTACACGTGCTTAGTGGGGAGCGGCGAATTGCATTGGACTCACCAGTTCTAGTCTGATCACTGAAGTTAAGCAGCGCAACCCCAGCTAGTACTGACATGGGTGGCCGCTTGGGAAAACTGGGTACTGCTAATATCCAAAAATCGTCGCATTAGGCAAGGCACAAAATGAGGCCGCAGGGTGACGCAGCTCTGCGAAATTCATCTAGCAGACAATCACTGTTACGTTGAAAGCCATTTTAGTTGACGCAAATTGCAAACCAGTATGTTGAAAAACTGCGATTCAATGTGCGGTGATTGCCTGCTAGCAGAATTTCGCAGGGCTGCGTCATGCTGTGTCACCCTGCGGCCTCATTTTGCGCCTTGCCTAAGTTTAGTGTCTGTGAAGTCTCTGCATAAGAACTATGCTGTGGGCGGGGCTCTAATGACCTTGTAGTTGAAGGGCCCTAAAACACCAACAAATAACAACAACAACGTGCTTAGTGTTCCTCTGGAAATGGCTGAAATTTTTATCCCTATGTATACTGTAATATGCACCCAGACTTTGCACCCAATTTTTTGGGAAAAAAGCCGCGTATTATACACGAGATAATACGGTATATACTGTATACATTACTACTGTCATGTGAATTGCTCGTGATTTTACATATATCCGTGTTGTGGGGCATAAATTTCTGTTGTCTATTACTCTATCTCCATATCAAATTTTTATTAATTTTTGTCCAGTAGTTCTTGAATAATTTCAGAAAAGTGTTTATTCTCTTAATTTTGAGTATGAGTGTATTTGCTTGCAGTATGGCAACAAGTATCTGTGGGGAAAAAATCCCGTATGAGAATTCACAAATGTCATTTCGATATATTGAGGGCGTCTCCAAGGAGAAGGGAATGGTCGTTTTTTTAACTAAAGTTTGTATTGATTTGCATTGACATCGACACTATTTATGAGTTTTTTTAGGGTTTGGGGACTGCCTAATTGACGTTTTTATGTTACGCGACGTATTTAAGGGACTTTAGTGTTTTGTCAAGTGTTTATTGGAAGCGTTTATCTGTCTGTCGATCCCTCCACGAATTCTCCCGTTCAGACCCCCATTCATCAATCAAGTATCCAGATTCTCGCGTCTGTTTATAGTAGTCCTTTTATGTGGTCTAGTCATAATTCACCTTCTTTCACTTAGCTGTAGCTTTTACGAGATATAGTCTGTAAAGGGCATTTCAAACTTGCTTTTTTTTCTTTGCCGGAACCGACCCTAAGTCCCTACTTCACTCTACAGTAGTTAGTATTGTTCATGTACATGGAGAACTCATTAGTGAGTATGCACTGCTTGTTGCTGTCTTCCTTCACCTTAAAGTGTTCGGTAAGATTTGCGGGGTAGGAAACACTCCGAGTGGCTTGTTGAAAGAGAAATCCAGTTGCAGAGATTAGTATTGTATAAATTTAGTCAGTGGTTGTCAATTGGGGAGCAGCTGCCTAACCCCGTGGGGGGCATAAGATTCTTTGAAGGGGTTATAAGTAAAAACATGTAACATAAAGTCTGATCAACTTAGTTAAGGGGACCAGAGCAAAGTTGACTGCAGTGAATATTGCTTTGTTGATGTCTGAGCGTGCACTAATCTCCGTCACACGTCCATATCTATATCTCAAGGCATGGGAGTTAGATGTGATACCCCAAGAAATCTCATTAGATGTATTAAGTTGAGAAACGCTATAGTAGGCATAGCACTTCATTTCATGTCCTACATTATTCTGTATGGCCTAAAGAACCGGGATAGACATGTAGAGGTAAGACTAGTCTAAAGGTTTTCATTATCAACAAGGCAGTGATTTACCTTGTCTGGTGTATGACGAGAACCGCCTGTTAAACCAGTTATTGGTTCTACAGCCTTCAGGATACATCAACCGGGCAAAGGGGATGGCGTTCTCAACGGATGCATATTTAAATGTTGTAACATGTAGAGCAGCGGTCTTCAATCTGGGGGTTCCGCGAATCAAAATGAAAATTCGTTAGCAGCGGCAAGATATACTTTTCTAATGGTGGGATGGGGTTCCCCCAAAACATCTCACAGTTTTAAGGGTTCCGTGAGTCGACAAAGTTTGAAGACCACTGATGTAGAGGATAGAAGAAGGCAAAAGGTGGTTTGTGGACGACATCACATGCCCATACCACCTCATCCTCTTTTCTCTACTTCAATGTTTCTTACTTTCTTACACACTAATGGGTTGGGGAGTAAGCCAAGCAGCCATAACAGGCCGAACTCTCAGGAGGCTTGCAGGTGAGGAGGAGGTAGGTGTAAAGGATGTAGGAGAAGGGAAATTTACAGCACCCAACGTTCCCTACCCTTTCACATTTGGCAGCATTTAAGAGGCCATGATAGTATTTCTCCCACCTCTTGGTTATGCCTGCTTATTGAAACAGATCCCTACCACTACTTTCCTTGACCGTTCTGGCCCTGGTTACATCCTTACTGGTTCTATCTCTTGGCTTGGTCAGTCAGAAAACTTCTCCGTCTCTCTCTCTCTCTCCTTCTTTTGTCCCCAACTCCTCATTTACGGCCTCATGCTTGGCCAGGGCAATGGTCCTTCTAGCATTTTTCTTTGCCTATATATAGGTTGTCTTTGAACTCTGGCCTCCCATTTAAAGCCACTTATGGAATGCCACCTTCTTTAGTTTGACGGCAGCTTCCACCATGTCTGCCTACCCTGAGAATTGCCTCCTACTCTAGCCATGCCAAACATTGCCTTTCCACATCTGATCTTCCTTGCAATGCTTTCCCACACGGCATCCGCTGATCCTTCCCAATACTCGTCTACCTGTTTGAAAAATCTCCTGCCTGATTTCTTTCTATTGTGTGACTTATTCCATGTTATCCTAAATCAATTGCTTAACGACAGCCTCTTGATAACTACTTCATGCAGAGGTCTACGGCATTGCCTGTTAGCATATATAATACCCTGTATTTTAACTCTGTGCTCTTCAAGTAATTATTGGGAACCCCAGCTAGTACTGGCATGGGTGGCCCCTTGGGAAAACTGGCTACCACTAATACCCAAAAATCGTCACATTAGTGTAGTGTCTATTCAGTCTCTGCATTAGAACTACACAGTGGACGGGGCTCTAATAACCTTGCATTTGAAGGGACCTAAAACACCAACAAATTCAAATATTTATTTCGCAGCTACTATGATCCCATGTCTACCCCCCCCCCAGACAACCAGCCAATATTCCTGCACGTTCCAGACGACCCCAGTCAGACACCCAGTCGGACACCCCAGTCAGAGCATGTTCAATGGACCCGTGGACCCGACCCTACCACAGTTGGGATGGTCCTATGTCTGTGACTTAAAACTGTCGAAATCTTAGAGAAAACATGGAAATTTTCTTCATGTTCAAGTGTAAAGTACGTACTGTATGTTAGACACATCAGATTTCATGATCGCTGGTTCAATTCTGGTGAAGGAAGTACATTCTTTCAAGTCAGAGACTAGTCCGAAGTCCACCACCCGTCTGTGCATATATATAAAGGAACCGTTGCTACATTGCCATATGAACATTATTGTCCACATCCCACCAATGCTGTCAAATGTCACAAATAATGTCATTACATAAGTTACATACACCTAATCTATTAAACCAAACAACGATACACGATTACCTGATGTCCTAAGTACATAAGTTTCTTCTAAATCGAGTCGATGGTTTCTTCTTCGATAGAAAAACCTAAAAGTGTACCCCGCTAACATGAACCGTTAAGTCACCTCTTTAACTGCGTCCCTTTCCGCGAAATGTGTCAACTTGACCGTTATCAACAAGCCTTTCTCTTCAGGCGCCAATTATTAGAGAGTTAGTGGTGAACGTCGACGAAGACGATACAGAGGCAGCAATACGATACGAGGCCAAATGAGGCAAATGCGCGCAAGCTCAATTGCTGGTCTGCTTTTCGTGAGCATGCCCAGTTACCTCATTTGGCCTCGTATCGTATTTTTGCCTCTGTATCGTCTTCGTCGACGTTCACCACTAACTCTCTATTAATTTGAGAGCTGGAATACCGACGTTAAGAGACTCAACAAGCAAACCAATCAGTTGCTTTTTTTATGAGACCCATGCTGGAATAATAATTAAATTTTTTGACAACGTTGTGAAAATCCAGTATGTGGCTGGAAGTCAGCCTACTCTCTCTCTCTCTCTACTCTGGAATGTGTGTATCATGTATTGCGGATACTTGTGAAATTCCGCTTCATCACCCATTGCCTGGTCACCGACTGACCTTGTTTTATCTGCTTTGGAAGATAATGTAAATATTATGCTGATATAAAATGAAGTCGAGCTGAGCGGTATGCTGCATATGGCTAATGATGAGATGAGTTGGGCGTGGTATTAATATAGTCGGTCTCTGTACAACGAATGGCGAGGTCGTCAGATTAACCCCTATGGTGTAGTAGCCCATTAATAAAACTGCCACAAGTTGGCCTGTTATGCAACAATGTTTAAACAGCTTAAGATAGGCTACTTCGAAAAATGCAATGCATTCCGATGTCTGAGCTTAGTGCTGTTCGTTGTTTTCAACAATGCCCCTCGGAAGGTTTATTTTCAGTTCATTCATATCTTCATCACTTTTCGCTTCCATTTTGCGTGAAATATTTGGGCTGGCAGTGTAATATCGATTCCAATATCGATTTTGTGGGATGTTGACTGGAAACCACTGTTTTCTCTTGCTTCTGGTTAATTTTGTTGTCAATAATACAATAGTCACTACTCTGCATGCTATGTTGTTCGTGGTCTCATTTCGATATTAAAACTGTCTGAAACTGGTACTGCAGTAGTAAAGAGTAGCAAGCTGGCAGTGTAACAAGTGGCATTACTGGTTTGGTTCCGCCCACTCCCTAACTTGTAGTGATGCCACTAATGAAATATGAATGGCATTTCCGCAGTAGGAGATGGGATGGGCCATCATGTGAATATTAGACAGAGCATTTTTTTCATCGACAATAATTTTCAGTAAGATATTGTTGAGAATAAAAGTATTTTGACACTTGTTTCTGTTTTTATCGTTAGTGTCTCATATTACTCGACAACTTTCTCTTTTATCTTGAACCAGTGGTGGTGGTGGTGGTTCGATTCTTAATATAGTAATTTATTTCTTTTGGAAAAGAAAGGCGGAAGAGGTAAATTTAAGCATGCCTTCCATCAGATAGTGGGTGCGGTGTGGTTTGTGTGAGAAATATAACTCCCTTACATGAAAATGAATCTGTAGAGTAGGCCCTATCACATTTCGAACTCACAGCACAAATGTGGATCCAGGAATACCTCAGTTAGTGCGGTTAATTGGTTCGTACCGTAGTAAGTCAATCTGCTCTACATGAAATATTGCTTCTGTAAGAAAATTACAGAAATTTCTTTTTCTGTTTCTTCTCTTCCTTCATTTGTTACTGTATTATTTTCATTCGTTAGGTACTATACTCTCTCAGAGGTTTGTGTTGCTGGGCACTCCCCGGTGAAAAATTTTCCAAAACATTTTCCTAGTGAAAGTGGCAATCAAGGCACGTTCTTGGAAAGGAGAGCAGGTTATCAGATGGTGGGAATTGTCCACCAAAACAGCGGAATTCACACAGGAAGTACACAGGCAGTAGGGACAGGGTCGTCAGAAAAATTAGAAAATGTGGGAGAGTCATTTTAGGCCAGGCTAGAGTAGGAGGTACATTCCAGGGCAGGCAGACATGGTGATGGAATGACGAGGTAGAAGCAGCCATCAAGCAAAAGAAGGCTGCTTTAAACAGGTGGGTGGAGATAGGGGATCACGAGTCTAAAATACAATATAGATAGGTCAAGACCACTGCCAGGAGAATCATTTCTTTGGCCAAAACCCAGAATTATGAAGCCTTCTATGATCAGTTAGAGGCAAAGGAAGGGGAAAGAGAAGTTTGTAAACTGGCCACGGCTATAGATAGAGCAGCTAAAGATACGCCCTGAGCCATAACAGTGAAGGATAGCAACGAAAGGGTCCTGTTTTCTTCGTCTGAGGTAATGAAGAGGTGGAAAGAGTATTTCCCCAGCCTCTTTAATGCTGCAAGGGGAGAGGGCGACATTGATACCCATCTTACTTCTTCTAGGGTGGTGGACAGCGTAACAGAGGAGGAGGTAGTCAAGGCCCTTAAGAAGATGAAAGGCTGAAAAGTTATAGGCCCAGACAGAGTCCCCATTGAAGCGTGGCTTAGCCTAGAGATGCCAGGAATCAGCTGGTTAGGGAAACGTTTCATAAGGATAGTTAGTGGAGATGGAACGCCATTTACCTGGCGTGAGAGTTGGATAGTACCACTCTTCAAGAAGAAATGTGATGTCCAAAATTGTGGTAACTATTGAGGTATTAGTCTAATGAACCATTCAATGAAGCTCTGGGAGAGAGTAATAGAATGTCGCCGCTGGGATAGAACTAGTGTCAGTGGGAATCAGTTTGGGTTCATGCCAAGTAGGTCCACAATGGAACTATGAGGCATATGAAGAGCATAGAAAAGTATAGGGTAGCAAAGAAAGATCTCCATGCCATCTACATCGACTTGGAGAAGGCTTATGACAGCGTTCCACGACAGGTGGTTTGGGAGGTATTACGAAAATGGGAGGTAGCAGGGTTTACTCGAGTAGTTCAGGATATGGTATGATGGTTGCATAGCCAGGTTGGGGTACACCAAGATTCATTCTTCTGGTTATGGACGAGCTGCTGACGGGTTCCTCAGTGCATGGTATTTGCCGACGATATTGGAAAACGTAGTGACTTTAGGGAACAAGCGGAGACGGGCATAAACGATACGGGCGACGACGGCGACGGGCCGACAGAAAAGGCAGGGCTATAGATAAACTTGAAGAAGACAGAGTATTAAGCTTTGAATTAGGAAGAAAAGGTAAATAGTTATTAAGATGGAAAAGGGAAAGTACTTGGGATCAACGTTCCATAGCAATGGGGAGATAGACTCGGATGTGACCAATAGAATCAGTGGGGATGGGTTAATTGGAGACAGGCAAGTGGAGTCCTGTGTGATAGGAGTGTCCCAATCAAGTTGAAAGACAAGTTTTACAGGGCAGTGGTTAGGCCCGCTATGCTAAATGAATCAGAGTGTTGGGAATTGAAGAAGAGCCATGTAATGAGAATGATGAGAATGCAAGTACCCGAGATGCGAATGCTGTGGTATATGAGCGGGGTGTCGAGAGCTGAAAAAGGTATTAATGAGTTTATGAGAAGTAGCCTGGCGATAAGGACGTCCCAGAAAATGATGACGTTAGGAGGAGCTCGTGAAGTGCATCTCAGGAATGCTGGTGCTTGGAAGTACCCAGGGCAGGGGGAGATCGAAGCAGACATGGGAAGGGAGCGGCGAGTTGCGTTGGACACACCAGTTCTCGTCTGATCACTGAAGTTAAGCAACGCAACCCCAGCTAGTACTGACAAGGGTGGTCGCTCGGGAAAACTGGGTACTGCTAATACTCAAAAATCGTCGCATTAGTGTAGTGTCTGTTCAGTCTATGCATTAGAACTATGCAGTGGACGGGTCTCTAATGACTTTGTAGTTGATGGGACCTAAAACACAAACAGACATGGGAGCAAGTTGTCCGTAAGGATATGGTAGTGTGTGGGATGGACGAGGACCTGGTGGGAGATAGACGGGAGTGGAGGGTTAGAACCCGCAGACCCGCCCCTTCCACAGGCGGGATAAGGGTATGATGATGACGATGATGAGGCACTGTACTCTTAGATTATTCGTCCTTTACCAGACTGTTGCTGATAAGGTACGAGGCTCCTGTGGTTGGAAGGATATCGATGGCTGAGTATAGGGAGAGGAAGGACCATCCATCTAAAATAAAGGAAATTAGGGCACAGGACGGATGGCGTCATGTTAGTAGGATCACGTTGGCGTAAAGGTTTTCCTTACCGCATATAGTGAATCAATCAGCACTGATTGAAATTTATTACTCAAATTAGAAACCCTACTGTGGCGAGGTACTTGTGTAGTTATAATAAGTGTGTTAGGGTGGCTCTCCCGTCATGACATAGGCCGTTAAGGGTTAGGGATGAATTGACGTTGCACTGTTGTGGTTGCTATGGGCGTTTATCGACTATCGGAGGTGACGCCGGACATGTTGAAAATTTCGTTTATGTGTACTCAATTTCCCCGTCGAAAAGAACTTTTTATATACTGCACATGGAACCTAGCTTCATTTCACATATAATAGAATTTACAACTGAGGCCGCTCTTCCACAAAACCGGTCCCTTAGTCATAAAACCGTCCTGAAGGCTCATCCATAGTAAGCATAATGCTTAACTTTCACTCTGGAGACGTGGTCGCCATGGTGGTGAACACTAGCTGAGAGCTTTCATCTCGTTCATCATAGCGTATTCACGAAGTTCCCAACATAGGTTTGACCCATTCACTGTATCACTGTAGTTGTATCAAATGGGCAGCGAGTGGGGGCATGATGCTGTTTAGTACTCAAAAAAGTTGGTCGTGTGGGTGTCAGTGTTTGCTCACTACCTGATTGTTTAAAAGTATTTTATTTCAAGAATTGCGTATTATCCTTTTCAATTTTATTTTCAGTGTTGTTGTGCAATGTGATCCTTTGACATTCCCTCTAATTCTTGATTGTTATTTTTGTTTCATGTAGGAGTTGCCTGGAATTCGAAGATAGCACGTATAGTAGTACTAGTGAAGCAGAACCGGATAGTGATCATGAGGACTTTGTTGACGACCCACAGAAGCTCTTGGGAACATGGCTGGGAGAATTGGAAAATCTCAAGCTGGTAAGCATAGTATATTTTTTATAAATGTTCTCGTGTTATGTTGTATCCGATAATCGGTAGATTACATGTCAGCCCTTGAATGGGAATTTTTCGCTGCGCACACTGACTGAAGAACGGTCTTGGACAAAGTGGTTATATTGGTGTTATTGTCGCTTACAGTATTTGAAGATGCAGGGCCGGTCCGCCCATAAGTTCAAAGTGTGCAAAGAACCGTAACTTCCGTAACTTCAAAGTGACACGAAACTTTTAATGCTTTGATGTTTCAGGAAAGAATTCCGTGTCGGTGGTGCAGTGAGTAGCGTGCTCAGTAACTACGTCAATGGTTCTAGGTTCGATAATAGACCGAGATGGGTTGGCTTCTTTTAGGTTAAAGATCCCCTGAGTGTGCCTTTCTTCGGATGAGAAGTAAAACCCAGGTCCCGTGCTGTGTTCGATGGCATGGCACGTAAAAGAACCTTCTCTTCTCTTCAAAGGATAGATGAGGCAAAATTTCCAGGTATAGGAGCTCACCGCCTGGCGTCCCGCCCAGTAGAATGCTCCAACGAACAGTAGACCGACGATAATTAAGCACAGGGGTTCTGACATCGATCAGCAACCGGCTGTTGAAAATCACTGTCCAATAATATATCACCCTTTTGCCCATTCAAAGGGACAAGATGGGTACTCGACACTGCCATAAGCGGGTAAAGGGTCAGGAGTTGCTTTTGCTTTGATGCTTCAGGAAAGAAAGGTAATTCTTTCCATGTGCTGGCAAACAAGAAACAAGAATACAACATAACGATTTCTTTACTCAAACAAGTCAATTTTAACTTGTACACATTAAGAAATCTAAGTGAAAATATTATGAGGGGGCGGTCTCGTCATAATTGCAAGCGGGCGGCAGAACCTATGGGACCGGCCCTGTGTTGATGCAATTTCAATTCAACTGTTCAGGAACCTTATTATGGGGGAAACTTCTGAGAAATGAGAACTGGAACTCAACTTCTTTCTAGCTTCCTTATCTGGAAAGGTGCTATACTCTTTGATTATGTGTAAGATGGTCTTGTCCTGATATTTACTATCTTAGGATATCAACAACCATGTTTCAGAGAAGTTGAGAAAGTTTTAAAATTTAGTTCTAAGCCATTTAAGGTTCTGAATCTCACGTATTAGTAATGCTAGGATGCATTAACGATGATAAAACACAACGTAAGAAGCTTGGACTTTTTACTGGTCAAATGTGGACATAACCTATGGCAGTGTTGGCGAACCTGTGACCCGTGGGTCACATAGTGACCAACCATGTAATTTTAAGTGACCCGAACGTGAATCATATCTAATTTATCGTCTCATAGTGTGTGGGGTGAACGGGTATCTGGTGGGCTACAATCCACACACCCAACCCTACCACAGACGGGTTAGGAGTATTATCTCTATTTGCTAATTTAATAAACTAATTTATTCATTATTGATAATAATTTTTTTATCCTTAAAATTAAATAGTGCCTGACCCACGGAAAACTGTGGGTTTTTTTGTGTGATTGTGACCCATCTTCAAAAATGGTTCGCCACCACTGACCTATGGTAACCTGGTCGAGAGCACTTTTTGATGAATCTTTAAAAATGCTGAACATGAGAGTGGGGTCAACCCTGACCGGGGCAGGGTTTACTTTCCGCCAAGTGGAAAGTAAAGCTGCGGCCCTGTAAAAGAGTCCTTTCATAGAATGAAATACCCTATATAAGTGCTGGTCGAAAAATCAAACAAAAAAAAAAGCTGGTATAAATCAGTCTCGACATAAATTTTGTTTCCTGATTTTGAAACTGGAAATGTTTAAACTCGCGAATTTCCAATTATTCAGACCAATGTTATATCAACTGTTGCGTTATAGTGGGACGTGCACTTTACTATAACGAGAGGATATGACCCTTAGTTGCAGTGGACAGTGGCATTGTAAGTCGTCTTTCAAATGGTAGTTAATGTCGGCTCAGATGCCCATTTAAAGTAATTAAAAATATATATTTTATTGGCAGTTGCATTTCTGCCCTCATACACGTAAATAATTCAAAAATTTCATGCTTAACCAAAATTGTGATACGAATAGGTCAACATCAAACTAATGAAGAAAGTAAGCACACCTCTCCTCCCCCTTAGTGAAATGTAGGCAAATTTCAACTGCCCTCAAAGACAAGTTCTTTATCAAGGAAAATCTATCAACCATATTTTAATAGGCGCTGTCCTAAAACCAGTTCCTTTTCTAGAAAGATGAGGTCGGAGAGGCGTCATTGTTAATGTAGAGCACCATGAAAAATCGATCTTCTCTAGATAATGGCATGAACTATAGGCACATTGTGATTTTTTTATACTTAGTACTCATTAAAATGAAATTTTTCTTAAGAAGTGAAAAAATAAGCCATTATTTGGCTTGATTTGCTGAAACTCATTGCATTGAAGTAGCATAGTGTTAACGTCGTTGTCATTGTGTGACCCAGTTTTCACTGTTAATTCCAGGTTGCAGGTGCATATTGTTGTTCGCCAAGCACAAGTTGTCTACTTGCTTGGTCAGAATGGCTTGAGTTTTATTATTCATTTCGTTCCACGTTCAGTGACGTAACTTCTGGAGTTTTAGGGAATTCTACAGTTTTTTTTCATTGCAGAAAGAGATGTATCATTATGGGCTCACATAGTTTTGAGCCCCTCTTCTCTTTGAACCATTATTCTTTCAAACGATGGAATAGTGGAGACTTCACCCCTAGTTAAGCCACTGACAGGTTACCATTATACCCGACACAGGATGCTTTACTTCCTATATGACGGGTAGGCATACTGGGACCTTCCACGGTTACTTTTACTGTTATATGTTGGATCATGTACAGTAAAACCTCTCTATGGGTACCCCCCCTTATATTGGTACAAATTCTTCAAGCACCGATTTTCATCCATAGGCTATTACTACCCCTCTTATGAGTACACTTTGGCTGGGTCCCCCGGGTGTACCAATTAAAGAGTTATTAAAACAGATATGACCTAAACCCTAACTTCAGAATTCAGCGGCGATTTGACTTTTTGCGCTGAGGCACTTCCGAAAAGATGTGTGCTCTGTCTCATACTAATAATGATACAGTGAAACCTCTCTAATTGGTACACTTGGGGGGACCCAGCAAAAGTGTACCTCTCAGAGGGGTGTACCCATAAGAGGGGTAGTAATAGCCCATGGATGAAAAATCGGTGCCTGAAGAATTTGTACTGATATAAGGGGTGCACCCATAGAGAGGGTTTACTCATTTTCGTATCATTTTACGAATCATTTCGTATCATTAAACTCATTTTATGCCACATGCTGGATAACAGCCGTGCGATTTGCTTAAGAAGTTTATGACAGATACAGAATCGTCCTAGAGAAACGCAAAAGAGCTGTTTTGAAGCATTGTCTTCAATACATGGCTGGACATCGATTAGTTCTCTGGACAGGTTCGATCCTGGGCTCAGTGTTTGTTGCTTTTTGGCGAGAAGAGCCTCACTGGTAACCCCCCCCCCCGTTAATGGGACGTCAAAACATGACCCCTTGTAATGTATTTAAACATAACCCTACTTGCACGTAAAAAAAAATTAAACCACCTTCACGCTAAATTCCTAGGTGCAGAGGGTGCTGGAGTATGTATACCCACAGGCGTTAAGAGTTGCTACATGCCCGAATTTCCTATTCAGCGGCGCTGTGCGTCTTGCATTCTCAACTTGATGGCAGTTAATAAAAGCGCTGCAACGCGTGTCATCTGCTTTTGGGTTACTCATATCATTGATAGATGGCGACAAGTACGCTGCTTAATGGTTACGACGGTGACGAAAGCGTTGAAGGAGTGATATGGTCTGCTACAAGGAGTCAATAAGGAGTACCAGCTCCGCCCCCTTCCCATTGACTTTTCTGCACACAGTTTTAGACGGTGGCGCCCCAAGTGGATGGAGTTTACAAAAGAGATGCTACATATATTTTAACCATCTTAATCATGCAGCTATTCACTTCATTTGAATTTTCTTAATAATAATTTAAAACTGCTTGCTTGCACAATTTTAACATATACATAAATTGTTCAGTTTAACATGCCTTGAAAGTTGAAAATAATTTTATATGGGGATGACATCAGTCATGGCTGAGCTGCTGACAGGAGTAAGGGAATGGGCCCCTCAGTGCTTGATATTTGCCGAAGATGTGGGAAAGCTTGCAGAGTCCAAAGAGGAGGAACAAAGCCTACAAGACGAGGGTGCAACAAGAGGTGCTACAAGAGGAGGCACAAGGCTGACAAGCCTACAACCAGGCCCCCATCCGGGGTGGATGGGGGTGAAGGATTGGAACCCGCAGACTCGAACTAGCCACAGGCTTGAGTAGGGTGTGATGATGATTTCACGGTACAGTACGGTACATTCTGCATAGCAGTGGTCTTCAAACATTGTCGACTCACTGAACCCTTTGAACTATGTTTTGGGGGAGCCCCATGGGGTTATCCGAATCAATCGGGACCGGACCCCATTCGGATAATTGGTTTTTTTTTCCAAAAAAAGGGTCTGATTTCATTTATTACTGTTTGTATGCTAAAAATGGGAGACAAAAAACTTTTTAAATAAAATGAGCTTTTAATTAATTAAATGAAAAGACAACACTTTTACATATTAAGCATACAGTACTTAAAAGGGCTGTACATTAGTACAATACGTACATGTACCATACTGTAAATGAAAGTCATTTCTTGCTCAACATCTCGGTCAAAGTAAGCTGTTTGACTTGTCATTATCCGTTTTCGGGCAGCCAAGTCCCGCATTATTTTGCAAATCGCAGTACGTTCCCTCTTAATTTTTTTTCCGAAATTCTGAAAGCAATTGGGATAATCAGCGATTCGGATAGTCGGAGTTCGGAAAATTAAAGTTCTACTGTAGATGAGGCAACATTCCCAGGTGTAGGAGCTCGCCTCCCTGTCGTCTGTGTTGCGCCCCAATGAGTACTAGGCCGACAGTAAATATGAAATGGGGTTGCAGGCTCTAACTTGCAGCTTAGGCCGGTGTCACGCGTCAAAGTGTCCGGGGTCTACCTCAAAGTGTCCAGCCAGACACTTTGATGCAATTTTTAAGTACCTCAAAGTATCCACCATCTAGTTCCGAATGCTGATGCCCGAATTTGCCTCTTTTCTGCATAGCACATATACACTGCAGAGCAGATACGCAACGTGAATCGAGGCGAAATTTATGTCAAATGTGAGACTTACCGTCCCGCAGATGATACACACAACACTCTTCCATTTTTTTTAATATGAACCACTTTACTTGCCGACGTAATGCCCGTTTCTCATTTTCTGATGCACCAACGGGATAGGAGCCATCACTAAGATAGGCCACAATCTCATCATATTTTTTGGGATCCATATCCTTCCGTCCACAAGGTGACGATTTCTGGCACACACTACAAGGTGGGGTCTGTTATGACCCCAAAAAGACTTTTTGATTTTGAGGCCGAAATATTCAGATTAAGGGCATTATTATGGATATTGAATTAAATACCATCCATATAAAGGTTAAGCAATGAAAATAATCTGGAAACATGCTAAAAAATTCTGTAACATCCAAGAAACCCAAGACATCATCATCACCATACCCTTATCACGCCTATGACAGGTTCGGGTCTGCTGGTTGTAGTCCTTCACTCCTGCCAATCTCACCAGGTCCCCGTCCACCCCAGACACTACTATATCCTTACGGACATCCTGCTCCCACGTCTGCTTTAGTACCCAGTGTTTCCGACCAGCCATCCCTAACTTGGGTTGCATTACTTGACCAGAAATAAAATAAGCTAATTACTTAGGCGACCTGCCAACTTCCCTAGATAGGTAAAGAAAACATCGGAGAACAGGTACTCAAAGGTTGGTTAAGATTGGAGAAAGTGGTACATGTGTAGACACAATTTTGTAGGTCTGGGGTTTGCCGAGACCCCACCTTGTGGACGGAAGGTTAATATCGTCAACTTGCCCCTATCTCCCCTACATCAGTGTGAAATTTGCTGTTGTTTAGGAGACGATAAACTAGTTGTGATTCCCGCCGTGGGTCGCAGGCTCGCCACCACTGCACTTACTAGGAATCTCCTGCGCAACCGAGTTGGATTTCCAGAAACCCTTTCGTCTGATGGGACGTAAAGCTGTGACCCGTATTATACGATGTAGTGCCCTTGCTACATGGAGTGAAATATACAGTTTATTCGGCAAAAATTTCCACGTGTAGTAACTTGCCCCCCCCCCCCCTCCCTGGCGTCTGAGGTGAAAGGTGCTCCAAAGAAGAAAAGTATGCCGACGCAAAATAAGAATTAGGCTGGCCACCGGCTGCGTTAAAAATACCAGCTAACAATCGCTCTAGTGTCTTAATGGGACAAAATGCCTTGCCATAGGCGGATAAAGGGTTTGTGGTATTGGTGGTGACGTAAAAACGTCGCTACTGATGGAGAAATTCCGGTATGGTTCGAAAACAGTGACCTGAATGAGAAAGGATCCAATTTTCTATTTTTAATATTAAATTCAAGTCTTAGTATTCCATTTGCAGGCCATTATCGAAGCTCAATTTCATCTCCGGTTTTATTAAAATATCTGTTTAATTTAATATGAAAAACCTTTTCTGATAACTTGATTTGAGCATAATTTTCCGGTATGAGTTATGTGGCTGCTTAGATGCTAAATAATGGACATGTATATTTTTAAGTCATGACAGTTCAACCTGTGGTGAAGTGCAGCTGAACATAAATTCCAGGTTGACTGTGAATGGCATGCCTAGCCAGTGAATGCTTTTCAGGAAATAGTAAAATTATTTGTGTTCATGCAAGTCCCAGGATTACAGTAGTTGAAATGCGCTGTATTTGTTCCCTGTTGATATACCATTTATGTGTACGTCCTAACTTGTGTCCTAAAAAATAGTGTGCACCGTCATCTCGGGAACCCCTGGCGGCCGCCGGCACTGGAGACTTAATCCCCTGCACCGTGGGTTGGGAGTTTTTTTGGGTTTTTGAATTTTGCATCATAGTGATAATAATAATTTTAATAAAATAAAAAACAACATAAAGCGAGACTGTCCCGTAAAAAACGCAAACAATGTTGATTTTCCAAATAAAAACAGAGAAACAAAGAAAAAAGGCCATTTGCCTTCCCAGAGGCGGCACATCCGAGGGGCGAACGTTCCGGATCCCGAAGTAATGAGGCCTGAAGACCCGTTTGAGTAGAATCAGGACCGCTGTAATCGTCTTTCTAAACTGTGCTGTGTCTGCGCGTGCACACGCACATGCACGCATGTTTTACACTTAGCGCAGAAAGGAAAAAGATGTGCGCACACGAAGTTTTTAAGATGAAATTGAAATTTTTTAATTATTCGTATACCGATTGTTTTCATTGTGGAAAACTAAGTTTAAAAGGTACTTACAATGCATAATACAGACGGACCTCGCTAAGTAGAACTCAAAAACAAAGCAACTTTTAAACAGGGTCAGGTATCCATCTTGTCCCTCTGAATGGACACAAAGGTGATATATTGGATAGTGTTTTCCCCAGCTAGTTGCGGACCAAAGTTGCAACCCGTATGCTTATTTATCGTCGGTCTGCTGTTCGTTGTGGCACTCCACCGATGCCAAGGGGCTAGCACCTACAGCAGGAAATCTGGTCACATCTACCCGTTGCATAGCAGAGAGGTTTCTTTAACATGGAAATGATGTCGTACACATGTGACCTCGGTTGTACTTCTCATCCAAAGGAAGGCGCGCTTGGGACTTCCTTCGCGCCCGAAAGAAGCCAACCCATCTCGATCCTGTATAGAGCCTGGAACCAATGCCGCAGTAAACGAGCACGCTACCTATTGCGCCTCCGAGGAAAGCCCAAGTCGAACTCAAAGAGGTCCGACTGTAACTCAAGACAGTGCATACCTCCAACAATGGTAGTTGCATAATCGAAAAGATGACAAAATTTGCCCACGTGAACAAATTTCTGTGCACACTCACAACAAAAAAAAAATTAGAGGGAGCATTGATTGTGGATGAAATTGTGTATTTTGACATTAAAAGCTAACTGGTATGAATTTGCCGAATGTCAGTGTCATAATATAACCATATTACGTACTAGTGGAGTAAGGTGTATTCCAAACAGTAGAGGAGTGTGGATTGGATAACATTGTACTAAATTGTAACGACAACGGTTTTCAATTAACACTCAATTTCATAATCTAGTTCCTGAAGTCACGTCTTGTTAGTGACTGCCTCCATACACTAATTGTTTATTTCGTCAGATAGAAAGGGTGACAAGAACCTATAATTACTGTGGAGGTGATGGGTACCTTCTTGATATTATGATAGTCCGACGTCTCTTATGATCTCCTTTTCTTGAATCTGTGAAGTTTTTTATTGTCTGCACTTAATCATAGTTAGATTTGTTTGTTCACGATGGTCATATTTCGCCAGGTGACAGCCTTTGCAGATAACCTTCTCTTGCTAATCGTTTTGTTTCGCGAGACTCACGGTGTCAATTACGGGGAGAGCAGGTGTTATGGAACTTTAAACGCAGCTGACATCGTTTTTATGGTCATATGATGTGTGGAGAGCTGTTGTAAGCACTGTTATCGTCGTTTACCAAGAGGCTCCCCTTAAGGGTTACCTGTTGATTCATTCGCTGTTTACATGTACTCTTTGCTGGCTTCTGTAACTCAAGTGACAGCATCTTTACTTCGTGAGTTAGTGGTGCAGGTTCAAACATGGCCTACATTAATCATTTCTTTCGACAAGCGCTGAACTTCACACTCCTTCTGTTTTGCAAATGATGCATTTAAAGTCGTTAATATCTTATAGTGAAATTGTCAAATCCAGATAAGGCAACGAGCCCGGGTAGGCCGGCATCCGCCACAGACAACCCAACCAATATTCCTGCGTGTTCCAGGCGCCTGGCTGGGGTGCCCCTGGTCAGAGCGTGTTCAGTGGACCCGCAGATCCGACCTTGCTACAGGCTGGATAAGGGTATGATGATGATGATGGAGGATAAGGCAACTAGCCAAACAACTCTTTTCTTGTAGAGTACTTAAGTAGCTCGTGATTCGCAAGTCATGTCCTGGTCGAAATTGGCGACTTCTTTCGTGGAAGCGAAAAACCTCAGGTGTACCTTCCTTAGTTCTCTCTTTTGGGAGGTATGGAAACCGCAGGTCCATTTTTACTTAGATAAAGGACACCTCCAAATTCCACTTTGCCATTAAGAGACCAGACCCATCAATTGTGTCAGTGGCTTTGAATTGAATGAGTCTTTCTCTGTATGCTGAAACAGGGTCTATACTTTGAAGACTGAAATTTCTTTGTAGTAATAAGCTGTCAGGCCTTAACAACCCTTGTGATACTAGGGATCTGAAATGAAAAAATATGCCTTTGTTAACGGCACATGCTATTCTAGAATCCCTCCACAATTTTATAAGGAAAGGGACTGTTATCTGCAATACCGGAGGATTTTTTTCGTTGTAGATCTAGTCTACAAAACTTCAAAATAGGGAGATACTGCAGTTCTTTTTCTAGCATTTGTTTTTCTTTGAGTTTAGCTGCAGCCATCTCTTCCCACCCCTGTCCCCTTCTCCCAGTTGTCTGTTATTTGTTGCCCTCTTTCGTTCCCTTCTTTGAATATGTGTACTGGGCCGTGTAAAGGGTGCTCCCACCCTTCAAATTTCCTAGACAGGTTTCTTTGTTAGTCCAAGGCCATTGGCACTTTAAGAAAGTGGCAGATGGCGCGCGCCCTTCTTTAGTGCCTCCAGGGCCTACGGCCAAGCGTGATGCCACGTGCTTAACTCGTAGTACGCGTGCCACTGTCATGCTTTCCATACGATAAGGTGCTGCTGATGGCGGAATGGCGAACGAGGAACAATCAAAAAGTACTGCCTCGGAATTAAGGATTATTACTAATCGCACCTACATTGAAGCGTACTATAAATAAGATACACATATGGAATGGTAAACTATTCGTTTTCGTCTGGAAGTTCAGAGGATTGCAATAGCCTTTCGTAAATTTTTACCATTTTCTGAATGTTTTGTAAACTGTAGTTTAAAAAAGTCCTGCGCTGTTGTGCAAATGACTCTAGTTTAATTCCGCAATTGTTGATGCCAGTCGACTTCTCCAAAGAGCTGATATCTGCTTGCCCCATGTAAAATGTTTATTAAATAACACCCCCTTTTCTGCATCATGCCCAATTTAATGATACCTTTCCTGCCACCATGAGAAAGAACACAACTTGCCGGCGCACTTGATTCTCTCTGGACTTCTTTTTTGCAGTGCAACTTAAAGAGTGACTTTTATAATCTTGACACTAGCTTCTACTTGCAAGTGCAGTTCCAGAATTGATGAGCGACCTCGTGGTCGTCCTTTTAGAAGGGCCAGAGTAGTCTTTTCATGAAGCACCATCAAGGAAGGGGATAGAGTGAGGGACGCCAGGTGTTATCTTCTTTTGGGTTGCCCTGAAATATGATTTGAAGGCTAGTTAAAGAACCTTAACGGCCGCCACCTGCTAGGTATGGTGATCTCTGCAATCACCTCCATATGTTCGTGAAAGCAGTGGCGCTGAAGCTGATTTTTTAAACGAGGCCTGGTGTTACAGAAGGGCGTGAAACTGGGACAGGTGGTGAGAGCATTTAAAAATTCGTCGCCATGTTTGGTATGGCGTAAGTACACCACAGTTGTTTAGTTTTTATTAGGTTTCGCTTTTCCCCCCATTATTATTCCTTTACCTTTCCTTGAAGACGTCAACAACGTCTTGAAGTGTTTGGCAGACGTCGACTCACCTGGTTTGCAGCTGTCGTGATGTCTGTTTCACTCCTTCTTCGACACCCGACCCTTTTTTGTTAAGGGAGACTAGATGGGGGCTAACAACATATGCTTAGTGACGACTTGAATGAAAAACGGACTTTCATAAAGGGTACGAACATAATGGTGTTTTAAGAAGCATTAGTTTAGAAACCTGAAGACAAGCTCTGCAATTTTTTAAGATTACGTACATTACAAAACTGGTTTTGTATATTGGTGGCCCCTTTATACTACGTAAAAAATGCTGTTTTTTGCCTCCACTAAACCAACATTAAGTGATGAGATTCATATACTCCTGGTTATTTTCCGTTTTAAAGGCACGGTATCTGCGAGTTACTTCCTGGGGAGCGGCGAATTGCGTTGGACACACCAGTTCTCGTCTGATCACTGAAGTTAAGCAGCGTAACTCCAGCTAGTACTGACATGGGTGGCTGCTTGGGAAAACTGGGTACTGCTAATACCCAAAAATCGTCGCATTAGTGTAGTGTTTGTGCAGTCTCTGCATAAGAACTATGCTGTGGACGGGGCTCTAATGATCTTGGCCCTAAAACACCAACAAACAAACAAGTTACTTCCTGCAAATCAAGCTTATGAAGCTCACACATTGAAGCAATCAGCATCTAGCTGCTAGCGGATCATTTGCGCCTTTTGTCAAACTTCTCAAATACCATCAGTTGCATTTTCCACTGGTCTAGAGGCGTTTACTCTGTCCCCATCGCGGACTACTGGTGTACCAGATCTTAAATGACCCAACCACTAACAAGCCATTTATCGAAAAATGTACTAAGTGTAGAGGGGCGTCGCGTCCGTTGGTTAAATGCGAGAGGTACCCCCAGAGGAGGCACTCTTTCGCACCTGTGGACGGGTTGAAGTAATTTCCTTTGATTTAATCCACTTCCTAAGGGTAAACGATTTCATTGCATCCTTTCATTTCCGGGTCGTATGCGAAGGGGAGGCACTTGGATTAATTGGAATAAGTCTTCTCGTCGTTGTAGCTCATGGCGGCTGGTTATCTGATTAAATCTTATCTGGAGCCTAGCCCCGTCCCTCTTACTTTGACCTTCTTCACCTTTCACACTTCATATGTTGAGGGGAAGATTGACAAATCTGTCTGTCGAATTTCGTGCGACCTGCGGCTTCCAAATGGCGGATTGAATGTTAGACTCTCCCTTTCAAGGCTTGTTTGATATCAAATAATGAGATTTTAATTAATGACGCAGCACTTCAAGATGAATACTGTATATTGAAATTTGTCCAACGGACTATTCAAGGAAGTCACGAACCTGACCTGTGACTCTTCCCTTTTGGTTGCATCCGGTTCCTTTATTATTGAATGTGAATGATTAAGAACGGGAAATGAACAGTAAATTGGAAATTAAAATCTCTGAATTTGGATGAGGGCTAGTACCACTCCTTATATTGTTTTTAGATTAATCGTGAGGTCGTCTGTCTCGGTAGTTCACTGGCTAGCGTACATCGTGAATCCATGATTGCAGGGTCAATCCTAACTGAATCAGATGGCTTTTTTTGGGAGAGAGAGAACCTCTGTTTCTCAGTGCGTTTTCTGAAGCTGTGGGTCCGTGTAGGTTGCAGTATCATCTGCGCACACCTACGGCGTATAAAGCAAAAATTTTCAGGTGTATGAGGTCCTCTTCCGTAGCGTCAGTGAACGAAGTTGCTTCCACGAAGGAACTAGGCTGGTGTTAAATAAACGGGGTATGGAGTCATTAGGTGGGCAGCCGGTTGCCAAGACGTAGTCTCAGTTCCAACGGGGCAACGGACACCCAACCCTGCCATTGGCGAGAAAAGGATTTGAAATGATGAATGATAATTAATCGTGAGGTTATGTGCTGTTCTTCTAACATGTAAATCCTTATTATACTGTATAGTATACCGTATTTGTTCATTGACTTTAGCGATCAATTAAGAATTATTTAACGTCTTCGTGACTAAGTACACTATCGTAAAAGCCAGTGACCGACTTTTACCGTAGATCATCATTATTCATTTATGCTAATCAGGAGGATGAACGTTGACTTAATAACTTACCTAGAGGTCCTGATGAGTTTTTATTTTTCTTACGGGGTGAGCAGCATTGCCAGATTGGGCTATATGTAGCAGGTTGTGTTACTCGTCATTTTAAGAGAAATGAATAAAATTTACTCGGTCTAATTGTTTATTAACTGTTGGTAGTGCTATGAAACGTCGTTCGTATAACTACATTGCTGCAATCAAAGGTAGGGAAACCATTTATCTATCCTGTTGGCACTGGCAATACACGATCCAACTTTTTGGAATGGCAATTTTACTTAGCCGGGGAAATGCCACTATCCCTATGTTTTTCTGGGAGTGATTTCTCTTACCATTTCCAGAGGGCACCCTCCCACACCTGGGAATGTTGCTGATCCACTAGGCTACACGGCACCATGACACCAATCCACTGAGCCACCGAGGCTGACCGGCGCAGTGTCATAAATATCTTGGTGAAATTTTTAAGAAAATTAGGCACTATGGGAAGAATAGACTAGCCGATAAAGCTGTTGATCTAGTGACCACAGGCGCTATCCTGACTGAAATGGGTTGTATCTTTCGGGTAATAGGTAAGCCCTATTCGATAGGAGATCCATGTGATGTCTAAAATGCCACCTGAAGGTAAAAGCACATCCTGGAGTAATGGCACGTACACTAATGACTTTTAAAGCGGCCCACAGACGGTCAACTTGGTTGTCAACCGTGTCGTCAACTTGCCATGTTGACGACAAAATCGATCGTCTGTGGGTAGGTTGAAGGTTGAAAGGTCAAGTTGAGGTAACGGTTGAAGTAAAATCAAAAACTTTAGAATTTTCATGGGAGGAGCCTATTGTTGTCAACCAAGTTGCTTCGTCTATGACATCGTTGTCAACTTCGCTGTCAACATTAGTGCACTTCAAAAATTTTTGAGTGAAGTTGGTGTGGAATGATCTAGATACAGTGTCCAAAAGTGAAGTATAAAATTATTAAAGGGGTACAATTCGTGCGTAGTATGAGAAGCTAGGATCCTATCATGGTGATTTGATAACTCCGTCAGTGGTTCTAGGTTAGATACCGGACTGAAGTTGGTGGGCCCCTTCGGACGATAGAGATGCCCCGAGTGCGCCTTCCTTTGGATGAGAGGAAAAACCGAGGTCCCGTGTGGTGTACTATGGAATTTGCATGAAAAAGAACCCTCTGCTATGCAGGAGTTCCCCCTGGCGCCGGTGGAATTTTCCAACGAACAGTAGACCGACGGTAAATAAGCATTGGTCGGCAATGGCTATG